>WOAB01000906.1:0-600000 GCA_027886185.1 Rheum nobile
TCGATTGCTATAAATTCATCATCACTAGAATCACCTATTTTATACACAAATTAGTACATTAGAGACTAATTAATACTTATATTTATAAAAAAAATCTAATTTAAGCATTATTTCTAAAATGTCTACATATACACATCTATGTTATTTCTAAACACTCTACATACATAAATCTATGTTATTTCTAGACATTATACATACATGCGTATAGTTTATTATGAAAACACAATCATTTCAAAGACTAATTAGTATTTACATTTATTATGAAAAAATCATTTTATTTCTACATTTATCTAAATATTATATATACAGTTAATATCTAATTACTTTACTGTAAAACATAAAAAATATTACATACCCTGAAGTACTGAGGAGAAATCGGCGACTGAAAATCAACTTCGTCATCTAGAGACGTGGGCATGCTCGAAGACGACTCCGACAGTCCCCTCCAACAAGGATCGCTTGACGATGACATATATATAGCCGGAAAATTACAATGGGTTTGAAGTATTTTTTTCGTTGTATTTCAATGGTGGTTCAACTACTATTACATATCTCATATATATAGCCGGCCACATGACCGTTTAGACTAAAACGGGATAATTCTGGGCGACACTATGTGCAGCACAAAAGGACCGTTAAATTTCAATCATACACTCTCTGGACTGCACCTAGTGCCGTCCAGAACCGGTTTCAGTGAACCGATTTTTTGGACGGCAATTCGCGTCGCCCAGAAACCCTTTTTCCAAGAAAACCGGTTCACTGAACCGGTTTTCTAGACGACACGTATGGCAATCCACACAAACCGGTTCACTGAACCCGATTTTATTTAAAATACAATTTAATCATAATTTTTATAAAAACAAAAATGAACCCATCTTGGGCGGCACTTAGTGCAGCCCAAGAAAATCGGGTTTCTTGGACTGCACTAAGTGCTGCCTAAGATGGAGTGCGAGGTTGAAAAAATGTGGAGCACGCAGTTTGTCGTCGAAGAAGAATGGAGTCCAATTCCTCCTCACCTTCACTCGCCTCTCCCTCAAAACTCACCCCCAGATCGGAATCCTCTCTATCGTCGTCGACCTCGCCCGCCGCCCCGACTTCACTGTCAACCGCCACCTCTACAACTTCTTCGACCGCAAGCTCCCCGCCTATCCCGTCCCCACGCAAGTCGGTCTCCACGCACTACGTCACCGTCGATGCCTCCCGCGACCTCTGGTTCCGCCTCTTCGTCCCCGCCGCCACTCCGGCGGCGAACTCCTCGCTTCCATCATCGTCTTCTTCCACGGCGGCGGGTTCGCCTTCCTAGGCGCAGGATCCTTCGCATATGACGCCGTCGGCCGCCGCTTCGCTCGCCGATTCAACGCTGCCGTCGTCTCCGTCAACTACCGCCTTTGGGTATGGTGAAGGGCAAGGGAGAGCATAGAGAATTTGCCCCTTTTTCTCATCAAGATGGTAATTGGGTTTGTTAGGGATTGAATGAAACATCTGGGGACAGATTTGAGCTGTGGGACTTGGGAGGACACATATTGATAAGAGGCTGTCAAAGGTTGTCTCAGATCTAAGAAAAAACTTTGTGCCTTTAAAACGGGGGTGTGTATTCTTGTGATGAACTGCTGCTTTCTTTCTCTTCTTCTTTTTATCATTTGGTCTTTTTCATGAACGTTCGCCTGCCCTTTATTATCCCTTTGTTGATGATTTCATAAATATTGTGTTACTTTAATTCCATAGGTATCGATAGGAACTTAGTAGGCACTCAAAAGATACATGTTCTTATTAGCTTTTTGCCCCCTGGAATCTGATGCATTTGATTGGTTGTTGGTGCAGAACTGGTGAAGAATTAGGGAAAGAGAGAGTGTTTGTGAGGGAGAGACTGTGATTTATTTCCCCTTCATTGTTTGGTACAGCTCCCCAGTTTATAGGTTCATCCACGGATGATTATCAAAGCCCGACCTTGCTTCCGCAAGACTTGATTGTGGTCAAAATTCTACTCAAGACTACCTATCAAAACTTTCGTCAGATTCAAGTGCGTCTCAAAACTATATGTATCCCATCATCTCCGACCCAAAGTACGCCTGAAACTATATGCAACGTCAACGCCTCTTGGGGTGGACGTTGTTTGGATCCACAGACTTGTCTCCCTGTCGTGATGTCTTCTCCAAGAATGCTGTGATGGCCACCAAGATCCATTGTCAATCTCACTAAGCTCGATATTTTTTTTTTTTTCAATTTGGGTGTTCTAAGCAAACTTTGAGAAGGTATGCGAGATGTAATTAAAATGGGGGATTGAGATTTCTTATTATCTTAATGACATATTAGTTGAGAAAGATTCGTTGTCAAAGCACCACCACCCAACCTAATTACGGGGGGAGATCAAGAATTGTGATCTTTTTGACTTGGCTATGGAGCGTGAGGCTCACGCACAACTACTTCCGGAGGGAGAGGTGGGAGTGGGGTGCTCGAGAGGGATGTAGGTTTTTCGATTTGCGTCGCCAGTACGACAGCCACTGGTGGTCGGTTTCCATCTTGTCGTTTACGTGTCTTAGCGGGTACACTCTACTCTCTTTGTTGTCCTCTTATTGGCAACCGAATCATTCTATAGAGTAGAGCTTGAATAAGAGTGTGATTTTTCCCTTGAGCTCCAAGTGTTTGTTAAATTGCCTGAATGAGCCTTTTTTAGATATGTTACACAGGCTTTAGAATCTTGCATTGATGAAAATGTATGACTTTCCACCTTGTCTTTTCCAATGGGCTTCTAACTTGACTGTAAGCTGAGTTTCAGCCTGCTCTAAAATCCACATTATATTTGAATCTAGATTCTTAAATGGTATATGTCTCACTTGACCGCCCTATTCAGTTTAAGTGAGCGGTCATACTTCGTTCCTTGCGTTTCATGGTTTTGGGGTCATTTGCATATTAGAATGACTTTTTCCGTTTTCATTTTTGTCTTTGGTGAAGGAGAGCCAATCTATATAATTGTTGTATGAGTCAATACTGTACAGTCTCTGCAAAAAACATGGCTTATAAGGAATTCATCTTGTGTCGTTCAGTATAGATTAGTGCTTGTTTTGAAGGCTTATAAATACGGAGTAAGTTATGCTCATTGTAGTTCCTTTTCGACTATGGGTCATGTTGGGGTGAAGTTCATAAGCAAGTGACCATATATATATTAGTCACTTGAGCATTTGTTTTGCTAAACCACCCTACTCTCAGATGATTGTGAAACCTCTCTTCAATCATGGCATTGTTGTTACAGACTTCCTAGGGTTGTTGGATGGCTGGTAAATTTTGTCTTTTCTAGCTGAAGTTATTTTTCTGCCTTTAGTTCTATCAACTCTCTCATTTTCTTTCTGGGATCAGGACAAATTCTTACTATGGCTTTTAAAGAAATATTTGTTGAGGTAGCTTCATGAGCATTCTTCCTATGTCTTGCTGCATATGTGAAATTACATAGCATTTGTATAGTACTCCGCCATTCTCTTACAGACGCATTGTAAAACTGAATCTATGTACGTTCCTGTAGTTGAATATGCTGGTTGTTGACATGGACAAGTTTGTCTCACCACAACAAGGGAGTTAATGAACTCATTTGAATGTACATCCAAAGCAGCATATAATCCACCTTCTCCAGCGCCACATAAAAGAAAGAATTATCACAAGTTCAACTTACAGAAAATAGAAGGAAAAGTTCAGGGGCATATATATGCTTTATATTCCAAAGCATTAACCAGATCAAATAAAGTATCTATTACAGTGAAGAGTGTTGATGTGTATTACCTATAGAAAAAGCGGACCTAATGAGATCCCCAAACCAGCAATATGACAGAACATGCACATTCACATTGATAATTCCATTCTGTACAAGATTTTGCAAAAAAATGTTACAACCATCTTGAAGAATGAGACGTTCCCCAACCTTCTTAATATCTTCAAGGTTTGCACCCTTTAACACTCTAGACTCAATCACTTTGGCATTGGCCTTTTTCTCAAAACCTGACAGTAACTCAAGTGCCTTGCACAATCCCTCATAGTCAAACTTTTCAGCTGTAGAAGCAATCAAATTAGAAAATGTAATAGTAGTAAATGTCAAAAGATAAGAAATCCTACAAATAACAGGTTACTCCTTCAAGAAACAAGATCATTTCACATACCTTTCTCAGATGTTAAAATAGTGTCGATGCATTGTTCATACTCCTTTGTGTACTCCTTTGAGAGTACGCCCCATGTATTTCTCAAGTCAACTGATGACATCCGAATTATTTGACTTTCAGGTTGGTTCTGATCTGACTTTGGAGCTGTTACAATGGCAATCTCGGCTAGAATAGCTGATGAATCAACAACTGAGCATGTCAGGTCAAAATCAGAAAAGAACAATAGCTGCCACTCTGGAGGTTTGAGATCTTTACAGAATGGAATCACAGTTTGCTGTGCTACATGTTGACCAGTAAAAAGTTCTATTTGAAGTCTCAGGGCATCTTTATCAAGGGCTTCCCATGGGGATTTTAGCCAAATTTTATGGCTAAAAGCCCCTATGTAAAAATTGAATTTTATCAATGGGATTTTAGGGGGCTTTTTAATTAATTATGATTTACAATTATACCCCTTCATATTTATGTAATTACCAATATATATCCTTTTTATATTATATTATTAAATTACAAGTATACACCATTTTATATAAAATTGAATAAAGAAATTTTAATTTAATTGTCATATTATTAATCTAGAATTAAGAACGAATATATAAAATCACAGACAAATGAGAATCATACATATATTAAAAAACAACAAACGAGCAATGCATAAATTTAAGAAAATACACACGATAAAACAACATAAACTTAAACAAATGACCGAATTTAACGACAAACATCAGACGATACATGACTTAATAATAAAAAGAAACACATCACACCGAAACAATCTAATTACCGCCATATCGTTGCCAAATATGTTCCTTCAAATCTTCTTTAAGCTGGTGATGTATAGTTCTATCCCGAAGTCGAGCCCTCCTCGTGATTAAATTGTTCATAATCTCCGGCCTATCATTGGAGTATGTGCAATCCGGGTTAACCATCGATGTAGACTCTCCACTTACTCCTTCATCGAATTGTGGGATTTCGTATCCATGATGGGTGTAAGAATCTCTTTCATCTTCTACGATCATATTATGTAGAATGATGCAAGCCCTCATTATCTTTCCAAGCTTTTCAAAATCCCAAAAGAGTGCTGGTTTGCGAACTATAGCGAATCGAGATTGCAATTGTAACACCCCTAGGCCAGTGGTGCTACAGTGCCATAATCCGGAAGGATTATAAGGCGGGTGAAAAGAAAAAAAATGCAAAACATAACCCATATATATAATATCAAAAGCAGCACAGCGGAAAACCTGTAAAACCTGTCCAGAGTTTGAAACCACCAACAACTTAACATACTGAAATACAACCATTTACAAACCAAAAACCAACAACCAAAAACCAAAACCAATACAATAAATACAACCCATTCAAAGTCCGAAACCAAAACGACACGTGCAACAAGTCAAGTCCAAACCAAAAGAGTAGAGTTCTCGACTCCAAAACCGACGATGATCAGGAACCTCCTTGCTGGCGCTGAACCTGAAAAGCCTGATTGACTGAGGGACCCGATACCCCAGCCAACCACAGCACGTAAACCGCAGTTGGTCAGACTAGCCGAGCTAAAACAGTTTCAAAACCATAGAGTTATCATGGCAATCAACAATACCAAACAACAACAGATCATACAATATATACATACAATATATACCATATCATACCGACCAAACAACATAAAACACACGCCTAAACGCAAACACATTCTATCACATAATCATCCAATACTCAATCTTATCCAATTCTACACGATACTAATCTCTTTCAATCCATCCTAAAACTCATCACAAGCATAGACGAAAAGAACGATCCAATCCAACTTCCTCTCCATTCCTAATACCTCAATCAACAACCCTAAGAACATACACATCTTATGACTGACTTACAACCACAGCTAATCAATTAGACTGAACTCGCTACTGCACTACACAACAAATTCAATTAACCTTCACAACAACAAACACCTAAGCATCAACGATATAATCAATACTTAATATAATCAACCAAAATAACGATCCAGGCCAGCCACCCTTCTGGTGCCGCCGATTCGTCAACCACGACTGCAACTCATACCTCAAACTCAACTCGCATTGGCACACACACCCTCAAGATGGGAAACCAATCTATACAGTCAAACAACGCAACCAACCTTCATAATCCACCAGTTACTAACAACAACCATACCAACAGAATTTACCACCTTGACCAGTTACAACCAACAACTATAACACACGAAACTCACAACCACAACCAATGGCCAACAATGACCCACAACCACAACTAATAACAATCAACGTCCAACATAAACCAATTATCAAACATACAACCAAATTACCAACACAACCACTTAATCAAGTACATAATCAACATTCATCACAAATCCACGTATTCAGGTACACAACCAATATCATTAACACAACCACTTAATCAAGTACACAACCAACATTCAACACATAACCAACACACACAACCACCAACACCTCCAATCCAACCTCCGTCTCCACCACCACATCACCGGGTGAGACAATCAACACACACAACCACCAACACCTCCAATCCAACCTCCGTCTCCACCACCACATCACCGGGTGAGACAATCAACACACACTTTCCGGGTGGGACTTTCACCATCCAACCCTTGGCCCTTAACGACGTAGGCGTGCACCCTATGCGGTTTGGTGAGACTATCATCACCTGACCCTTCGACCTTCGGGGGTTCATACCCACCGAGGCCCTAAATATAAGGACTTTCACCAACCAACAACATTCCACCACTACACCGACACCAATTCAAACACTTCATACGACAACTAATCAAATATCACATACACACACACAATCCAACACACACACACAAACTCAATCCAACACACGCACACACACGATCCAACACACGCACACACACACACATTCAATCCAACATACACACACACACATTCAACACACACACCCACACACATTCAATTCAACACACGCACACACACGATCCAACACACACACGATCCCACACACACACACACATTTAATCCAACAACACTATTTACAACAATCAATCATATTTAGTCACAATTGACTACCACGTCCACATTTAATCAATCACGATACCAGACAATTACTATCACGCACACATACTCATATTCAACCAAGAAACGGTAAACTTAATTATGAAATAAATTAAGCATAAATCAATTTAAAAAAATATATAAGTTAGCAAGGATCCTCTTGCCTCAAGTCGAACCGCAACGACCCCAGAGGTCTCCAAACCACTCGAACGAACCTGCGAAATCAATCCGAGCAAAACTCTGGCGTTAATTCATATCAAACCACAACTAGAGAAAACCCCAAATTCAAACCCTAATATCATACCTTCAAAAAATCAGCCAACCACACACACACAAATCAACTCAATAGCTCAGGAAATCCTCTTCAACTACCCACGAAGAATAATTCAACATCAATTCGGACCACCACACAACATCAATTCGAACACATAACACAATATCAATTCAAAATTAACCCAACCCAAGCTCACCTCGACGACAACCAAGCGGTAGTCACCGAGAAGGACTCCTCATCGCTGGAACCACAACAACAACACATAACCGCAGCTGCATAGCTCCAAATTCGGACACACAAAAATTCAGCAAAGGAATTCAGTCCATGCAGGACAACAATAACAAATCAGACCCAAATTCAACAACAACACCAACCAACCTTACCTCTTCGTTAGCCTCGCTGAAAAGAGGGCTCCCGACGCCGGAGACGACAACCACGACGACGGACTGCAGAAGCTCGAACCAGCAGCGACAGCATGCAGCCAAGACAGCACGAACAGGGGAGCTCCACAGCAGCAACGAACACGGCTTGGGCTTGGGCTCGCCGGAGGAGAAGCAACTCGGCTGGCACGGGAGAAGGTCGAACTCGTCGGGGAAGAGGGCTGCTGAGCACAGGAAAATCGAGAGAGAGACAACCGAGAATGAGGGAGTTAGGGATTTAATCCCCAAATTTTCCATTTTTCCCCCTTTTAACAAAATCCCATAATTAATTTACCCTTTTGCCATTATCAACTTATTTGGGGTATTTCAGCAATACTCCAAACGCCCTCTCCACATCTTTACGAACGAACTCTTGATGTTGGGCAAACAACTTGACTTTATCACCTTGAGGGAGCCGAATTGATTGGACAAATGTCGCCCAACACGGGTAGAAGCCATCAGCGAGATAATATCCCATGTTGTATTCATTTCCATTCACCGTGAAATTCACGTTTGGAGCTCTACCATGCAGAACTTCATCAAAAACAGGAGATCGATCAAGAACATTAATATCATTAGCCGTACCTGGTACCCCAAAAAATGCATGCCAAAACCACAGGTCGTATGATGCTACAGCCTCCAAAATAATTGTTGGATGACCATGATCTCCACGAGCATATTGACATTTTCATGCAGTTAGACAATTTTTCCACCCCCAATGCATACAATCGATGCTACCCAACATCCCAGGAAATCCACGAGACTCTCCGACACTTAGTAGACGTTGTATGTCTGTCGAGTTGGGACGCCTAAGATACTCATCACCAAAAAATGTAATTATTCCATCAACAAAATGCTCTAAGTATTGCCTTGCGGTTCCTTCAGAAATACGAATATACTCATCACAAGCATCAGAAGCAGTTCCATAAGCCAACATACGTATGGCACTACAACATTTTTGTAGTGCAGATATACTAAGCCTACCTGATGCATCTGGCCTTTGTTGAAAGTACTCCATTCCATTCCATAGTCTTTCCACAATGCGCTTGAAAACTTCTTTGCTCATTCTGAACCTACGTCGGAACATAGCATCTGGATAAGTGGGTTGATCAGAAAAATAATCTTTGTAAAGCTGCTCATAGCCCTTTTCCCTTCCTCTTTCAATATTGGCCCGACGACGTCGCCTTTGTGAACTTTCTGGTTGTGCATTGTTTTTGCGATGTTGAACATGTTCTTCAAGTGCATTACACGCATCAATAGCTTCTTGTACCATTCTCTGGTACTCACCGTCTTCAGAGCTATCGCTAGAAAGGAAAGGATTTGAGTTTGAGGATGAACTAGACATTTTTAGAGATTAAAGTTTGTAAGATATTTGATGAGTGATCTAAGCCATTGTTTATCCTCACTTATATAGATCTCTAAAAATCTAACAAATGCCAACCCATTAAAGCATTTTTATGCTTAGTCCAAAAAATGAAATGTCAGAAATGTCACATGCTATGTTTGAAAATCTACTAGATGCCAACTCCACTAAAGCATCTTTATGCTTAGTCAAAAATTCAATAAAGCATGGTATCACATGGCTTTCTCTACATGATTTTGGACCATAAAATTTGCTATCATTAAAGCATCTTTATGCTTACTCCAAAAAACGAAATGTCAGAAATGTCACATGCTATGTTTGAAAATCTACTAGATATCAGAAATGTCACATGCTATGTTTGCTATCATTAAAGCATCTTTATGATTTTGGACCACAATATTGAAAACATGATTACATTAAGTAAAGTGCATTACAAGATCGAAAGAGATGCATTACAAGATCGAAAGATGCATTACAATATTGAAATATGCATTACAAGATTGAAAGATACATAACTAGATTGAAATACTACAAAGACATCTTCTTAATGAGTTCATGGATATACTTAACCACTTAATTCTTGCATCAACGTTCTCTTGAGAGCTTCTCCCTCCGGTGGAAGATTAGTTTGACTCATAAGATATTGGAGCATCCTCCACTTCGTGTTCTTATCCTCGGCGTCGATCTTCTTCTGTTCTAACTCAATATTCTTGATTTCCAACTCAATATTCTTGACTTGAAGAAATTGTGCTTGCTTCACCCTCTTCATTGTCACCTTTTCCATCTCCAATTCATGTGCTCTCTTACACATGGCCAGTTTTTCTCTTGTGAGCTCCTTAAGTTGCTCATCATCTTCGGCCCAACTTGTGGATGCCACTTTTTTCCCCTTTCTCTTAGCCGCCTTTATACCCTCTGGACGTTGAAAACCCCAGTGAAAGCACTCGTTGGAGTACTTTGATTAGAAGAGTCATCTTTCATATCAGACCTCGATCTTTTTGAGCTTGTGGCACTTCCCGAGCTTGGGTTCATCCCGCTGGCCGTGTTCAAATAAGAAAGACTCCATTTTGGCTCATTCCGAAGGGTATGCCATGCATGCTCAAATGTAAACCTCTTCCCCACATCTTTGAAATAGTTCTCATATGCCTTATGGATAACATCATCTTCTGACTTCCCACTTTTTTTATCACTACATGCTTCCCGATATGCAGAAATAAACTTATTCACAGCAGCATTACATACATGCCGTCTTTGTTTAACACTTTTCAGAGCTCGCTCACCTTGATTTGGTAGTTTGTAAGTGTTCTAGTATGCTTGAACTCGCTTCCAAAATGAATCGGATGTTTGATTGGTATTTACCACGGGATCAGTAGTGGTGTTTAAGTACCCACTAATGAGGATCAAATCGTCATCGTTACTCCAGGGGTGATGGAGGACCATCCACAACCCAACCACCATCCGGGCCCATGACTAGGAGCCGAGTTCATCAACTCCAAGATGAGCTCGCCAAGCTTGCACACCAAGTCCCGGAGGAGGTTGCCATGGCCACACCCAAGGCCTACTCGGTGACAATGGTTTCGAATGGATGAGTGTATGGCTTGTGTACACCTTCCATTCTTAGAAACCATTCCTCTTTTAGTATGATTCAGCCGTGAGGGCTAGTGACTTTCTTAAACTCGGTTTTCTCCTTTTAATTCCGGTTTAGTATTGTTTTAGTGTTCTTAAGGCCGGTTCACTAGGAACTATTTAAGCCTTTTGTTCTTTCCCATTTCGGAGCAAACACTTATATGAAGAATACATTTCTGAATTAGAAACTTCCCAAAAGAGAGGTTTTGTGTGTTTGTTCAATCCGAATTGGTTTTGGTCGAGTTGTGATTCTCAATCTCTTTCGAATTGTTGATCTGAAGCGACACAAGGCATCCTCTTCGTGCTCTTGAGGATTCATCCTCTTGTTGTGTGGAGTTGTAGAAGGCAAGGTCTCTAGCTTTAGGCGTGGTGGTTCTTGGTTCAACCGATCCAAGGGTTTCCTAATCCGGGCTCTTGGTTTCTCCTTGTTCTCTTCTTTTCTTCCGCCATTTCTGACTTTGATTGTTTGTTTTTGCTTGTTAGTTTGTTGTGCACCAAGGTCGGGCCTCCCTACGGCAATCCCGTATCAAAGTGGTATCAGAGCCAGGTTTTGGTGCCAACACCATTGTCTTTTTGCCGTTGTTCTTCATATGGTTTGTGTCTTGGACTTTTCGGTTTGTGTTCTCTACATAGCCGAATAGTTCTTTCTTGTTTTCTTGTTGAGTCTTTTCTAAGTTGTTGCTTGAATCTCTAATTGATCTTGTGTTTGTGGAAGTTTGGCTTTGCGTGTTGTGGAGATCGGACGACCCCCCCCCCATCATCACCACCTAAATTCACCTCCGCCTAGCCGGAAACCCTAAACTCCGACCACCTCTATCACACCAAGATCAACCGTCCACTTCTCCATTACCCTAGCCGGCGTGCTCACCAAGGAGCCTCACAAAAATCCCCTATCTTCACGGCTGCCCTAACCACATTCCAACCCCACTCGGCTAACAAGCCCTATCTTTGTGGCGTGTGGGTTGACACATTCAACAAACGCGGCAGCTAGCTCCTACAAGTGCGGCGTGCAGATCCTCTCCAAGCAACCACTCGGCCATTCTCCCTACAATTGTGGCGTGTGGGTTTGAAAGAGTTAACAAGCCGGCTACTCTCCCCTAAAATCAAGGCAACGAGCTTATCTCTTTTAATTTTCTTATTTTCTTTTAATCCCAATTCAGTTGTAATTTTGAATTTCGAATTTAGTAAAAAAAAAAAAATCAGAAAGAGTCAAAAAAAAAAAAAGGAGGACGATCATAGTGTTGCATTTTATTTCTTTTCCTAGCTTGGTCTATATCTTTGTATTACATTAATACTTAGGTTTAGATTTTAGCCTAAGGTTGTAAGTTGCTCAAGGGACAAGTCAAGGAGCCGACGCCCAAGTGCCGCGCCGCGTCGCCCCACTGCCGCGTCGTGTCGCCCTCTGCCGCGCCGTGTCTCCCTCACCACCGCTCGGTAAACCCTAAAATCCTAGCCTTTCTCTTCTCTTGTGCCAAACTCTTCCCCTATCACCACCGATCTCTACGACAACCATTCCGTCTTCTACTAGCACAAGTCAAGGCGAGCTAAGGTAACATCTTCTTTTTCCGAGTTCATTTTGTGTTTCTTGATTGCACTAAATTTCAGAACCTATAGTGCTATTGTGTGAACCTTGCCGATCACTTTCTATTTCACCTTGCATCGAACTTATCTTGGTTATTGATTGTTGTTTGAGATTAATCAATTCACGTGAAGTTTTTGAGCTTTCCAACCGATTGCACTACAAAACTAGTTGCGGATTGACGGAGAGCGAGTGAAACACACGAGTGAGACAGTTGTGAGTGTTTTGATTTAACTCTAACCTTTAATCTAGTTCGGTGTTAGTTTGCTTTGTGTGATGGCAGGAGACGACACCTCAAGTGACCGAGACAATAGGAGTCCTTCGCCGGTACATCCGGATGTGGTGACCCTCTTCCAACAACTAACCGATTCAATGGCCGTCATCACCAACCGGTTGGCTGCCCTTGAAACGGCTCAAAGGGTTCCCCCACCAGCTATGGCGCCCCCGGTGGCGCTAGCTTCTCGAGCCCAAGAGACGATCCCAAATCCAACCATCGTGCCTTTAGGCACTTATGTTGAACATGGAGGTCCTTCCGGAGCCAATACGGTGCCTCTTGGACGCACACGTGCAGTAGGTACCGGCACCGTAAGGAACTCCCCGGTAAGGAATACTTCTCCCCTTGTCAATAATCAAGAGAGGCCGAATAGGGTAGCTCCGAATTATCATAATGAAATACCACCTCCACGTGAGGTGCCCTATGTCGCTAACCATCTCAATGAGCCTCAGGATCCACGTAGGGAAGACGAGTTTGATGATGATGCCCTTGAGGAAGAGATGTGGAACCAAGGTGGGAGGTTCGATGGCTACCAAGGCCAGGGAGGGGCTTACGGCTACTATGAGCCCCGAGGCAGATTTGGAGGCAATAGGGGCTATCAAGGCAATCAGCCTAGGAGAGAATTGGAGCAAGATGGCATAGGGAAAATCAAGATTAAGATGCCATCGTTTGAAGGGAAATGTGACCCCGACGCCTACATGGAGTGGAAGATGAAAGTGGAGCAAATTTGGAGTTGCCACAACTTCATTGAAGCCAAGAAGGTGCATCTAGCTTCCATTGAGTTTAGTGGCTTTGCCCTAACTTGGTGGAACAACCTAGTCAAGGAGAGGCAAAGGGTATTGGATCCGCCGGTGGCTACGTGGGAGCAAATGAGAGTGTTGATGCGAGCTCGGTTCGTCCCTCAACACTACTCTAGGGAGCTCAAGCAAAGGTTGGAGAACCTCAAGCAAGGGAGCATGAGCGTGGAGGAGGCCTACAATGCCATGCAAATGGCCATGGTCCGCGCCAACGTCATAGAAGATTAGGAATCCACCATGGCGAGGTATCTCCGAATCCTTTCTCCTTTTATTGCTAATGAGGTCGACATGTACCCCTATACAGATTGTACCCAGCTGCTGCACTTGGCCATCAAAAGTGGAGAAAAATCAGAAGTTCAAGGCGAGGAGCCAAGGAGCACATGCGGCTAGAAACCCTAGCGGCCAGCCGAACCAGTGGAGGGCCCAAAACCAAACCAGGACGTTTCCTCCGGCACAAATGGGTAGGAACCAAGCTCAGTCCATGAGCCAACCCAGGAGCCAAGAAGCGCCGAGGAAAGTTGGACCACCAGGAACGCCGCCGCAGCCAAGTGGACGCCAGCCGCAATCGGCCAATGGCCCTCAGGGGAGTACTTCTAACTTTTCTCCTTCTTCTAGGGCTAGGGATACCATTTGTTTTAAGTGTCAAGGCCGAGGGCATATGATGAAAGATTGCCCCAATAGTCGAACCTTGGTCATTAACCATCTTGGACTCTATGAATCTGAGTCCGAGGGTGAGGATCAAGGTCCGTTTATTGTTGATGAGCCTATGCATGATGTAGATGAGGAAATGGACTGCATTGAATTTGAGCATGGTGAATCCTTAGTTTGTAGGAGAACTTTGCATGTCCAACCTACTCCTTGTGAAGATAACCAAAGAGAGAATTTATTTCATACTAGATGTTTGGTTAAGGGGAAGGTTTGTAACATGATTATTGATGGGGGTAGTTATTGTAACATTGCTAGCACTAAATTAGTTACTAAATTACAACTATATACTTTCCATCACCCTAGGCCATATAAACTGCATTGGATGAATGAATGTGGAGAAGTAAAGGTGGCTAAGCAAGTCAATGTGACCATAACACTAGGACATTATGTAGACACTATTTTATGTGATGTGGTCTCTATGAATGCTTGTCATATCTTGTTAGGACGTCCATGGCAGTTTGATAGGCGTGTCAAGCATGATGGTTATACTAAGCGTCATTCTTTTGATTATAAGGGTAAGAATGTGATACTCAAGCCTATGACTCCTTTGCAGGTAGCTGAAGCCTATGAGAAGAAGAAGGACCAAGAGAAGTCGGTTGAAGCCAAGAAGGGGAGCCATGCCGAGAGCACCTCTAAGGCTAAAACCACGTCTCAAGCTTTGTTGGCCTCCAAGGAGGAGTTGAGGGAGGAGCACTTACCCCAGGACGCCGTCCTTATGCTCTTGTGCAAGAGTCTAGGCTTGCTTAGTGAGGAGTTGAAGTCTACACTGCCGAGAGTCATCCTAACATTGTTGGAGGAGTTCCAAGATGTGTTCCCTGAAGAGATGCCACCCGGACTGCCCCCTAAATGAGGTATTGAACATCAAATTGATCTAATACCGAGTGCTACTCTTCCAAACAGGCCAGCGTATAGGATGAACCCCAAGGAGACCCAAGAAGTGCAAGAGCAAGTGAAGGCTTTGCTTGACAAGGGCCATGTGCGTGAGAGCCTTAGCCCTTGTGCCGTGCCAGTGCTATTGGTGCCCAAGAAGGATGGCACATGGAGGATGTGTGTGGACTGCCGAGCCATCAACAACATCACCATTAAGTACCGGCATCCCATTCCCCGCCTCGATGACATGCTAGATGAGCTGCATGGAGCGTCGGTCTTCACCAAGATAGACCTCCGCAGCGGCTACCATCAAATAAGGATGAAGGAGGGGGGTGAATGGAAGACGGCATTCAAGACAAAGTTCGGTTTGTATGAGTGGGTCGTCATGCCTTTTGGCTTGACAAATGCTCCTAGTACCTTTATGCGCTTAATGAATCATGTTTTAAGGCATTTTATAGGTAGATTTGTTGTTGTTTATTTTGATGATATACTAATATACAGCAAATCACTAGAGGAGCATGAGCAACACTTGAGGGAAGTACTCTCTACATTGCGTAGTGCGTGCTTATATGCTAATGAGAAGAAGTGTGAATTCTGCACTAATCAAGTTTCTTTTCTTGGTTTTGTAGTGAGTTACAAGGGCCTTCAAGTGGATGATAGCAAGATCAAGGCCATACAAGATTGGCCTACGCCTACCTCCGTGAGCCAAGTGAGGAGTTTTCATGGATTGGCCAGCTTCTATAGGAGATTCGTGAGGGACTTTAGCACCATTGCCGCGCCCTTGACGGAGGTGACCAAGAAGCATTCGGCCTTTGTGTGGGAGGAGGCGCAAGAGAGGGCTTTCAACGCCCTAAAATGGAGGTTGACGCAAGCTCCTTTGCTAGTGCTGCCCGACTTCACGAGACCATTCGAGGTGGAGTGTGATGCATCCGGGATTGGCATTGGAGGCGTCTTGATGCAAGAAGGTAAACCCGTAGCCTTCTTTAGTGAGAAATTGAAAGGGGCAAGTCTTAATTATTCTACGTATGACAAAGAACTCTTTGCCCTATTTAGAGTATTAAAGACTTGGCAACACTACTTGTGGCCTAGAGAGTTTATCTTGCATACGGACCATGAGTCCTTAAAGCACTTCAAGAGTCAAGATAAACTTGATAGACGACATGGTAGGTGGATGGAATTCATTGAGACTTTCCCTTATGTTATCAAATACAAAAAGGGAAAGGACAATGTAGTTGCTGATGCCCTATCTAGGAGATACACCTTGCTTACCACATTAGACTCCAAGGTCTTAGGATTTGCATATATAAAGGAGTTGTATGTGGAAGATACTGATTTTGGTGCCATCTATAAGTCGTGTATAGATAAGGGTTCATGTGACAAGTTCTACTTGTTTGATGGGTTCTTATTTAAGGCTGAAAAAGTGTGCATACCTATTTGTTCCTTGCGAATGTTGCTTGTTGAAAAAGCCCATAAGGGTGGTTTGATGGGCCATTTCGGAAGGGATAAGACCTATCATATGCTATGTGCACATTTCTTTTGGCCCCACATGCTTAGAGATGTTGAGCACCTTATTAAGAGGTGTTTGGATTGTCTTAAGGCCAAGTCTAGGTTGCAACCCCACGGCCTATACAGCCCATTGCCCATCCCAAGTGCCCCTTGGGAGGACATCTCAATGGACTTTATCGTGGGGCTGCCTCGGACTAAGAGGGGACGTGATTCTATCTTCGTGGTAGTTGATCGTTTCTCCAAAATGGCTCATTTCATCGCTTGCCATAAGACGGATGATGCATCCAATGTAGCTGATCTCTTCTTTAGGGAAGTCGTGAGGCTACATGGTGTACCCCGGACTATAGTAAGCGATAGGGATGTTAAGTTCCTTAGTTACTTTTGGAAGACGCTTTGGGGAAAGCTAGGGACGAGACTCTTGTTCTCTACCTCTAGCCATCCTCAAACGGATGGTCAAACAAAAGTAACTAATCGGACCTTATCAACCCTTCTTCGAGCCATTCTTAGGAAGAACCTTAAGGCTTGGGAGGAAGCTCTACCACATGTAGAGTTTGCTTATAATAGGACAGTCCACTCTTCTACTTCTTTATCTCCTTTTGCATGTGTTTATGGTATCAACCCCAATACTCCACTTGATCTTGCTCCTTTTCCTATGAAGGAGCGTGAAAGTTTTGATGCAGGTAGACACGTGGAGTTCATCAAGGAGCTGCATGCAAGGACTAAGGAGAAGTTGGAGGCATGTGCGGAGAGGAATGCAGCTAGGGCTAACAAGGGGCGCAAGCGCATGTGTTCCAACCAGGGGATCTCGTTTGGGTGCATTTGAGGAAAGAGCGCTTCCCGGAGCAACGCAAGTCCAAGCTTGCACCTAGAGGAGATGGTCCATTCAAGGTGCTGCGCCGCGTTGGTGACAATGCCTATGTCCTCGACCTCCCGGACACATATGGTGTGAGTGCCACATTCAACGTGGCTGACTTAACTCCCTACCACACTCCGGACGTCGCCCAGCCTGTGCATCATGATCCGTGGACGGATCCTTTCCAAGAAGGGGAGGATGATGGAGGACCATCCACAACCCAACCACCATCCGGGCCCATGACTAGGAGCCGAGTTCGTCAACTCCAAGATGAGCTCGCCAAGCTTGCACACCAAGTCCCGGAGGAGGTTGCCACGGCCACACCCAAGGCCTACTCGGTGACAATGGTTTCGAATGGATGAGTGTATGGCTTGTGTACACCTTCCATTCTTAGAAACCATTCCTCTTTTAGTATGATTCAGCCGTGAGGGCTAGTGACTTTCTTAAACTCGGTTTTCTCCTTTTAATTCCGGTTTAGTATTGTTTTAGTGTTTTTAAGGCCGGTTCACTAGGAACTATTTAAGCCTTTTGTTCTTTCCCATTTCGGAGCAAACACTTATATGAAGAATATATTTCTGAATTAGAAACTTCCCAAAAGAGAGGTTTTGTGTGTTTGTTCAATCCGAATTGGTTTTGGTCGAGTTGTGATTCTCAATCTCTTTCGAATTGTTGATCCGAAGTGACACAAGGCATCCTCTTCGTGCTCTTGAGGATTCGTCCTCTTGTTGTGTGGAGTTGTAGAAGGCGAGGTCTCTAGCTTTAGGCGTGGTGGTTCTTGGTTCAACCGATCCAAGGGTTTCCTAATCCGGGCTCTTGGTTTCTCCTTGTTCTTTCGTTCATCTCTTCTTTTCTTCCGCCATTTCTGACTTTGATTGTTTGTTTTTGCTTGTTAGTTTGTTGTGCACCAAGGTCGGGCCTCCCTACGGCAATCCCGTATCAAGGGGCATCTTGTGGATTTCAGGGTATCATCGGCATCACCACCACGAGCAGCACGACCGCGGCCACGACCACGACCACGATTACTACGCTGAGTTTCTTCGAGTGACTTATCAACATCTAGAGGTTGAGTGCTGAAGCTTGGGAAACCTTTAGTTGTGTTTTGAGTTTGTGGATTTTGAAGGATCATAAGGATCTAATGACAAATCTTGAAAGTTATTTGAGAAGTCACCTTGGTTTTGATCCATGATGAGAGGAATGAGAGATTAGAAGAGATAAATGAGAGATTAAGAAGAGAGGAATGAGTGAGGAAGGTGTGATTTTGGAGGTCACCAATACATCTTATTTATAGCCAAAAAAATACCTTTTTTAACTAAATCAATTGTCATTATCGCCTTTGTCATAATATCAATTGATATGATGCCATTTTTATAATCAATCCTACAATGACTCTCCCACCAAAGTTTAATTTTAGTAGTTATTATAATTTAAATTATTCTAAATAATGATAATATGGTTTATTTGGACTAAATTATATAAAAAAGAATCAAAATTCATATATAAAATCTATAAAATTTCTTTATGATGTCATTTTTATATGAAGAAATTTAATTGATACTTATTTTATTTTAAACCACCAAAAGTAATGATAAAATAATTTATTTTCACTTAATGATATCCAAAATACATAAAAAAAAAATTAAATCTACCAAATATTTTCAAAATGGATGTCTATAGATAGAGAAAAATGTAACTAGAATTATGGTATTTTTTTTAACTTGTATTTTTTTCATAAATTAAATTTTTTTTTTAAATATCGAACGACCAGGAATTAATCCTGGCCGTCGGTTACAACGCCACGCGTCGCGCATCCCTTGACAAGGCATAATATACAATCCGTCCATGCACAGGTTTATTGCTTTTGCACTTCCCTCAACTTCCATTTTAAGCATCTTTGTTTCAGTCGATATACCAAATAATGAAGAACGCGGTACCGTAGATCTTGCAGAGCTCTCAACCCATCCGACGAGCCGCTGTAAAATCAGTGGTTCTTCTGTCAACACCATCGACCCCGCGTAGTGGTGTATGGTGGTGTCGGTGGCATCGTAGCCCCGAAAGCAATCCTTTTGATGTTTTCATTAATGAAGGCGGTGGCGGAGTGGGCGCTACCCTTGGCTGCGTCTATGAGGATGAGGGTGACGCATTGAACGATGTTGTTCAGGTCGTTTCTCGGGCTTATTCGATCGTGAACATGCACGTGTTGGGATGGATAGTAGGGGCACACCATTACCGGGTGTTGGGGGAGACAGGCCGGGTTCACCTGTAGGCTGTAGCCGTTTCCTTAAGGCGTTGTTGCTTGCAAGTTGCAAGGAAGAGTGGAAACGAGGCATGAAAATAGAACAAGGCTCTTCATCATGGCTACTAAGAAGTTAAGTGTTGGTTTGGATGCAAGATTAAGGTTTGGTTGGATTGATGTTATCTCTATTCGTCTCTCTTTGTCTCTCAAAATAGGGATATTCAATTTCCAGGATTGATCAAGATGAGATAGCTTACTGGTAGATTTGGTACTTTTTCTATTTGCTAATTAGGCTTCATTGCTTAATAAATTCCATTATTACACTAGTACAAACGGCATATCTAATATCGGAAGGAAGGATACCGATTGTGTAAAACCGGTATGAAACTTGGAAACGGATACCGGTTATTGGACAAAACCGGTATCTTCGAAAAAAAAATATTGTATACCGGTTATGAATATAACCGATATGCATGTGTGGTGTAATAAATAAGCAAACGTATTGTTTTTTAAGCTAAGGTAATAGGGATACGGGTTTCGTAAAAATCTGTATCCTTATTTATTATTAATATTTTTTTTAATCGGAGCTTTTATTATTAATATTTATTTATTTATTTTACTTTAATAATTTACCTATCCCTAGTAAATTAAAAGTGTTTTAACTTTACTGTTAATTAATTCTACCCTACCAAACACTTATTCGATCTCACGCTAAGCAGCTCGATCGTTGCCGTTCCATTCTCCACGACCACCGCTAGTCGTCGGAGCCCTACGTTGCCGCTGCTCGAGTTGCCGCTAGTCGTCGGAGCCCTACGTCGCTGTTGTTCCATTCGGCTCAACGGTCGCCGCTCACTCGAGTCGCCACTACTGCCAGTCCATTCTCACGCAGTCACGCTCGCTGCCGTTCCGATCGCCGCTGACTCGAGTCGTCGGTGCAATTGCTCCACCTGCTCGCTTGCAAGGTTGGTTAAACTCCACTTAAATTTGTATACTTAGTTGGAATTTGGGAATTTTGCTTGGCATCAGATAGAATTTGGGAATTTGGGAATTTGCTTGGCATCAGGAATTTGCTTGGGAAGAGATAGATCGAATAGACAGATAGCAATAATGAATATATTTTACTTATTTTATGGAGGTGATTGGGGGCTCAATGGAGGATGTCACTCTTCCTGAGAAAGGTACTTCCTAGTTCATTTTCACTCTAGGGCTCTGTGTTGTGATCTTTTATCTTTCTTGAGATTGAATTGGTATTGGCGCTTCGCAGTCGACGTGATTATTTCGGAGTGGATGGGATACTTTCTACTGCGAGAGTCCATGTTCGATTTTGTGATATGTGCTCGGGACCGGTGGCTTAAGCTTGATGGAGTTATGTAAGTAACTGTGACTATACATGTGTTTCCCCCCCCTATTCCTCTTGTATGTAAGTGTTAATCTTGTTCTTGAGTATTCCCTTAAGGTTGGGAATGTAGTTATGACTTGCACTTAATGCCTTTTCACTGATTTCTGAGTGACTAGTATCTCTAATTAACAAATATTGTTGACGTCTCTTGTTATCTTTGTTTGCATAGTGGCCTGTTGATATGCTTTAGCATCTCAAGATCAATTTGATGTGGGGAGTAACTAGATAATAGATTTTCTTGCATTTCTTTTAAGTATCAGTTATGTCCAGTTCTAATCTACATGTTTAAGTTCTCTCACTTGTATGGATATGCCTTCTGTATCAGATTTAGTGCTTTTATTTTGTAAAATCTGTTGCAATGTGATTATGGTAAGAATGCTTCAAACTTCTTAGGTGAAGGATATGAAGTAGTTCTTTGTGTATATACATCTAAATACCTAAATCGTTGTGCTCTTTATCCAATTGTTGCTACCAATTGGTTGTATATGCTGATTATAGAATGAATGTTCTTTGTCATCTCTTTAATTCTTTATTTGATATCCCTGAGTCTAACTGACCAAATCAAGTACAAGTTGAAATCTACAGGAATATATGATAAATGATAATGTTTGAATCATCTAACTAGGCATGAACCTGGAGTGATTACAATTTATTTGTGAATCTATTTGTGAAGTGCATTAATCATGTTGAGTACTAAGAGAGGAAATCTCTCCAAAGCAGACAAGCCAAACGTAAGTTGGAATGTTATCGAGGTGAGCCTCTAAGTTATATTTATTGATTATTATTTTGACAAATGATTCAAGTTTAATGGTTATCATGGTATTATTGATATACTTCAATTTTTTATGTGCAAGTGCCCTGAACAACAAGATTATACGTCATGTGGATTATATGTATGCCGATTCATGAGAGATATAGTGCAAACAGGTGTAGTGGAAATTCCAACTTCGGTATGTACACTATTCATACATTCACATTTATACTTTATATATATAATTAATAGCTAAACCGAGTCACTTACTGGTTAACTGATTGGTAAATACCATTGTTTGCAATTATTCAATATATATGCTTATGAGCTTCTATTCTCTGTTTTTCCTACTCAACTTGTACTCATTACAAGTTTATTATCTTGCTCTTTTTTATGCCTATGTATTGTCTTCTTTATTTTCATACATTGTTAAGAAAATTATTGTATTTTCATAGTTAGATTCTCAGCTAGTGTACGTGAGTGCTACCTGCTATATCTTGATGTGTCATTGTTTTCCATTTATAAGATTAATGATGTTGTTTATAATGCTTAATGTAGTACTTAGCACATTCATCGCGAAGATACAACAAGGAGCATATCTTGGAAGTAATAGAGGAATGTCTTCAATATCTCCAACCTATTTTTGAGTTGGAGTTGAACTTGCATACAACATAGGAGCTAAAAGCATAGAGTTGGAGTTGAACTTGCATGCCCCCAGCATAGGAGCTAAAATCATATATGAATGTATGTTGAGAGAGCTTTTTGACTATCTATAACTAGTATATTTTGTTGGAAGCTATTTTATTAGGCTATTTTGTTATTTATAGTTTAAAGAGATATGAAACTCTTAAGTTATTTTGTTATTTATAGCTCAAGGAGCTAACGCTTGTTAACAATTTATTATATATAATTTATGGATTATTTGATGTGATTTTGATGTACACTGTTGTAGCATTTTTGTGTAAAAAACAATGACGTAAACAGGTGGTATAATATATAGCTGAATGGGTATTGTAAAAAATTATTTTAAAAAATTAAAAATAAATATCATACCGGTTATTTTAATAACCGATATGTAACAGACACGGAGGTTGATACCGGTTTTTCACATAACCGGTATCGGCAATAAATAATTTTTTTAAAAAGAAAAACAATTACGGGGATACCGGTTTTTTAAATAACCGGTATCCGTATCCCAACTTCATACCGGTTTGTGAAAAACCGGTATACGGAGCAGGATTTCGGCTCATCTTAGACCGGAACCATAACCGGTATCCGTTTCAGTAAAAAACCGGTATTAGATGACCTTTTTGTACCAGTGTTAGTTCCTAATCTTTTTGTGCACGCACCTTTTGTTGTAGTCTCTAACTTTAAGTTGTTTTAAAATCTTGATTATATATATGTTGACGCTTCTTAAGCAGTGGTAAAATTATATCCTTTATACTTCTCCTTAGTGAGTGCATCTTTCTTTTATCATGAGAAAATTACAATGGCCGAAGAACTAAGCATTTCTCCATTGATTAATGTACAATTCTGTTGGTGTGGTATATAAGTGGGCCATCAAATAAGGCCTTTTAGGTACTTCTTTCGCTGTGATGCTTGGAAATGTTTAAAAAGAGTTATAATGCGAAAGAACATAGTGAAGTACCAATATTTTATGTGTGCAAATAGTACCTCGGTTTAAACGTGGCTCTGACTAATCGAACCAGGCAATCAAGATAAAAAATACATAATGAAGTGGGAAAGTTAGGAGTGTAATGATATATGAGATCGATGAGACAATATGAAATTTAAAATGCAAAGGAGTATTGAGCTAAAATTTAGAGTATATGGCCATATGGGTCATACATATATATGTCTCATGGGAGCTAGGTCATTTGTGGTTCGATCAATAGGTAAGTACCAAACATAAAGATAAGAAAGACAAAGACCGTGAACAAATAAAATCCACTATATCCAAAATAGGAACAAAATCATGAACTCGAGAACCATATATTCACCGAATGTCGAGAATGGCAAAAGAAACCACATGCAACAACCAAGTAAAAGAGAAAACAATCAAAAGAGCAGGCAATAGATTAGAAAGAAAATGTGTATATATGCAAACAAGATAGTACATTATAGAAGTAAAAAACATGGCAACTGCTTTTTCAATTGCTTTCTTTTTAAAGCCAATCGAAAACAGAAGAAATTTGTATAAGCATTCATTTTTGTACAGTGCTTAATATATGATATTGTTGTTCTTTTTGTATCATTTCGTAGTATTAAATTAGGGTATCTTGAATTCTCACTCAAAATAAGAGGTATGATATCTCTAGATGTACTCAAACTTGAAATCGTTGGATCAATAAATACTATGTTTTCAAAGTTATCCGACTGAAACTCAAACTCAAACTTGATTCGTCCAATTTGATTGATCGTAACGCTAACCCTAAGCAAAATAAGAAGTAAACACTTTCGGTTTGCAAAAATAACGGCCTTGTTTAGCAACCTATTTATCAAGATTTTATTTCAAAAAAGTACTTTTTTGACCCCTTTCACCATTCCCCATAACACCCAAATTTCAAATTTTAAAAACTACTTTTCTAAAAAAAATACTTTTTAACCAAAAAATTCTTTATAAATACATCCACCAAACAAACCCGTTACATCTTCAAACATGGATATGCGATCTTCATCCTCAAAGTTCCAGATGACCTAACTTCAATTTTCACGTGATAGTTTGCTTCTCAAATCTGCTAATAACTTGATTAATTAAATTAAAGTGACGGGATAAATTCTTCCAAGAGGTAAATTATTTAACAAATTAAATAATTTCAAGCTTTATTAATAGATAATGATGAGGTCCATTAAGGATAATGGGTCAATTAATGCCATTTTATAATTAAAAGGTATTTATTATTTTTCAAAATCCTATTGAATCTACGCTTATGGTTGTCTCCATAAAAAAAACCTAAGAGTCCTTGAACGGACTTGGGCGTCGGAGGGGCTTTAGGGGAGATTCATCCCTCCCGTGACGTGTTCTTTGATTGCAGAACATCAAAATGAAGAAAGATCGTCAGATTGACGTTATAATCAGGTTCTTTCTCAAATCTTCAAGTGGTACAAATTCTTGCTACCACATAAAGTATACAAAAAATCAAAGGGAAATGTATAGAATGTGAAAATAGAAAGAATAGGATATATGAGAAACCGGTGAGCAAATTGGCCTCTTTTATATAACTAGGGAAAATGAATCTCAATAGTCCTTATTTCTCTTAATGTGGAGCATTGGAAAATTAGTACGCAGCACAACTGGAGCATCGACCAGATCAATGCTTGGGCTTTTTTCACCTTGTTCAATATATTTCCCTTCCAAGGATAATTTATTTACCAGGGTATGGTGGCGTAAGTTTTAGTGGGATTTGAACAATTTCAGCCTAATATCAGTCAAGCAACTCATGTATTTTGGGCTTTGTTGTGAAGGTCACTTGTTACTGACTCTTGACACCGAAATGAAGTTGATAAACTTTTTAATGTGTAACTTATCCAATCTATTTGGAAAGAATGACTAAATTCAAATTTAATTTTATTAAGAACTCTGGAACTAATTGAAACTACATATCATTATTAGGTAGTTGCAGGTGTATCCACTTAATAATTTGTATTAGTTTGTACATGTGTATTCGTTTAAGAACTTAACTTTCAGGGACAAAGGAAGCATTACATGATCTCAACATTGAAGTGAAGAGTTCAAATAAGATAGAAGAGGTAGAGCATGAGCTAGAAGTACAGTCTTCGATATCCGATTCCAAGAAGTTTGAGAAGGTTTATAAACAACGTGCTTCACATGTTGATTTCTCAATTTGTATATCAGAACACTACAAGTGAAATTGTAAATCATATTATCCAATCAGAAGAAGCTTCCAGGTATAACTAAAGCAGTTTACATTCTCAACACTGAAGTTGAGAGCTCAATAAAGATGGAATAGCTAGACCAAGAGAAAGATTTGCAATTTATGATACTTATATGATGCCAAGAAGTTTGCGGGGCTTCATATATGAAGTGCTTCACAAGTATATTAAGAACAAAGATAAACACAACTACAACATCAGGAGATACTCAATTTGCATATCAAAACACTTTATGAGGAATTTGAAGTCATATTATCCAAGCACAAGGAGCTTCCAGGCTGAAAAAAATGCATTTATGAATCTCAACATTGAAGTTGAGAGTTTAAAGGAGATGGAAGAGTTAAAGAAAGAGCGAAGTGTACAATCTCTGGTATCTGGTGTGAAGAAGTTTGAGAAGCTTTATATACAAAGTGCTAGATGTGTTGAGTTAAAACAAAGAGAGTTCATGTCACAAGGTGATGAAAAGCTCAATTTGCATATCGAAACATTGCAAAAAGAATTGAAAGTCATAGAATCCAAGCACATGGAGCTTAACTTCAGGCACTAAAAATTCATTTCAGAATCTCAATACTAAATTTGTGAACTTAAATTGTCTAAAATAAGTTATAGCTTATGTTAAAGATGTTTTATCTATTATTTAAGAGGCAAAACAATTACGTATGATATTTTGCGAGCCTAAATTAACTTGTGAACGAAATGAAATTAAACTACGTGTTCTCGTATTACTTAATGTGTTCTCACTACATTTAAGATGTCAATTACAAGAAATACAACAATTTGAGAATTACATTTTCCCCGTGCTTCCGACAACCTAGTAATTTATACATGTGTGTTGGGCCTAAAAACCTAGATAACATATGTCGTTTAATCCCGACCTGGAATTAATCGAGCGGTATAATTTCGACCCACTTCTACTCATATTTGTTCTTAGAAAAATTCAATTAATATCTTTATGACTAAATTCATAAAAAAATTATTGAATTTAATTAATTGAATTTGAAAAATAAATTAATTGATATTAATTGTTTTTTCGGTTCATATCGTTATTCGTCGGATCGTGTGTGGACCCAAAACCTTGGTAGAGTTATCCTGAAGCAGAGGTCAGGCTCCCAGAAAGAAAATCAACGGTTATCTTCTCATCAAGATTCATCGCCGAAGCTAATTAAGGCAAGTGGTGGTTCGCTCTTGCAATTATTCCATATTTTCTTTAATTGACAATTAATTAGATGTTTCAATTAAGTTGGGATAAATATTTTTCTGTTTGGAAACTTGTGTGTTGTAATGGTGTGCAAAAATATGAATTATATACTAGGTTGTGTATATTACAAGTGACGACCCTTATATATATGTTATTATTATTGTAGGATGCTAGTGGAACATTGGTGTGGACATTGGTGTGGACTTGTATGCTTAGTTAGCATGAGTATTCGTAGAAACGCTATATACCTCGCAAGGTTTAGCTGTTTCTTTATAATTTGGTATTAGGAGGATTATTGCCCTAATACTTTTGGTCATGACCTATCCTTATTCGAATAAGTAGTGGTGCACTTAGCCAGTGCCGTTATTTGGGATTCGTCCCATGATATTCTTGTATCGAGATGGTATGGATTAAAAGCTTAAACGTAAATGCATGTCTAGGAATTAAATAAGATGTAACACCCCCAAATCTTAACCCATTTGGAAAGGTATTACCGCCAGTGACCTCGGTTTTCCTCACCGAAGCCACCCAAGGCTTTACCGTTTAAATACAATCCATGAAACACTTATGATACAAAATCATCATAATATTCGATTAAAGCATGAGTCCCGGAATTACATCCCAATTCCGAATAGGACTAAGTACAGAGTTAAACAAAATACAGCGGGAGTATTTCTTAAAATATACAAAAAGGGGTTGTGATCGCCATTATCATCTGCCCAAGGTTCTCAACCTAATAAAAACATTAAAAATATCCAAAAACCACCGTCGTCTTCATAGTCAAGTCTCCTCATATCTGCGCTCTATCTGATGTGCCGAATCGAACGGATGACACCAGCCAACCATGCAGGAAACAATTTCGGTTGGTTAGTCTAATGAAAGACCATGCAAGGGCACAAAGCAGAAGGTTCTAAGTAGTCGTATTAGGTTAGACTCATCGTCTCTCGAATAACAGTCGAGTACGCTAGTCAACCACCATACTCTACTTGAATACAGCAAAAGGCATGCACAAGAGAAGATTCTGGAAGACCGAGTCTTCCCAAAAATCAACTCGAAAGAAGACTCCAACGAAATGAGTCTTATAGAAAGATATGACAAAGTCCGGAACAACACAGAATTACAGTATCGCATTCGAGCGACTAAAAGTTAAGACGAGCTTTCCTAGCTGCACTAGCGCCTAGCTGCACTACTCGCCCAAGATATATTAATTATGTGCGACAACGGCACTTATTTTATGATATTCTCAAACGCACAACACATTACAAACTTTTAAATGTATATATCCCATGGATCCTATACATATAGTATTAGGTGGGGTCTAGCCACCTCTTTACTAAACTCCGAGATTTGTGTCACCAGCTAACTGCACCACCTCTATACTCGTGTATCAGAGGTTGGGTCATGACCGTCCATATGGTATTAGGTGGGGTCTAGCCACCTCTATACCAAATTATAAAGAAACGACTGGATCCCAACGAATCCAACGTTCCTAACTACTAGTGCTAACTAAACAGTCCAAGAACAACAATAGTCCACAAACATCAACATAACCGCCCTCAAGGCTATCAACATAAATATATATTCATAATAGCGTTGTTCTAACAGATATACAACCTATTATAATATCATATTTTAGTTCTCCAAAATAATTAACAAAACTGTTCTCAGACGAACACAATATTCATTCCAAATTAATTACTCAATTAAACAACTGATAATTAATAGAAACATGGAATGATGAGCAAGAGCGAACCGCCACTTGCCTTAAATCCGCAGAAGCTTAAACGAAGCTAGGTACGACGACAACTGGTTTCTGGGCTCGAAGCAGGGACAGATCTGGCAATACAGATTCCTTCGGATCGACCCATAAAGAAACCCTAAGTTAGATTCTACAACAACGAGTACGAATCTAAAGAATAACGAAAGGAATCAAAAGGAACGAAGCCTGATCGAAACCACAGAAGCCAAGGCCGAAACAAGCCAAGAGCTTCTGGGCGGCGGTCGCCGCCTACCTTACGGCGGGCGCCGCTGTTCGTGGCGGCGGTCGCCGCCTGCCTTACGGGGGGCGCCGCTACGAACACCAGAAAATATACACGAGAGGCAAAAACTCACCGACTTCGATTGTTTTGCTTCTCCTTTCTTTGCTTTGGATTCTAAGCTTCTAAGGGCTTCCAAGGCTTCTCTTTGCAACTGGAATAACACCCAATGGAACTCCGATGATCGATCTCAAAGTCTCTGGCGAGAGCTTAATATTCCGACGAGATGATTGTGAGGGATTTGAGCTTCGAATTGAGCTTCAATCTGATCCCAAACATCCTCCTTAAATAGCCAAACCCAGGGGACAAGAAATGGGCAAGCCATGCACGTGGAGGGCCGAGATCGAGTCGTCCCCCGGTCGCCGACAAGCCCCTGCAACTAGCCCTGTAACAGTGGCGGCGGTCGCCGCGACCGGCAAGAGGTCGCCGCCCTTATGGGTATCTGGCGGCGGTCGCCGCATTTCTGGCGGCGGTCGCCGCATTCCTAGGCCACTTGCACAGGAAGATAACGATGACGCTGGCTACTGGGCGGCGGTCGCCGCTAGCCTTACGACGGTCGCCGCCAAGGCCCTTTTGCATCAGATTAAGCTTGGATTAGCTTTGGTCTTAGCCCGGGATAACAATAATCGTACACGAACGAGTATTAAATCCCAAAATACGTCGACTGTATATTATTTCACTTAGAAAAATATTACAGAGATTAAGAACATTACAGAATGTCTTTCAGTTTCTGAAATTAATTCGACGTACGAAACGGGTGTTTGGGACGAATCCCAAAATACCCTTACAAAAGTACGGGGTATCACATAAGATAAGTTCTTTTATGCACATAATTAGTATACTTCGGGCGAGAAGTAGAATGTGGAAACCGCTCGGGCTCCTGTCTAAGGTAGGTCCTCTTTCCAATCTAAATTCACATTATGTGGTGAGGTTGGTTGATGATCCAAATAGTCAAAGGAGTCATTTTTAAAACCTTGTTCTGATAATTATAAATGTTATCAAACAAATATATATAATTCCCATAAGACTCAGTTTCATTGGAGTCTTCTCTTGAATTATATCTCTTCCTATGTTTTAGTGGAAGTATAGTAGTTATATATCGTTTATCGAGTATTATTCGAGAAACAAGAGTAGTAACTATATACGACTACATAGAACCTCACATAAATTACCCTTGCATAGTCTTTCTTTAGACTAACCAAACTTTCATTTTCATTGCATGGTTGGCTGGTGTCATCTGTCCCGTACGGCACATAAGATCGTCTGTCTCAGGCTATCTGGAAGTAACAGATGAGAGGAGAATGCCTACAATTGAAGTTTAGCATTGAAGAATTTTCAAGGTTGTTTGAATATAAGATTTAATTTCCTAATTAATGTAATAGGTAAAAGTGTTATAACCTAGTAATGTAGTTAGAATGTATTCCGCTGTAATTTCAATATCGTTTGTAAAACTTATCTCCTCAATTTACAAGGGGAATATTAATAAAGATTGGATATTTATTTCAAAAGTCTTTCACTATTTTCTTATCATTGAATGTTTATTTATTTTACGCATAAATTGTTCGGATTAAGCCAATGGTGACTTTGAACATTAAAGTCTAAGGTCACTGGCGTATGGCACTACCGACATAAGTCGGTGGTGTTATAACACCAGTCACTAAATGGTTGATACATTGGCAAAATTTGGATGTTACTTAGGCCACATGGGAGCCTGCTGGGCACATGCTTCGTCGGTTTCCCGAATTTTCTTCTCAGCCTTGAAGACAAGGCTAAAATGGAGGAGGCAATTTAATGAGAGGATAGGCAAGTTGTGGTTAGCATATAAATTGGTTGGTCATTGTTGTAACAACCATTCATTGAGCAATAATAGAATTCTATTCCTCCTCTCAATCGCTCTCTCTCAATCTTTCTCCTTTTCCTCTCATCTATCCCTTTCCTCTCCTTTCTAATCCCAAATCTCTTCAGAGTACTATCTTCCCTCGATCGGATAGTACAAACTCTTGTGATATGTAAACCCAAGCACAATTGTTGTTGAAATGGTATTGGATTTCTTTGTTCAAAAACACCTTCCTCGCAAAAGTTGTTTTACCCAAACCACCTGTTTCGCTTATACCTACAACATTGATATTTGTTTTCAACACTTGATCCACCACTTGTTGTATATATTTCTTTCTTTAGTCCTACAACATCGTCTTCACCATGAGAGTAAGTCCTCCTTTCCTCTCTACTCATGGCATGGTATTCCAAGCTTTTAGTTGGCTTGATAATTTGAACTAATTCCTTGGAAGTGTTTGAGCAATAAAATACAACAAGTATTAATACCTAAGCATGTGAAAAGATAATTAAAAATTCTCCTAGGAAGTGTTTGAATGCAGGATTTTAACCGAATATAATTCCTAGAAGTGTTCATAGAACAAAGTCTAGTTAATTAAAAAACAATGTTCAAAGATTTGAGTGAAGAAGTGTAATTTCTACGAAGATACTTCCGGTGAAATTCTATCATATGAATTGTATTTGGAATTGAAAAATTATGTTTGGTTAAGATCCAAATTATAGGAAATTATGGGGAGATAAAATCTTATACGTTCATCAATAGGTGTATGAAATTCTTGTATTTTGCATGAAATAAAAATCTCATGAATTAGAACATCTGGATTTCTATTATAAAAAAAATCAACCAAACATATACTCCCTCTCTTAAGAAATAAGTGTCATATTAGAATTCGATTTTTGTTAAGAAATATTAATCATTTAAAGTTTTAGGTAATGATTTATTAGTGAGTTACGAGATATGTTATTGAAAATTGCATATATTGACACTCTCTGTACAAATTCTTTTTATTCATTGGTTAGAAATGATGTGGGTAATTATTAAATTGTAGATTTTAGAAAAAAAAATTGTAATATTTTAGCTTAATTATTAAATTCCTTATTAGTTGTGTAAAAAACTAAAATGATAAGTATTATTTAATTTTGGGGAGTATATTTTATGTCAATTCTAGGAATTTTCTACTTCATGGGAATTTAGGTATTAAAACCAAACGAGTGGGGAGAAACTTTCAATGGTGTGTGGTCTCTTATCAATCAATTACTTAGGATTCGTTTGGATTCTAATTAAAATGCATTATCTTGCATTATATTGATGATTTTAATGCAATTTAATACAAGATAATGTATTTTAATACATTATTTGAGGGATTCCAAATAGACCCTTAATCAGCGGAGTCGATAAGAAAATTTTAATTCATTATGGATATAAAACCCCATGGAAGCTATCTGGCAAATAATTGGATATGAAAACTCAGCTTATAATTAATTTAATTCGTATGAATGATATAGAAAACTCAGCTTCTTGTAATTAATTTATTTCGTATGAATGATATAGAAAACTCAGCTTCTTGAAAAAGTACATGAATAATTGAATATATAAGTGTATATATACAAGCTTAACATAGCGAGAGAGATATAAAATTTGCGTTGGATATGAACAAACAACAACATATTTAACCAAAGGGTCAAATACCCAAAATTAAATGCCGAATAGGTCATTTTGTCGATAACCACCCGACCTTTGTAAATTAAACGCCGAATAGGTCATTTTGTCGATAACCACATGAGACCCTAGAAAACGAGGATCGAAGATTGAATCAAAATCGAATAGATTACTGGACAAGAAGGATTGATTCGTGATAACAAAAAAGTGCATGATAACCAAACCATTGGAATGGGTTTCATTTATGCGGATACTAAATATACACCCCTATTTTTACTATTTATGAGACAGACATACGCGTTGTATGGACATACGAAGGGGGCACGCATAGCCTGTGTGTGTCCATGTCAAACGCGTGCCATTTTATTACCCGGAAAAATATTCGGTAAGACACGTGTACAAGACGCTTACCCATCTGTACGCGTGCCTTTATTTTACAGAAAAAAGCACACATACAAGATCGGCGCGCTCTGTACGCATGCCAATATTAATTTTTTTTGGATTTTTTTATTTTCATATTGGCACGAAGCAATGCGTGCCAATATTAAAATAAATAAAAATTTATTATTTTTAATATAGGCATGTGTATAGGACATGCTCTCGTATTGTATGCGTGTCTATATTTTTTAAAAGCAAAGAAGATTATACTAATTATAAAAAATCGGTTTTCCAATTTTGAATACTATATACTATCGCATTACTCAAATATCGGTTATACTCAGTATAATGTAATCCTAACTTCATTATCGTATTATTCAATATCATACATACTCGAACAATACGATAATAAAGTTATGATTACATTATACAAAGTATCTACGATATTGAATAATACGATATTGAAGTTAGTGCCCGTCATGTATGCATACCTGTTATTTTTATAAAAAAATTATAGGCATGCTTAAAGGTTTTCAAACCCCACACCCAATATACTCTAGGTTATGTAGGGTTTCCAAACCCCAAGGTATGGATACCTAAAGATTTGCATATCGTATATGTATGTAAATCCGCGGGTTTCCATACTTGGGTATTTTTGTTTTGGAAACCTTGGGGACCCCCAAACCATGCATACCTTAGGGTATATATGTAGGGTATCCAAACCCCATGCCTCAAGGTATGGAATCCTAGGGTTTCAATATGCTATATTGTATGTAAACCCCACGTGTCCATACCCTGGGGTTTCTTAATTTTGGAAACCTTTTGGACCCTAAACCCCAAACCATACATATAGACCTATCAACTGAGTTGGTTGGGTCGCTAAATTTTCAAGTCAATCAGGTCGGGTCGGGTTAGTTACAGGTCAGGTATTGGTTCAGGTCGACCTAGCAGGTTAAGAACGCCTTGTCAAAGTTTTCAAAAATGATTATTCAAATATGGAAGATTTGAAAACGATTGTGAAAGAAGATTCTAGCCTTCCTTCCATATTCAAATATCAAAGAAGATGAGCAAAAAAACGGATGCGCGTTAGCGCAACGACTTTCACTTACGTTGTTCAGTCTGCTGCTTGTTCCCTTGACCTTTCATTCACTCTGATTGATGCTACCCGATCCACTCAAAGCTTGAAGGTTGAAGAGATTGACCTATGTTTTTGAACAATTGGTCAAGGTTCGTTATCTTAAGCATTCCTGTTGGAACGACTAGCTGGAAAGGCATTGTAGCTTATTACTTCAATTAAATTAAAATTTATTATTAAAAATTATATTATTATATAATATTTTTACCATAAAATATATTATAAGATTCAATATAAATAACATACACACATTTGTAACAACCCAACGGGTCAAGCCTCGACGGGTCGATGACCCAACCTAGAAATTTTTGTATCGCGTAGGTCGGGTCACTTTTAACCCATTAATTTTTTGGTATGGTCTCAATTAAAAAGATGGGTCGGTTTGGGTTTGCGAGTCGGGTCAAATTTTGACAAACCTACCTACATATTCCCTATGGTATGTAGGGTATATCCAAACCCCAAGGTATGGAAATCACATGATTTCCATACCCTATGCGATATTGAATAATATGATAATGAAGTTAGGATTACATTATAGTAGTTAGTATAAACGATATTCGGATAATACGATAATGAAGTTAGGATTACATTATATTGAGTATATACGATATTGGATGATATGATAATGAAGTTAGGAATACATTATACATAGTATGACCCATATTCGAATAATGCGATAATATATAGTAAGAGTGCATGTACTATAAATCAAATATTTAAAAAGGTGTTTTAATGAAGTTAGGATTACATTATACTTATTTTTATTTTGTTTATTTTTTAAAGTTTTTTAATAATTTTTAATTTAAAAAATATTATTATTTTTAAAATTTAGGCACACGGACGCATGTCTGACCTGATATTTTTTTCGGGTATTTTAATGGCATGCGTTTGGCTTAGGCAGGCAGATACTTTGCATGCCCCCTTGGTACGCCCATGCAACACGTACACGCGTTCCTCTTGTGTATACATAGTAAAAACCTACGTGTGTATTTAGCATCACCCTTCATTTATGAAAGCTTAGAAGGGAAATTAGGTAAATTCGGTTTAAAGATTTGGTTGGTTTGTTTGTTTATTCTCCGGTTTTCAAACGGATGTTGTCATACTTTTGGTGTCTACCAGCGCATGTATAACAATTAACAAATTAAATAATGAACTATGATAAATCCTAAACGGAAAGGCTGTCATGATTAGTGTGAGGTGTCGTCGTCTTTTCCTTTTCGAAATCCGATCATCCCATTCCTTACCTAAAATAGTCTTCCTCCCATTCTTTTCTTGAACATCTTTATTTTACGAAACATTGTCACTGATTAAGCATTGAAGGTATTTCCCGATGGCTCCCCTCCCCTCGGGTCATTTCAGGTCAGGACAAAGTTGTGCTTCTCTTCCACATCCAAGTCGGTTCCCACAAGAGAAGTCAAGTGAAGTTGGTTAAGAGGTCAACCGAGATTGCTGGAGTGTTGACCGACGATACCTACATGGATAAATCAGGATTCAACAATCAGATTATCATATACTATGGGTTTGAAAACACCCATTCCCAATTTTCCATCAATAACGTTAACACAAATGCTAGAAAAATAGGAAATTGAATGGAGAGAAGCACTTCTCTCTAAGTTCGCGTTCATCCGTTTGCTGCTTGTGATTCAATTGTTTTGTTTCGCTTTGTAAATATTCTTCCTTCTCTATTCTCTCTTCTCTCCATTCTTCCCTTTCCTTTCCTTCTCATGAACTTACATATGAACTTATGAAATATATCATAAACCTACTAATGACAATCTAATATTACAGATTTTTTGGATATATGTTTCTCTACGTTGTTATTAATTTTTTTATAGTGTAAAACAAACCATGTATGTGTACTCCTAAATTGGAATCCAGTTATTACCCAGACTCCTCTTTATATGAATTCAAACCAGTTATCTATCCTTCATTTCTACATATGGGGAATCATTCCTCTTATACCTATATTATAACATCAAGCGCGTTTAGGGATTATACAATCAACAATCTGTCCATCATGAGGATCCCTCTTCTCCTTCCCCGGTTAATCACTTTACTCTCTTATTCTCATACAAGTTTGAACAAACTTTCTTCTTCACTTTCCTATTTTTTATACTAGGTCTTGCGCCCCGTGCTTCACACGGGGAATTTGAATGTTTTTTAGTAGTATTTCGTTTAGTTTGCACATAAAAAATGTAATTTAAAATTATAGTAATTTATGTAGTTGACACGTTAAATGTAATGACAATACACTAAGTATGTTTAGAAGATATAATTTCATTTCTTTTTCGTGTACAAGCTTAATTAGGTTCATAAAATATCATATATACTTGTTCTACTTCTTAAATAATAGAGAAGACGTCTCTGACATAATCTCTTTTTTTTGGACAATGTCATCTATAAGTATTTAAATGAAACTATACATTATTTAGCAAATATTATGGGAGGCTATGCATCTGTATGAGCACTTTATATTAGGAGATAAGAGAAGTTGTATAAAAAAATGTACCATATGTTTGTTAATGAGGCGACTTTATTAATGTAAAATATATGATATGATATGATAAAAGAAAAGTAATTCATAAGTATTAGAATCTCTTGATAAGAAGGATTGACAAGATCAACGATCAAGCACTTCTTTTGTAGCATTAGTTACTTAACGAAAATGCTTGTACTTTAAAAACGTAAAGGCCATGTTGAGAATCATGCCAAAAATCTGTTTAATGTTAATTCAAATGTAGCATGTATTGTTTTTGGATGAACCTTTTGGACCGACTTTGTAAATGTTTAATATCTCGTCTTGTCAACACTAAGTAAATAAGCAAGCGATGTTTGACTTATTATATGATACGATTCAGAATCATATACCGATGAGCCATGCTTGAATGCCCGACTTGTGGGTTTACTTTTGAATAATGTAATGGCCTTTGGCCTATTTTATTACTTTGAACATTGCAATGGCCTTTGGCCCATTTTGGGAAGGCCCATTTTGTGTTTGTGTTTTCTTTAAATACTTGGCACCTCCACTTGTTTAAAGAGAATAGATTTTGGAGAGCTTGAAGCTTGTTTAAGTTTATGTTGATTTCCTTTCAAGTTGTTTAAATCTTGAGTTTCTTTCTTCCTTGCATCTTTTCTAAGATCTTGTGGTAACTATCAAGATCCTTTGATTGTGTTCTTTGGTGGCAAATATCCAAGGTGCTCTTTCAATTCCCGAACCCAAGTTCTTCGATGGCAACTATCCGACGAGCCCAAGTTCAACCCTTTCTTCCTCTTGGAGGATCCTATCCAAGTTCGAAGAGAGTCTTTCCAGCCCTTGTGTGGATTCACAAGAGCGTGGATTGCTTATCCAATCACTCAATTTTCCGCTGCCATTAATCTACCATCATCACCAACGGCCGAGAACAACAAGTTGCTTGGATCTTCTTCACCAAGCACGCCTTCTCCAAAGCACCGTTAGACAAGATCCGGGGTGATTCACATCATTATATGTGTATGGATAAATAAGGTACAAACATTTTGCATGAAACCAAAAACAAAGGGATTTCCTCTAGCAGAGGAACTGCTAAAAAGAGTAATAGGTTAACATACGGGCCTGGCTTGTACAACAACAAGGGGTTATTTATTCTAAATGTTCTCTAAGCTTGATTCTTATTTGTCATCAGTGGGTGATATCTCTACAACTTTATCAAGTAATTCAAAATTTTGAGTTTTCTTCCCAGATAATCACTCAAGCTCTTTATCTACAAAAACACATCAAAAAACAAAAAACAAACAGAAGGGCAATGCATCCAAGCATGCAAAAAGAAATAACACCTTCCACTACAAATTTAAGAAGATGCTATTTGCCTGAAATGAATAAGAATGTGGTGCAGGTTTTCAAATGAGCGACTACCTTTTTGATTTTGCCCTGCAAGTGACAACCTCTCTTCTCCAATAAGCCATCTTGTTAATTGGGAAGGATCTCCAATGAAGGATTTACACGTGGTGAAGATTCCAAGATCAGCTCCTATTTGATCATACTCCTTCAAGGCAGCTTCCATTTCTGCTTCAACTGCTGCGTCATCCATGTTCTCCACCCTTCCTATTCTGAGGACATTGGCATAGTACTGCTCTTTCTATGCATCATTCTCGAAAGGCTCCATTGATGGACCCTGTCAAACATTTATAAATATGGATGGCTCAACTTAATGTAATGAATGGCGTAGCTGGAGGTCAATAAAAAGTGTGCCTATTTCTGTTACCTGGCAAAGCTCTGCGTAATGTTTGTATATCTCACTACTTTCATCTTGATCACCGGTTATCAAAGGCTTTGGAGGCTAAGGGAACCGTTGCTAGGGCCAAATAGAGAGCGTTTGAGAGTTTGTACAAGGCTTTGGACGAGAAGGGTGGAGAAAGATTGGTGTACCGGTTAGCAAAGACTAGGGAGAGGCAGGGCAAAGATCTAGACACGGTAAAGTGTATCAAAGATGAAGAAGGTAAGGTGTTGGTAGACGACCAGGACATCAAGCACATATGGCAACAATACTTTGCCAAACTGCTAAATGATGGACACGGTGCAACCGTAGCATACCACGATACAGAAGGTCGGACCGTAAATAGTTTCTGTAGACGCATCTCAAAGGAGGAGGTGAAAGAGACAATCCGCAGGATGAGGAGCAGGAGAGCAGTAGGACCAGACGAGATCCCAGTTGAGGTTTGGAAGTGCTTCGAGGTAAAAGGCCTAGATTGGCTCACGACACTCTTCAATGTTATCTTTAGGACAACAAAAATGCCCTAAGAGTGGAGGCTTAGCAAGTTGATTCCGTTATATAAGAACAAGGGGGATGTGCAACAGTGCAACAATTACAGGGGTATCAAACTCCTTAGTCACACAATGAAGGTATGGGAGAGAATAGTAGAGGTAAGGTTGAGAAAGCTTATAAGCGTGTCCAAAAATCAATTTGGTTTTATGCCGGGGAGGTCGACTATGGAAGCCATTCACTTAAAAAGGAGATTGGTAGAGGCGTATCGGGAAAGGAAGAGAAACTTACATATGGTCTTTGTTGATTTGGAGAAGGCGTATGATAGAGTGCCAAGAAAACTAATTTGGAAGTGCCTGGAAGCGAAGCAAGTATCAGGCTCGTACATTAGAATCCTAAAAGACATGTACGAGGGTGCTTTGACTAGCGTGTGTACCCCAGGAGGAGACATAGAGTACTTTCGGGTCGATGTCGGTTTGCACCAAGGGTCGGTGTTAAGTTCGTTCCTATTTACTGCAGTGTTGGATGTGCTATCAAGGACAATACAGGGTGAGGTACCGTGGTGCATGCTGTTTGCAGACGACATTGTGCTAGTGGATGAGACTAGGAATGGGGTCAACAATAAGCTAGAACTTTGGAGGGAGAAGCTTGAGTCAAAGGGCTTTAAGTTGAGTAGGACTAAATCAGAGTATGTTGAGTTCACCTTTGGTAGAGGCGATGTGACGGGAGCAGAGGTTCAGCTTGGTGGGGAGGTCGTCCCAAAGAAGGAGACTTTCAAGTATTTGGGGTCTATTGTACAAAACGACGACAGTATAGATGCAGACATTAAGCATAGAATACAGATGGGCTGGCAAAAATGGAGAGGCACATCAGGAGTTTTATGCGATAAGAAAGTGCCACTCAAACTAAAGGGCAAGTTTTACAAGGTGGTAGTTAGGCCGGCGTTATTGTACGGTGTAGAAAGTTGGCCGACGAGAAAAGATCAAGAACAGAAGCTGATGGTGGCAGAGATGAGGATGCTACGCTGGATGAGCGGACATACCCGGATGGACAGGATCCGAAATGATTCAATTAGAGAGAGGATTGGAGTGGTAGACGTTAGAGACAAGTTGTACGAATCTAGACTCCGATGGGTTGGGCATGTGCAGAGGAGACAGCCTGATGCACCAGTGCGTAGATGTGAAGGGTTATTGTTCAGCGAGTTTCGTCGAGGTAGAGGTCGACCAAAAAAGAGATGGAAAGAGGTAGTTCAGCATGATCTGACTCTCCTGACACTGACAGAGGACATGGCTGAGAACAGAAAGCTTTGGAGGGAAAAGATTAGGGTAGAGGACTGATTTAGACAGGAAGTGTTTCTTTGCTTTGGTTTGTTTGTGGTTATTTTTCTGCTTGTGTGTCAGTCTCTTTTGGGTCTATCAGGAAACATCCTCTCGAATTACTTTGGGGTATGGATGCATACATCTGGACCCCCAGACCCTACCGTTGGTGGGACTTTACTGGGTCGATTGTTGTTGTTGTTGTTGTTGTTGTTGTTGTTGTTTCATCTTGATCACCAAGCAAAGTCCCACCATACCATCCATTGTCTTCATTCACTGATGTCATAGCAAGATACCTGAAAGGAAATTAAGAGGAAAAATTAGAGGGGAGAAAAGAACCTACCTATCATGTGCTAACCATTTAAGCTTAGAAATCAAAATAATCTAGTTTTCACATAAACCTAGATAGAAACAAATAGCTATGATTTAAGGCTGGCTTCCTTATTAACATACCTCTGGAAAATATCCTCTTCATTGATATTATCATTTGTAGAAAGCCACGTAAGGTCAAATGAACTATGTTCCCTCTCTTCTTGAGAGGCACCATTAACATTTGCACATGAAGCAACTTTAAGGGCATTAGCATTTTCTTCATACTTCCTCTGCCCAAAAAGCCAATTTGGACTCTTGAGTTGTATTTCAGTGCAAAAGAAAGTTGCCTACATAAAACAAATTCCTATATTCTAGAGGTTCTGCAACTTCCTAACATCTTATAGGAGTATTGAAACAAAAAAAACATTTGAGAGTAGGTAGCTGATAGATAACATGTATGTCTGAACATCTAAGATGGGGGATGTACTTGCAGTCAGATGAAAGATAAAAGAACAAGTCACTCTAAATCTCCACTAAAATTGAGACTTTATTAAGTCCCAATCTCTTACAAAATGCTTCTTGGAGGTGGAAGGAAACTCGCACAAAGGGACCCTCTGGGCTGCCATCGAACAATCTTTATCCCCAAAAAACAGAGCACTGAAACCAGTGGGTATCAGTCAGCGAAAGAAAATGTTGTAGTGGTTCAATTAGTGGACTTAATTATTGCCATGAATGCTTTATTCGATCATACTCATTGGGAACCCAAAAAAAGACATTTACTGTTCACACGATTGCATCCATATTCCATACGTAGGAATTGCTAGTTTCACCGCGATTAAATTCGTTGCACAGTATAGAACATGCATACATCTTGAATTTAGGCTTAAGCGTAACAGGTTGCACAAACCACTCCTCCACTTGGGATACCATTAAGATCAGATCCACACACATATAAAAGAAACATTGAAATATTCTCATACATTCAAGCAACACCAATAAACATATTCTCAGCTCATCAACTCAATTAAGCAACACCAACAACTTGTTTCACAAATAAACATATTCCATTATCCATACACATAATAAATTTTTCAGGGAAGAACATGCACAAACCTTTTATTCAATGTGCTTAATCAGCACTTTGATTTTGGTTTTTTGTACCCCTTTTTTTGGTTGTGATAGCTGTCCATATACATACATTTTGAGGTTTTAAGCCTCTGGGGATAACTGACTTTGCATACTTTGCTTGTGACAGCTGTCCATATATATACATTTTGAGTTTTTTAGCCTTTGGGAATTACCGACTTTATATACTCTATATATAGACATGTCTTACACACACATCTTCACCAATGAACTGATCTAATAGTCTCTTCTCTATTGTGGGGGGTTTGAAAGTTGTTGTGGATACCTTTTCCTTCACAATCTAAGGCAAGGCATAACTAACCTTGTCTTGAATGTACGGGTTGGTTTACCGTCTCCACTTCTTCGTGAAGTTTTATGTTATTGCGCTGCCATTTTGCTTGCTTCTCATTGATGCTCTGTGGCTTTAGATGTCTTTCCATGATCTTATAGAATGTCTGTTCCTCAATCTCCGTTTAACGATGTTCGCGTGCACACATTCCATCACGTACTGACTCAAATAGAGGTAAATCAACTTGAGCTACTGCATTCTGCAAGCAAAAACCCCGTTGATAGAGTCACATGTAGGACCTATAAATTGAAGAACCATACAGAGATTATAAAATGTATAAAAAACGTAACGAAAAATCAAAACAACTACCGAACGATGATCGGGAAAGTTCTGGCGCAGAGTCGAGACTGGATCTCTTTCTTTAATTCTGAAATCGCCCCGTATTATGACGGTTCCGTAGCGATCCGAATCCCAGGATACAACTCCAAACAATCTTTTGAATCGCACAACCGATGAACAAAAGCCTACGAACTCGTTCTGTGTTGAACTCTCCTCACTCGATTAAAACAGGGAAGAAGAGAGACGCTTTCAGTGGAGATGTTGTTGTTGTGATGATGCTTCGAATGAGAGGCAGAATTGCTCTTTTAAAGAGCCTCTGGAGGAGCCACTAACAAAGTGGAGGAGATAGTGGAGTCTGTTGCTTCAATAGAGTGAAGGAGAAAAACGAGGAAGACCAAGCATTGCCCTTGATCCTCTCTAGAACGGGTCAAGGCTGTAACTGCCCCGGACTGGGTCAAAGTCCCTGATGGGTCTTCTGGATCGGCCCAAAAAGATAGCTTGGCTGGCCAGCCCAAGCTACATATTGGGCCAAAGGCCCAATCCGATCCAACCCAACCCAACTCGGCTCGGCTCGGCTCGTCTCGCTTGGTCCGACTCGACTCGACTCGACGCACGTGTGGTCTTGATGAGCTAGGTCCTCTCTCCATTATACATGGGTGGTGACCCAAGGCCACAACCTTGGATCCATTTTCCTAGTATATATATTAGAGATTTTATCTCCAAACTTCCAATGTGGGACAATAATTTATCCCCACATTTTCCCAAGTTATGCATTGCATGCAACCAGCTTTGTGCCTCCATTTCTCATTCAAACGGAAATCATTTTTATCGTATGAGTACATTACGAGAATGTGCTCGCGTAGACGAAGCCAATGCTTCTATTTTCCGGTGTTGACATTGGCCGGAGCCCATCGGAATTGTGCCCGGAAAAGTTACCGGCGCCACATTTAAAAATGAGTTCCAACAATCCCCCACATGAATAGAAATGATTCTAAACATATTTTAAAAGATAGAAAGACTTTTGAGAGTACAGTCGAAAAATCACTGCATCTGGACTGGTAGCGTTTTTCAGCCTTGAACCACCCATAGTGAGTAGCTATCGGATTTACTCAACCAGGTAGTGAACATGATGTCTTGACCACCCGGGCTTTGATGTAAACCGAAACAACAACTATCACACAATTTCATCTTCTCACAAAACTAGGTTCTCTTATTGTGTTCATTTTGGCCTTGAACAACCCTAGTTATTCATGAGTGAACTTGGAGAATGTAGCCTCTCTTCATTCTCCTAGAAACGGCCCCATTTCACACTCATAAGGTGATTGACCATAAAGAGTATCCTGTCATACCCCACTTTTATTTCAAAGCTATGGAATCATTAAAAGTCAAGCTTAACCTCAACTCATACAAGTAGCATTGTTCATCATCCTAGGAACTGGGAGGAGAACTGAGTCTCCCAGTGCTCATCTAGATTCAGCTTGATTTAGTTTTCCCTTTGAACCTACATCTTGGGATCTCTAGTCACGTAGATGGGGTTTTCCATGAAGCATCCTCTTTGGTCATAGGCTTTAAACCCATTCCTCTTGATGATTTGACAACTTGATCTCGTGACAAACCCTTAGTAAATGGATCCGCTAGGTTGTCAGCCGATTTGATATAATCTATTGAGATTATACCATTCGAGAGTAGTTGTCTAATGGTTTTATGTCGTCTTCTTATATGACGTGATTTACCATTGTATAAACGACACAGTGCCCGAGCTATAGCCGATTGACTATCACAGTGTACACCTAATCCTGGCACTGGTTTATCCCACATCGGGATATCTTCCAAAAAGTTTTGAAGCCATTCAGCTTCCTCTACTGCTTTGTCTAAAGCAATGAACTCAGACTCCATAGTGGATCTGGCCAATAGTGTTTGTTTGGAAGATTTCCATGATACTGCTGCACCACCAAGTGTAAATACATATCCACTAATGGATTTTGAGTTTCTAGAATCTGATATCCAGTTTGCATCATTGTATCCTTCTAGAACTGCTGAGTATTTGCCATAGTGTAGCCCATAACTTTGAGTATATCACAAGTAGTTCAATACTCTAGTTATTCATTTCCAATGTTTGTGTCCTGGATTACTTGTGTAGCGACTTAGTACATTTACTAAGTGCGCCAAGTCAGGTCTTGTGCAATTGGTCAAGTACATGAGACTTTCAATCACACGTGCATACTCCAGTTGTGACACTGCATCCCCCGAGTTCTTAGTCAAGTGGAGATGAGGGTCCATGAGACTCTTTGCAGTCCCACTTGAGTAGTTCTTGAATCTCTCAAGTACTTTTTCAGCATAGTGAGTTTGAGATAGGATAATTCCTTCAGAATGTCTAGTGATTTTGATCCCTAGTATGATATCTGCTAGTCCCAAGTCTTTCATGTCAAACTTCCCACTAAGCATGTTCTTAGTTCGGTTGATCATGTCTTTATTGCTTCCAATAATAAGCATGTCATCTACGTACAAACACAGCAAAATATATCCATTTGGAGTGTTTTTGAAGTAGATGCATTTGTCACATTCATTGATGCTGAAGCCATTTGACATCATTACATTGTCAAAATTTTCATGCCACTGTTTTAGAGCTTGTTTGAGTCCATATAGGGACTTGACAAGTCTGCACACCTTGTGCTCCTGTCCAGGGACAACGTAACCCTCAGGTTGTTTCATATATATCTCATCTTCTAATTCTCCGTTTAGAAAGGCAGTTTTCACATCCATTTGATGGATTTCGAGGTTTCGTAATGCTGCTATTGCTATTAGCATTCTGATTGAAGTTATTCTCGTAACTGGAGAATAAGTGTCAAAGAAATCCAAGCCCTCTTTTTGTCGGAATCCTTGCACCACAAGCCTAGCCTTGTGCTTCTCTATTGAGCCATCGGTTTTCAATTTTGTTTTGAAAATCCATTTGCACCCAAGTGCTTTACACCCTTGTGGCAAATCGATTAACTCCCATGTATGGTTTTGCATAATGGAGTCTATTTCGCTTTTGACTGCTTCCTTCCATGAAGGTGCATCAAGTGTAGACATGGCTTCTTTGAATGTTCTAGGCTCATTCTCTAAAAGAAAGGCCGTTATGAACTGCCCAAAGGATTTCTCCTTTCGAGCTCTTTTGCTTCATCTAGGTTTATCTTTTTCCTCTTCTGTTTCATTTACAGAAGTGCCTGCTTCTCTTTGTTCACGAGTTCGTTTCGGATGTTCTTTATCCTTGCACGAAAACACATGTTTAGAGAAGGACGCATTCATTGATTCCATTATTGTATTTGCATGTATGTCTGGTATGTCAGATTTATATACCAGAAACTGATAAGCACTACTGTTGTGTGCATATCCTATGAAAATACAATCAACGGTCTTAGGTCCAATTGTGACCTTTTTAGGAGGTGGTACTGCCACTTTAGGAGGTGGTACTGCCACTTTTGCTATCCTATGAAAATACAAGCAACCGTAGCATACCACGATACAAAAGGTCGGACCGTAAACAGTTTCTGCAGACACATCTCAAAGGAGGAGGTGAAAGAGACAATCCGCAAGATGAGGAGCAGGAGAGCAGTAGGACCAGACGAGATCCCAGTTGAGGTTTGGAAGTGCTTGGAGGTAAAAGGCCTAGATTGGCTCACGACACTCTTCAATGTTATCTTTAGGACAACAAAAATGCCCGAAGAGTGGAGGCTTAGCAAGTTGATTCCGTTATATAAGAACATGGGGGATGTCACAATTACAGGGGTATCAAACTCCTTAGTCACACAATGAAGGTATGGGAGAGAATAGTAGAGGTAAGGTTGAGAAAGCTTATAAGCGTGTCCAAAAATCAATTTGGTTTTATGCCGGGGAGGTCGACTATGGAAGCCATTCACTTAAAAAGGAGATTGGTAGAGGCGTATCGGGAAAGGAAGAGAAACTTACATATGGTCTTTGTTGATTTGGAGAAGGCGTATGATAGAGTGCCAAGAAAACTAATTTAGGAGTGCCTGGAAGCGAAGCAAGTATCATGCTCGTACATTAGAATCCTAAATGACATGTACGAGGGTGCTTTGACTAGCGTGTGTACCCCAAGAGGAGACACAAAGTACTTTCGGGTCGACGTCGGTTTGCACCAAGGGTCGGTGTTAAGTCCGTTCCTATTTACTGCAGTGTTGGATGTGCTATCAAGGACAATACAGGGTGAGGTACCGTGGTGCATGCTGTTTGCAGACGACATTGTGCTAGTGGATGAGACTAGGAATGGGGTCAACAGTAAGCTAGAACTTTGGAGGGAGAAGCTTGAGTAAAAGGGCTTTAAGTTGAGTAGGACTAAATCAGAGTATGTTGAGTTCACCTTTGGTAGAGGCGATGTGACGGGAGCAGAGGTTCAGCTTGGTAGGGAGGTCGTCCCAAAGAAGGAGAGTTTCAAGTATTTGGGGTCTATTGTACAAAACGACGGCAATATAGATGCTGACATTAAGCATAGAATACAGATGGGCTGGCAAAAATGGAGAGGCACATCAGGAGTTTTATGCGATAAGAAAGTGCCACTCAAACTAAAGGGCAAGTTCTACAAGGTGGTAGTTAGGCCGGCATTATTGTACGGTGCAGAATGTTGACCGACGAGAAAAGATCAAGAACAAAAGCTGATGGTGGCAGAGATGAGGATGCTATGCTGGATGTGCGGACATACCCGGATGGACAGGATCCGAAATGATTCAATTAGAGAGAGGATTGGAGTGGTAGACGTTAGAGACAAGTTGCGCGAATCTAGACTCCGATGGTTTGGGCATGTGCATAGGAGATAGCCTGATGCACCAGTGCATAGATGTGAAGGGTTATTATTCAGCGAGTTTCGTCGAGGTAGAGGTCGACCAAAAAAGAGATGGAAAGAGGTAGTTCAGCATGATCTGACTCTCCTGACACTGACAGAGGACATGACTCAGAACAGAAAGCTTTGGAGGGAAAAGATTAGGGTAGAGGACTGATTTAGACAGGAAGTGTTTCTTTGCTTTGGTTTGTTTGTGGTTATTTTCTGCTTATTTTTCTGCCTGTGTGTCAGTCTCTTTTGGGTCTATCATGAAACATCCTCTCGAATTACTTCGGGGTATGGATGCGTACATCTGGACCCCCAGACCCTACCGTTGGTGGGACTTTACTGGGTCGATTGTTGTTGTTGTTGTTTCATCTTGATCACCAAGCAAAGTCCCACCATACCATCCATTGGCTTCATTCACTGATGTCATAGCAAGATACCAGAAAGGAAATTAAGAGGAAAAATTAGAGGGGAGAAAAGAACCTACCTATCATGTGCTAACCATTTAAGCTTAGAAATCAAAATAATCTAGTTTTCACATAAACCTAGATAGAAACAAATAGCTATGATTTAAGGCTGGATTCCTTATTAACATACCTCTGGAAAATATCCTCTTCATTGATATTATCATTTGTAGAAAGCCACGTAAGGTCAAATGAACTATGTTCCCTCTCTTCTTGAGAGGCACCATTAACATTTGCACATGAAGCAACTTTAAGGGCATTAGCATTTTCTTCGTACTTCCTCTGCCCAAAAAGCCAATTTGGACTCTTGAGTTGTATTTCAGTGCAAAAGAAAGTTGCCTACATAAAACAAATTCCTGTATTCTAGAGGTTCTGCAACTTCCTAACATCTTATAGGAGTATTGAAACAAAAAAACATTTGAGAGTAGGTAGCTGATAGATAACATGTATGTCTGAACATCTAAGATGGGGGATGTACTTGCAGTCAGATGAAAGATAAAAGAACAAGTCACTCTAAATCTCCACTAAAATTGAGACTTTATTAAGTCCCAATCTCTTACAAAATGCTTCTTGGAGGTGGAAGGAAACTCGCACAAAGGGACCCTCTGGGCTGCCATCGAACAATCTGCATCCCCAAAAAACAGAGCACTGAAACCAGTGGGTATCAGTCAGTGAAAGAAAATGCTGTAGTGGTTCAATTAGTGGACTTAATTATTGCCATGAATGCTTTATTCGATCATACTCATTGGGAACCCAAAAAAAGACATTTACTGTTCACACGATTGCATCCATATTCCATACGTAGGAATTGCTAGTTTCACCGCGATCAAATTCGTTGCACAGTATAGAACATGCATACATCTCGAATTTAGGCTTAAGCGTAACAGGTTGCACAAACCACTCCTCCACTTGGGATACCATTAAGATCAGATCCACACACATATAAAAGAAACATTGAAATATTCTCAGACATTCAAGCAATAGCTCATCAACTCAATTAAGCAACACCAACAACTTGTATCACAAATAAACATATTCCATTATCCATACACATAATAAATTTTTCAGTGAAGAACATGCACAAACCTTTTATTCAATGTGCTTAATCAGCACTTTGATTTTGGTTTTTTATACCCCTTTTTTTGGTTATGATAGCTGTCCGTATACATACATTTTGAGGTTTTAAGCCTCTGGGGATAACTGACTTTGCATACTTTGCTTGTGACAGCTGTCCATATATATACATTTTGAGTTTTTTAGCCTTTGGGAATTACCGACTTTATATACTCTATATATAGACATGTCTTACGCACACATCTTCACCAATGAACTGATCCAACAGTCTCTTCTCTATTGTGGGGGGTTTGAAAGTTGTTGTGGATACCTTTTCCTTCACAATCTAAGGCAAGGCATAACTAACCTTGTCTTGAATGTACGGGTTGGTTTACCGTCTCCACTTCTTCGTGAAGTTTTATGTTATTGCGCTGCCATTTTGCTTGCTTCTCATTGATGCTCTGTGGCTTTAGATGTCTTTCCATGATCTTATAGAATGTTTGTTCCTCAATCTCCGTTTGACGCTGTCCGCGTGCACACATTCCATCACGTACTAACTCAAATAGAGGTAAATCAACTTGAGCTACTGCATTCTGCAAGCAAAAACCCCGCTGATAGAGTCACATGTAGGACCTATAAATTGAAGAACCATACAGAGATTATAAACTGTATAAAAAACATAACGAAAAATCAAAACAACTACCGAACGATGATCGGGAAAGTTCTGGCGTAGAGTCGAGACTGGATCTCTTTCTTTAATTCTGAAATCGCCCCGTATTGTGACGGTTCCGTAGCGATCCGAATCCCAGGATACAACTGCAAACAATCTTTTGAATCGCACAACTGATGAACAGAAGCCTACGAACTCGTTCTATGTTGAACTCTCAGACTCGATTAAAACATGGAAGAAGATAGACGCTTTCAGTGGAGATGTTGTTGTTGTGATGATGCTTCGAATGAGAGGCAGAACTGCTCTTTTAAAGAGCCTCTGGAGGAGCCACTAACGAAGTGGAGGAGATAGTGGAGTCCGTTGCTTCAATAGAGTGAAGGAGAAAAACGAGGAAGACCAAGCACTGCCCTTGATCCTCTCCAGAACGGGTCAAGGTTGTAACTGCCCTGGACTGGGTCAAAGCCCCTGATGGGTCTTCTGGATCGGCCCAAAAAGATAGCTTGGCTGGCCAGCCCAAGCTACGTATTGGGCCAAAGGCCCAATCCGATCCAACCCAACTCGTCTCGGCTCGTCTCGCTCGCTCGCTCGATCCGACCCGACTCGACTCGGCGCACGTGTGGTCTTGATGAGCTAGGTCCTCTCTCCATTACACATGGGTGGTGACCCAAGGCCACAACCTTGGATCCATTTTCCTAGTATATATACTAGAGATTTTATCTCCAAACTTTCAATGTGGGACAAGAATTTATCCCCACATTTTCCCAAGTTATGCATTGCATGCAACCAACTTTGTGCCTCCATTTCTCATTCAAACGAAATTTATTTTTATCGTATGAGTACATTATGAGAATGTGCTCGCGTAGACGAAGCCAATGCTTCCATTTTCCGGTGTTGACATTAGCCGGAGCCCACCGGAATTGTGCCCGAAAAAGTTACCGGTGCCACATTTAAAAATGAGTTCCAACATCACATGCTCTGCACAGGTCCACACTAATAGTATACCTTCAAAGGAAATATGTTTGCTACCATAGTCTTCACCAGATTTTAGTCAGTATCCATGTTGTTAGTATAACCCCTGAAAATAAGAATCCTATAGACCAAAACAAACAAATGCTGAAGATGTTCCAAGCAGTAATATTGGAAAGTCAGATGGCAACTCCTCCAAGAGAGTTATAAGAACAGCCTTGAGCTGTTCGTGTGCCTGAAACAAATAGCAGCAAAGTTAGTGTTCACATTTGAGGAAAACCCAACTTTTTTTCCTATATCACTAAACTTTGTAAAAGGCTTAGCGGATAAAATTAACAAATAAAAATGCTTGCACTCAAATTTTCCCACTACTGATTAGGGCTGCAGGTCTTATAACTCATCAAATACTCTACATGCCAAACTGTCAATGATGGAATATGATATCCACAATCTCCTAAGAAAGAAAATGAATTATAATGTCGGATCTTTTTAGAGAATCAATGTCAAAAAGGTGGTAGAGTACCATATGCAAGAGACTCATTTTTTTATTTACTCAAAGTTTCTGACATTTATGCAGAAACTAAAATCGATAGATAATATCTCCAAATTTGCAACCAACAGTACTCAGTAGGTTCTTCATGCTATTAGTTGTTTCTTTAGGTAATGATACGGGGTTAGCCGTAATTGGCCCGATCTTGATGCACAACGACTCTAGAAAGTAAAAGAAGCAACAATCAAAGGTGAATGGCGGAAGTAAGAAGAGATGAACAAAGTGAATAAGAAGAAACCAAAAACCCGGAATAGAAACCCTTGGTTTCGGATGAACCAAGAACAACTACACCTTAAGTTGATGACCTCGCCTTCTACAACTCCACACAAGAGAGGATGAATCCTCAAGAGCATGAAGAGGATGCTTTGTGACGTCTTCGATTCTCAACTCGAAAGGAATTGATCTTCACAACACGACCAAGGCTATTTTCAGATTGAACAAACACAAACTCTCTCTTGGGAAAGTTTCTAATTCAGAAAATGATTCTTGATAATATGTTTGTTACCGAAAATGGCAATTACAAAGGCCTTAAATACTTCCTAAGGGAACCGGCCAGAAAACACTAAAACATGCTAAACCGAGTCTAATAATATCCAAACACAGACGGCCCAAAACATACTAAAAAGGGAAAGGAATGGAAGGTGCACACAAGTCATGCACTCAACCATTATGAACCATGCTCAATGAGAACGCAGGTATGGCCGTGACAACCTCCTCTGGGACTTGGTGTGCAAGTGTAGCTAGCTCATCTTGGAGGCGACGAGCTTGGCTCCTAGTCATGGGCCCGGATGGTGGTTGAGGTGTGGATGGTCCTCCATCAGGTAAATTCAAAATTTGCAAGTTATATCTAAATTTATGATTCCAGTACATTCATTTGTACCTTCTTTTTGTCAACAAATTCAGTAGTTTGCAGATCAAAACGGATCTTCAAATGAGTGTAATTAAGCCGTTAATCAATCCTATCCGTTCCAAAAATACAAGCATGAGACGAATATCAACATCATGTACAATTCTTTTCTTATCAAATCTTGCTGATTCTTAAAAAATGTGACTCCTACAAGGTCTTTACTTTCTTAACCAGTAATCTGAGTTTTAACATGAAAAGTCCTACATACCTGCTTTGATCCAAGACGCAAGATCAGTATTGTAGAAGTTCTTAGTGTGTTCCTAACCAAGCAACTACTTCTTCACATTTGAAGATCCTGCATTTTGTGGCATCTCCTTATCATCAGAAACCGACCCACTGATTTGTTTTGGGTCTGAATTTTGTGGTTGGTCTTTGGCAGCAGCATTGCTAGGTTTTGTTTGTCTTGTCACAGCTACAATCTCATGAACAGTCTTCTCTAGTGCATGTAGCCTTTCCTTCACCTCCAACAGCTCTGAAGCAGATTGTCCCTCTTTCTCCTTAGCAACAGCTTCTTCCTTCTCCTTTGCTTCTTCTTCTGCTTTCTTTTTGACCTCCAATTCCTGAACCAAAAAAAGGTTACGGGATAAGAACATAGTTAGATCCGGGATCTCATAATAAGTACAAACTATAAGAACAAGGACAAATTTGACATATCACATCACCACTAATTGACCAAAGTTACAACAGAACCAAACTTTAGGGATAGTTACCTTTTGACCTTATTATTCAGCGAAGATACAGAACCACACCTCAAAGTTCACAAAAACCAAAACTTGAGCTGAAATTTTCAGCATAAGATTTGCAAGGCCAAAAATAAGATATTAGCGAAGATACAGAACCATAACTCAAAGTTCACAAAAACCAAAACTTGAGCTGAAATTTTCAGCATAAGATTTGCAAGGCCAAAAATCAGATATCAAAAAATCTTTGAGAAACTTTCAAAAAAAAAATTGTGCTTTACCTCGACGAGATGAACATCCAGAGCAGGTCTATTAGCAGGATCCTTTGTTCAATGCAACAGCCTCATGTGATAAAGCACGTCATCTGCCCTCTCTACGTTCATATCCACCGCATATCTACACAGAAAAAATCATCATCACCGCGAAGAAATCACACGAAACAAAGATCGAAAAAGGAAGAATCGAGAAGTTAAATAGAAAAATCTCTAAGAAATGACGAAGAGAGAAAAAAAACGACGAAAAACCGCATACTCCAGTTTTTTTTACTTCGCACTCCTCCTTGGGCGGCACATCTTGCCGCCCAGAAAACCCGAGTTTCCTGGGCGGCACGTAGTGCAGCCCAGGATGGGTTTAATTTTTATTTTATTTAAAAAAATTATTTAAAATGTATTTTTTAAAAACCAGTTTCACTGAACCGGTTTAGTCGGCGGCAACATGTGCCGCCCAAAGAACTGGTTCAGTGATCGGGTTTGTTGGGGGAGAAGGGTTTATGGGCGGCATTATGTGCCGCCCAGTGAATCGGTTCACGAAAACTGGAGTACTTCTGGGCGGCACTATGTGCAGCCCAGGGAGTGTACGATTGACAACGGTCAATTTGGGCTGCACATAGGGCCGCCCAGAAATACTCCGTTTCACTCCCAACGGTCATGTGGCCGGCTATATATATTGGAGATGTAATAGTAATGGTTGGAACCCAAAACTTCATACCCGATTTGATGCGGGGATTAGCCGCGAGTGGCCCGATCTAGACGCCAAGGACTCGATTGAAGGTGGAGATAGAAAAGAGACAACAAGAACACCAAGAACAACAAGAACAAGTTAGCAAATGATAGGAAACAAAGAAATAAACAAGGATATAGGAACAACCGAAAGATGCAATGGAGAGACCATTGGCAAACAATGTCGCCAATAACCAAACCAATGTGCACAAACGACCTTTCCTTCTACAATCCCCCACAACGATGGACGTGTCCAAAGAGCAAGAGAAGGAGGCGAGTGAAGCCTTGGAGCACCAAGATCATAGACGAAATTGACACAACGCAAGAGCAACCTAGCAAGTTCGAATCAACCATGGAGAACACTGTCCCATGAGAGCTCTCAAGCTCATGTGCTCAAAGCAACATTTTCATATCATCAAAAGTTTTACAAAATGAAGACAAGTTTGCCTTAAATACTATCTAAAGTCAAGGCCAAAACAAACCCTCAAAGGGCCCACACAAAGGCACAAAAAGTAGTCTTAAGATACACCTAAAATAAGGCAAGAAGGAAGGGGTTCGGATGGGCCCACAAGCAAGACCATCCCAGCCAAGGCTCGTCCAAAACAGCCAACAACTCGGTCTGGCACTCGGCCGAGTTGTAGGCCGAGTCAAGAGCTGTGGTCCTTGCTTCTTGTCGCCTTCGTCTTTCGCGGAGACAGTTTCTGACCTAACTTCAGAAGGTTCGTTCTCTCTCGTCCTTGATCGGAATGGAGTGATTCCAACGCCCAGAGATAGATCTTGAAGTCTAGTTTCACTCCTAAACATTTGAGAGTGATTGGAGTTGGGAATCAGAAGATATGGCACTTTTACTGAGGGGTCGCTGAAAGTTCCAAGAAGGAATTCAACGAAATGATTGTTGTGGGTGTTGGTGGTCTTCGTTCCCCTGTGCTTGGCTTGAAAGGTCACCAAGGTCCGTAGAATGGGCTTGGTGAAGTCCTCGATGAGGGTGGGCTCCCTTGAGACGTGAAGGCTAACCAAGTTCTCGAGTTCCTCGTGCATACGCTTGGCTCGAACCCTTTGTGAGTGGACCATCTCCTTCCTCAATGGCTTGGCTCGAACCCTTGTGAGGGAACCACCTTTCTTTGTGTGCAACTTGGGTGAAGCCTCGGATGCTCCCGCATCATTCTCCCCTTCTTGGAAAGGATTCGTCCTTGAATCAAGCATGTCCATGTCTTCGTCTTCCTTCCGCAAAGGGTGAACCAATTCAGCCACATGTGGGACGTCTTGATCTCCTGGTTCAAAGGGCACTTCTCCGGACTCCAACTTTGAGTAGCTCACACACTTCACTTCTTGGCCTGAAATCAAAGCACTAGAGACTCCATACAACTCCACAACTTGGTCAATAAAAGGGTTAGTCACATAAGATGCATTATGAAGTCTAGGGTATGCAATGAATTCATCTTTCTTAGAGGGCTTAGTCATAACAACAATGGCAAAATAAGGTCCTCTATCATGTGCACACAATTGTAAGAATTTAAGCATAAATCTTCCAATGACTACATGATATCCAAGCATGCATGCAAATAATATTCCACTCTTTTTCCTAGTTCTATGTTCAAGCTTAGGAGTGCAACTAACAACATAACACACTTGCATGGACATAAGGATCAATATATGAACAAGATGCATTCCACAAGACATGTATTGTGCTAGAGAACTTTGGTGCACACAAGAATATCTAGTTTTACATGCAAGGACAGAATTTTTCATGTGTATTGTCCTATATGGAATGACATGCTCATTTTCAAACTCAAGAGATGGAATTAAAAAGGTGGAGATAAGAGGTACTTCCCTTGCATTAGTCTCCATTGGCACATTCTTTGTCTCTTGGTTGAAAATTGATTTCTTGGCTTCAACCTCTTCATGGGGTAGGAAGGGCAAGCTTGAAGGAACCATGTGGGTCTGGTCCATCCATGGAGTAGCTAAGGATTTGAATGAACTATGCACAATGATGGGCAATCGATGCTTGACCCTTGTAGGTGAAGGAGATGTTTCTACAACGTCCTTTTGTTTTTCCTTTAGCTCAATCTCCTCTCCTTTGGCCATTGGTTCAATAGCAAGAACCTCCTCCTTTCTTCTTGGCTTGATTTTCTTGAGCATAGCTTGAATACATGTGATATCTCTAGCTCCAGGAGAAGGGTAAGGAGTACTTCCTTTGGAGGCATTAGGAGCGTCGGTTGGGGGATTTAGGCTCGGTGGGGAGGGGCTTGGCTTAGCACTCCTCCTTGGCTCCCCTTGCTCCATATGAGGATGATAGCCTCGGTTTTGGATACCACTTGAACTTCTTTCTCCTTGGTTCCAAGACTTAGTTTGTCTCTCAACTTTGATGGCTACGGGCAACAATGGTGTGTGGTGTCGAGGCACAAAGCGAGCTCTCATCAAGGCCTTCATTTGAGTCCAAGTTGTCACTGATGCATCTAAGGTTCTTTTCCTTTCTTTCACAAGATTATCCCACCATGTTAGTGCATAACCATTGAATTCAAGGGCGGCAAGTTGTACCTTTTTATGCTCGGGAAAGTGATGACAACTCCATATTTGTTCAATCTTGGCCTCCCATTCCATGTAGACATATGAATCACATTGGCCTCCGAAAGATGGAATCTTCACCTTGAGTCAACTCCATTTTGCTCTTGCTCTCGGCCTCTCCTTGCTTGGTAGCCTCGATGTGGCTCATGCTCCCATTCTTCATCTTCATAGGCTCGTCTTGGCTCATCATGATAGGCACGCCTAGGAGTTTCCTGAAATTCATTTAAATGGTTAGGAGCATTAGGCTTATCTCTACGCCCGGGGAAGTTGGTGGCTATGGGCACTCGGCGCGTCTCTTGGGACACGGCAATGGAGGGGCTTCCCGGCTCAGTTTGGGTGCCAAGAGGCACGGCTGCGGGCTTGGGCACACTTGTCTCCAATGCTACCATTCGATTAGACAAGATAGCAATGTTGTCCGACATGGCCTTGAGCATGTTGAACAACTCGGGTGCCATTGGTTTGGGCCCTCCATTTGATGGGCTATCTATATGAGACATGATCAACAAACTCCAAGAAAACAAGTTAGGGTTAGTGAAATCAAAAACAACCTCACAAGTGTTTGCACTCGTGTGTTTGATCACTCACTCTCTTGTTGATGTCGATGCAAGCTTTTGGAAGGTAAAGTTGCCTTGAGAAGGACAAAAACTTCAAATAAGACTTGGTGAACTTAGACAACACTTAACCAATAGAGAAAGCTCTTGGACTTCGAATGATAGGATCAAGAAGACACACTCAATAAGACAACAAGAAGGAAGACACAACAAAGACTCCACAAGGAATTGTGTTTAGGAAATTCAACAATGCAATGTCACACCTAGCTTGTTTTTACCAATGCTCATGAACTCATAAACAAGTTGCCAAAGGATTAAAATGAGTGGTAAGATGGTAGGCAATCAAGCTTGAGGTTCAAGGGTAAGGTTCAAGGCAAACTTTGGACAAGACCACAACTCGGTTCAAGACTCGGCCGAGTGAGGGGCCGAGTTCTTCACTGTTTTTGGTGATCAAAATCACTTGCAATTGAGCTTAGATCACTTGATGATAGCAACACAATATCAAGAACAACAAGGTTTTTATGCAAGAACAAGAAATAAAACAAGAACAAGCCTTTTCTTCTTTTTTTTCTTTTTCTTTTTTTTTTGGCTTTTGTTTTTCTTTTCTTTTCTTTTTCTGATATTCTATTTTTATTTTATTTATTTTTGAATAAAAACGTGCAAGACAACAATATAACAAAAGAAATAAAACTATGTCTTGCTTTCTAGTTCACTATTGAAGCAAAAGATGATATGGAGCAAAAGTCACAATTCTTGCCTCTTTTCTTGGTGTCACACGTACACATGCATATATAAGGGGTAGGAATAGTGTTTGGCTGCCCACTTTTTGACTTTCAAAGCAAACTAGAAGATATGACCAATAGTACCTAGGATAGTACAAGGTAGGTAGGATTTTGGGGGCTAGAGTTGGTGAGGGTTTTAGGGATTTGGTAAGACTTTTTGGGGCTGGAAATGAGGGCCTTTGGGGCTGAAATTCGGCAGCTTGAAGGAGGTGTTTGGTGGTGGTTGAGTGGTGGTGGAAGGTGGTGATTTGTGGTGGCAACAAAGAGGTGGCAACAAATTCACAAGACACAAGCATAAGCAACAACAAACCAAACACAACAAAGCATGAAGAACATGAAGAACTTGAAGAACATGAAGAACATGAAGAACACAAGAAGAACACAAGGAAGAAAAAAGGAAAGAAAGGCTCAAAAGAGCTAACCAAAGGTGGCTTAGTTGAGGCTTGGAAGTGGCTCGACGTCGAGATGGCTCTGATACCAATTTGATGCGGGGATTAGCCGCGAGTGGCCCGATCTAGACGCCAAGGACTCGATTGAAGGTGGAGATAGAAAAGAGACAACAAGAACACCAAGAACAACAAGAACAAGTTAGCAAATGATAGGAAACAAAGAAATAAACAAGGATATAGGAACAACCGAAAGATGCAATGGAGAGACCCTTGGCAAACAATGTCGCCAATAACCAAACCAATATGCACAAATGACCTTTCCTTCTACAATCCCCCACAACGATGGACGTGTCCAAAGAGCAAGAGAAGGAGGCGAGTGAAGCCTTGGAGCACCAAGATCATAGACGAAATTGACACAACGCAAGAGCAACCTAGCAAGTTCGAATCAACCATGGAGAACACTCTCCCATGAGAGCTCTCAAGCTCATGTGCTCAAAGCAACATTTTCATATCATCAAAAGTTTTACAAAATGAAGACAAGTTTGCCTTAAATACTATCTAAAGTCAAGGCCAAAACAAACCCTCAAAGGGCCCACACAAAGGCACAAAAAATAGTCTTAAGATACACCTAAAATAAGGCAAGAAGGAAGGGGTTCGGATGGGCCCACAAGCAATACCATCCCAGCCAAGGCTCGTCCAAAACAGCCAACAACTCGGTCTGGCACTCGGCCGAGTTGTAGGCCGAGTCAGGAGTTGTGGTCCTTGCTTCTTGTCGCCTTCGTCTTTCGCGGAGACAGTTTCTGACCTAACTTCAGAAGGTTCGTTCTCTCTCGTCCTTGATCGGAATGGAGTGATTCTAACGCCCAGAGATAGATCTTGAAGTCTAGTTTCACTCCTAAACATTTGAGAGTGATTGGAGTTGGGAATCAGAAGATATGACACTTTTACTGAGGGGTCGCGGAAAGTTCCAGGAAGGAATTCAACGAAATGATTGTTGTGGGTGTTGGTGGTCTTCGTTCCCCCGCGCTTGGCTTGAAAGGTCACCAAGGTCCATAGAATGGGCTTGGTGAAGTCCTCGATGAGGGTGGGCTCCCTTGAGACGTGAAGGCTAACCAAGTTCTCGAGTTCCTCGTGCATACGCTTGGCTCGAACCCTTTGTGAGTGGACCATCTCCTTCCTCAATGGCTTGGCTCGAACCCTTGTGAGGGAACCACCTTTCTTTGTGTGCAACTTGGGTGAAGCCTCGGATGCTCCCGCATCACGATTTTTCTTAAAAAATGTCATCGTCAAGCGATCCTGGTTGGAGGGGGTTGTCGGAGTCATCTTCGAGCACGCACACATCTCTAGATAATGAGGGTGATTTTCAGTCACCGATTTCTCCTGAGTACTTCAAGGTACGTAATATTTTAATTTTTATTGTATAAAATGATTAGATCTTAAATGTACTCAGTCTTTGAAATGTTAGACTGTTTAGAAATAATCTATAATTTTTTGATATTAGTTTGTATAAATTTAATTATTAATTAGTCTCTAATGTACTAATTTTTGTATATAAATAGGGTGATTCTAGTGATGATGAATTTGTAGCAATCGACTTCTCATCCCATTTTACTACTAATGAGATATTTCCGAGTATGGAAGGATTGAGAGATTGGGTGCAAAAGGTCGGTTTTAGTCTTTTTATGGTGATCACTACTAAATCATCAAAGCCTAAAAAGATTATATTTCATTGTGAGAGATCCGGGTTACCTAGGTCCGACAAGAAAAAGAAGTTAGTCGATGGTAAAAAGGTCAGCCCGATACGAGTGAATAAAGCTAGGTCAAAGAAGAATGATTGTCCTTTTTTGTTGCATGGTACTTTTAGGGAAGGAAATGCTATTAGAGATCCTGGGTGGACCATATCGGTTGTTAGTGGATGCCATAACCATATGCTTTCGACCACCTTGATCGGACATGCATTTGCTTCCCGACTTACGAAGGAGCAGCGTAGGAAAGTGATGATTGATACTGCGGCGGGTGCAAGACCCAAGGTTATTTCTACACAGCTTAGGAATGAATATACGGGTTCAACGATTTCGAGGAGGCAGGTGTACACTGTTAGGGCTAAGGAGAGGTTGAAATCTCTAGGCAATCTGAATGTGACACAATGGTCATTGGGGTTTTTGAATGAGAAAGGCTATTTGTTGGACACTGCTACTAAGACGAGGGAAGATGGGAATGAGGTTTTGGCGTGCTTGTTTATTTCTCATCCAAATGCTCGACATTTGCTGTGCATGTTCCCTAATGTCGTCATCATGGATTTGACCTACAAAACCAACAGGTAAACCTTACTCGTTTTTGTATTATGTGTAGATAATGGTATTTTCTGCGGGATTAAAGTATTTTTTGTGTTGCATTTATAGGTACGGTATGCCTCTGTTCCAGATTGTTGGGTTTACTTACACCAACTACACATATTGCATTGCTCTTGTGTTCATGGAAAGGGAGACAACAAACCACTATGCATGGGCACTGAGATGATTGAAGTGGTTGTACGGGGGGAAAAGTCATGTATGCATCATGTCTTATCGAGAGCTAGGACTGATCAAGGCTGCCAAATTGGTGTTTCCGAAGGTTCGTCATCTATTGTGCCAGGTCCATGTAGACCGTAATGTGAAGGCATATGCTAAGACGATGAAGATTGACGAGAAGAAATTCTCGGGAAGTGTTCGTCGGGTGATGAGGTCTCACACAAAGGAGGAGTATAGAGAGCGACTTGCTCACTTTAAGGAGATATGGAGTGAAGGCCTGGTGAAATATGTGGAGCAAACTTGGTTTAATGAGAATAAGAAGAAGCTAGTTGTGGCATGGTGTGATGATGTTCTCCATTTTGCCACAAGAACATCAAACAGGTAACTTTCATACAAACATTTGCAATCAAATTGGGTTATAAAATTCATTTAGTAAATTGTAAACGATTATATTATTTTCAGGGTTGAAGGTCAGCACTCTATGCTTAAGGACATGATTGAGGCATCCGTTGGAGGGTTCGACACAATTGTGCAGCACATCGACAACATGTTTGTTGATCAACATCGGAAGATCCGATTTGAGATGACCAAGAACTGCACTGCCTTTCCCATGGAGATAGTAAATGGCCCTGAGTGGGTTAAGGTGTTCTTCAAGCGCATCCTTGAAAAGTGCTCTGAGAAATGCTTGAGAATGTTGTATGCCCAAGCTGTGTTAGCAAAGGAGGGGAAAATTGGGGACAAATGTGATGATTTTTGGTAGAGGTCCACACTAGGACTGCCTTGCCCATACACAATTAAGGTCTACGTGGAGACGGGTTACCCATTAGTGCCTGAAGAGATTGATATTTTCTGGAAGCAGATTCGATGGGAAGAGGTGGATGCAAAGGATCTTGATGTCGATGATGGTGTTGCAGTCACAGCGGACAATGTCACGGTGCAGGACTTCATTGAAGAGTTATTTTGTGGGACAGTTCAAGGATTTACGTTGAAGAAGATGGCGGAAAAGTGGCATGAGTCAAAGGACCCTACATCGTGCGATATTAAAGACCCGCCACGTAGTGAGACCAAGAAGGGGAGGCCTAGGATGAATGCGAGAAAGACCGGCACCAAGAGGAATATGGGTTAGGACGAGCATATGGATGCAAAAATGAAGAAGATGAAGGAGAAGCAGAAGATGAAGATGGAGGATGAGGAGCTGGGAGTGGAAGAGGAGGATGCGCCTGCAGAGAAAGAGACGACCAATGTGAAAACGTCTGTGGGATCAAAGGGATCGAAAGGATGTCCTTCTAGCGGACGACCTCACAGTGGAGTTTCAACAGCAAAGGGGAGTGCCACTAAACCTGCAAAGCCCAAATCTGCTTCAAGCAAGTCCAAGTCGGCTTCAAACAAGTCGATCAAGTATCTCGGCTTCAATTGGGGACACGAGAATATTGATCATTTCATGCTCGTATACATTTCTAGAGTACAAAATGTCAAAGGTGATGGTCATTGTGGGTTTCGTTCTCTTGCCGTTTTGCTATGTCGCCGAGAAGACGAATACATTGATGTCCGGTTAGAGCTTTCGAAGCACGTCCAGACACATGGAGCCAACTACGTAGCGATGCTTGGGGAGGAAGCATTGACGGTGGAAGCATTTGTTAGGAGATTGAATTATATTGCTTCACCGTGCACGACGAACTTCTGGTGTATAATGCCTATTACTGGTTTGGTGTTTGCCACGGAACACCAAGTGGCTGTTGTTGTGTTATCATGGTTCGGACCGCACACATGTCTTCCATTGTGGGCCCCCCCGGGTGCTGAGCCTCCGACAAAGGTTTATGCGATAGCACATGTAGATAGGAGAGACCATTACGTACCGGTACGTGGAGTCCTACTCTCTCGTATTTACTTATTCTTTCATAAATTTTTATAACTGTACTATTTATGTTTACAGATTTGGCTTGTTAATGATCATTGTCCCATTCCACCGCCTCCAAGACAGTGGCACATTTACAAGGATCCAAGTGTTGATGGATAGGATAGTCATGAGCGCTTTAAGGATATGTTCAAGAATTATGTAGAGGAGCGAGCATTTCAAGGGCAACCTGACATACTTACCTAGGTTTTTTGGATTGTAATCGACTTTATATATGATATTGTATTTCTTTTTGTGGGAAAGTTTGATTGAGATTGATCCGGAATCTGCGTATTTATAAGGCTTTATTGTAGGCAAAATACGACCGTTGTGGGCGGCACACAGTGCAGCCCAGGAGGGTTCACTTGGACGGCACATAGTGCAGCCCAGTAAGGTACTTATGAGATTTCTGGGCCCTTTGGGCGGCACTACGAGCCGCCCAGAAAGCTCTTTTACTATATAAGAAGAACTTATGTTAATAGATTCATGATATTTGTAGGAAATCAAACACTACAACAAATAATGACATCTTCATCCGAATCATCATCATTACCGCTGGGTTAGAGCCCTTGGAGTTCGTGAAGTTAATTGCTGGAGATGAGTGGCCTATTGTGAGAAGGGTCTTTTATTACCCGTACTGTGCCACTTGACCTCGTTGCAGTGTGTATGTGTTTTTTAGAATGTGTATGCCATCCATGTATGTGTATGTGTTTTTAGAATTTGTATGTGTTTTTAGAATGTGTATGTGTTTTACGAATATGCATATGTATTTTATTCTAGAAATAACTGACGAAAATCTAAAAAAAACAATAAACAAAGAAGCCAAAGTAGAAATGACTGAACACATATCTAAAAAAAACAATAAACCAAGAAGTCAAACTAGAATTAACGGAACGTCAATCTAAAAAAACCAATAAACACAGAAGTCAAACTAGAAATAAATATTCTACAAACTCTCCGTCTCACTATCCAAGGACTCAGCTAAATGTGGAGAATCACTAGCCAAGGACACACCTACACCCGAATCCACGCCCGGTGCCCAAACTGGAGGAACCATCGGCGTCGGTTGAAACGTTGTCTGCCGAGCTGATGCCTGCTGAGCTGTTGCACGCTCTTCCTCCATCCTAGATGATTCGGCTCTATCAAATATAGTAGAGTCTGCACTATATGCATGAGAAGGCATTTGTGAAGCCCGTACAAGAGGTGGAGCTACAGGAATGTCGTCACCGGAAAGGATGTCATATATATGCTGAAAGTGCTCCAAACACCCTAAACCACCTGCATCTATAAGCTCCAAAAGACGGGCCTTGCTCATCGCCACACGCTGCAAATGAAAACAAACATTTTAAAAACATAGACTTTCATAAAATAATTAAAAAGATGGGCAAGTGGGACAAAAAACATACTCTTTGCAAGTTGGTAGCCGGAGGTGGTCCTCTACTGATACGAGGCTAGACTGGCGCACTCGGACTCACATAAGGATGCGACACTTGTAGATACCAGTCTAGGTACGCGTCGTGGACATCCCAAGCCATCGTGGCAGGAGGACTCGTCCAGATGTAGGGGTAAAGATGATGCTCACGCTGGTCCCACCTGTGCTAACGCGGGTCAAAGTGCAACTGGTATCGCCTCATCCCCCTAAAATCATGAGGATGCACTGCAACCAGAGGCTCTATGATATCCATCGGCCTGCTCTATCGATAACTGAACTGGCGTGTAAGCCGATCTGGCATGTACGGCTCCTCTACATCGAGAAAACGAATAGTCCCTCGATAAGTGGAGGCCTTGTGAGCACCTCGAAAATCAAGACCCTCATACGGCATCCACCGTATCTTCAATTAACCCAAAAAGAAAAAACATAAATTAATTCATTAAGCTATCTTACAGTATATTAAAATTGAATAAGAATACGTACATCCTCTGGCCTATACTCGTCCAGAATCCGTCTGTAGTGTGACTGGTCACGGGGGGACCGGAGAGGGGTCCTGCCAATGGAGTATCGTCCAGCGCGTCGGAGGTCGTCGTCCGCACCTTCATTGAGGTTAGGGTTGCCCGGGAAGTATACAAAGTACGTCCAAATCCAAACCTGCGTACGGAGGAAGACAACCAATAGTTATAAACAATTCAATAATATATATTAATGATTTAAATTATAATTTAACTATAATAAAGGTCTACCTCTAAAAGACGTGTGCAGCCGACGAACTGTCCAGCTCCGCGTCGAGAAGCCTCTCCGAGGTTCCTAAAAAGGAGAGCCAAAACCCCGGTACCCCAAGCAGTATGAACAACACGCTCCCAGTCCACAAAAAGAGGTAGCAATGTGGTCTTCAGCTCGTTCGTTGACTTGTCAACGAAGATGCTAGCCGACATGGCGTGTCATAAGAAACCGACTGCTATATCCTCTGGGTAGGCACACTCCTCAATCATCCTCATCACATGCCTCCCAAGCTGGAATTGCTTGACCCAACCCTTCCTAAGGTCACGGACCATGTCAGCATCATCCTCATCAAAGTTGTACTCCAGATCTATCCCAAACAGATAGCCGAACAAGGCCTCACACTCCGCCAGCTCTCTATCCTGACCGGTCCATGGTGACGTCACCTCAAATCCCTTGATCGGCAGCCCTAAAATCATCATAACGTCATGTAGAGTAGGACCTATCTCGCCCCAGGGAAAGTGGAAGGTGTTCGTCTCTGGATGCCATCTCTCAACGAACGCTGAAATGAGGATGTGATCAGCATTGCCGAACTGCAAATCAAGTAAACCGGTCAACCCCGTCTGCTGCTCAATCCAAAACCAGGAACCCTCCTCAAGGACCCCTATGGGAATACGATCCCTCCAAAATGCAAACTGCATAGAGCGTGTCTGAACCCTCAAAGTCCTCACAACGTCGGAGATGGCTGCTGCTGAGGTGATGTGCGTATCAAAGTTCCTCAACAAAGAAGGAAACTGCTCAGCTGGCTCAGGCGGAGGTGGGGCCTGCGTGGCTGGCTCAGGCGGAGACGGGGCCTGCTGAGATGGCTCAGGTGGAGGTGGGGCATGCTGAGATGAAGTCTGCTGATGTGGCTCAGTCGGAGATGGCTGCTGCTGAGGTGAGTCCTCCTGAGGTGGTTGCTGCTGAGGTGAGTCCTCATGAGGTGGATCCTCCTGATGTGACTGCTACTCTGGTGGGTCGATAATCAACTCCGGATCCTGAGGGATAGTAGAAGGACCAGTAGTAAAGTCGCCCTGAGGTGGGTCCTCCATAATCACGTCCTCATCTGAGCGGACGGGACCAACATTGTCCTCACTATCGCCCTCACGATCGTCCTCACTAAGCAGCACCTCCGTGTCCTGCGATACACCGACAACCCTCCTCTTGCGAGCAGATGCAGTAGTAGGGCGACTGTCTCGATCCGACCGTGCGATCTTACCCAATACTTCCTATTTTTCCATAAGAAATATAACTATATTCATTTTCCCAATACAACCTAGTTACATATATAGAAAATTGTTTTCTTACAAACAAAATCAATATATTAAATTTTTCATTACGATAATATATTTAATATTATTTCACAGTATAATTGAGCCTATTACCTATAGTCTTTTTTAAGAATGATTAAATACAATAAAAACTAAGTTTACAAATCTACAATTATAGTAACAATTTAATTAAATAAATTAGATTTAACAAATTAAAAATTACAAACACCATACCTTTTCAGTAAGCCTCCGTTCATATTTCCGCTTTTGACGAACGAGATTTTCCCCCAAATCTAACATCGCCTCCATCGCAACCGCGCATGCCACGTCGAAGGCATTGTCCGCCCCGATATCCCCCTCCTCGCCCAAATGGTCGCCGGCAACCTCCTCGGTCCTGGGCGGCAGGTCGTGTAGCCTAGAGAGCACTTCTTCTTCCCCGGTCATGGGCGGCTCCACGTGCAGCTCAGCTTCCCCGGTCATGGGCGGCTCCACGTGCAGCCCAACCCCTTCTTCCCCGGTCATGGGCGCCACCTCCTCCACCGCGTCACCTCCCATCTCCCCCGCCTCGCCTCCTTCTTCCGCCGCTTCGCCTCCCATGCCGCTGCCGCCAATAAAACAGAAAATCAGCGCCGCCATCGATTCCGCCGTCGACACTAGTGGATCGCCGCCGTCGCCGCCGAGAACTCCCGCCGCCGCCATCTGATGGTCCATCAAGTCTACCTCCGCCCATATGTCTTCAAAGGAATACTCGCCGGAATCCTTTTTTTTATTCTCTCGGATTTGGTTTTTTCGTTGCTCGGAGAAGACGACCCCTCGGCGGCCCTAAATACCGCCGAGCTGAGATTTTTTTGGGGGATAAGTCTGGGCGGCAGTATGTGCCGCCCATGTTTGAATTTTGAATTCAAAATTTGCCGCCCAAATTTTGGAGGGTTCTCTAGGCGGCACCAAGTGCCGCCCAGGTTTAACCAGATTTCCAAAATACCAATTTTTTTATTATAAAATAAATAAACTAAATTCCTAAATCGGGTTCTCCCCAAAAAAAAATGGGCGGCAATACGTACCGCCCAGGGCCAAACCGGGTTATCAAAAATCCGGTTTGCTTGGGCTGCACCTAGTGCCGCCCAGAGGCAAACCGGTTTTTGGGAAGAGTTTTCTGGGCGGCCAGATGTGCCGCCCAAGGAGGAGTGCATAGTAAAAAAAAAGCGTGCGCGGTTTTTTCGCCAAAAAAAATCAACCTTTCAGGGAGACGAAGGAAGTGAAACCAGAGCTGATCGTCGAAGCCAAGAAGGCGCGCCTCTTCAAAATCAGAGCGTTGGAGCCTGAGAAGAATGTCGTTAAACACCTCCGCCTTCTTGACAAGTCTCGACGTCCTCGGTGCCATCTCCATAGCTCTGCTACTGCAACTCTCCGTGTCATCGTCGATCGCCATTAACGATTCCACAAACATAGTCACCACTTCCACCAAATTAAATCAAAATCCTTCCCAATCGATCAAATCTCCATGGATATACGTCGTCGACTTCGGAAATCCAAGTAAATTCAAAATCGTTGGTCTCCGGTGAGATTTCTTTCTCGCATCTGGTCATCAACCCTCGAATTTCTCAAGATCTCGACAACACTCAACCAAATCCTAGTTGAAATCACTGCTAATGGTGTGTATCGAACGATCTAGGTTGATTGAAGTCAACGAATTGGATATTCAATTTCAAATTGTGCGAATCCGAATTCAGAGTAACCAGGGAGAACAAAGATTCTAGAAACAAAAGAGAAATGGAAGCTAGGCTGCCAGTCAATACCTATATAGGGGAAGAACATCACACGCGGCTCATATGCAAGCATAGAAGCCCAAAAAACCCCATGTATAACAGCTGCTGGAGCAAAGATAAAAAAAGGAAATTCAAAACCTGCCACTAAATTAGACCGGCCAATGAAACTGAAACAATTCAACAAAATAGCACATGTGTCAAGCTCCCACAACTCCACGACTGAAAATTAATGCATATATACTGCAAGTGCATCTCCCACTTTTTTCATTGTAAGGATATTGATGTTCATAATTCTAGTTCAATCTCGTATTTCCTCTACCTCAATTTTACTTCAAAAAAAGAGCTTTATTTTTTCCTTTTAGGTAGTGGATTCCACATGGCAAAAACCCTTCACCCCCAAAACGCCCTCTCTAACGTGTTAGTCTTTACTACTTCGTCTTCCTACTTTCCATACCATATTCCCTTCCTTTTCTTCCCAATGATTACGGACACCACCGTATTTACTATTTATTCCTCTTAACTTCTACAGATTTATTACCTAGAACGCCAAAATAATTGTTCATCTTCCCCCTTTCTTGCATCTTCTTCAATATTCTCTATGGTTTATTCCATATGTCAACCAAGCTCTGAGAATGTTTTCTTCCAAACTCATACGTGGCCATGAATTACCTTCTTTTTTTGCTAGGGTTTGTATGCTCTTGCCCTACTCGTGCAAATTTCTGTCAAACAAAGATCTTTACAATATATGCATAATCTTTTTCCCCTTCATCTTTTATTTTTTTCACTCTACACCTTATGTTTTCTTTCTGCATGTTATATGCTTCATAACTCTCTATAACTCGGCTTCCTATTCTTACAACTTTCATAGTCATCTGCTTTGTTCCTTCTTCCTCTGTTTTGTCATGGATGAAAATATCTCATACTCTGGTTCATTTCCCTCACGGAAGAAATCTTGAAACATCCTACAATCTCCCTCATCTGATTCACATGCAGTGACATCCTCACTCTTGATGCTTACTAACTCGGCCTGAAAGAATTTAATGATTTCTAGTCATGAAATCGATCCCACATGGATCTAGACTTGATATAATTCAACCTATAATCAATATCGTAAGAAGATCGAATCACTAACCTTGATTCATGTTCAATTAGCCTTCGATGGAATCAATTCTCCAAATAATTTTATCCTCCTTACCTTTGCCTTAATTGCTTCTTGATGGATAGAAGCAATCCTTTCAATCACTTATGGAAGAGCCCAATTAATTGTCTCTTATTGTTCTTTCTTTCTGTACATACACTTTTCTATTTTGGCTAACTAGTACAAGAAATGGAAGTGTAGGATCGTAGATGTTAGTAATCAAAGGGAACTGAGCCTTCAGAGAAGTTCAGTTCCTTAGCAGCGGAAATAAGTAACTTAACAGATTCAAGACAAGTTCCTTAGAGTGAGAACCTTTGATAACCAACTAGTTATCTAGGATAAAACCCACTACCTCTCTTTCAAAAGGATTTCAAGGTCTACTTCTTTTATTCAAGCTTCGATTACAATCAACTAGAGTAGAACACACAGATTAAAGACTTAAGACACACTTAAGACTCTCTACCTAGTTCGACCTAATCAAACACAAAAAGCAAGAGACTTACACAGTTCTTCTCACAAGAACAAGCACGATTTCTCTTCACGTTCAACTCTGGATGAATGTGTGAGAAATGAGAGAGTTCGATTACTTTACTTATACAATTCAACCGTATAGAGTTAGGATCTACAACTGGCCGATTTGCATAAGAAAAATAACCGAAAGAAATCAGAAAAGATAACATTTGTTTCCAAATAATATCTTTCCCGATTTTACATACTTTTGTTTCCATAAAAGATATTCAAATAATCTCCTAAATATATAGAAACAAGGATATCTTTTATCTTCTCTCTCTAAGATAAAATATCTACCCTAAACAACCAACGCGCTGAGATCTTCTCCAATTAGCGCGGCACCCCTAAGTAGCTAGTCGTCATTCCTTGAGTTCCTTTGCCAGTTCCCAATTCTGGCATCTTGGTCTCTGTTCTTCTTTTCTTGAGCTTTAGTTCCCTATTCAACTACACATATGGAAATATTAATAGCAAAGTGTTTATCATCGTCAAAACTAGGAAAACTGAATGAGGGAACTTTCGAGGGAACCAGAGTTCCTGAAAGTTCACATCCTAACAATTTACTCCTTTTTGATGATGACAAACAAATAGAACCTGACATATCTATAATAGGCATGAATGACATGAGCATGATATATGAGGCTAGATATAGAATGATCATTAGTGAATTGCATATTCCCCCTCAACAAATAAACTGATCATCTAAGTTCCCCCTTAAGATAACAACCAGTATAGAAGTTCCTTTTAGCCTATTAGTTCCAAATAGCAGAGTTCATTCCCCCTTTTGACATCATCGAAAAGAACTAGTTAGATGATAAGCAAAGAAAATTTAGAAAGAATCAAAGACTTATTCTGAACTCTAGAGAAATGGCACCGTAATAATTAACAATTAAAAACACTCAGAGAACATATAACAATTAAAGCACAAAAAACATATAACAATTAAAAACACTCAGAGACACACAAAAGGGATCATAATATGGAAGTGGGATCCTAAGGGAGCTAAAGGCTCCGTGTCATCTGAGTATGGAACTGGAAGAACTACTCCTTATCCATTTCTGCCTCATGTGCAACCTTCTTGTCAACCAACTTTGCAATCTCCTTCACCAGTGCAGCAGAAGTCTTCCATAACTCCACCACCATCTCATTGGTGAAGTTATTCCCTTTCTCAACAGCAGAGGCGACATGGTTGGATCCATCAAAAAGGGCATGCTCAATTCACATGGGTATCAGGGACCAAGCGGGGTTCAGAAGGCCCTTGCTGAGTTTCATCCTTTTCCTTATCCTTCTCATCCTCAGACTCCTCATCCATATGGGCCTTATGCAGCAAATGCCCAACGGTGGTCATGGTAAGGAACCGAGAAAACGGAGTTTCCTCGACACCACTCAGATAAAGACCAAGGCGACATAAGCTTTTCTTGATCAAATGTGGATATGGGAGAGCATGAGTAGAGTGTGCCTTACAATACTTCATGTGAGCCAGTGTAATACGAGGACGATCAATGGGAACACCAGAAATCAGCTTCTCCATCAAGATAACATCTCCAATCAACACAATATCCCGCTTCTCCTGGTGGGGAATGACGTTCTTGATCAGAAAAGTGTGCAGCAATTTCTTGTCCAGGCGAAGGAACTTGGTGAACAAAGGTCCCTTAGCAGGTGGGGAACCATCAAACACAGCAGTTAGGATGGCCTTTTTGCATCCTTTAGGCCAGTTCCTTTTAACGATTATATCGTAGCCATCACCAGTGGGGACTTCCAAAGCAGAGCCAATGACACCAGCAGAAAGAGGAATAAGGTTACCTCTCCAAGTGAGGATGGAGTCATTAGCAGGTTGATCATCTTTTGCTGGCACAAACTCCATGGATTGGTAGAACAGACGGACAAGATCCTCATTGATAGAAAATGGCTCCACAATCAGTTTGTCCCACCCCTAAAGTTGAAGGACGGAGTGAGCATAAGATACGAGGTCGTTATCGGCGGAACTCCATAACTCCTTGCCAATGATCAGTGGCTCTAAAATTTTCCTGGAGGCAAAGGCGAAAGCAACATCAGAGGGAATCGGGGAGACAAACAACACTGCTTTTGTTTGGGGCTTCTTCCCTACTTCAGTTTTGGCCTTTTTGGCAATCGGAGCATCCTCTAGTTGAAGCAAGGAGACGCCTTGAGCCCCCTTTGCTGCACGCCGCTTGACACGACCGGCCACCGACTGTGAGTCTCCAGGCAATTTGAATGATGCCGAAGGCGTTGGGAGGAGTTCCACGTTGATGGGCTCGTTCTCTTGGGAAGGAGACGAGTGATGGGAACCCTCATGAGTCGGAGCTGGGGAGTTAGGCTTGGTGGGCGTGTGCTCAGATGAAGCCGATTGAGATGGCTTCACTTCCGGGACAGGTGGCGTAGCAGACTCAACGGGTTCCTCCACCGTCGTGGGAGGCTTTTCTACTGACGAAGCTTTGGCAGGAAAAGGCGCCTGAGATGTTGAAGTAACGGCCTTCTTTTTGCGGAACTCAGCAAGCAGGGCACACTCATCATCAGCAAGGGATTTGAGTTCAGCATCCATGAGAGCAAGTATAGAGCTTGAGAGATTTGAGAGTTGAGAAATTTCGAGAGCACGACAAATAGTTGTGAGAGACAGAGAGAGATTAAGGTCGGTGCCGAAATAGGGTATCACTTTCTAGCCTTTTATAGATGAGAATCAAATTCTATCCAAAAGTTATCGTTGCCAAATCTCCTCAAATAAGGGAACTCCAACGTCCACAAGATCTTCAACAAAATAAAGGAACCCAACATCCCATCAGAAATAATTACCAAAATTAACTCCAAAAACGGATTTGCAGCAGCCATCAGTCACGGATTTTCAACGGCTAGAAATGTAGTTAATGTCCTCGGGAATCAGCGAATTATCAACGAATTTGAAATCTGGCCGTTGGAAGCAATTCCTAGTTCCTTTCTTCAGATTTTGACACGGAGTAGGATAGATATGGGTACATTTATGTAGGGAACCAAGCAACACTCAAGAAAAATACATACCCATATTAAGAAAGTAAGGTTGGCATTTTGACACCACAAAGATAATTCCCATGTAATAACCCTCAATTTTAGTAGGGATATTTGTGTAATTTGATAACTTAGACTCTTTGTGTTTGATGTGAACGAGCTAAAAAAATTTGTGGATATCTTTAACATTTATCCGAACAAGCCCTAGTTAGTATTCGAATGAAATAAATCAAAGTGACGGATAAAAACTAGGTGTTTTGATTAATGATGGACCAATTTGTTATAAGTTTAGAATTTTTGTAGGCAATCCCGCAGGAAGATTTGTGTTCAAGACAGCTTCGTAGAACGGGCATATCTTTTTCCACAAATCTCGGATTTTGATGATTCAAGATGCATTCGAAACTAGACTCGGAGATCTACAATTCTCTAGTTTGCATGGAGACGTAATTTCAATAGTAAGTGGTTCGAATTTATCCACCAATATGGGTCGATAAACCGTTTTATCCCACATTGCTCATCTTAGAAATATTCATAAAACTCTCATCCCACATCTGAAAGAGAGAAGAAGAAGGGTTGGGGAAACAACTATATATACAGGTCTAAACACTCTCTACCATTCATCCAAAGTTAATAATTTGTAAGATGTTTCGCTATCGGCGGACCCAGTCTTTTGGCGGGTCCACAAAAGCGAAACTCTTCAAATTTGAAAAGTATTCGCTACGGCAGACCCAATATTTTTGACGGGCCCACAACTGTGAAATAGTTTAATTTTTGGGACTCCTCTTATATTTCCTCATCAATCTCAGCGTTATCTCTTCTAGGGTGGGAGATGAAGCTTGGTGTCCTCTTCATAGTCGTAAGTTTCTGAGTTTATCCTCTTCATAGTCGTAAGTTTCTGAGTTTATTACTTTCCAGCTTAGTTCTTTCAGTTATTTCAGTTATTTCAATTCTTAGAGCATAGTTTAATTTAGGGTAATGTTGGTCTTATACCGCAAAACCTTAATTGGTTTCGTGAGGATTGGTGGAGCGCTGGCATTGCCTCGGCGCTCAACAAACCAAGCTTTGTCTTGGCCTAGCGCGCAGGATGGCCAACCGTCATCACTAGGGTGGTTGATTATGATGTGAGCGTCGTGTGCTTAGAAGGGATCCATGGTGGTCAACGCATGCATGATGTATACATATGATCTTCAAAAGGCAAGTTGCGGTTCACTCTTGCTCATTATTCCATATTTCCCTTGATTGTCATTTATTTAATTGTCTAATTAAGATGGGATGAAGTTGTTGTTTTGTGTTTGGGAACAGATTTGATAAAACAATGTGTTAAAATATGGATTATATCAGGTTGTATATATTGTTAGAAACAATGCTATTATATATAATTCTATATGATATTATCATAAAGTGATGAATGGATTTTGGTTTGGATTTATATGTGGACTTACATGCTTAGTTAGCACGAGTATTCGTAGGAACACTATGTACCTTACGAGGTCTAGTCGTTTCTTTATAACTTTGTGTTAGGAAGATAAATGCCCTAATGCTTTTGGTCATGACCTACCCCTATCCGAATATAGGTGGTGATGCACTTAGCTAGTGCCAAAATTCGGGATTCCTCCCATGTTCTATATCTCATTGTAAGATTGATGTGGATTTAAAAGCCTTAACGTGAATGTACGTTTTTGGAAGTAAATAAGATAAGTTCTTTTACGCACATAATTAATATACCCTCGGGCGAGGAGTACAATGTGGAAACCGCCCAGACTCTTGTTAGAGTAAGTCCTTTTTCCAATCTGGATTCGCATTGCGCGGTGAGGTTGGTCGTGGACCCAAATAATCAAGGTCGTTTTTAAACTTGAGTGAAAACTTAATGTTCCCAAACAATTGTCATATGTTTCCTATAAGACTCAATTCCGTTAGAGTCTTCTTTTCGATGCATGTCTTCTTCCATCATTCCGTGAAAGTTCCGGGTTATGTATCGTTCCTTCGGTTATTATTCGAGGGACAATGATAGTAAATGGTTACGATCATTAGAACCATTCTGTTTGTATCCTTGCATAGTCTTTCATTAGACTAACCAACCGGATTTTATTCCTTGCATGGTTGGCTGGTGTCATCCGTCCTATACGACACATCAGAGGTTGGTCCCCGACGATTGAAGTAACCAGTCGAAATTTGAAATAAATATAATACATAGTCATGTAATTAGGACTATTTTAAAAGAGTCTTCCGATGTAATTTAAAAGTCTTCCGTTGTCACTATACTTTGATGTAAAACCGTCCTGCTCATTTTACGAGAGGAATCTTAATAAAAGGTTGAGTTTTATTCATTCAAATTGTCTTCCTCTGATTAATCTTTCGTTATTTAATATTTATGTATTTATTTAAGCTTAATTGTTCTGATTAAAGCCTGGGGTGACTTTGGACATTAACGTCTGAGGTCACTGGCATGTGGCACTACCGACATAAGTCGGGGGTGTTACAATTATGGTATCAGAGCAATGGTTTTAAAATTCTTGGCCTATTGTTAGGTTTGAGAATTTTCGAAATGATTTGCGAAACTATTTTCAAACTATTTTATTTTTGAAATTGGGAGAGTTTAAATGTTATCATTAAATTTAAAGTTTTATGATCTCTTAGAATTTAATTTAAAATAATGGTTTAACTATTCGAACTTTAATAGTTATTTATAGTTGTTTTATAAATAGTGTGTTATAAACGATCAAATTTAAGTTTATGGTTATAATTTTAAGAGTGTGATTTTTTTCTTAGTAAGGGTTTTAGGTGATAACAGTGTCATTAGTTTGAGAAACTAACTTTATAAATAATTATTTTATTGAGTTAAATATATAAGGTATAAAAGTATAAAGTATAAAGTTTGAAAGCATAAGGTTTAATAATAAGTGGTTTTTTTCAAACTTCTGCAAGCTTCGGGTTGTTACTTATTCCTTAGATCCATTCTTAAGGATATCGTCCATTCTTCGGTTTAATGTCATTTAAAGGTTGCCATTTTTCCTAATTGATCCATTCTCAAGTAAGAGAAGAAGATCGTTTTAAGGTTAATGGTGGAGGGTCAGTCAAACTAATATAAAGTTATTGGGTTGGACCCTTACAATTCGTATCATAACGTAAGTGGTTAAGTATCATGTACAAGTTGGAAAAGTTCTAAACTGACGTTATGGTTCATCAAAAGATGGTGAATGCCCGATCCACCAACCAAGCAGCTAATGAAGGTCCTAACAACAGTTCTCGAGTTCAGCTGAGGAGTGCTACTCAGCAAGGGGATGATGCGAGATCTGGCTCGCATAACAATGACCTGACACTGCGGCAAGGGGCTCATCAAGGACAAGTGGACCCTCAAGCTACGAGGGAAGTTCCACCTCATGCCTCGATCGTGTTGGATGCGACGGTCATTGGGCAAATAGTGAGGCAGGTGGTCGAGGTACTAACGGCCTAGGGGATACTGCGAGCTCAAGCGGCTCCCAACCCTCAAGTTGCAACTAATGTCGTGGGACGGGAAGGTCCTACACATCTAGTGGCTCCCGAGAGAAATGACGGGAATTACAACCGGGCATTGAAGATGATCAATTCGATGCACCCGAATAGCTACGATGGGACCGGGGAACCAGTCAAGGTTGCCTATTGGTTTTCCCATATGGAGCGACTCTTTCGGAATGTGGTCTGCACCGAGGCTGAACAAGTGCACATTGCTTCGCTACATTGGAAAGACGAAGCAAGTGAGTGGTGGGAAGGAACTGGTTTGGACGACCACCCAAATCTGAGTTGGGCAATGTTCAAGGACAAGCTCACTGATCGCTTCTTCTCTCGTGCTATGAGGGAAGAGAAGCTGAAGGAGTTCCTCTACCCAGAGACTAAAGGACTAAAAGTGTCTGAGCGGGCGGCAAAGTTTAACCACTTATTGCATTATGCTGGTTCAGACGTGCATTCAGAAGAACAGAAGATCTGGTACTTCCATGGATGGATGAGCCCAGAAATTAAACCTCTAATGGTGCGTCACGGTTGCTCTACCTTGGAGCAGTATGTGGATGCGGCCTAAAAATGTAATAACCCTCAATTTTAGTCGGGTATTTGTGTAATTTTCAAACTTTCATCTTGTAAGCAAAACGTGTTAGACTTATTCTGTAAACTCTAAAAGAACCATTTGAACGTGTTGATATACGTTTAATAAATATATATGGGTTTAATTATTGGAGGATTGCTAAAATGGGAAGTAAACAAAGACCCGTGATCAAGGTTCGAGAAGTTTAAGACCCGCGATCAAGGTCCGAGAACTCCAGGCGCGGCATTGCCCGCGATCGCGGCTAAGCAGCCGCGAGCGCAGCAACGGCCGCGACCGTGGTTTTAAAACCGCGGGCGCGGTTTTGGCAAAAGGCCAAACCGCGATCGTGGTTCTGAAACCGCGATCGCGGTTTTCTGCTTCGTCTTCTTCTTCATCCTTTCTGAGTCGTCGACGGTCCGTGATCCACCCTTTCTTCTCCGAGCAGCCGGTGTGGGGAGGGGAATCGCTTGGGATGCTCGGCATTGATATGGAACCTCTCCCTCTGAGCCTATAAATAGGAGGATGTAGACCGAGCTTCTCCATCATCATCATCTCTCTTCCTCTCATTTAAGTTCGTGTTGATCGCCGGAGTTGTCGTCGCAGGAAGCCGAAGTCGTCGCCTTCGGGAAGTCTTTGGAGTGGTGGTGGTGTGCCTTGGTTCAGAAGCGAAGATACGAAGCCTCGTCGTAATCGGTATGGCCTCGAAAGTTTGAGTTAAACTCGCGTCGAGATGGAGTTCCGCGACCGCGGCTCCATCCACCTCGACCGCGGCCGGGCAAGGACCCACGGCCCCGGCTGGGCGCGAAACCGCAATCGCGGTTTTGCCCAGCAAGGCCGCGATCGCGGCTATGCCATCCGCGACCGCGGCACTGGTTATTCCCTTCATTTCGCTTCGTATTTTCATATCGTACCTAACTTAGGGTTTTTGTTGTGAAACTCGTCGTCATCATAGGAATCCGTGCTCAGATTCAAGTTCCAGATCTCGAACCCGATCTCTTCGTTCGTCTAGTTTAAGGCAAGTGGCGGTTCGCTCTTGCTCATTATTCCATGTTTCCCTTGATTATCAATTATTTAATTGTTTAATTAAGTTGGAATAAAGTTGTTATTTTATGTTTGGGAACAGATTTGATAAAACGATGTGCTAAAATATGAATTTATAATAGGTTGTATATATTGCTAGAGACAACGCTATTATATAGTTTTATATGATAACACTGTAATGGATTTTTGTGTGGAATTATATGTGAACTTAAATGCTAGTTTAGCACGAGTATTCGTATGAACGCTATTTCCTTACGAGGTTTAGTCGTTTCTTTATAACTTTGCGTTAGGAGGATTATTTCCCTAATGCATTTGGTCATGACCTACCCCTATCCGAATATAGGTGGTGGTGCACTTAGCTAGTGCCAATTTTTGGGATTTATTCCCATTCTATATCTCATTGCGAGATGTGTTGTGAAAATTAAAAGCTTCAACGTTAATGTACGTTTTGGAATTAAATAAGATAAGTGCTTTACGCACATAATTAATATACCATCGGGCAAGGAGTACAACGTGGAAACCGCCCAGACTCTTATTAGAGTAAGTCTTCTTTCCAATCTGGATTCGCATTGCGCGGTGACGTTGGTCGTAGACCCAAATAATCAAGGTCGTTTTTAAACTTGTGAGAAAACTTAACGTTCCTAAACAATTCTCATATTTTCCTATAAGACTCAATTATGTTGGAGTCTTCTTTTCATTACATACCTTCTTCTATCATTCCGTGAAAGTTCCGGGTTATGTATCGTTCCTTCGGTTATTATTCGAGGGACAATGATAGTAAACGGTTACGATCACTAGAACCATTTTGTTTGTACCCTTGCATAGTCTTTCATTAGACTAAACCAACCGGATTTTATTCCTTGCATGGTTGGCTGGTGTCATCCGTCCTATACGGCACATCAGAGGATGGTCCCAGACGATTGAAGTAACCAGTCGAAGAGAAGGCTTGCAGTTGAAGTTTGCGTTTTAAGAAGTAATTTTTCAAGGCGTGCATGTTTAATTTGAAATAAATGTAATACATAGTCATGTAATAGGGACTACTTTAAAAGGAGTCTTCCGCTTTAATTTAAAAGTCTTCCGATGTCATTATACTTTGTTGTAAAACCGTCCTTCTCATTTTACGAGAGGAATCTTAATAAAAGGTTGAGTTTATTCATTTAAAATGTATTCCGCTGTTTATTCTTTTGTTATTAAATATTTTTGTGTTTATTTAAGCTTAATTGTTCCGATTAAAGCCTGGGGTGACTTTGGACATTAACGTCTGAGGTCACTGGCGTGTGGCACTATCGACATAAGTCGGGGATGTTACAATAAGGTAGAGGTTACGCTGGAAGAATCCACCCGAAAGCGGGAGGAACAGAATAAGGCCAAAGGTGGGCAATAGAACCGGAAGTTTAATGCATTTAAGCGGCCGACATCGCCTACCAAGTTTGAGAAGTCTGGTCGTGCTAAGACCGAGATGACTCAGTTTGACTCTGCCAAAGGCTCATGTTGGAGTAACGGTGTGTTTCAGTGCCACAACTGTGGTGAAGCTGGGCATAAAAGTTTTAATTGCCAAAAGGAGAAGCGGGTATGTTATAATTGTGGGAAGGAAGGCCACATGCAAACATATTGTAGGCAGAAGGATCAAGGGCCAACACAATCATACCAGGCCTCAAATGTTGGCAGTAGGCAGAATCCAAAGTCGGAAGTGTCCGCTCTTGAGCAATATGTTGCTTGTAATAAAGGCAAGGCGCCTATGGAATCTTTGGGCCAAGGGCAACGACTCTTTGTGATACGTCACCCCGACGAGAAGGAAACCCTGAGCGAGTAGTGGTATTTTGTGAAACTTTTTAAGAATAAGGAGCGATGTCTTGTGTCTATAGCCTCCATAGTTTAGTAATCTGTATGTTCGACATCTTGTCAATTGTTTTAATGTAATGTTTCGAATAATAAAGAAGTGTTTCCTTGTTCCAGAAATTACTAGATTCGTTACTATTGCTAGTTGTTCGTGCATACGAGAATCCTTGAGTGCCAAAAGTAGTACATGTCATGTGTTGATAAAGACTGTTTGGACTCATAAAGGATAGTGTTGGGTTGGGACATGTGTGATTGTTCCCTATGTTCTAGAAATAATGTCAAGTTGGGCATTGGCATTATTTGTTCCCTTTGCTCGAATTCATGAGCATTGTCTCGAGAGGTTAATGTTGTAGGGATTCCTTGCTAGAAGGATTTGGTGTGTGTAGTAATGCTCTATGGAGTTTGAGGCTATTCCTCATGTGTATACTCGGAGCATTAGATGGGGTAAAAGATTGTGTAGTGAGCCAATATGAAGCTCACAATACTTAATTGTGAGTCTTATAAATTATTCGTTTAAGTGAATAAACTTATAAGAGAGGTATTTCTTAAGAAGTGATTTTTCTCTGAAAAGATCGTACTCTATTATGATCATGAGTAAACTTTAAAATACGAGGGTTATAGTTATGGGGTTTATAAACGAGTGTGTTCGTTGTAGGACCAGTGGTTAAAATGTTTGGAAAAGCTAAGTGTGTGAAATCATAAGTATTATTTTGAAAGACCTATTTGAGGTTTCGTTATGAGGCTTTCTTAAGGAAATGATATAATGATATGAGGAGTATTAAGATGATTAAGTCTTGGGTAAATAGTAAATATCGGTAAAGCATAAGGTGTGCTTAATATAGGATGATGAAATTGTGTGAGGAAAATTAAGTGTTTAAGGATTTATGGGCGAGTAACAAACTCAGTTGGTAAAAGTTTATTTTAATTTCTAGGGATTAACAATATGGGATAACATAAGTGTATGAATTTTATCAATGAACTTGATGAAAAAGTGATCTATGTCTATTAAGGTGATCTTATGACACGTGTTGGATGAATAAGGTGATTGATTATAATCGTGTTAAATGGATTATTAAGATCATGTTTGAGGAAAAACATGAATGAGATGTTGTGTGATTAATTCTGAAATATTAAGGAATCTTACAGGTCTTATGTTAGAACTTGATTAATGGAAAGATTTTTGGTTAAGAAATGGCATAAGGGCCAAAGTTAATTAAGGTAAATAATGAAATAGATGAGATGTATATATAAGGAGCAAGACGATATGACAATTGGGGGTACTCAGTTAGGTTATAAGGAGATAAGATATGAACTTTGAGAGTCGTTTATAAAGAGAATAGTTGAAAGAAAAGGTGTGTTCTCAAGCTTAAGGTGTATTAAGATCGTGTGATGATTTTGGAGACTATGATTCTAAGGTAATCATGACCTTGTGAGTATATTAAGAGTTGGCACATGGGATAATATATGGAAACGAGACATATGATGGATGTCATGGTTGAAGAAACAGATCGACCTTCCTAGGAATTAATTTTGAGTACGAAATAATTGAGGATACTAAACTCAAGTAGAGAGGTTAATGTGGAAATCGATCCTTCTAACTTAGTAGTGTTAGTTTCGGGGTCGAAACTATTTTAAGGGGGTAGTAATGTAATAACCCTCAATTTTAGTAGGGGTATTTGTGTAATTTGATAACTTAGACTCTTTATGTTTGATGTGAACGAGCTAAAAACATTTGTGGATATCTTTAACATTTATCCGAACAAGCCCTAGTTAGTATTGGAATGAAATAAATCAAAGTGACGGATACAAACTAGGTGTTTTGATTAATGATGGACCAATTTGATTTAAGTTTAGAATTTTCGTAGGCAATCCCACAGGAATATTTGTGTTCAAGGCAGCTTCGTAGAATGGGCATATCTTTTTCCACAAATCTTGGATTTCGATCATTCAAGATGCATTCGAAACTAGACTCGGAGATCTACAATTCGCTAGTTTGCATGGAGACGTAATTTCAATAGTAAGTGGTTCGAAATTATCCACCAATATGGATCGATAAACCGTTTTATCCCACATTGCTCATCTTAGAAATATTGATAAAACTCTCATCCCACATCTGAAAGAGAGAAGAAGAAGGGTTGAAGAAACAACTATATATACAGGTCTAAACAATCTCTACCATTCATCCAAAGTTAATAATTTGTAAGATGTTTCGCTATCGGCGGACCCAGTCTTTTGTCGGGTCCACAAAAGCGAAATTCTTCAAATTTGAAAAGTATTCGCTATGACAGGCTCAATCTTTTTGACGGGCCCACAACTGCGAAATAGTTTAATTTTTGGGACTCCTCTTACATTTCCTCATCAATCTCAGCGTTATCTCTTCTAGGGAGATGAAGCTTGATGTCCTCTTCATAGTCGTAAGTTTTTGAGTTTATTACTTTCCAGCTTAGTTCTTTCAGTTATTTCAATTTACAGCATAGTTTAATTTAGGGTAATGTTGGTCTTATACCGCAAAACCTTAATTGGTTTCGTGAGGATTGGTGGAGCGCTGGCATTGCCTCGGCGCTCAACAAACCAAGCTTTGTCTTGGTCTAACGCGCTTGATGTCCAATCGTCATCACTAGGGTGGTTGATTATGATGTGAGCGTCGTGTGCTTAGAAGGGATCCATGGTGGTTGACGCATGCATGGTGTATACGTATGATCTTCAAAAGGCAAGTGGCGGTTCACTCTTGCTCATTATTCCATATTTCCCTTGATTGTCAATTATTTAATTATCTAATTAAGATGGGATAAAGTTGTTGTTTTGTGTTTGGGAACAGATTTGATAAAACAATGTGTTAAAATATGGATTATAATATGTTGTATATATTGCTAGAAACAACGCTATTATATATAATTCTATATGACATTATCATAAAGTGATGAATGGATTTTGGTGTGGATTTATATGTGGACTTACATGTTTAGTTAGTACGAGTATTCGTAGAAACGCTATGTACCTTACAAGGTCTAGTCATTTCGTTGTAACTTTGTGTTAGGAAGATAAATGCCCTAATGTTTTTGGTCATGGCCTACCCCTATCCGAATCTAGGTGGTGGTGCACTTAGATAGTGCCAAAATTCGGGATTCCTCCCATGTTCTATATCTCATTGTGAGATTGATGTGGATTAAAAGCCTTAACGTGAATGTACGTTTTTGGAAGTAAATAAGATAAGTGCTTTTACGCACATAATTAATATACCCTCGGGCGAGGAGTACCACGTGGAAACCGCTCGGACTCTTGTTAGAGTAAGTCCTCTTTCCAATCTGGATTCGCATTGCGCGGTGAGGTTGGTCGTGGACCCAAATAATCAAGGTCGTTTTTAAACTTGTGTGAAAACTTAACGTTCCCAAACAATTGTCATACGTTTCCTATAAGACTCAATTTCGTTGGAGTCTTCTTTTCGATGTATGTCTTCTTCCATCATTCCGTGAAAGTTCCGGGTTATGTATCGTTCCTTCGGTTATTATTCGAGGGACAATGATAGTAAACGGTTACGATCATTAGAACCATTCTGTTTGTACCCTTGCATAGTCTTTCATTAGACTAACCAACCGGATTTTATTCCTTGCATGGTTGGCTGATGTCATCCGTCCTATACGGCACATTAGAGGTTGGTCCCCGACGATTGAAGTAATCAGTCGAAGAGAAGGCTTGCAATTGAAGTTTGCGTTTTAAGAAGTAATACTTACAAGGTATGTCTGTCTAAATTTGAAATAAATGTAATACATAGTCATGTAATTAGGACTACTTTAAAAGAGTCTTCCGCTGTAATTTAAAAGTCTTTCGCTGTCACTATACTTTGATGTAAAACCATCATGCTCATTTTACGAGAGGAATCTTAATAAAATGTTGAGTTTTATTCATTCAAATTATCTTCCGCTGATTATTCTTTCGTTATTTAATATTTATGTATTTATTTAAGCTTAATTGTTCCGATTAAAGCCTGGGGTGACTTTGTACATTAACGTCTGAGGTCACTGGCGTGTGGCACTACCGACATAAGTCGGGGGTGTTACATCCCAGCTGTGGACTAAAGATAGATCATAGGGAATTATGCAATGCAGTCAGGCTTAGGACGGTTTAGTAGTCAATTATCATGTCGGCTTATAATGACGGTTAAATAGGATCTCATTCTCAACGGAGCATTCGTCCAAGATTAATCATATCATAAAATCAAGTCTAGTCAAATCGAGGGAACTAATGAAAGCTTACTGTAACTACTAGTTTAGGGAAATCATTCCCAGAAGTAATCTTAGGGTCTCAAAAGGTTCTCGATTCAATGCTTTGGTGAATATATCGGCAAATTGATCCTCAGTCCTACAGTGTTCTAGCACAATGTTTCCTTTTTCAACATGATCACGCAAGAAATGATGCCTAATATCTATATGCTTGGTCCTAGTGTGATGCACAGGATTCTTTGCAATATTGATTGACTAGTATTTTCACAAAGAATCTTAAGAGGACCAAAAGACATACCAAAGTCTGCAATTTATTGCTTGAGCCACAAAAGTTGGGAACATCAGGCGGCTGCTGTAATGTATTCAGCTTCGGTGGTGGAGAGAGCAACGGAATTCTGTTTCTTAGAGCCCTAAGAGACCAAGCATGGTCCAAGGAACTATGCCAAGCTAGACGTGCTCTTCCGATCAACCAAGTAGCCTGCGTAGTCAGCATCTGTGAATCCAAGAAGATTGAAATGGCAATTCTTGGAATACCAAAGACATATGTCGTTAGTTCCCTTGAGATAGCAAAATATACGCTTCACTTCAAATAAGTGAGATTTCCTTGGATCGGCTTGAAACCTGGCACACAAACAAACATAAAAAATAATATCTGGCCTACTTATAGTTAGATACATCAAGGAACCAATCATGCCGCGATATAGCTTTTCTTTCACTTTCTGTCCTGAATGATTCGCAGTGAGACGAGTGGCTAGGGAAATGGGGGTTTAGATAGCTTTGCTAGAATCCATGTTGAACTTCTTCAAGAGTTCCTTAAGATATTTCTGTTGATGGACTTGAATGCCATCATCCTTTTGAGTGACTTGTAGTCTCAGAAAGAAGGATAGTTCCCCAATCATACTCTTTTCAAACTCGCTGCTCATCAGATTTTTGAACTTTTCTACAAAAGACAAGTTAGTGGAACCAAAGATAATATCATCAACATATACTTGGACCACAAGAATCTCACCTTTGACTTCTAGGATGAAGAGAGTTTTGTCGATCACACCACGTCGATAGCCATTGGCTGATAGGAATTGGGCAAGACGATCATACCAAGCTCGAGAAGCTTGCTTAAGACCATAGAGAGCCTTGTCCAGAAAGTAGACATGGTCAGGGTGATCATCATCTTCAAATCCTGGAGGTTGCTTGACATATACCTCTTCTTGAAGAATTCCATTGAGAAATGTAGTTTTTACGTCCATTTGGTATAGCTTAAAGCCTTTGTGAGAGGCATAAGCAATGAGTAATCTAATGGCCTTCAGTCTTGCCACAGGGGCAAAGGTCTCAACATAGTCAATTCCTTCTTGTTTATTGTAGCCTTGAGCTACCAAGCGAGCCTTGTTTCTTGACACTACACCTGAATCATCCAACTTGTTTCGAAATACCCACCTAGTTCATATGATGTGTCTGTTTGAAGGGCGAGGAACTAGTCTCCATACTTTGTTCCTTTCGAACTAGTGAAGTTCCTCTTGCATGGATTGAATCCAGTCAGCATCTTTCAGAGCCTCTGTGATGTTCTTTGGTTCTATAAGAGACAAAAATGCATTGAAAGCACAATAGGTCATATCTTCAAAGCCATACCTGACCGGAGGCTTGAGAGTTCTTTTGTCTCTGTTAGGAATGATCAAGTCAGTTCCAGGAGATTGAACATCAGCGGGTTCAGCGCCAATGGAAGAGGTTGCAGTTGGATCAACCACAGGAGTAGGGACGTCCTCACCAGCTTGAGGAATAGAGGGAACTGAAGCAACAACAACATCTTGAGGGATGGAGGGAACTTGAGTGTTTTTAGACGATGTTGAAGGTTTTGGATCAACCACTGTTGCGGGAACTGTGGGTGGATAAGGACCAGACATGTTGGGATATGAGTTATGCTTGGGGGGAGCTTCATCATCTGAGTCTTCATTTGTCCTTTGGAACGGATCTTCCGAAGTAACTGAGGGATTCTGCACAAACTTTAAAGGCAATTTTTCATTGAAAATAACATGAATACTTTCATCTACCTTTTTAGTCCTTTTGTTGAAGACCTTGTATTGATACGGGGTTGAGCCACAATGATTCGGATCTAGACGAAGAGACCTTGATAAGACTCGAAAGAGATCAACAATGGTGAGATACTCGAAAACTGAATTGAAGACACAATGGAACAATGAAAAGAACGACTCAAACTGAATTGAAAAGACACAAAACAACAAAGAAAAGGATAGGAAGATAGAACCGCAATCACGAATGGAGCAACCCTTGAACTCGAACGAACAAGAACCTCAACCAATCTAATGAAGACGACCCTGCCTTGTACAACTCCACACAACAAAGGACGGATCCTAGGAGCACGAAGAGGAGGCTTATGAAGCCTACGAACACCAATCTCGAAGGAGATTGACACACGTAAGAACAACTAAGCGAGATCAACACAACCGTGATGAGAACTCTTCTCACAAGCTCTCGGTTTTGAGTTTTGGGAGAGAAATGCTTCTTGCAATTTCTGATTTCTTAATCATCCAAAAAACTGTCTAAAACAAGGAGTGGCCAAGCCTTAAATAGTGTCTAAGAGGCCGGCCCAAAACATGCTAAAAAATGACTAAGTGTTCACCTAAAGCTTAGAAAGGAAATTACATAAAATCAAGCCTAAGCATAGGCGTCCAAATAATGTCTAATAATTCATGAAATAACAATCTAATAAGGAAACTAAGGACTAGGGTAGGTCAGCCTAAGGCGAGCCAAAGATGGCTAAGGAATCCTCCAAGGATGGACAAGACATGGCGTCGGGAGGCCTAGCCGCGCGCCGGTCATCATGGGCGCCGGGGATGCTCTTGGCACTTGGCTGCATTTGTATGAACTCTTGGATGCTCCCGCATCATGTATGCTTTGCTACTTGAAGCATACCCAATGAAGATTCATTCATCACTCCTAGGATCAAACTTCCCCAGATTGTCCTTACCATCGTTGTGAACAAAACACTTGCATCCAAAGACTCTTAGATGAGAGATGTTGGGAACTCTGCCTCTAAGTAACTCATAAGACGTCTTCTGAAGCATAGGGCGCATCATTCCCCGATTCAGAATGTAGCAAGCTGCATTGACAGCTTCTGCCCAGAAAGACTGAGGAAGACTACTCGAGATGAGCATGGTGCGATCCATGTCTTCCAAAGTCCTATTCTTTCTCTCGACAACCCCGTTCTGTTGTGGAGTGTAAGGAGCCGAGAAGTTGTGATCAATTCCATGTTTCCTGCAAAAGGTTAGAAAGTCTTCATTCTCGAACTCAGTTTCGTGGTCGGAACGAATAGCACGAAGAGATACATTCAAAGATTTTTCAAGTAAGGTAACTAGTTCTCTGAACCTTTCAAAGACTTCACTTTTAGATTTTATGAATATTGTCCAGGTGAATCTAGAGAAACCATCAACAAGTACCAGAATATACCTGTTTCCACCGATACTTTGAACTCGCATAGGACCACAGAGATCCATGTGAATGAGTTTCAGGGGTTTAGAGGAACTTACCATTGTTTTGGACTTGAATGAACTACACACTTGTTTCCCTTGAGCACAGTCAGAACAGAGATCTGACTTTTCAGCATTGATTTTAGGAAGGCCATGAATCAGTTCCTTTTGATGTAGCTTATGGATTAGCTTGATGTTTGCATGACCTAGTCGTGGATGCCATAGATTCGTCTGATCTTCAATTGACGAAAGACACAGGTTTTCATTTGGAACAAATTTGGGATCAATAACATAGACATTATGAAACCCTTTTCCTTTTAAGATCACTTTTCCCTGATTGTCTTCCACAAAGCATTCCTTAGAGGTAAAGTGAACCTCATTGCCTCCTTGATCACACAACTGTGACACACTTATTTGATCAAAACCCAAATTTTCAACAAGATGAACATTGTTTACCTTGATGTGATCTGTAAGATTCACATTACCAATTCCACAAATTGCTCCCTTTCTTTTATCCCCGAAAGAAATGTTTCCTCCGTGGTGTTGCTGAAGTGAGGACATTTTGCTTCTGTTTCCGGTCATATGGCACGAGCAACCACTGTCTATGTACCATTTGTCTTGTCGCCTCACTTCGTCCTGCACAAGGGAACTTAAGCTTTTTGAACCCAGTCAAGCTTAGCTTTTCTGGGTAAATTAGTTTGACAGTTCCTATGTTGTTGGGGGAACAGAAGCATAATAATAAGGATCATTAAAATCGACAATTGTATGCATCTTCTTCTTATTATTCATCTCCAAGTTCCTTTTTCTTAGGACACTCATTGATATAGTGACCATTTAGACCACAATGCCAACAAACACGGTTATGTACAACATTACCATATTTGCCACGACCGGGTCTAAACGGTCTCTCATGCTTTCTCTGCTCAAAATCAATTCCCTTACCTTTGCTTCCCTGAGCTTGATTGACATACATTTTATGAGCATTTTGTCCATCAAACCAGGTTTGCTTACCTTCAAGTTTCTTCTCAAGAACCTTTACTTTTTCTTCCAGAAACTGATTTTTATCGCGAGAAATCTGGAGAGCTAGATTAAGAGTTTCATTTTTCTCGACCAGTTCCCTTCTCAGTTTCTCATTCTCAACGGAGCATTCGTCCTCAGAATCTTCCTTATCAAAATAACCAAGACCAAACCTTTTCTTCATAAAAATAGTTTGATTCACGGTTTTCTCATTGATAGAATCAGTGAGATCATTTAGTTTATACATGATTTCAAGAAGCATAGTAGAGGTGGTCTTTTCAGAGTCAGTGAAAGAAACAGCAGAATCAATAGTATGCATGGGTTCCTTTTCACGAGTTAAGCATGAATCACATTTCTTAGAGGAACTAGCAAGCAATTTTTCAGTTTCATCAAGTTTCTTGCTCCAAACAGAATTTTCAGTAGATAAACATGAGATTTCATCTTCATATTCTTCTAATATTTCTTGAAGGGAACTGTTTTTCTTTCCAAGTTTCTTATTTGATCTTGATCAATTGTTTCTTATCACATTCAAGAAGAGATTTAGTAAAGTCAGAGGAGGATACCTCAGATTCATCCGATTCGGTTGAATCCTCCTTAGCCATTGAGCACCTTCCTTCAGAGATTCCATTCAGATCCAGTTCCCCATCTGAGTCCTCTGAGTCATCTCCAAAGGTAGCGAATATAGCTTTCTTGATGAGGGATCATCTACGTCACCTCAAATGCCTACCTTTGATGGTGCCATTACACGAGCAAGGGCTAAGGAGATTCAACATGAGCTAGACAAGATTGTGACCTTCCTCTTGTCTAAGGAGTCTACTATGCTAGAGGATCTCCCTAAGCCTGATTTGAAGACCATGGTGACCATCTCGGTGCATGAAGACCTCAAGAGTGTTGAGGGAAATACTTGAAGATTGTAATTGCATTTTATGACATTCTTTGACATTTTTCTTCCGGTTTTATGTTGTTTAAAGACACGGCTTTGTCTTGTTTTTCCTTAGTTTAGGACCGGCCTTTAGGAGGTATAAAAGGCTCCCTAAAACATTTCCTTTGCTAGTTAGACATGGTTGAAAAGTTGTAAACGTTTTTTTTAGTTTTCTATCAAACAGGAGCTTTGAGAGAAAACATCCGGTTGTGTGAATTTGGCTTGGTTGCTTTGTGTGTGTCAACTCCTTCGAGTTTGGTTTGCACGGATCATCACGAGCATCCTCTTCGTGCCCTTGGTAGCCTTGGCCAATCGTGTGAAGTTGTAGAAGATGGGTCGATCTCTCATTTGGTTTGGTTCTTGATTCACCAAGATCAAGGGTTTAATCATTGTTGATATTCGGTTCTTCTTGTCTTTCTATCTTTGTTCTTCCTTTGCATTTACTTTGTGCCGATTCCTTATCCTTTTGTTGTTCTTCTTTGAGTCTTGTTGGAAGCTTGGTGTCTAGATCGTTGCATAGGGGTTCGTTCCTATATCAAGTGGTATCAGAGTCGGTTGACACCAACTCCGCCGCCGGCGCCGCCACATCGCCGCCCTGGGATTGCTAGCCTTCCTTTGGCTTGTGTTTGTGCAAGGTCCGGTTAGTGTTCTTCTCAGTTTTCTTGAGTCTTTGTGTTCCTTTTACTTGTGTTGTCCTTGTGATTGTGGAGTTGAGAAGTTCTGCCACCCTAAGCCGCCGGAAACCACCACTGCTCCGGCCACCAGTCACCACCTCAGCCAACTCCCCACGTCCACACATAACCAAAACACTATCCCCATTATTGCATTGCATTACCTTTCTTGCTTTGTAAGTCCCTTCTAGAGTCTTTGTTTCCTCTTTTGTTGAGTCATTCTTTATTTTCTTTGAAGTTCTGCCGAGCTATCTCCCATATTAGCTCTTGTTCTTATCTTGTGATCCGATTGCACTAAGCTCACGTGAGGTTTTGACTTATACAAGGCGATTTCTTCCAAAGAAGCCAACGTTCAACAACAAGAGAGAGTGAGAATCAAACACAAGAGAGCCAAACACTTGTGAGGCGATTTCTGATTTTCACTAACCCTAACATTGTTATTGTTTGTTTCTTTGTGTAGACCATCCCTTTTCAGAAGTTGCATCAACCATTGGAGCTTGAGAGAGTTAAACACACGAGAGAAACACTAGAGAGGATCAAACACGAAGTGTGAAACACTTGTGAGGAGAGCTTCTTTGTTTTCACTAACCTTTACCTAGTTGTGTGTTTCTTGTCTTTGATCATGTCCAAGTCAGTGAGTCCAACTCGATCAAGGAGCTCCGAGCCGGTGCATCCGGAGGTGTTTAGCCTACTCAAGCAAATGTCGGATACCCTAGCTGGATTGTCGTCTCGGATGGCCACCTTGGAGTCCCGGCCACCACCGGCTGCATCCATTCCGTTGGGCACCAATGTGGAGGCTGGAGGCCCTTCAATTGAGCCATCAAGAGTACCCCTTCAGGATCAACGGACCACCTACAATGCAGCAAGGGCCACCGCCAATCAAGGGTCACCACCTCAGTCCGCCACTCAATTGGCCGCCTCACGCCATGGCACCCCTCAAGAAGCCGGCCACTTTCATCCTACTAGAGGTCACGCTCACCGAGAGCAAGGTTCCCTCCCTAACTCTCCTATGCATAGAACTCATTTTATTCCTAATGCTTTCAATGAGTTTCAAGGGTTCCAAGATGACTACATGGATGAGGAAGGTTGGAGGGCCGAGGCGCCTAGAGGATATCAGCCAAGGCGAGGCCGCGAGCCCGAGCAAGATGGGATTGGCCGCATCAAGGTGAAGATACCAAGTTTTGAGGGCAAATGTGACCCGGACGCCTACCAAGAATGGGAAACCAAGGTGGAGCAGATTTGGTCGTGTCACAACTTTCCCGAGTACAAGAAGGTTCAATTGGCTGCCCTTGAGTTCCATGGATACGCCTTGATTTGGTGGGACAACTTAATCAAGGAAAGGAGGAGAGCCCTAGATCCGGCTGTAGCTACTTGGGAGCAAATGAGGGTCTTGATGAGGGTCCGATTTGTGCCCCAACACCACACTAGGGATCTCCGCCAAAGACTTGAGAACTTGAAGCAAGGAGCCATGTCCGCTGAAGAGACATACAACGCCATGCAAGTGGCTATGGTGAAAGCCAATGTTGTTGAAGATGAAGAGACAACTATGTCAAGGTATCTTCGAGTTCTCCATACATCTTTAGCTAACGAAGTGGACTTGTATCCCTATGGTACTATGACAGATTTGCTACACTTGGCAATCAAAGTGGAGAGGAACCTAAAGGCAAGGAATCAAGCTAGGAGCCAAGGAAGCAAGGCTACCATTGGCGGCCCCAACAATTGGAGAAGCCAACCTAGCCGTGGCTATCCTCCCTTTAGCCGAGACCACCCTACTGCCAAGGACAAGGAAAGGGCGCCAAATGTGGATCAAGGAGGGCTGAGAAGGAACGTACCACCAAGTGGAACCCCATACACTCCAAGAAACTCGGCTGCCCCCACTAATGGACCTAAAGGGAGTACTTCTAATCCTACTTCTAGAGCTAGGGATATGGTTTGTTTTAAGTGTCAAGGAAGAGGACACATGATGAAAGATTGTCCTAATAGTAGAACTCTCATGATTAATCATCTAGGTCTTTATGAATCTGAATCTGAGCATGAAAATGATGATGATTGTGTTAATGAGAATGCCGAGCATGAAACTGAATTTTGTGATGATGATGGCATTGAGTTTGAGCATGGGGAATCTTTAATTTGTAAGAGAACTTTGCATGTACAACCTGCCCCTTGTGAGGATAATCAAAGGGAAAACCTATTTCATACTAGGTGTTTAATTAAAGGGAAGGTTTGTAATGTGATAATTGATGGAGGTAGTTGTTGTAATATTGCTAGCACTGAATTGATCTCTAAGTTACAACTTCCTACATTTTATCACCCTAGACCTTACAAATTACATTGGATGAATGATTGTGGCGAATTGAAAGTAAATAAGCAAGCTAAGATTACATTCACATTAGGCCATTATGAGGATACTATTCTATGTGATGTGGTGCCTATGCAAGCTTGTCATGTGTTATTAGGCCGCCCATGGCAATATGATAGGAGAGTCATGCATGATGGATTTACTAATAGGTACTCTTTCTCTTTTAAAGGAAAAGATGTCATATTAAAACCAATGTCTCCTATGCAGATTGCCGAGGCTTTTGAGAAGAAAAAGGAGAAGGACTTGGGCCAAGACAAAGAGAAGGAGAAACATCAAGGCAAGGGAGCACCACGACAGCAAGTGGGCACTCCCTCCAAGCCACGCCAAACTTTGGAAATGCAGCCTTCTAGTGTCTTGTTAGCTTCCAAAGGTGAGCTACAAGGTGAGTACCTAACTTTAGATACTATCCTTATGCTCTTGTGCAAGAAACTGACCATGTTAGGTGGAGAGACCTTGGCTGCCTTACCCCCTAATATCCAAGCCCTTCTAGAGGAGTTTAAGGATGTCTTCCCGGATGACATACCCCACGGCCTACCCCCATTGAGAGGAATAGAGCACCAAATCGACCTAATCCCCGGTGCCACCTTACCCAACCGGCCAGCTTATAGAATGAACCCTAAGGAGTGTGAGGAAATTTAAACCCAAGTACAAGACCTCCTAGATAAGGGTTACGTGAGAGAGAGCCTTTCCCCTTGTGCCGTACCAGTCCTATTAGTGCCTAAGAAGGACAACACTTGGAGGATGTGTGTTGATTGTAGAGCCATCAACAACATCACTATCAAGTACCGTCACCCTATCCCAAGGTTGGACGACATGTTAGATGAGCTCTTTGGTGCCACACTTTTCACAAAGATAGATCTAAGGAGTGGCTACCACCAGATTAGGATGAAGGAAGGAGATGAATGGAAGACCGCCTTCAAGACCAAGTTTGGGCTATATGAATGGCTTGTGATGCCATTTGGTTTGACTAATGCTCCCTCTACTTTCATGAGATTAATGAACTATGTTTTGAGAAATTATATAGGGAAATTTGTTGTAGTATATTTTGATGATATTCTTATCTATAGCAGGTCCCTAGAGGAGCATGAAAGACATCTAAGGGAAGTTCTTTCTACCCTTCGAGTAGAGCACTTGTATGCCAATTTGAAGAAATGTGAATTTTGCACTAATAAGGTCACTTTTCTTGGTTTTGTAGTGAGTTCACAGGGGCTGCAAGTGGATGAGGAGAAGATAAAAGCAATTCAAGATTGGCCAACACCTACTACAATCGGCCATGTAAGGAGCTTCCATGGGCTAGCAAGCTTCTATAGGCGGTTTGTCAAGGATTTCAGCACCATTGATGCCCCCTTGACCGAGATCACCAAGAAGCATGCTCCCTTTGTGTGGGGAGAGGCGCAAGAGAGGGCCTTCAACAATCTGAAGTGGAGGCTCACCAAAGCACCTCTTCTAGTGCTCCCGGATTTCTCACGGCCATTTGAAGTGGAGTGTGATGCTAGTGGCATTGGCATAGGAGGAGTCCTCATGCAAGAAGGTAAGCCTATTGCCTTCTTTAGTGAAAAACTGAAAGGTGCATGTTTAAACTACTCTACGTATGATAAAGAATTATATGCATTGTTTAGAGTACTTAAAACATGGCAACATTACTTATGGCCTAGAGAGTTTGTCTTGCATACTGATCATGAGTCCTTAAAACACTTTAGGAGTCAAGATAAACTTGATAGGAGGCATGGTAGATGGATGGAGTTTATTGAAACATTTCCATATGTCATTAAGTATAAAAAGGGAAAAGATAATGTAGTTGCTGATGCGCTTTCTAGGAGACATGCTTTGCTCACCACATTAGACTCTAAGGTGTTAGGTTTTACTTACATTCAAGAGTTGTACGAGGATGACATTGATTTCGGCACTACATATAAGCATTGTGTGGCTAAGGGTTCTTTGGATAAGTTTTACTTGTTTGAGGGATTCTTGTTTAAGGTTGATAAGGTGTGCATTCCTAAGTGTTCTTTGAGGATATTACTTGTGGAGGAAGCCCATAAGGGAGGTTTAATGGGACACTTTGGTAGAGATAAGACATATCACATGCTGCACACTCACTTTTATTGGCCACATATGCTTAGGGATGTAGAACACTTGTTGAAGAAATGTTTGGAGTGTCTTAAGGCTAAGTCTAGAGTGAAACCCCACGGCTTATACACCCCATTGCCTATCCCCACGTCCCCTTGGGAGGACATTAGCATGGACTTTATTGTGGGATTATCTAGAACTAAGAAGGAGAGAGATTCTATATTTGTGGTTGTTGATAGATTCTAAAAAAATGGCCCACTTTATTGGTTGTCATAAGACTGATGATGCTACTAATGTGGCTAACTTATTCTTTAGAGAAGTAGTTAGATTACATGGAGTACCTAAGTCCATTGTGAGTGATAGGGATGTGAAGTTCCTTAGTTACTTTTGGAAGACTCTTTGGGGAAAGCTAGGGACGAGACTCTTGTTCTCTACCTCTAGTCATCCTCAAACGGATGGTCAAACGGAAGTAACTAACCGAACCCTCACAACCCTCTTAAGGGCTGTCATTAGGAAGAATTTGAAGGCATGGGAAGATGCCTTACCACATGTAGAATTTGCATATAATCGGGCCGTGCATTCCTCTACATCTTTGAGTCCTTTCGAGTGTGTCTATGGCTTGAATCCCTTAACCCCACTTGATCTTTCTCCGTTGCCTATGAAGGAGCGAGCAGATTTTAATGCAGGAAAACATGTGGAGTTCATCAAGGAATTACATGAGAGGACTCGGGTCAAGCTGCAACAAAAGGCCGAGCACACCGCCTCCAAAGCTAACCATGGACGTAGGCGAGTTATCTTCCAACCGGGAGACCTTGTTTGGGTTCATTTGAGGAAAGAGCGCTTCCCCGACAAGCGCAAGTCCAAGGTCTCACCACGTGGAGATGGGCCTTTCAAGGTGCTAAGGAAGGTGGACGACAATGCCTATGTGTTGGAGCTACCCGAGGAGTATGGAGTTAGCCCTACATTCAATGTGGGCGATTTGACACTCTATGCGGCGCAAGATGAGGAGCTAGAAGATTCGAGGTCGAATCCTTTCCAAGAAGGGGAGGATGATGAGGGATCATCTACGTCACCTCAAATGCCTACCTTTGATGGTGCCATTACACGAGCAAGGGCTAAGGAGATTCAACATGAGCTAGACAAGATTGTGACCTTCCTCTTGTCTAAGGAGTCTACTATGCTAGAGGATCTCCCTAAGCCTGATTTGAAGACCATGGTGACCATCTCGGTGCATGAAGACCTCAAGAGTGTTGAGGGAAATACTTGAAGATTGTAATTGCATTTTATGACATTCTTTGACATTTTCCTTCCGGTTTTATGTTGTTTAAAGACACGGCTTTGTCTTGTTTTTCCTTAGTTTAGGACCGGCCTTTAGGAGGTATAAAAGGCTCCCTAAAACATTTCCTTTGCTAGTTAGACATGGTTGAAAAGTTGTAAACGTTTTTTTTAGTTTTCTATCAAACAGGAGCTTTGAGAGAAAACATCCGGTTGTGTGAATTTGGCTTGGTTGCTTTGTGTGTGTCAACTCCTTCGAGTTTGGTTTGCACGGATCATCACGAGCATCCTCTTCGTGCCCTTGGTAGCCTTGGCCAATCGTGTGAAGTTGTAGAAGATGGGTCGATCTCTCATTTGGTTTGGTTCTTGATTCACCAAGATCAAGGGTTTAATCATTGTTGATATTCGGTTCTTCTTGTCTTTCTATCTTTGTTCTTCCTTTGCATTTACTTTGTGCCGATTCCTTATCCTTTTGTTGTTCTTCTTTGAGTCTTGTTGGAAGCTTGGTGTCTAGATCGTTGCATAGGGGTTCGTTCCTATATCATTTCTTCTTCATAGGCTTGTCATCTTCATTTGAGTTCTTTGGACAATTCTTAGCCAGATGTCCCCTTTCCTTGCATTGATAACAAGCATACTCTGAGAGATCTCTCTTCTGGAAGGATCTCTTGTACTTTCCCTTGATGAAGTGCTTCTTGATATTCTTAGTGACAAGAGCGGTCATCTCGTCCTCTTCTTCTTCTTCAAGATCCGAGTCTTCTTTCTCCATTTCCAATCTTAAGAAGGCTTTTGAGATTTTTAAAGCAATTCATGTCTCCATTTTCTTAGCAGAACTCATCAGAGTTCCTGAAAGTTCACATCCTAACAGGAAGACCACCCAAAACATGACGGTTGCAACTTCCATATTGTAACACCCCCAAGTCGTAACCCATTTGGAAAGGTATTACCGCCAGTGACCTCGGTTTCCACACCGAAACCACCCTAGGCTTTACCATTTAAACACAAATCATAAACAACAATTATGATTTAAACACCAAAATCTTTGGTTAAAACATATGTCTGGGGATTACATCCCAATCCCCATAGGACAAAACAGAGTAATCAGCGTAAGTCTTTGTAAAACATAAATACAAGGGTCTTGATCTTAATGATCACCCGCCAAGGATCGCAACCTGGTAAATCCATTAAAACATCGTTTGCCTTTATAGTCGTTCTAGCCCTCATTTCTCGGATGTTTATCTGATGTGCCGAATCAAACGGATGACACCAGCCAACCATGCAGAGAACAATTTAGGTTGGTTAGTCTAATGAAAGACTATGCAAGGGTACAAAGCAGATGGTTCGAGTAGTCGTATTAGGTTAGACTCATCGCTCCTCGAATAATAACCGACGACGATAGTCAACCTTCATACTTCTACTGAAATAGAACAAACTGAATGATCAAGAGAAGATTCTGGAAGACCAAGTCTTACAGCAATCAACCCAAAAGAAGACTCCAATGAATTGAGTCTTATCGGAAGTATGACAATGTTGGGGAACATAAATAATCTCATACAAGCGTTCAAAAACGACTTGATGTTTCGGTTCACAACCAACCTCACCGCTTAACGCGAATCCAGATTGGAAAGAGAACAGTACTCTGATCAAAGTCAAGACGAGTTTTCCTAGCTGCACTATTCCCTAGCTGCACTACTCGTCTGATGTATATTTAATCATGTGCAACGACGGTACTTATCTTATTTATTTCCAAAACGCGCATCACGTTATAGGCTTTTAAATATATGTATCGCCATGAGGGACATATATTGAATATATGTTTCGCCATGAGGGACATATAGGACATATGTTTCGCCATGAGGGACATACTCCTGAAGGGAACGAATTCCAAGGTTTGTAGCACCAGCTAAGTGTCACCATCTCTATACTTAACGTATCGAGATCGGTCATGACCCACAGAATGATGTTAGGGGTTTTGCCGCCCTACACACCATTTAGTATTATAAAGAAACGATTGGACGTCGAATAGTCCCCCGTTCAACACAGTAATAATCATATCACAATCCTCTAGACTATCATTATAATAATATAGATATTCATAATAACGTTGTTCTAACAGATATACAACCTATTATAATATCATATTCTTTTCATATTGTTGCCCTCCCGGCAATCCCCATAAAATATATATCTATAATAGCGTTGTTCTAACAGATATACAACCTATTATAATATCATATTTTAATCCCTATCATTTATCAAAACTGTTCCCAACAAAACAGTAAATCATTCCAAATTAATTAACAATCAAACCATTGATAATTAATGGAAATATGGAATGATGAGCAAGAGCGAACCGCCACTTGCCTGGAGTAGATTCGGCGATGAATCTAGATGATACGACTACTGATTATATCCTTTTCGAGGATATGGCTTAAGCTTCAGAATATTCCTAGCAGAGTACAAGTCCACACGCGACCCATCAGATCATGTTCTAATGCTCGAATAATTTCGGGTTAAATTTGGACTGGAGGCTTAATGGGCCAACACGGCCCACCAACGAAGTAAAACAGAAAGAGGGGGCCCACGCTATTGTTCATCTTCAACCTATTGCTACTCCATTCGAATTCGGCAACCGCGAGAACATAGCACGACAACTCGGCGGGGATCTCGGCTTCGACGACAACGTCGGTGAGCAGGCGGCGGCAGGGAGGAGCTTGACGACACCGACTGCGACTCGCACAGGAGCTCGGCGGGGCGCAGAGGCGAAACAGGGGTGTCGTCTTCGTCTCCGGCGGGGTTTCGAACAGAGGAGACGACGGCGAGAAGGAGCTGGCGACGACCGAGGGTAGAGCTTGGGAGGCTCGGACGAGCTCTTCGTCTTTCTCACCTCAGCTTCGACATTTCGCTCCTTCAATCTCGACTCCAGAAACAGGGGAGCTTGGCTAGGGAGGACTTCGTCGACGCCGGGGAGGGAGCTCAGCAGGGCCTCGGAGGAAGGTGAACAGAGAAATTTGAGGAGAACCGAACGCGAAACCGGGAGAGGTCGCCGGCGGAAAGCTCGAACAGAGCAGGCGAGGACGGGAGAGAGCAGGGGCGAGCTGGGAGCTTCACGAGAGGAGAAATGAGGTTTGATGCCTCTTTGCTGATATTAATCAAATTCCTAATTTGATTTGAAGACAACATGCATACACGTAGCCACTTTGCAGTAGCAACCAGTTGTGGCCAGCTTCAGGGAGGATGGCGTGCCCAGACAAGAGTTTACACGTGGAAGCAATTTGAAGCTTGCGTGCAAAGTTGTACATGCAAAGTTTGGTATGGGTTTTTTTTAAACCCCCGAAATTATATGTTTGTATCCAAACAAATATTCTAAGTCCCGAAAATACATCGAATGTATTTTATACCACTCAAGAAATTATTCTGGACATCATGGATATTACGGAAAATTCGAACTCCACTGAAAGCGAAATAATTATTGAACGAAGGTTGGGAAAAATTACCCAAATATCCTTACTAAAAATTGAGGGATATTACATTACTTCCCCATTAAAAAAAGTTTCTACTCCGAAACTTGGCCGAATAACCCAAAGAATACGAGGCGTTACATCATTACCCCCTTAATAATAGTTTTGACCATGAAACTAGCATCTCTAAACTAATGGGTGATTGGAATCACCTCAATCTCACTACCTGAGTCCAGGCCCAGTGTAACGACCTGGGCCAGCCACCCTTCCGGTGCCGCCCAGTCGTTAATGATGCGGGAGCATCCAAGACTAAACCCAAGGTTCCCACAAGAGGAGGTGGTCCGCTCACAAGGGCTCAAGCCAAGCTCATGCAAGAAGAGTTCGAGAACTTGGCTAGCCATCATGTCTCAAGGGAGCCCGCCCTAGTTGAAGACTTCACCGAGCCGAAGCTAGGGACGTTGGTGACCTTTCAAGCCAAGCCGCGCCAAGACGAACGAAGACCTCAAGAGTTGAAGGGCCCTGACTCGGCCCAAGCCACCAAACTCGGTCGGGTCCAGGCCGAGTTGCGCCCAAAGAAGCCAACCAAGACTTGGCCCTGACTCGGTCCACAACTCGGCCGGGTCCAGGCCGAGTTCCTCTCAGAGAAGCCAAGCCATGGCCTGACTCGACCCACAACTCGGCCGGGTCCAGGCCGAGTTGTCCTCAGTTAGCCAATACCGAGCCTAACTCGGTCACAAACTCGGCCGGGTCAGGGCCTTGTTTGGCCGAGTTTGTCCTATTTTACCCCCTTTTGTATTGTTGTCTTGTTGGGCTTGTGTGGGCCGACTCCTAGGGTATTTAAGACCTCTTTTGCTTGCTTTGTAAGATAACTTTTTTCAGCCATGAACTTTGCTTTAAGCATATGAAAGATGAGAGCTCCATGGGAGTGTTTCTCAAGGTGTTGATTCGAACTTGCTAGGTTGCTCTTGCGTTGTGTCAATTTCGTCTATGATCTTGGTGCTCCTAGGCTTCACTCGCCTCCTTCTCTTGTTTCCACCTCCATCTTCCATACGAGTCTCTTGGCGTCTAGATCGGGCCACTCGCGGCTAATCCCATGCTTGATTCGAGGACGAATCATTTCCAAGAAGGGGAGAATGATGCGGGAGCATCCAAGACTACACCCAAGGTTCCCACAAGAGGAGGTGGTCCGCTCACAAGGGCTCAAACCAAGCTCATGCAAGAAGAGTTCAAGAACTTGGCTAGCCATTATGTCTCAAGGGAGCCCGCCCTAGTTGAAGACTTCACCGAGCCGAAGCTAAGTACGTTGGTGACCTTTCAAGCCAAGCCGCGCCAAGGCGAACGAAGACCTCAAGAGTTGGAGGGCCCTGACTCGGCCCAAGCCACCAAACTCGGCCGGGTCCAGGCCGAGTTGCGCCCAGAGAAGCCAACCAAGACTTGGCCCTGACTCGGCCCACAACTCGGCCGGGTCCAGGCCGAGTTCCTCTCAGAGAAGCCAAGCCATGGCCTGACTCGGCCCACAACTCGGCCGGGTCCAGGCCGAGTTGTCCTCAGTTAGCCAATACCGAGCCTAACTCGGTCACAAACTCGGTCGGGTCAGGGCCTTGTTTGGCCGAGTTTGTCCTATTTTACCCCCTTTTGTATTGTTGTCTTGTTGGGCTTGTGTGGGCCGACTCCTAGGGTATTTAAGACCTCTTTTGCTTGCTTTGTAAGATAACTTTTTTCAGCCATGAACTTTGCTTTAAGCATATGAAAGATGAGAGCTCCATGGGAGTGTTTCTCAAGGTGTTGATTCGAACTTGCTAGGTTGCTCTTGCATTGTGTCAATTTCGTCTATGATCTTGGTGCTCCAAGGCTTCACTCGCCTCCTTCTCTTGCTCTTTGGACACGTCCATCGTTGTGGGAGATTGTAAAAGGAAAGGTCGTTTGTGCACATTGGGTTGGTTATTGGCGACATTGTTTGCCAAGGGTCTCTCCATTGCATCTTTCGGTTGTTCCTATATCCTTGTTTATTTCTTTGTTTCCTATCATTTGCTAACTTGTTCTCTTGTGTTTTCTCTTGTTTCCACCTCCATCTTCCATTCGAGTCTCTTGGCGTCTAGATCGGGCCACTCGCTGCTAATCCCCGCATCAGTTAACATGGGTCGCCGCCCATACACCCCAACCCATCACTGGTGGCCCAACATTCTTTCCACTTCCTGTAGGTTATTGAAGAGACTCGAACCTGAGACCTCATCTTTTATCACTCCCCCGAAGGCAGAGATGATACTACTATCTTGCATATCCTATTTCCATATGCTATACTAGTACTAACTCGTGACCATTTTCAAAGTCATGATCACCACAATCAGTAATACCACAATCTATGTCTAATTACCTCAACATGATTCACTAATCCATTCCATAGGATTATACTCTTGTCTCACCCGAACGTGCTATATGATTACCTTAACCAACGTGGGTTACCTTTTTCCTCAAGTCCACTTGATATCATCCGCAACCTCATCTCTATATATTATACCATGTAATCATTATCATTATATCCACAAGATCCTGACCATTATATAATAATGGTCTCCAAAATTATTATAACGACATTATTATACCTTCAATAGGAGAACACACATCGCCCTCACAATTTCCTTATATACAAAATCCCAAAGTCCACATCTTAATTCCTTATAATCCAATTATCAACTCTTAGTAACCTTGAAAAATTACATCCTCAATTTCCTTAAAGGTACCTCTTATAATTCCATCATTTATCTGGAAGTAAGTTTGACCTTATGCCATCTCTAACTTAAATCCTTACAAGAATAAATTAACACATCTCTTTAAACAATTTCTAACTTAACTCCTTTAAGATTCAAGAACAATCACAATATCTTATTCCTACGTTCCTCGAAACGTATCACATAAGTTATTACTCATATTTCCTCAAAGAGAGTGATACCATAAGCCTTATAGATGACATACAAGATGTCAATCCTTGACAATTTCCAAGAGTCCTAACTCCTTATCTTCTGGAAATTCCACTTATCGAGTCCAACGACTCGTACTGTCTTAAATGACTTATTTCTAACTTAAAATCCTTATATTCCTCACACAATCTACTATCCATCCATGACTTAATCGCATCATTTCCTTATATTACCTCAAACGAATCTCAAATAGATCTCCCCAAAGGATACCTATGATTTCGTACACTTGGCTTTTCCAAAAGCTTTAACCATTGGTCCTACATGGGTCATACTTACTTATGAACCCGACTATCATAACTCCGGATTTCACAGTCTTACTCAAGATCGCCATAGGGAAAACTAGTTCTTGTTGAACTATTCCTTTAATCAATTTATTCCCTTCACAACACTTTATCCTTATTAATGCCTACAGCATGATTCCACAACTAGGCATTCCGGACTTTGCACTAGTCCACCTCTATATATTTCTAATGGAACAAAAATTCCAAGTACACATGTGAGATATAACTCTTAATCTCTTAGAACATTAACTCCACATATTTATTCCTACACCTTAAGAAATCCCAGCAGTACTCAGCTTACGAGACAACGCTCTCGTAACAATTAATATCACCATTGTGACGTTACTCCTGAAATGGAGAAAGATCTTAGGGATGAATTTAGAATTTAAGCAATAGAGTCGACCTTGGGGTTAACCATGTAGGGAACGAACATCTATGCTATAAACGATACTCCTCCCCTATGAGTCTGACAACCTTTATCCATACATGATATATACTATTTCCGTCACTCACGGGGTTTCGTATGAACGATTAATTTGCAACAACAACGAATTCAGAAATTTTCCAACACAAGGAAACATTTCTATATTTACCCGAAACATTACACTAAACAACTGACAGAAGTCATACTTACGGATTACCAAACTACGGAGATTATCGACACACGTCTTCGCTCATGCACCAGCATGAACCGTATCTCTTGTGTTCACCATCAGCTGATGAACTCAAACCAAGTTACTAGGTTCTACAACCTCAAATCATATCGAGGGAACTGGGAATTCAAGCCTTACTGGAGATGGCGAAACCACCTCGGCTTCGTGCGAGTCCCTCTGAAGAGAAACGAAAGCACTCATAATCTTACAGGGTAAGAAGAGAGTTAGTCTTTCTAAATATGGAAGTGAACTTCCATATCAGACTAAAGAAGAAGGCACGACTAGAACGGCAAAATTTTCATTTGAAAATTCAGAGCCTTCGAAAACGTTTCTCAGTTTTAAACGAGTAAACGGTTTATAAAAGTTTTGTTCCCAATAAAACATTTTAAAACCCACCCGTTTAAAAAAATTTCGCCCCGGTTGTAGTATTATAGTTACTTACGCCTTCAGTTACTGTTTACCAAGGTCGAACTTTTTACTGTTACTAGACCGTGCGTGTTTGGTTTTAGTCGTAAGTCCGTTGGTAAGCCCGCTTGACGAGGTAGTCCCAGGGTGTTCCAGGCCGATGGTCCCACGCCATTTAGTAACAATAAAACATACGATTAAGATAAATAGTTCCTGAAACGTAACTAATTATGGCCCTACAATTTAGGCGGATGCTGCATAGAGGTTCTAGTTCATCTAGCACCCCAGTCGTCCATAGTAATGAAAATCTGTATGAAGAAAATAATAATGATTGGAACATACCACAACAGTCTATACAATCTATTTACAGAATAGGATGGACAGACTTTAAAACAGCCTTTAGTGTTAAAAGTCATGAAGAAACACTCAGTTTAGACAAAGAACAACTGACTCTTCAATTATTATCCTCCATAGCTATTGATGAATATCTAAAAAAGAATTATAGATATATCCACATAGGCCTAATTCAAGTTGCTCTTAAGCCTTTAGCCAGATTAGGCATAGACACCCCAGTCTTTATTGCCCTTAGAGACGACAGACTCCTTTCTTACAAAGACTCTTTAATTGCTGTTATTCAAACCAATATCTGTAATGGCCCAATCTTCTTCAACTGTTCTCCAAATTTTACAGTTGATATGACAGACCCTAGAATCAGTAGTACTCTTACTCTTGATATTAAGCTCCTTAAAAAGGGGTTCAAAAATCTTTCTAAAAACTTTGTCATTATCTACCGACTCCACTACAGAATCCTAAGTTCCTGCACAGATCCTAAGTGTATAGTTCCTCCTGTCCCTAGAGGAGAGACTATCCTCCTACAACTAGAAGCCGAAAGATCTACAACCTTCACTCCCAAACTGATAAAATGGGAAGACATCACTATACCAGAAGCTCTGGAACTAAGACATGATTGTCCTCCGGAAGATCTCGAAAAAACAGAAATTTCCCAGATAGAAGAAAGTGGTGATGGTAGGGTCCTTATAAGATTCAATTCCACTAAATCTTTCAGACCTATACCCAGAAATCCCCATCCTTTCCCTTCAAGAAACTCTTTCTCTGAGTCCCTCTATACTGCTAGAGACCATTCTATAAAAGACCATTCAGTTAAGGTTGAATTTAGTAGTCCCATTCCTAACCCTGTTACTGAACAAAAGTCAGATGAATCTTTTCCCTCTTCACCTACTCAGAGTGATATGGGAAGATACTCCTCCATAAATGTTATCACCAAAATGGACTTTACAATAAACAAAGATTATCTAAGAAAAGACTTTGATTCCATTGAAAACAGGATCAAGAAAGTTTGGTTTTTGAAAATAGACAAAATAGTCAGAGATAAAATAAGAGAATTATGGTATTCTGATATGGAAAAATATAGGATCAATATCTTATTCTTCACATGGTTTCCTAATTACCTTAAGATTCAGGGAATAGAAAACCCTTTAGAACAGAAATCCATAGATGTCCAAACAAGGTTAACAAAAACCTGGAATCTTTTACCCTCAGGATCTACACAAAGTGTCCATCCTCCTCTACAAGGAATAAAAATTATTACAAAAGATGGAGAGGTTCCTGCTGAACCTTTCAAAAATCCTAGAATTGGTACTCCAGACAACAGTCCCGCTACCCTAGAAGATGTTAAGAAAATACATCAACAACACAACTATTCTAACCAAATCCTCCACACAATAGCCGAACAAGTTGAATTAATACATGATAAAATCAGTACGGAAACTATCAAATTCCCTAAAGACATCTCTAGACCTCATTTTCAAATTCAGGGGATAAAAAAGGAGATCATTAGTAACACTTCCCTTAATCCTTCTCTTAGTCTCATAGAATTAATCGATCAAAAATTAAAAAATGTTACGATTAATTGTATCGAGGACTGTAACAATTGTTCCAACACAGACTCAAGCAGTTCCTCAGACAACTCTGAAAGAGAAGATTGCCCATCTGGTGATAAGGCAATTGAAACCTTACAAACCTGCTTTGAGGAAAACCCCATTACCATTAATAGGATAAGAAACAACCATGATAGACCTCAAGCACACAGAAAAATATTTAGGAACACAGACACTAGAAACTTCTATCCTAGACCTACTCCTCCTGACCTTCAATATGAAGAGAGATCTAAGTTTAGATCCACAGATTATAATGGACAATCTATCTATGAATGGAATATAGATGGAAAATCCGAACATGAAATACTTAATACCTTACAAGAAATGGGTATGGCTAATGTAGCCTATACAGTTGGTAGAAAAGACCCCAAAACTTGTTTTTCACTTTTAACTACTGGATTTACAGGCCAGCTTAGAAACTGGTGGGATAATGCTTTATCCTCCTTTCAAAGAGAAGAGATCCTAGATTTTACCAATGATAATGGTGAACCAGAACCTGTCCACCAACTTATATACACCATAAGTATGCACTTCATAGGCAACCCTAGGGAGGAAATCCAAGCCAATAGAGAGATCCTTTCTAATCTAAGATGTAAGACCCTTAGTGACTATAGATGGTATAAAGATGTTTTCCTGTCCTACGTCTACAAAAGAAATGATTGCAATAAGGGATATTGGAAAGAAAGATTTGTTACTGGTCTTCCCAACTTATTTGTTGATAGGATAATCCAGAAAATAAAAGATGAAATTCAAACAGAAGAAATTCCTTGGAAAGATATGACCTATGGCCAATTAACGGCTTTTGTCAAAAAAGAAGGGTTAGCCCTTTGCTCCGAATTAAAAATCCAGGCCAAATATGGTAGAGAAAAAGGATCTAGAAGAAAAGAACTAGGTAACTTCTGTGAGGCTTTTGGCCTTGCCAAAATAGAACCCCCTTCTTATAAATATAAAAAGGGTCATAAAAATAAACACAGAAAGTTTGATAATAATTATGAAAGACCTAGTTACCCACCTAGAAGGAAATTCCAACCAAGACAGACTAATAAAAAGATTATCTGTTTTAAATGCGGAAAACCAGGCCATAAGGCAGACAATTGCAGTCTCAAACAAAAGATCAATGAAATCTGTCAAGATGATAGTACCCTAAAAGATAGACTCACTAAAATCCTTTTGGAGGATTCTGAGAATGAATTTTATGCCCCTGATACTTCAGAAACTGAGGATTCAGGAACAACCCAATTCTGCAATGTTATCACCAAAAGTGATGAAAGAGAGGCCCTTTTAGAGCTTATCGATACCCTTGAAGATCCTCAAATAAAACGAGAATACTTCATGAAGCTAAAAGAACTAATATTTAAAGAACAACAACCCCAACTTGAAGAACCTTTTAGCATATCCAAAATTATTAATAAAAAATCACCTACTAAGATATTTTCCTCCATTACCTTGAAAGACCTACAAGCTGAAGTCAATAAAATCAAAAAAGACATAGGATCCCTTAACCAACATTTATTACTAAATGAGACCAAAGATCTTGAACTTGAAGCTAGAATAGCTCACCTAGAATTTTCTAAAAACCCTTACTCCAGCCCCCGTTCTCAACAAAATGAAGAAGAACATCCCGTCATTGAAGATTCTTTTATTGCGGCCATAAACAAGATCAACTTTCAAAAATGGTATGTTCATATTACCATAAAAATAGAAGACTTCACTCTTTCTACAGTTGCTCTCATTGACAGTGGAGCAGATCTAAACTGTATCTGTGAAGGAATAATCCCTTCAAAGTATTACCACAAGAGTCGTGAAAAAATTCTTGATGCTAGTGGTAGTCGTATGAACCTTAGTTACAAGATCCCTAAAGCCTCTATTTGTAATGAGAAACATTGTTTCCACAACTCCTTCATATTAATAAAAGGCTTAAATCAGCAAATAATCCTAGGAACACCCTTCTTGACACAAATCTGTCCGTTCACTGTTGATAGATTTGGCCTACATACAACAGTAATGGAAAAAAGGATTAGTTTTAAGTTCATTGCTGCGGTTGAACATAATGATATATCTACCCTACAGTCTGCATCTGTTAGCAGAACCTAAAACATTTTAACAAGAGAACTTGTAACATTAAACTCTTTCAAATCCCTACAGAGTCACAGACATACAGTGATTTCTAACTTGTTTTAAAGTTTTCAGGTTTTTAAAATGAGATCTCCCTCCCGCAAAGGAAAGGAAAAGGTTTTACCTTCACCTTCCTCCCAAGTTACAGCCAAAAGCAACTTCAGACCGCTACAAGGACTTTTGCTCTCCAAAGAACAACTTGGTTTGCTGAATAACATTTGGAGGCTTCCTACTATGCCCCATGCAGCCAAGAAAAAAGTACAAGCCTTAAATACACTCAGTATCCACTTCCACGAATATGGAAATGTGATAAGAGAGAAAGAAAAAAGGGAAAAAGATTTGGGTGAACAACTAACCATTGCTACAGGTAGACGTTGGAAGAATCTCCAAACTCGTCTCCTCGACACACCAACACAAGAAGCACTTACACCACTCCTTGATGCCTGGCCCCAGGGAAAAGAGGTTCTAATACAAAAAACAGAAGAAGGCCATCTGGCAGACCTTATACAAGCTCAGAAAGAGCTTATCCAAATGTACTTCGGTGAACCAGGGTGGAAATTCAAGGGAGTCACTGTTCGGCAATTCTCTACTATTAAACCAATAGCAGGGGGCTCAACAATGATGACAGGCGGACTTCTGAAGATCCTCCTTTACCTAAACACTTGCACCATGCCCAAAGACCTTATTCTAAAATTCTTCCACCTAGGTATGGTCCATAGTATCAGTTTCCTACCTAATATTGAAGGAAGAATAGAAGAGATCCTGCAGGCCTTTGGAGAAAAGTTCCTGTTAATAGGAAGTAACATGGCAACTTTTGGTCCAACAGTTGCCTACGTCCAAGCTACCCTCCCAAAAGTAACGGAATTCACCATGATTCCGTCAAAAAAGGTTATATGTTTCTCCCATGGTGTTTCAAAGGATGAAGACTGGAGAGACTGGGTAGGTCTGCTACCCACCAACTTTACAATACACGAGGAACATGAGCTCTATAGGCGCCACCAAGACGTTTCCTTCTTCTACAAAAATGCATACCTCTACAGTGGATGGAAGGCGTGTAGATTGGCAGCAGAAGGACATTATACACAAATCTGGGTTCCAGATAAATGGAGAATATGGCTACCTTTCAGCGGGGATGGCCAGTTTGCGGATTGGCGAAAATTCATTTCCCTGGAAGATGAGTTTAAACAAGAAGATGAAGATATGCTTGACACCGAAGACTGGGATGACATAAGCATTCCCGACACTCATAGAGACACCTAGCACAAGAACCCTACGCTAAGGTAAACAATAATAGTTCTATCTGTTCAGCAAAAAAGAAAAAGAAAGAAGAGAAAAAGAAAGAAAAGAAAAGAAAAAAAAAGACAAGAAGAGAAAAAGAAGAGAAAAAGAAGAGAAAAGTAAAAAAGAAAAAGAAAGAGAAAAAGAAAAGAAGAGAAAAAGAAAAAAGAAAAAGAAGAGAAAAAGAAAGTTCTTTTGTTTTCATTTTATGTTTTCATCTCAGGGGGTAATCTAGCCTGTTTTAGATTATCTCCTTTGAACATCTTATTAATTTGATAAAAGACTCAAGAAGTAGATCTCATAAGACAATAGGCCCATCATCAAGAAGGAAGTAGAGCCCAACAAATCAAAAAGCTCAAATACCCATCAAGACACAACGAAAGAAGAATAGGTCCATCTGAAGGATAGGCCCATCAGAAGAACATGCCCAATTTTTGCAAAAAGACAAAAGACCAGCTCAGCATTCCACTCAAGACAAGAAGACAAAAGACCAGCTCAACATTCCACTCAAGACAAGAAGACAAAAGACCAGCTCAGCACTCCACTCAAGGCAAGAAGACAAAAGACCAGCTCAGCACTCCACCCAAGGCAAGAAGACAGAAGAAACCAACTCAGTACTCCACTCACAACAGGAGACTCCACCCGTGAAGAAATAGTACCAAAAATTGGTACGGACAAAGAAAATCAGACTCTCCCCTTTTTTCTATAAAAGGCAAAGCCCTCATTTGTTTGGAGGCATCACAATTCAGACTCTCATGTGTTGAGAAACTCACAAAAAACTTCTGAAGCTTAGAAGCCTTCCTCTGGAGCTCCTTCAAGCTTTAGGAAATCATTTCAAGTTACGACAATAGTCCTTGTAAGTTTATTATGATCTTATAAAAGTCCTATGTTTCCAGTTCATATTTCTCTCCCTGCTTTTATTATTAAGTTTTCCAGAATAGTCACTATTACGTTTACTGTTCATTGTTCTTAATTTTTACTATTTAAGTTACTGTTCAAAAGTCACTGTACATTACTATTCACGCGTAAAAACTTTGTATTACTGTTCACCTATGTTCCGCTTTACTGCTTTCTTCCTACGTCTTTCCTTGGTAAGCCCGCTTGTAGTATTATAGTTACTTACGCCTTCAGTTACTGTTTACCAAGGTCGAACTTTTTACTGTTACTAGACCGTGCGTGTTTGGTTTTAGTCGTAAGTCCGTTGGTAAGCCCGCTTGACGAGGTAGTCCCAGGGTGTTCCAGGCCGATGGTCCCACGCCATTTAGTAACAATAAAACATACGATTAAGATAAATAGTTCCTGAAACGTAACTAATTATGGCCCTACAATTTAGGCGGATGCTGCATAGAGGTTCTAGTTCATCTAGCACCCCAGTCGTCCATAGTAATGAAAATCTGTATGAAGAAAATAATAATGATTGGAACATACCACAACAGTCTATACAATCTATTTACAGAATAGGATGGACAGACTTTAAAACAGCCTTTAGTGTTAAAAGTCATGAAGAAACACTCAGTTTAGACAAAGAACAACTGACTCTTCATTCTTTATCTCCTATAAACTTTTTCACAAAAACAGTTTTCACAATAGATAAAGATTATCTAAGAAGAGACTTTGATTCCATTGAAAACAGTATCAAGAAAGATTGGTTCATGAAAATAGACAAAATAGTCAGAGATAAAATAAGAGAATTATGATACTCTGATATGGAAAAATATAGGATCAACATCTTGTTCTTCATATGGTTTCCTAATTACCTTAAGATTCAGGGAATAGAAAACCCTTTAGAACAAAAGTCCATAGAAATCCAAAATGAGTTAACTAAGATTTGGAACCTTTTACCTTCAGGATCTACACAAAGTGTTCATCCGCGTTTACTAGAAATTATTACTAAAAATGAAGATATTCCTACTAAGACCCTTAAGAATCCTAGGGTCATTATTTCTAACAACAGTCTTGCAACTTTTAAAGATGTTAAGAATATACAAGATCAAGTCATTACTGAAACTTTCAAAATTAATCAGGACAAATCTAGACCTCATTTTCAAATTCAGAAAATAGAAAATAAAATTCTTAAATACACCTCTTTAAACCCTTCTCTCAGTGTCTTAAAATTAATTAATTGTAAAAGAAGAACCATGTCCTTAAACTATGTTGAAGGACGTAATAATAAAACCAATACTGATCCTAGTAATTGTCCTGAAAATGCTAAGAAGAAATATGACCCTCCTGATAAGAAAAAATTAGATAACTCCTCTAAGACCTTTTACTTAGACGAGTTTGAACCTCCTTTTTATAAAAATAAACAAAATCCTAATCCAAAAAAAAGGTATGATAAATCTAATTACCCACCTATAAGAAGATATCAATCTAGGAAAATGGATAATTGGATCAAAAGAATCAAAAGAATTTGTCGTAATAACAGTACTCTAAAAAATAGACCTACAAAAGTCCTTTTGAAAGACTCTAAGGAAGATATTCATGCCCTCAATTCTTCAAACTCAGATGATTCAGGTACAACCCAATTCTGTAATATCATCACCAAAAGTAATGATAAAGAGACCCTCGCTGAACTTATCAATAAAAATTCCCCTGCTAAAACATTCTCCTCCATCACTATAAAAGATCTGCAAACTGAAGTTAATAGACTCAAAAAAGACATTGAAACCCTTAACAATAATTCCAAGTTACAACAAGAAGATAATAAAACTCTCTTTACTAAACAGACCCTTATCTCTTCTATAAACAAGATCAACGTTCAGAAATGGTATGTTAATATTACCATAAAAATAAAAGACTTCGTCCTTTCTACTGTCGCCCTAATAGACAGCGGAGCAGATCTAAACTGTATTAGTGAAGGTCTAATTCCTTCAAAATATTACCATAAAAGTCATGAAAAGATCCTTGATGCTAGCGGTAGTAGAATGAACCTTAGCTACAAGATCCCTAGAGCTTCTGTTTGTAATGATAAGTATTGTTTTAACAATTCCTTCATATTAATAAAAGACTTAAACCAGGACATAATCCTTGGAACACCCTTCCTAACACAAATTTACCCTTTTACAGTAGATGTTTATGGCATACATACTGTTGTTATAGGTAAAAAATTAAATTTTGAGTTCATTTCTCCGGTCATACATAAAAACATATCTACTATACAGTCCTCTTCCGTAAACAAAAGCATGAATCTTATAACTAAGAAAAGATCCTTCATCCATTCCCTTGTTATGGAAATAGCATACCTTAAAATAGAAGAAAAACTTAAAAACCCTAGTTTACAAAAACAGATTCTCATCCTGGAAGAATCATTCAAAAAACGTGTATGCTCTGAATCTCCCACAGCCTTCTGGGACAGAAAGAAGCATCAGGTGTCTCTCCCCTATGAAAAAGATTTCAAAGAAATAGACATTCCCACCAAAGCTAGACCCATCCAAATGAACCAAGAACTCCTACAATTCTGCAAACAAGAAATAGACTCCCTTCTAAAGAAACAACTCATAAGACCCTCCAAGTCCCCCTGGAGTTGTGCAGCTTTCTATGTTAATAAGCAAGCCGAAAAAGAAAGAGGAGTCCCCAGACTTGTGATTAACTACAAACCTTTGAATAAAGCTTTACAATGGATTAGATACCCCATTCCTAATAAAAGAGATCTCCTCAATAGACTTTCTGATTCTAAGATCTACTCTAAATTTGATATGAAAAGCGGTTTCTGGCAAATCCAAATAGAAAATAGAGACAGGTATAAAACAGCCTTCACAGTTCCTTTTGGACATTATGAATGGAACGTTATGCCTTTTGGCTTAAAAAATGCTCCTTCAGAATTCCAAAAAATCATGAATGATATCTTCAACCCTTACTCTAGTTTCACTATAGTCTATATTGACGATGTTCTAGTCTTTTCTAATAGCATAGAAGAACATTTCAAACACCTTAATACTTTTTTATATATAATAGAAAAAAATGGGCTGGCTGTCTCGGCCTCAAAAATAAAATTATTCCAAACACAGATAAGGTTCTTGGGTCATAACATCTTCAACCAAACATTCAAACCTATAAACAGAAGCATAGAGTTTACTAACAAATTCCCTGATGAAATAAAAGACAAAAACCAACTACAAAGGTTCCTTGGATGTTTAAATTATATCTCTGATTTCTTCCCTAACCTCAGACAAATCTGTGCCCCTCTGTTTCAAAGACTCAGGAAAAATCCACCTCCTTGGACTACTGAGCATACCAAGGTTATCCAACTTCTCAAAGAAAAAGTTAAAACTTTACCTTGTGCTAGTATTCCTCACCCCTCTGCTTTTATGATAGTTGAAACGGACGCCTCAGAATTAGGCTTCGGCGGAATTCTCAAACAAAGATTACCTAACCAAACTAAAGAAACCCTTGTTAGATACTACTCTGGTGTTTGGTCTGGACCACAAAAGAACTATAGTACTGTAAAAAAAGAAGTCCTATCTATTGTCTCTTGTATCTCTAAATTCCAAGATGATTTATATAACAAAGATTTCCTCCTCCGTGTTGACTGCCAATCAGCAAAAGAAATCTTGCAAAAAGATGTTCAAAATCTTGTTTCAAAACAGATTTTTGCTAGATGGCAAGCTATTGTTTCAGTTTTTGACTTCAAAATAGAATTTATAAAAGGAAAAAACAACTCTTTACCAGACTTTCTCACAAGAGAATTCTTACAGGGGAAAACCACAGAGATATAAGATTTCTGTCCATGAGAGATCATTACAAAAGATGCAAAGCACGTCTTGAACAAAGCCTCTGGATACCACCTTTAAGAGAAACACTGGAGCTTTACGAAGATCCTTCACTTCGCCAGTTTCTGCAAAAACTCGAAAAGAAAGTCAAAGAAAGGCTTACCTTCCTTTAAAAGACCGCCTCAGGAATGGATCCTAAAGACAGAAAACAGACTCCCCAGGACTACATCAGTCCATCTTCCTCTTCCTCTTTGGTCCCGATGCATAATAGATTCCAAGCTCTCTCAAACTTCCCAGCTCTCCCCTACAACCAAGCCCTTGGGGCACCAAAGACTCCTGTCAAAATAGATCCCAAAAGGGACAGTTCTTTCTTCCAATATTTCCTTAAACCACATCCTATTACTTCAGTCTACCTCACACCAGAACATTCTCCCATCTCAAAAGACCAGCTGGAATTTTACACAAAAAGACTCTTTCCTCCTACCCTTCATTGGTTCTCAGATACCCCCTCAAAGACCCAAAAATTCTATGAATTCATCCTAGTTGACTCTGGCTCGGCAGAAATATCTCACACCATGTGTACAATAGACCCCTCACGCATCTCCTTCTCAAAATGCAAGATACTCAATGTCTTGGTCTCCTCTGACTGGACTGACCCCTGGACCCTAAAGTCCTTCTCCCTTCCAAATGCCATTCCTAATCTCCCAGGGTATTCTTACCAAGACTACAAAGATGTGTGGGAAAGAACCTTCCTACTTAGGCCTTTTAATCATTCATGGTTCTTCTTTTTTGACAAACACTGCCCCCAAGGTTTCCCAATTTGGTTCTATGAGTGGTGGATTACTTATGGAGCCTCAGAGAAAATTTACCCAGAAAAAATACAAAGAGCCTATTCAACCTACCTTTTTCATGCCAAAGACAGGACCTTCACAAAATCTCTTCGCTTCCACAGCGATTTTGGTATAGCATGGATCTTTTGCTGGACTTATGAGACCCTGCAAATTCAACCACAAAGCTATCCCCTCACACTTTGTCGTCGTTTCAAAGTCCGTTGGTGGGAAAAGTTCATTATTTCCACTATAACAGTTACAAAAGTAGAACTGTTTTTCCAGCAGAAAGGCCAGAGACTGTCAATTAATGATACAACAGTCAAAGCCACTACTTCAGCTCCTACTCCTCCTCCACAAAAGAACCCTTCTCCACAAAAGAACCCTTCTCCTACCCTTTCAAAAAACCAGCTCGAGCAACTGAAACAATGGGAAGCCTTTCAAGCCTTTCAAAAATACATGGCTCAAGAAAAGCAAAGTATTACCAATAGCTGCAATGATCCTGACGCCACTCCGTCCCCTTCTCCGGCGGATGATCCAGAACAGTTCGCACAAGATCCCTACGCTTAGGTAAACAAAAAATAGTTCTATCTGTTCAGCAAGAAAGAAAAGAAAAAAGAAGAGAAAAAGAAAAAGAAGAAAAGAAAAAAGAAGAGAAAAAGAAAAAGAAAAAGAAAAAGAAAAAGAAAGTTCTTATGTTTTCACTTTATGTTTTCATTTCAGGGGGTAATCTAGCCTGTTTTTAAATTACCTCCTTTGAACATCTTGCTAATTTGATAAAAGACTCAAGAAGTAGATCTCACAAGACAATAGACCCACCATCAAGACACAACGGAATAGGTCCATCAGAAGGATAGGCCCATCAGAAGAACATGCCCACTTTTATGCAAGAAGACAAAAGACCAGCTCAGCACTCCACTCAAGACAACGAGACAAAAGACCAGCTCAGCACTCCACCCAAGGCAAGAAGACAGAAGAAACCAACTCAGTGCTCCACTCACAACAGGAGACTCCACCCGTGAAGAAATAGTACCAAAAATTGGTACGGACAAAGAAAATCAGACTCTCCCCTTTCTCTATAAAAGGCAAAGCCCTCATTTGTTTTGAGGCATCACAATTCAGACTCTCATGTGTTGAGAAACTCACAAAAAACTTCTGAAGCTTAGAAGCCTTCCTCTGGAGCTCCTTCAAGCTTTAGGAAATCATTTCAAGTTACGACAATAGTCCTTGTAAGTTTATTATGATCTTATAAAAGTCCTATGTTTCCAGTTCATATTTCTCTCCCTGCTTTTATTATTAAGTTTTCCAGAATAGTCACTATTACGTTTACTGTTCATTGTTCTTAATTTTTACTATTTATAAGTTACTGTTCAAAAGTCACTGTACATTACTATTCACGCGTAAAAACTTTGTATTACTGTTCACCTATGTTCCGCTTTACTGCTTTCTTCCTACGCCTTTCCTTACTTTAGATTACCTGGGTCCATTTGGTATCAGAGCCACTAGGCAACATTTCGCCCCGGTTGTAGTATTATAGTTACTTACGCCTTCAGTTACTCTTTACCAAGGTCGAACTTTTTACTGTTACTAGACCGTGCGTGTTTGGTTTTAGTCGTAAGTCCGTTGGTAAGCCCGCTTGACGAGGTAGTCCCAGGGTGTTCCAGGCCGATGGTCCCACGCCATTTAGTAACAATAAAACATACGATTAAGATAAATAGTTCCTGAAACGTAACTAATTATGGCCCTACAATTTAGGCGGATGCTGCATAGAGGTTCTAGTTCATCTAGCACCCCAGTCGTCCATAGTAATGAAAATCTGTATGAAGAAAATAATAATGATTGGAACATACCACAACAGTCTATACAATCTATTTACAGAATAGGATGGACAGACTTTAAAACAGCCTTTAGTGTTAAAAGTCATGAAGAAACACTCAGTTTAGACAAAGAACAACTGACTCTTCATTCTTTATCTCCTATAAACTTTTTCACAAAAACAGTTTTCACAATAGATAAAGATTATCTAAGAAGAGACTTTGATTCCATTGAAAACAGTATCAAGAAAGATTGGTTCATGAAAATAGACAAAATAGTCAGAGATAAAATAAGAGAATTATGGTACTCTGATATGGAAAAATATAGGATCAACATCTTGTTCTTCATATGGTTTCCTAATTACCTTAAGATTCAGGGAATAGAAAACCCTTTAGAACAAAAGTCCATAGAAATCCAAAATGAGTTAACTAAGATTTGGAACCTTTTACCTTCAGGATCTACACAAAGTGTTCATCCGCGTTTACTAGAAATTATTACTAAAAATGAAGATATTCCTACTAAGACCCTTAAGAATCCTAGGGTCATTATTTCTAACAACAGTCTTGCAACTTTTAAAGATGTTAAGAATATACAAGATCAAGTCATTACTGAAACTTTCAAAATTAATCAGGACAAATCTAGACCTCATTTTCAAATTCAGAAAATAGAAAATAAAATTCTTAAATACACCTCTTTAAACCCTTCTCTCAGTGTCTTAAAATTAATTAATTGTAAAAGAAGAACCATGTCCTTAAACTATGTTGAAGGACGTAATAATAAAACCAATACTGATCCTAGTAATTGTCCTGAAAATGCTAAGAAGAAATATGACCCTCCTGATAAGAAAAAATTAGATAACTCCTCTAAGACCTTTTACTTAGACGAGTTTGAACCTCCTTTTTATAAAAATAAACAAAATCCTAATCCAAAAAAAAGGTATGATAAATCTAATTACCCACCTATAAGAAGATATCAATCTAGGAAAATGGATAATTGGATCAAAAGAATCAAAAGAATTTGTCGTAATAACAGTACTCTAAAAAATAGACCTACAAAAGTCCTTTTGAAAGACTCTAAGGAAGATATTCATGCCCTCAATTCTTCAAACTCAGATGATTCAGGTACAACCCAATTCTGTAATATCATCACCAAAAGTAATGATAAAGAGACCCTCGCTGAACTTATCAATAAAAATTCCCCTGCTAAAAAGTTCGACCTTGGTAAACAGTAACCTGGCTCTGATACCAAATGGACCCAGGTAATCTAAAGTAAGGAAAGGCGTAGGAAGAAAGCAGTAAAGCGGAACATAGGTGAACAGTAATACAAAGTTTTTACGCGTGAATAGTAATGTACAGTGACTTTTGAACAGTAACTTATAAATAGTAAAAATTAAGAACAATGAACAGTAAACGTAATAGTGACTATTCTGGAAAACTTAATAATAAAAGCAGGGAGAGAAATATGAACTGGAAACATAGGACTTTTATAAGATCATAATAAACTTACAAGGACTATTGTCGTAACTTGAAATGATTTCCTAAAGCTTGAAGGAGCTCCAGAGGAAGGCTTCTAAGCTTCAGAAGTTTTTTGTGAGTTTCTCAACACATGAGAGTCTGAATTGTGATGCCTCAAAACAAATGAGGGCTTTGCCTTTTATAGAGAAAGGGGAGAGTCTGATTTTCTTTGTCCGTACCAATTTTTGGTACTATTTCTTCACGGGTGGAGTCTCCTGTTGTGAGTGGAGCACTGAGTTGGTTTCTTCTGTCTTCTTGCCTTGGGTGGAGTGCTGAGCTGGTCTTTTGTCTCGTTGTCTTGAGTGGAGTGCTGAGCTGGTCTTTTGTCTTCTTGCATAAAAGTGGGCATGTTCTTCTGATGGGCCTATCCTTCTGATGGACCTATTCCGTTGTGTCTTGATGGTGGGTCTATTGTCTTGTGAGATCTACTTCTTGAGTCTTTTATCAAATTAGCAAGATGTTCAAAGGAGGTAATTTAAAAACAGGCTAGATTACCCCCTGAAATGAAAACATAAAGTGAAAACATAAGAACTTTCTTTTTCTTTTTCTTTTTCTTTTTCTTTTTCTCTTCTTTTTTCTTTTCTTCTTTTTCTTTTTCTCTTCTTTTTTCTTTTCTTTCTTGCTGAACAGATAGAACTATTTTTTGTTTACCTAAGCGTAGGGATCTTGTGCGAACTGTTCTGGATCATCTGCCGGAGAAGGGGACGGAGTGGCGTCAGGATCATCGCAGCTATTGGTAATACTTTGCTTTTCTTGAGCCATGTATTTTTGAAAGGCTTGAAAGGCTTCCCATTGTTTCAGTTGCTCGAGCTGGTTTTTTGAAAGGGTAGGAGAAGGGTTCTTTTGTGGAGAAGGGTTCTTTTGTGGAGGAGGAGTAGGAGCTGAAGTAGTGGCTTTGACTGTTGTATCATTAATTGACAGTCTCTGGCCTTTCTGCTGGAAAAACAGTTCTACTTTTGCAACTGTTATAGTGGAAATAATGAACTTTTCCCACCAACGGACTTTGAAACGGCGACAAAGTGTGAGGGGATAGCTTTGTGGTTGAATTTGCAGGGTCTCATAAGTCCAGCAAAAGATCCATGCTATACCAAAATCGCTGTGGAAGCGAAGAGATTTTGTGAAGGTCCTGTCTTTGGCATGAAAAAGGTAGGTTGAATAGGCTCTTTGTATTTTTTCTGGGTAAATTTTCTCTGAGGCTCCATAAGTAATCCACCACTCATAGAACCAAATTGGGAAACCTTGGGGGCAGTGTTTGTCAAAAAAGAAGAACCATGAATGATTAAAAGGCCTAAGTAGGAAGGTTCTTTCCCACGCATCTTTGTAGTCTTGGTAAGAATACCCTGGGAGATTAGGAATGGCATTTGGAAGGGAGAAGGACTTTAGGGTCCAGGGGTCAGTCCAGTCAGAGGAGACCAAGACATTGAGTATCTTGCATTTTGAGAAGGAGATGCGTGAGGGGTCTATTGTACACATGGTGTGAGATATTTCTGCCGAGCCAGAGTCAACTAGGATGAATTCATAGAATTTTTGGGTCTTTGAGGGGGTATCTGAGAACCAATGAAGGGTAGGAGGAAAGAGTCTTTTTGTGTAAAATTCCAGCTGGTCTTTTGAGATGGGAGAATGTTCTGGTGTGAGGTAGACTGAAGTAATAGGATGTGGTTTAAGGAAATATTGGAAGAAAGAACTGTCCCTTTTGGGATCTATTTTGACAGGAGTCTTTGGTGCCCCAAGGGCTTGGTTGTAGGGGAGAGCTGGGAAGTTTGAGAGAGCTTGGAATCTATTATGCATCGGGACCAAAGAGGAAGAGGAAGATGGACTGATGTAGTCCTGGGGAGTCTGTTTTCTGTCTTTAGGATCCATTCCTGAGGCGGTCTTTTAAAGGAAGGTAAGCCTTTCTTTGACTTTCTTTTCGAGTTTTTGCAGAAACTGGCGAAGTGAAGGATCTTCGTAAAGCTCCAGTGTTTCTCTTATAGGTGGTATCCAGAGGCTTTGTTCAAGACGTGCTTTGCATCTTTTGTAATGATCTCTCATGGACAGAAATCTTATATCTCTGTGGTTTTCCCCTGTAAGAATTCTCTTGTGAGAAAGTCTGGTAAAGAGTTGTTTTTTCCTTTTATAAATTCTATTTTGAAGTCAAAAACTGAAACAATAGCTTGCCATCTAGCAAAAATCTGTTTTGAAACAAGATTTTGAACATCTTTTTGCAAGATTTCTTTTGCTGATTGGCAGTCAACACGGAGGAGGAAATCTTTGTTATATAAATCATCTTGGAATTTAGAGATACAAGAGACAATAGATAGGACTTCTTTTTTTACAGTACTATAGTTCTTTTGTGGTCCAGACCAAACACCAGAGTAGTATCTAACAAGGGTTTCTTTAGTTTGGTTAGGTAATCTTTGTTTGAGAATTCCGCCGAAGCCTAATTCTGAGGCGTCCGTTTCAACTATCATAAAAGCAGAGGGGTGAGGAATACTAGCACAAGGTAAAGTTTTAACTTTTTCTTTGAGAAGTTGGATAACCTTGGTATGCTCAGTAGTCCAAGGAGGTGGATTTTTCCTGAGTCTTTGAAACAGAGGGGCACAGATTTGTCTGAGGTTAGGGAAGAAATCAGAGATATAATTTAAACATCCAAGGAACCTTTGTAGTTGGTTTTTGTCTTTTATTTCATCAGGGAATTTGTTAGTAAACTCTATGCTTCTGTTTATAGGTTTGAATGTTTGGTTGAAGATGTTATGACCCAAGAACCTTATCTGTGTTTGGAATAATTTTATTTTTGAGGCCGAGACAGCCAGCCCATTTTTTTCTATTATATATAAAAAAGTATTAAGGTGTTTGAAATGTTCTTCTATGCTATTAGAAAAGACTAGAACATCGTCAATATAGACTATAGTGAAACTAGAGTAAGGGTTGAAGATATCATTCATGATTTTTTGGAATTCTGAAGGAGCATTTTTTAAGCCAAAAGGCATAACGTTCCATTCATAATGTCCAAAAGGAACTGTGAAGGCTGTTTTATACCTGTCTCTATTTTCTATTTGGATTTGCCAGAAACCGCTTTTCATATCAAATTTAGAGTAGATCTTAGAATCAGAAAGTCTATTGAGGAGATCTCTTTTATTAGGAATGGGGTATCTAATCCATTGTAAAGCTTTATTCAAAGGTTTGTAGTTAATCACAAGTCTGGGGACTCCTCTTTCTTTTTCGGCTTGCTTATTAACATAGAAAGCTGCACAACTCCAGGGGGACTTGGAGGGTCTTATGAGTTGTTTCTTTAGAAGGGAGTCTATTTCTTGTTTGCAGAATTGTAGGAGTTCTTGGTTCATTTGGATGGGTCTAGCTTTGGTGGGAATGTCTATTTCTTTGAAATCTTTTTCATAGGGGAGAGACACCTGATGCTTCTTTCTGTCCCAGAAGGCTGTGGGAGATTCAGAGCATACACGTTTTTTGAATGATTCTTCCAGGATGAGAATCTGTTTTTGTAAACTAGGGTTTTTAAGTTTTTCTTCTATTTTAAGGTATGCTATTTCCATAACAAGGGAATGGATGAAGGATCTTTTCTTAGTTATAAGATTCATGCTTTTGTTTACGGAAGAGGACTGTATAGTAGATATGTTTTTATGTATGACCGGAGAAATGAACTCAAAATTTAATTTTTTACCTATAACAACAGTATGTATGCCATAAACATCTACTGTAAAAGGGTAAATTTGTGTTAGGAAGGGTGTTCCAAGGATTATGTCCTGGTTTAAGTCTTTTATTAATATGAAGGAATTGTTAAAACAATACTTATCATTACAAACAGAAGCTCTAGGGATCTTGTAGCTAAGGTTCATTCTACTACCGCTAGCATCAAGGATCTTTTCATGACTTTTATGGTAATATTTTGAAGGAATTAGACCTTCACTAATACAGTTTAGATCTGCTCCGCTGTCTATTAGGGCGACAGTAGAAAGGACGAAGTCTTTTATTTTTATGGTAATATTAACATACCATTTCTGAACGTTGATCTTGTTTATAGAAGAGATAAGGGTCTGTTTAGTAAAGAGAGTTTTATTATCTTCTTGTTGTAACTTGGAATTATTGTTAAGGGTTTCAATGTCTTTTTTGAGTCTATTAACTTCAGTTTGCAGATCTTTTATAGTGATGGAGGAGAATGTTTTAGCAGGGGAATTTTTATTGATAAGTTCAGCGAGGGTCTCTTTATCATTACTTTTGGTGATGATATTACAGAATTGGGTTGTACCTGAATCATCTGAGTTTGAAGAATTGAGGGCATGAATATCTTCCTTAGAGTCTTTCAAAAGGACTTTTGTAGGTCTATTTTTTAGAGTACTGTTATTACGACAAATTCTTTTGATTCTTTTGATCCAATTATCCATTTTCCTAGATTGATATCTTCTTATAGGTGGGTAATTAGATTTATCATACCTTTTTTTTGGATTAGGATTTTGTTTATTTTTATAAAAAGGAGGTTCAAACTCGTCTAAGTAAAAGGTCTTAGAGGAGTTATCTAATTTTTTCTTATCAGGAGGGTCATATTTCTTCTTAGCATTTTCAGGACAATTACTAGGATCAGTATTGGTTTTATTATTACGTCCTTCAACATAGTTTAAGGACATGGTTCTTCTTTTACAATTAATTAATTTTAAGACACTGAGAGAAGGGTTTAAAGAGGTGTATTTAAGAATTTTATTTTCTATTTTCTGAATTTGAAAATGAGGTCTAGATTTGTCCTGATTAATTTTGAAAGTTTCAGTAATGACTTGATCTTGTATATTCTTAACATCTTTAAAAGTTGCAAGACTGTTGTTAGAAATAATGACCCTAGGATTCTTAAGGGTCTTAGTAGGAATATCTTCATTTTTAGTAATAATTTCTAGTAAACGCGGATAAACACTTTGTGTAGATCCTGAAGGTAAAAGGTTCCAAATCTTAGTTAACTCATTTTGGATTTCTATGGACTTTTGTTCTAAAGGGTTTTCTATTCCCTGAATCTTAAGGTAATTAGGAAACCATATGAAGAACAAGATGTTGATCCTATATTTTTCCATATCAGAGTACCATAATTCTCTCATTTTATCTCTGACTATTTTGTCTATTTTCATGAACCAATCTTTCTTGATACTGTTTTCAATGGAATCAAAGTCTCTTCTTAGATAATCTTTATCTATTGTGAAAACTGTTTTTGTGAAAAAGTTTATAGGAGATAAAGAATGAAGAGTCAGTTGTTCTTTGTCTAAACTGAGTGTTTCTTCATGACTTTTAACACTAAAGGCTGTTTTAAAGTCTGTCCATCCTATTCTGTAAATAGATTGTATAGACTGTTGTGGTATGTTCCAATCATTATTATTTTCTTCATACAGATTTTCATTACTATGGAAGACTTCACCGAGCCGAAGCTAGGGACGTTGGTGACCTTTCAAGCCAAGCCGCGCCAAGACGAACGAAGACCTCAAGAGTTGAAGGGCCCTGACTCGGCCCAAGCCACCAAACTCGGTCGGGTCCAGGCCGAGTTGCGCCCAAAGAAGCCAACCAAGACTTGGCCCTGACTCGGTCCACAACTCGGCCGGGTCCAGGCCGAGTTCCTCTCAGAGAAGCCAAGCCATGGCCTGACTCGACCCACAACTCGGCCGGGTCCAGGCCGAGTTGTCCTCAGTTAGCCAATACCGAGCCTAACTCGGTCACAAACTCGGCCGGGTCAGGGCCTTGTTTGGCCGAGTTTGTCCTATTTTACCCCCTTTTGTATTGTTGTCTTGTTGGGCTTGTGTGGGCCGACTCCTAGGGTATTTAAGACCTCTTTTGCTTGCTTTGTAAGATAACTTTTTTCAGCCATGAACTTTGCTTTAAGCATATGAAAGATGAGAGCTCCATGGGAGTGTTTCTCAAGGTGTTGATTCGAACTTGCTAGGTTGCTCTTGCGTTGTGTCAATTTCGTCTATGATCTTGGTGCTCCTAGGCTTCACTCGCCTCCTTCTCTTGTTTCCACCTCCATCTTCCATACGAGTCTCTTGGCGTCTAGATCGGGCCACTCGCGGCTAATCCCATGCTTGATTCGAGGACGAATCATTTCCAAGAAGGGGAGAATGATGTGGGAGCATCCAAGACTACACCCAAGGTTCCCACAAGAGGAGGTGGTCCGCTCACAAGGGCTCAAACCAAGCTCATGCAAGAAGAGTTCAAGAACTTGGCTAGCCATTATGTCTCAAGGGAGCCCGCCCTAGTTGAAGACTTCACCGAGCCGAAGCTAAGGACGTTGGTGACCTTTCAAGCCAAGCCGCGCCAAGGCGAACGAAGACCTCAAGAGTTGGAGGGCCCTGACTCGGCCCAAGCCACCAAACTCGGCCGGGTCCAGGCCGAGTTGCGCCCAGAGAAGCCAACCAAGACTTGGCCCTGACTCGGCCCACAACTCGGCCGGGTCCAGGCCGAGTTCCTCTCAGAGAAGCCAAGCCATGGCCTGACTCGGCCCACAACTCGGCCGGGTCCAGGCCGAGTTGTCCTCAGTTAGCCAATACCGAGCCTAACTCGGTCACAAACTCGGTCGGGTCAGGGCCTTGTTTGGCCGAGTTTGTCCTATTTTACCCCCTTTTGTATTGTTGTCTTGTTGGGCTTGTGTGGGCCGACTCCTAGGGTATTTAAGACCTCTTTTGCTTGCTTTGTAAGATAACTTTTTTCAGCCATGAACTTTGCTTTAAGCATATGAAAGATGAGAGCTCCATGGGAGTGTTTCTCAAGGTGTTGATTCGAACTTGCTAGGTTGCTCTTGCATTGTGTCAATTTCGTCTATGATCTTGGTGCTCCAAGGCTTCACTCGCCTCCTTCTCTTGCTCTTTGGACACGTCCATCGTTGTGGGAGATTGTAAAAGGAAAGGTCGTTTGTGCACATTGGGTTGGTTATTGGCGACATTGTTTGCCAAGGGTCTCTCCATTGCATCTTTCGGTTGTTCCTATATCCTTGTTTATTTCTTTGTTTCCTATCATTTGCTAACTTGTTCTCTTGTGTTTTCTCTTGTTTCCACCTCCATCTTCCATTCGAGTCTCTTGGCGTCTAGATCGGGCCACTCGCTGCTAATCCCCGCATCAGTTAACATGGGTCGCCGCCCATACACCCCAACCCATCACTGGTGGCCCAACATTCTTTCCACTTCCTGTAGGTTATTGAAGAGACTCGAACCTGAGACCTCATCTTTTATCACTCCCCCGAAGGCAGAGATGATACTACTATCTTGCATATCCTATTTCCATATGCTATACTAGTACTAACTCGTGACCATTTTCAAAGTCATGATCACCACAATCAGTAATACCACAATCTATGTCTAATTACCTCAACATGATTCACTAATCCATTCCATAGGATTATACTCTTGTCTCACCCGAACGTGCTATATGATTACCTTAACCAACGTGGGTTACCTTTTTCCTCAAGTCCACTTGATATCATCCGCAACCTCATCTCTATATATTATACCATGTAATCATTATCATTATATCCACAAGATCCTGACCATTATATAATAATGGTCTCCAAAATTATTATAACGACATTATTATACCTTCAATAGGAGAACACACATCGCCCTCACAATTTCCTTATATACAAAATCCCAAAGTCCACATCTTAATTCCTTATAATCCAATTATCAACTCTTAGTAACCTTGAAAAATTACATCCTCAATTTCCTTAAAGGTACCTCTTATAATTCCATCATTTATCTGGAAGTAAGTTTGACCTTATGCCATCTCTAACTTAAATCCTTACAAGAATAAATTAACACATCTCTTTAAACAATTTCTAACTTAACTCCTTTAAGATTCAAGAACAATCACAATATCTTATTCCTACGTTCCTCGAAACGTATCACATAAGTTATTACTCCTATTTCCTCAAAGAGAGTGATACCATAAGCCTTATAGATGACATACAAGATGTCAATCCTTGACAATTTCCAAGAGTCCTAACTCCTTATCTTCTGGAAATTCCACTTATCGAGTCCAACGACTCGTACTGTCTTAAATGACTTATTTCTAACTTAAAATCCTTATATTCCTCACACAATCTACTATCCATCCATGACTTAATCGCATCATTTCCTTATATTACCTCAAACGAATCTCAAATAGATCTCCCCAAAGGATACCTATGATTTCGTACACTTGGCTTTTCCAAAAGCTTTAACCATTGGTCCTACATGGGTCATACTTACTTATGAACCCGACTATCATAACTCCGGATTTCACAGTCTTACTCAAGATCGCCATAGGGAAAACTAGTTCTTGTTGAACTATTCCTTTAATCAATTTATTCCCTTCACAACACTTTATCCTTATTAATGCCTACAGCATGATTCCACAACTAGGCATTCCGGACTTTGCACTAGTCCACCTCTATATATTTCTAATGGAACAAAAATTCCAAGTACACATGTGAGATATAACTCTTAATCTCTTAGAACATTAACTCCACATATTTATTCCTACACCTTAAGAAATCCCAGCAGTACTCAGCTTACGAGACAACGCTCTCGTAACAATTAATATCACCATTGTGACGTTACTCCTGAAATGGAGAAAGATCTTAGGGATGAATTTAGAATTTAAGCAATAGAGTCGACCTTGGGGTTAACCATGTAGGGAACGAACATCTATGCTATAAACGATACTCCTCCCCTATGAGTCTGACAACCTTTATCCATACATGATATATACTATTTCCGTCACTCACGGGGTTTCGTATGAACGATTAATTTGCAACAACAACGAATTCAGAAATTTTCCAACACAAGGAAACATTTCTATATTTACCCGAAACATTACACTAAACAACTGACAGAAGTCATACTTACGGATTACCAAACTACGGAGATTATCGACACACGTCTTCGCTCATGCACCAGCATGAACCGTATCTCTTGTGTTCACCATCAGCTGATGAACTCAAACCAAGTTACTAGGTTCTACAACCTCAAATCATATCGAGGGAACTGGGAATTCAAGCCTTACTGGAGATGGCGAAACCACCTCGGCTTCGTGCGAGTCCCTCTGAAGAGAAACGAAAGCACTCATAATCTTACAGGGTAAGAAGAGAGTTAGTCTTTCTAAATATGGAAGTGAACTTCCATATCAGACTAAAGAAGAAGGCACGACTAGAACGGCAAAATTTTCATTTGAAAATTCAGAGCCTTCGAAAACGTTTCTCAGTTTTAAACGAGTAAACGGTTTATAAAAGTTTTGTTCCCAATAAAACATTTTAAAACCCACCCGTTTAAAAAAATATCGGCTCTGATACCAAATCTGTAACACCCCCAAGTCGTAACCCATTTAGAAAGGTATTACCGCCACTGACCTCGATTTCCACACCGAAATCACCCCAGGCTTTACCATTTAAACATAAATCATAAACAACAATTATGATTTAAACACCAAAATCTTTGGTTAAAACATATGTCTGGGGATTACATCCCAATCCCCATAGGACAAAACAGAGTAATCAGCGGAAGTCTTTGTAAAACATAAATACAAGGGTCTTGATCTTAATGATCACCCGCCAAGGATCGCAACCTGGTAAATCCATTAAAACACCGTTTGCCTTTATAGTCGTTCTAGCCCTCATTTCTCGGATGTTTATCTGATGTGCCGAATCAAACGGATGACATCAGCCAACCATGCAGAGAACAATTTAGGTTAGTTAGTCTAATGAAAGACTATGCAAGGATACAAAGCAGATGGTTCGAGTAGTCGTATTAGGTTAGACTCATCGCTCCTCGAATAATAACCGACGACGATAGTCAACCTTCATACTTCTACTGGAATAGAACAAACTGAATGATCAAGAGAAGATTCTGGAAGACCAAGTCTTACAGCAATCAACCCAAAGAAGACTCCAATGAATTGAGTCTTATCGGAAGTATGACAATGTTGGGGAACATAAATAATCTCATACAAGCAATAAAAAACGACTTGATGTTTCGGTTCACAACCAACCTCACCGCTTAACGCGAATCCAGATTGGAAAAAGAACGGTACTCTAATCAAAGTCAAGACGAGTTTTCCTAGCTACAATATTCCCTAGCTGCACTACTCGTCTGATGTATATTTAATCATGTGCTACGATGACACTTAACTTATTTAATTCCAAAATGCGTATCACGTTATAGGCTTTTAAATATATGTATCGCCATGAGGGACATATATTGAATATATATGTTTCGCCATGAGGGACATATAGGACATATGTTTCGCCATGAGGGACATACTCCTGAAGGGAATGAATTCCAAGCTTTGTAGCACCAGCTAAGTGCCACCATCTCTATACTTAGCTTATCAAGATCGGTCATGACCCACAGAATGATGTTAGGGGTTTTGCCGCCCTACACACCATTTAGTATTACAAAGAAACGATTGGACGTCGAATAGTCCAACGTTCCTGACTACTCGTGCTAACTAAACAGTTCAACACAGTAATAATCATATCACAGTCCTCTAGACTATCATTATAATAATATAGATATTCATAATAGCGTTGTTCTAACAGATATACAACCTATTATAATATCATATTATTTTCATATTGTTGCCCTCCCGGCAATCCCCATAAAATATATATCTATAATAGCTTTGTTCTAACAGATATACAACCTATTATAATATCATAATTTAATCCCGATCATTTATCAAAACTGTTCCCAACAAAATAGTAAATCATTCCAAATTAATTAACAATCAAACCATTGATAATTAATGGAAATATGGAATGATGAGCAAGAGCGAACCGCCACTTGCCTGGAGTAGATTCGTCGATGAATCTAGACGATACGACTACTGATTATATCCTTTCCGAGGATATGACTTAAGCTTCAGAATATTCCTAGCAGAGTACAAGTCCACACGCGACCCAGCAGATCACGTTCTAAAGCTCGAATAATTTCGGGTTAAATTTGGACTGGAGGCTTAATGGGCCAACACGGCCCAACAACGAAGTAAAACAGAGGGAGGGGGCCCACGCTATTGTTCATCTTCAACCTATTGCTACTCCATTCGAATTCGGCAACCGTAAGAACAGAGCACGACACCTCGGCGGGGATCTCAGCTTCGACGACAACGTCGGTGAGCAGGCGGCGGCAGGGAGGTGCTCGACGACACCGGCTGCGACTCGCACATGAGCTCGGCGGGGCGCAGAGGCGAAACAGGGGCGTCGTCTTCATCTCCGACGGGGCTTCGAACAGTGGAGACGACGACGAGGAGGAGCTGGAGATGACCGAGGGTGGAGCTTGGGAGGCTCGAACGAGCTCTTCGTCTTCCTCACCTCAACTTCAACCTTTCGCTCCTTCAATCCCGACTCCAGAAATAGGGGAGCTCGGCTAGGGAGGACTTCGTCGACGCCGGGGAGGGAGCTCAGCAAGGCCTCGGCGGAAGGTGAACAGAGAAATTTGAGGAGAACCAAACGCGAAACCGGGAGAGGTTGCCGGCGAAAAGCTCGAACAGAGCAGGCGAGGACGGGAGAGAGCAGGGGCGAGCTGGGAGCTTCATGAGAGGAGAAATGAGGTTTGATGCCTCTTTGCTGATATTAATCAAATTCCTAATTTGATTTGAAGACAACATGCATACACGTAGCCACTTTGCAGTAGCAACCAGTTGTGGCCAGCTTCAGGGAGGATGGCGTGCCCAGACAAGAGTTTACACGTGGAAGCAATTTGAAGCTTGCGTGCAAAGTTGTACATGGAAAGTTTGGTATGGGTTTTTTTAAACCCCCGAATTTATATGTTTGTATCCAAAAAATAATTCTAAGTCCCGAAAATACATAGAATGTATTTTATACCACTCAAGAAATTATTCTGGACATCATGGATGTTATGGAAAATTCGAACTCCACTGAAAGCGAAATAATTATTGAACGAAGGTTGGGAAAAATTACCCAAATATCCTTACTAAAAATTAAGGGATATTACATTACTTTCCCCTTAAAAAAAGTTTCGACCCCGAAATTTGGCCGAATAACCCAAAGAATACGAGGCGTTACATCATTACCCCCTTAATAATAGTTTCGACCATGAAACTAGCATCGCTAAACTAATGGGTGACTGGAATCACCTCAATCTCACTACCTGAGTCCAGGCCCAGTGTAACGACCTGGGCCAGCCACCCTTCTGGTGCCGCCCAGTCGTTAACATGGGTCGCCGCCCATACACCCAACCCATTACTGGTGGCCCAACATTCTTGCCACTTCCAGTAGGTTATTGAAGAGACTCGAACCTGAGACCTCATCTTTTATCACTCCCCCGAAGGCAGAGATGATACTACTATCTGGCATATCCTATTTCCATATGCTATACTAGTACTAACTCGTGACCATTTTCAAAGTCATGCTCACCACAATCAGTAATACCACAATCTATGTTTGATTACCTAAACATGATTCACTAATCCATTCCATAGGATTATACTCTTGTCTCACCCGAACGTGCTATATGATTACCTTAACCAACGTGGGTTACCTTTTTCCTCAAGTCCACTTGATATCATCCGCAACCTCATCTCTATATATTATACCATGTAATCATTATCATTATATCCACAAGATCCTGACCATTATATAATAATGGTCTCCAAAATTATTATAACGACATTATTGTACCTTCAATAGGAGAACACACATCTCCCTCACAATTTCCTTATATACAAAATCCCAAAGTCCACATCTTAATTCCTTATAATCCAATTATCAACTCTTAGTAACCTCGAAACATTACATCCTCAATTTCCTTAAAGGTACCACTTACAATTCCATCATTTATCTGGAAGTAAGTTTGACCTTATGCCATCTCTAACTTAAATCCTTATAAGAATAATTTAACACATCTCTTTAAACAATTTCTAACTTAACTCCTTTAAGATTCAAGAACAATCACAATATCTTATTCCTACGTTCCTCGAAACGTATCACATAAGTTATTACTCCTATTTCCTCAAAGAGAGTGATACCATAAGCCTTATAGATGACATACTCACAAGATGTCAATCCTTGACAATTTCCAAGAGTCCTAACTCCTCATCTTTTGGAAATTCCACTTATCGAGTCCAATGACTCGTACTGTCTTAAATGACTTATTTCTAACTTAAAATCCTTATATTCCTCACACAATCTACTATCCATCCAGGACTTAATCGCATCATTTCCTTATATTACCTCAAACGAATCTCAAATAGATCTCCCCAAAGGATACCTATGATTTCGTACACTTGGTTTTTCCAAAAGCTTTAACTATTGGTCCTACATGGGTCATACTTACTTATGAACCCGACTATCATAACTCCGGATTTCACAGTCTTACTCAAGATCGCCATAGGGAAAACGAGTTCTTGTTGAACTATTCCCTTAATCAATTTATTCCCTTCACAACACTCTATCCTTATTAATGCCTACAGCATGATTCCACAACTAGGCATTCCGGACTTTGCACTAGTCCACCTCTATATATTTCTAATGGAACAAAAATTCCAAGTACACAAGTGAGATATAACTCTTAATCTCTTAGAACATTAACTCCACATATTTATTCCTACACCTTAAGAAATCCCAGCAGTACTCAGCTTACGAGACAACGCTCTCGTAACAATTAATATCACCATTGTGACGTTACTCCTGAAATGGAGAAAGATCTTAGGGGTGAATTTAGAATATAAGCAATAGAGTCGACCTTAGGGTTAACCATGTAGGGAACGAACATCTATGCTACAAATGATACTCCTCCCTTATGAGTCCGACAGCCTTTATCCACACATGATATATACTATTTTCGTCACTCACGGGGTTTCGTATGAACGATTAATTTGCAACAGCAACGAATTCAGAAAGTTTCCAACACAAGGAAACATTTCTATATTTACCCGAAACATTACACTAAACAACTGACAGAAGTCATACTTACGGATTACCAAACTACGGAGATTATCGCCAAACGTCTTCGCTCCTATACCAGCATGAACCGTATCTCTTGTGTTCACCATCAACTGATGAACTCAAACCAAGTTACTAGGTTCTACAACCTCAAAGCATATCGAGGGAATTGGGAATTCAAGCCTTACTGGAGATGGCGAAACCACATCTGCTTCTTTGTCTTGCGTTTGTTAATCTCTCTCGAGATTGGTGTTCATAGGCCTTCATAAGTCCCCTCCGTGCTCTTGGCGGAATCCATTGCCAAGTTGTGTGAAGTTGCAGGAGAAGGGATCGTATTGATCCGTTGGCTTTGTTCTTGGTATCCTTCGAGTGCCGTTGGGTCGAGCTTTCGTCTTTACGGGTTCTTCTTACTTATCCCTTTTATTTATCTTGTATGTTCAGTTTTCTCCTTAGTCACTTGTGTTCTTGAGCCTTTGCTCTATTTCACAAGTTCCTAGCTTGTTGAACCTTTCTAGTTTTGGTTGTTCAAGAGCTCTTCGTCTAGATCCGAAGCAACGCGGCTAATCCCCGCATCACAGACCATGTAGCACTTCGCTAATTATTGACGAAAAAAGAGGCCAAGCCGCGATTGATTAGATGGATCCTGTTGTTGAGTGAGTTTGACATTGAGATAAGAGACAAGAAAGGGGCTGAGAATTTGGCAGCTGACCACCTTAGTAGGCTCGTTCATGATGAAGACACACCACATGCTCAGCTGCAGATCCAAGGGACGTTTCCTGATGACACTTTGTTCGGAATTCAGGCTTTTTAGCCGTGGTATGCACATTTGGTGAATTTTATGGTTTCTGGTGAGTTTCCTCCACACTTTACAAAGGCACAGAGAGACAAGTTGCGTAGTGAGGCGCGATTCTATGTGTGGGATGATCCTTATCTTTGGAAGCATTACTCTGATCAGGTAATCCGTAGATGTCTTCCAGACAATGGTAGTCACTTTGGGGCAAAAAAGACAGCTAGGAAGATGTTGGATGCAGAATTTTATTGGCCTCACATATTTAGGGTTGCATATGTTTCTGTCAATCCTGTGATCGATGCCAGAGAGTTGGGAATATGTCCCAGAGGAATGAAATGCCTCAATCACCTTTAATCTTTTGTGAGTTTTTTTATGTTTAGGGTATAGACTTTATGGGACCATTTCCTAACTCTTTTGGGAACATTTATATCTTGCTTGCGGTGGACTACGTTTCCAAGTGGGTGGAAGCGAAGGCCACCGGGACTGATGATTCTAAAGTTATGGCAGGTTTCTTAAAGGAAAACATTTTTGCCAAGTTTGGCATTCCTAGAGCTCTAATCAGTGACAGAGGAACTCACTTCTGTAACAAGACAGTGAGCGCATTGTTGAAGAAATATCTTGTCACGCAGAAAGTTTCCACTGCATACCATCCACAGACAAATGGACATGCTGAGGTGTCCAATAGAGAGATCAAAACCACTCTTGAGAAGACCGTAGCTCCAAACAAGAAGGATTGGAGTCTGAGATTAGATGATGCACTATGGGCTTATCGTATAGCTTACAAGACGCCCATCTTTATGTGGCCTTACAGATTGGTGTTTGGGAAAGCTTGTCACCTTCCAGTGGAGCTCGAGCACAAGGCTTTCTGGGCTGTAAAGAACTACAACATGCGAATTGATGAGGTTGGAGAATTACGCAAGTTACAGCTGCAAGAACTGGAGGAACTGCAGATAGAATCTTATGAAAACGCAGTCAACTACAAGGAAAAGACAAAGGCTTGGCATGACAATAATATTTTGAGAAAGGAGTTTAAAGCTAGAGACAAAGTCCTACTATTTCAGTCTCGCCTATGTCTTTTCCCGGGTAAACTCCGATCCCGTTGGGCATGCCCGTATGTTGTCGCTTGCGTTTTTCCACATGGTGCGGTGGAACTGTATGAGCCTGTGACTCAGAAGATTTTCAAGGTGAATGGTCAAAGGTTGAAATCATATCATGAAGGGTTCAACAAGGAAGCCATAGAGGAGACGGTTCTTGAAGAACCAGATGTTGAACATTGATATACAAGGCACTATGTCGAGCCACGACATTAACCAAGTTGCTTATCGGGAGGCAACCCGAGGTATGAATTTTTTTCTCGTTAGTTTTTCTCTTTCTTCTGTTGTTATTTTTCTTTGTTTTGTTTTCTAGACTAACTTGCAAGTAAAGACGGTTTCGAAGGCAAAGCCGCGACCGCGGCCTATAAACCGCGATCGCGGCCTTGCCCTATACATGGAGGATGCAACCGTGATCGTTGCCTTCTCGATCTTGTTTTGAAAAAAAGAAAAAAAAAAGACGAAAAAAAAATAGTTGTATTAATGCCGCGGTCGCGGCCTGAAAACCGCGATCGCGGCCTTGCTTTTCCGCGGATATAAACCCTTGTTCTTCTTCTTCCTCCTTAAATATTCTTTCTCTTCAAGCCGCGACGCCGCCCCTAGCCGCAACCAGATCTTTGTCGTGACCGCCGATCCTCCTCTTTCATCTTCAAGCCGCGAGCGCCGCCGCTCTTCTCGCTGCTTCTTCTGCCGTGCGAACCGCGACCGCAGTGTTCAACCGCGATCGTTGCCCCTTCTTCAGCAACGTTGCCCTGCGCCAATTTCTCTCGGTGTTTGCGATGAGTTCTTCACTCTCCTCTTGTGTTGAATTCGAAATTGAAGGTTGGAAATGTCTAGTAGAGGTTTGCAGCTGTTGAACAAAAGGCAAATGAAGCATTGGGATGCACTTTGTCATCGTGAAATTGTGCAAACCCGCTTCCTTGATGTACCTACTTTGCATACTTTGGGTCTATTGGACTGTACAAGGCTTTTGTTTGAGCATGGCGGTTTGGGTGCTTTTGTTCCTATGGGAGCTCCTACCTATCCCCTTCTCGTGATGGAATTCTTGGCTACACTGGAAAGAGATGGGGATAGGATTACGTTTCACTTGAATGATGAGGATCGCTCATTGTCATTTGATGAGCTTAGACAAATTTTTGGAGTGTTCGTTCCACCAACTGAGGGGTGGACAACTGTGGGCACCCGACACTATGACTTCTGGCAAGCCGCTACTGGTGAGATTTTCAAGCCTAAGAAAGGGGAGTACAACTACAAGATTTCATATCCATGCTTGAGATTAGCCCATAAGGTAATAGCAATGGCGTTCTTGGGACATGGTGAGGTCAACAAGGTTTTTGCTGCTGATCCGTCAGTTCTCTGGTGCATGACTCCAGAGAGTGAGTCCATTCCAGACTGGTTGCTCTATTTGTGGCAAGTTGCTTCCGGGTCCGCGACAAGGAGTCCGACAAGATAGCTATAACACCCCCAAAACTTAACCCTTTTGGAAAGGTATTACCGCCAGTGACCCCAGTGTTCCTTACCGAGATCACCAAAGGTTTTACCATTTAAATACAATTTATGAAATACAAATGATACATAATGATCAAAGCATTCAATTCCAAAACATAACATTGTCAAGGAAACAAGAGTTACGGGATTACAACCCAATCTCGAATAGGCTAACACAGAGTTTAAACCAAAAACAGCGGAAGTCTTATAAAGTACATTACAACCAAAGTCATTGTCCAAAAGATCTCAACCTGATTAAAGAAATAATTAAAACGTTCAAAAACCACCGTCGACTCCATAGTCCTTCTATTCTTCTGAGCTACTTTCGATCTGATGTGCCGAATCGAACGGATGACACCAGCCCACATGCAGAGAACAAAGTTCATGGGTTAGTCTACTTGAATAGACTAGCAAGGGTACAAAGCAGAATGGTTCGAAGCAGTCGTATTAGGTTAGACTCATCGCTTCTCGAATAATAATCGATGACGATAGTCAACCATCATACTCCTACTAGAATAGACAAGAGGTATGCACAAGAGAAGATTCTGGAAGACTGAACCTTCACAGAAATCGACTCGAAAAGAAGACTCCAACGGAAATGAGTCTTTAAGGAAGTATGACAAATCTGGAATGTCTATAGAATCATACAACAATGATTTAAAAGTTGACTGAGATGCTTCGGTTCACGACCAACCTCATCGCATACAGCGAATCCAGATTGGAAAGAGAACGTACTATGATCAAAGTCGAGACGAGTTTTCCTAGTTGTACTATAACTTAGCTGCACTACTCACCGAAGAAACATTAATTATGTGCGTCGAGTAGCACTTATCTTATTTATGTTTCAAAAACACACATCACGTTACTAGACTTTTACATGTGTACCCCATCATTGGGACGACACATCTTAGTATACGTTTCGTCGAGAGTGACGTATACCGGAAGGTTTGTGACACCAGCTAAGTGTCCTGTCTCTACACACTTGTGAAAGAGACCGATCATGATCTTAGAATAGTACCAGATGGAGACGAGCCATCCCGATACCAGATTATAAAGAAACGACTGGACAGAGTCCGAGTAACGTTCCTATCTAACAGTGCTAACTAAACAGTTACAGCACAATAACAGTTACAGGATAAATCCAAATAAAGGCCCGAAAGGCGATCACAGATAATAGCGTTGTTCTAACAGATATACAACCTATTATATGATTTTCAAAATAGTTTATCAAAACCGTTTCCAGACAAACAGAGTATTCATTCCAAATTAATTACTCAGATAAACTACTGATAATTAATGTAAATATGGAACGAACGAGCAAGAGCGAACCGCCACTTGCCTTAATCCGCAGAATAGCCTAACGACGACAACTGGATTCCGGGCTCGACACGGGTATAGCTCCGACAGCACAACAACCTTCGAGTCGACCCATAAAAGGAACCCTAAGTTAGATCCGACATAACCGTAGTACGAATCTAAAAACGACGAAAGAGAACGAAAGGAAAGACGCCACGACCACAACCAACCAAGCCAAAGCCACGAAGGCATTCTGGGCACAAGCGGCGGTCGCTATTCTTGGCGGCGGTCGCCGTGAAGAACTCAGACGACTGAAACGAGAGAAATCTCACCAAAACGATGCGCATTTCGACCCCTTTCCGCCTTGCTTGGGTTCTTACCTCCAAAGGCAACCAAAAGGCTTCTAAAGGGCTTCTGGAAACACCACCAAACGACACCGACGAGAGCTTGTGAACTCCGCGAAACACAACTCCGACGACACGAAAATTTCGCAGAGGTTCGGTGTTTGTGATTGATGCGGGGATTAGCCGCGAGTGGCCCGATCTAGACGCCAAGAGACTCGTTTGGAAGATGGAGGTGGAAACAAGAGAAAACACAAGAGAACAAGTTAGCAAATGATGGGAAACAAAGAAATAAACAAGGATATATGAACAACCGAAAGATGCAATGGAGAGACCCTTGGCAAACAATGTCGCCAATAACCAAACCAATGTGCACAAACGACCTTTCCTTCTACAATCTCCCACAACGATGGACGTGTCCAAAGAGCAAGAGAAGGAGGCGAGTGAAGCCTTGGAGTACCAAGATCATAGACGAAATTGACACAACGCAAGAGCAACCTAGCAAGTTTGAATCAACTTTGAGAAACACTCCCATGGAGCTCTCAATCTTCATAATGCATAAAGCAAAGGTTCATAACTGGAAAAACTTAGTTACAAAGAAACACAAAGGTCTTAAATAGCCAAAGGGGTCGGCCCATAAAAGCCCAACAAGAAACGAGACAAAAGGAGCTAAACTGGGAGAAACTCGGTCCAAGACCCGACCGAGTTGTGGGCCGAGTTTGGCTCGACGTGGTTCACTGAGAACAACTCGGCCTGGACCCGGCCGAGTTGTGGGCCGAGTCAGGAGGCTCAACTTCTGGCCTAACTTCAGAAGGTCCGTTCTCTCTCGTCCTTGATCGGAATGTAGTGATTCCAACTCCCAGAGATAGATCTTGAAGTCTAGTTTCACTCCTCAAAATTTGAGCATGATCGGAGTTGGGAATCAGAAGATATGAGAGTTTTGCTGAGAGGTCGCCATCACTAAGCACAACTCGGCCGAGTTTGGTGGGCCGAGTCAGGACCTTGGGCTTCAACTCTTGTGGTTGCCATTCTCCCGCACTTGGTTCGGCTCGGAATGTCACCAAGGTCCTTGGTATTGGTTCCGTGAAGTACGCGACGAGGGTGGGCTCCCTTGAGACGCGAAGGTTTGCCAAGTTCTCGAGTTCCTCGTGCATATGCTTGGCTCGAGCCCTTTGTGAGTGGACCATCTCCTTCCTCAATGGCTTGGATCGAACCCTTGTGAGTGAACCATATTTCTTTGTGTGCCACTTGGGTGAAGCCTCGGATGCTCCCGCATCATTCTCCCCTTCTTGGAAAAGATTCGACCTCGAATCTAAGCTTGTATGCCTTGTACTTCGCCTTTTGGAAAACTTGGATTGACGCCTCTTGGAAGGCACATCTCCTCTCCGGGGTGAAACACCAAGCGGCGGCGCTCTTTGTTGGCCTTGACTGCATTGTGCTCCGCCTTGGCATGAAGTTTGTTCCTTGTGCGCTCATGCAATTCCCGAATGCACTCCACCAAGGAATGAACCAAATCAGCCACATGTGAGACGTCTTGATCTCCTGGTTCAAAGGGCACTTCTCCGGACTCCAACTTTGAGTAGAGCACACACTTTACTTCTTGTCCTGAAATCAAAGCACTAGAAACTCCATGCAACTCCACAACTTGGTCAATACAAGGGTTAATCACATAAGATGCATTATGGAGTTTAGGGCATGCAATGAATTCATCTTTCTTAGAGGACTTGGTCATATCAACATTGGCAAAATGAGGTCCTCTATCATGTTCACACAATTGTAATAATGTAAGCACAAATCTTCCAATGACTTAATGATATCCAAACAAACATGCACACATTATTCCACTCTTCTTCCTAGACCTATGTACATGCTTAGTGATGCAAGGATCAATATAACACACATGTATGGACATAAGGATCATATTATGAACAAGATGCATTCCACAAGACATGTATTGTGCTAAAGAAAATTGATGTTTGCTTGAGTACCTAGTTCTACATGCAAGGACTGATTTTTCCATGTGTATTGTCCTATATGGAATGACATGCTCATTTGCAAACTCAAGAGATGGAATTGGAAAGGTGGAGATAAGAGGTACTTCCCTTGCATTAGTCTCCATTGGCACATCCTTTTTCTCTTGTTTGAGAATTGATTTCTTGGCTTCAACCTCTTCATGGGGTAGGAAAGGTAAGCTTGAAGGAACCATGTGAGTCCGGTCCATCCATGGAGTAGCCAAGGATTTGAATGAGCTACGCACAATGATGGGCAATCGATGCTTGATCTTTGTAGGTGAAGGAGATGTTTCTACAACATCCTTTTGTTTTTCCTTTGGCTCAATCTCCTTTCCTATGACCATTGGTTCAATAGCAAGAACCTCCTCCTTCCTTCTTGGCTTGAATTCCTCAAGCATGGCTTGAATACATGTGATATCTCTAGCTCCGGGAGAAGGGTTAGGAGTACTTCCTTTGGAGGCATTAGGAGCGTCGGCTAGGGGATTTAGGCTCGGCGGGGAGGGGTTTGGCTTAGCACTCCTCCTTGGCTCCCCTTGCTCCATATGAGGATGATAGCCTCGGTTTTGGCTACCACTTGAACTTCTTCCTCCTTGGTTCCTATGCTTAGTTTGTCTTTCAATTTTGTTGGCTAAGGGTAGCAATTGTGTGTAGTGTCGAGGCACAAAGCGAGCTCTCATCAAGGCCTTCATTTGAGTCCAAGTTGTCACAGGTGCATCTAAGGTTCTTTTCCTTTCTTTCACAAGATTATCCCACCATGTTAGTGCATAACCATTGAATTCAAGGGTGGTGAGTTGTACATTTTTATGCTCGGGAAAGTTGTGACAACTCCATATTTGTTCAATCTTGGCCTCCCATTCCATGTAGACATATGAATCACCTTGGCCTTCAAAAGAGGGAATCTTCCACTTGACCTTGTCAACTCCATTTTGCTCTTCATCTTCATAGGCTCGCCTTGGCTCCTCTTGATAGGCACGCCTTGGCATTTCCTGAAATTCATTATAATGGTTAGGAGCATTAGGCTTATCTCTACGCCGGGGGAAGTTGGTGGCTATGGGAACTCGGTGCATCTCTTGGGGCACGGCTGCGGGCTTGGGCACTCTTGTCTCTAATGCTATCATCCGATTAGACAAGATAGCAATGTTGTCCGACATGGCCTTGAACATGTTGAACAACTCGGGTGCCATTGGTTTGGACCCTCCATGTGGTGGACTTCCTTTATAAGACATGATCAACAAACTCCAAGAAACATATTAGGGTTAGTGAAATCAAAACAATCCTCATGAGTGTTTGATCCCTCGTGTGTTTGATCACTCACACTCTTGTTGATTCGATACAAGCTTTGGAATGTAAGGTTGCCTTGAGAAGGACAAAAACTTCAATAGAACTTGGTGAACTTAGACAACACACAACCAAAGGTGAGAATAGCTCTTGGATTTCGAAAGATAAGCTCAAGAAGACACACACAATAAAACAACAAGAAGGATGACACAACAAAGATTTCAATGAAGACACAAGGAATTGTGTTTAGGAAATTCAACAATGCAATGTCAGAATTTTTTTCCAAACTGTGCACTTTTTAAAACTTATACCGAATATACGCTCGGATTCAAACTTATTACGAGAATAGGCTGGCTATGGAGGTTTGGGGTAAGTCGATGTACGGACAAGCGACTTACCTAAATAAAGTCGCTGTACGGACAAGCAATTATATCCGAACCACAAGTTTAATTTTTTTTTTTTAAAAAAGGAGAGTCGCTGGCCAGGCCAGCGACTTTGAATTTTTTTTTTTTTTTACTCTCTGATATTGAAAAGTATATAAAAAAAAATTAAAACAAAGTCGTTGGCTAGGCCAGCGACTTTGCAATTATTATTATTTATTTTTTTTACTCTGAAATTGAAAAGTAAAAAAAATAAAAAAATTAAAGCAAAGTCGCTGGCCTGGCCAGCGACTTTGCAATTTTTTTATTTTTTTTTAATATTGAAAAAAATAAAAAAATAAAAATTTCCTTTTTTTTTACTCTCTGATATTGCAAAGTATATAAAAAAATTAAGTTTTTTTTTTACTCTCTAATATCGAAAAGTAAAAATAAAATAAAAACAAAGTCGCTGGCCTCTACCTTTTTAAAAAAAAAAAAAATTAAAGTTGTGGTTCGGATAAAATCGCTTGTCCGTACAGCGACTTTATTTAGGTAAGTCGCTTGTCCGTACAGCGACTTACCCCAAACCTCCATGAGCCAGCCTATTCTCGTAATAAGTTTGAATCCGAGCGTATATTCTGCAATGTCATACCTAACTCGTTTTTACCAATACTCATGAACACATAAACAAGTTGCCAAAGGATAAAATGAGTGGTAAGATGGTAGGCAATCAAGCTTGAGGTTCAATGTAAGGTTCAAAGGCACTCGGGGTGACTGAGCCTGACTCGGTCTGAAACTCGGCCGGGTGGGGGCCGAGTTTGGCTCAGTCGAGCTTCTTCCTCCTATTTTTTTTTTTTGATGTTGATCACAACACTTGCAATGTGATGTACAAAAATTAAGTGCAACAATGTAAACTAGAACAAGAAATAAAACAAGAACAAGCCTTTCTCTTCTTTTTTTTTGGCTTTTGCTTTTCTTTTTCCTTCTTTTTCTGATTTTTTTATTTTCAAATAAAAAAAACGTGCAGTTACAAATAAACAAGAAAAAAAAATAAAGGATATCTTGCTTCTAGTTCACCTTTTTGGGGTAATGATGTCCTAGGTAGCAAGTGGGGGAAAAGGCACTTTTTGCATGTCTTTTTGGGTCAGTTTTTGCAGGCCTTTTGGGGCTGAAATGACAGACCTTTGGGGCAGAAAATAGATGGGTTTTGGGGCTAGAATGTAGGTGGGTTTTAGGGGCTAAGTGTAGCTGGGTTTGGGGTTGCTTTTGTGGGTTTTTGAGTGGGTTTGAGGGGATTTTCGGATGGGGGTTTAAGGGTGTTGCAGCTGGGTTTCGTGGGGGAGTTTTCAGCAGCTTGGAGGGGGTGTTTGGTGGTGGTGGAAGGTGGTGGTGATGGGGTTTTGTGGTGGCAACAAATAAGCAACAAGTTCATGCATGCACAAGCACAAGTAATCACAATTTAAGCACAACAAGCATGAAGAACATGAAGAACAAGATGAACATGAAGAACAAGATGAACAATGAAGAAAAATGGAAAAGAAGACTCAAGAAGAACACCTTGAGGATGGTTCGGCTGAGTGGTGGTGGCTCGGCGTCGAGATGGCTCTGATACCAATTTGATGCGGGGATTAGCCGTGAGTGGCCCGATCTAGACGCCAAGAGACTCGTATGGAAGATGGAGGTGGAAACAAGAGAAAACACAAGAGAACAAGTTAGCAAATGATAGGAAACAAAGAAATAAACAAGGATATAGGAACAACCGAAAGATGCAATGGAGAGACCCTTGGCAAACAATGTCGCCAATAACCAAACCAATGTGCACAAACGACCTTTCCTTCTACAATCTCCCACAACGATGGACGTGTCCAAAGAGCAAGAGAAGGAGGCGAGTGAAGCCTTGGAGTACCAAGATCATAGACGAAATTGACACAACGCAAGAGCAACCTAGCAAGTTTGAATCAACTTTGAGAAACACTCCCATGGAGCTCTCAATCTTCATAATGCATAAAGCAAAGGTTCATAACTGGAAAAACTTAGTTACAAAGAAACACAAAGGTCTTAAATAGCCAAAGGGGTCGGCCCATAAAAGCCCAACAAGAAACGAGACAAAAGGAGCTAAACTGGGAGAAACTCGGTCCAAGACCCGACCGAGTTGTGGGCCGAGTTTGGCTCGATGTGGTTCACTGAGAACAACTCGGCCTGGACCCGGCCGCGTTGTGGGCCGAGTCAGGAGGCTCAACTTCTGGCCTAACTTCAGAAGGTCCGTTCTCTCTCTTCCTTGATCGGAATGGAGTGATTCCAACTCCCAGAGATAGATCTTGAAGTCTAGTTTCACTCCTCAAAATTTGAGCGTGATCGGAGTTGGGAATCAGAAGATATGACAGTTTTTCTGAGAGGTCGCCATCACTAAGCACAACTCGGCCGAGTTTGGTGGGCCGAGTCAGGACCTTGGGCTTCAACTCTTGTGGTTGCCATTCTCCCACGCTTGGCTCGGCTCGGAATGTCACCAAGGTCCTTGGTATTGGTTCCGTGAAGTACTCGACGAGGGTGGGCTCCCTTGAGACGCGAAGGTTTGCCAAGTTCTCGAGTTCCTCGTGCATACGCTTGGCTCGAGCCCTTTGTGAGTGGACCATCTCCTTCCTCAATGGCTTGGCTCGAACCCTTGTGAGTGAACCATATTTCTTTGTGTGCCACTTGGGTGAAGCCTCGGATGCTCCCGCATCAGTGATGGCTCAAATCCTTTCCCCAACACCTCCTTTTATAGCCAAAGCATCGGGAGCACGAAAATGGGCCTACGAACGCTAGTTCGGCGCTCGCCAGAACCACGCCGGCGACCATCGGGCAAAGACTCCCGGACAACGACGGTGGCAATTACGGCGGGCGCCGTAATTTACGATGGTCGCCGCAGCCTGGCACGCCAGCTACCACCTCGAGCATTGGGACGGCGGGCGCCGTGACTGTACGGCGGTCGCCGTTCTTGGATCCGCGACGGCGGTCGCCGCGACTGTACAGCGGTCGCCGTGACCAGCTTTTCCCGCCCGTTCAGCTTTGAACGAACATGACATTAAACCGGGATAAAAATTATCGTACGCAAACGAATATTAAAATCCAAGGCATGTTGTCTGTATATTATTTCACTGAGAAAAATATTACAGATACAGAGCACATTATAGAATGTCTCAAACTCTCTGTATTAAATCCGACGTACACAACGGGTACTCGGGAAAATTCCAAAATTCCCAAAATAACCTTACAAAAATACGGGGTATCACATAGCTTTGGGTGGGATGATCACTCTAATTGCTAGAATTTGGGGACCGGAAGCGCCAGAGAATTATCAGTCGTTGCCTGGCGCATATGTCTATGATCAGCACTCTCTGAAGAAGGCGGGGTTGTTGGGTTCTACACGGGGACAATATTTCTGGAAGGCAGGGAAGGGTGGCATCCATCATCTTACCCTACCTCGTTTCATTCCCTTTGGACCTACGGCTTGGGATTTTTATATGGTTGATGATGATGATGAGGATAGAGCAGCTGTTGAGGAGGAATTTCCAGGGGCGACTACCGATATGATGCTTGATATGGGGCTCTATGATGAGGCCGCTGACACGAATAGGGAGTATGAGGCGGGCACTTCGAGTGGTCCTATAGGCCATTCCGGTGCGTCTAGTTCTTGGCAGGAGCATATGCTAGCTGCTATGTCCAGTATTTATATTCGACAGGAGGAGATGGCTTACCGCCAAGTTGAGATGGACATGACGATTAGAGAGATGGCTGCAGACCAGCGGCATATTCTGGATGAGCAGCATCGGTGTGCCACTCGCTTGGATCATATGGCTGCCGATGTCGGTGACTTCAGGAGCAACCAGGCTCAGCATGGTGCATGGATAGCTGAGTTAGATGAGGATGTTCGGCAACTCCGAGATCAACAGTTGGTGGCATGGGATTACGGCCAACACTGGAATGATTTTTCTCATGACGAGTGGCCGTGGTATAAGGGACCAGCACACGATGAGTTGGACAACATTGTCACCCGCCAGCGCACCAGAGACTCTTGCTCACTGATTTTCCACCGCCACGCCAACCCCGTCGTCCGAGACGCGGACCACCTCGGCAGCCCTAGTGGGTATTTTTCTTTCTTGCCCAGATTTTCATTTTTGTCTTTTATTACATTGAGGGCAATGCAATATTTAAGCATGGGGGAGGGATTTGTACTTGCTGTTGGTTGTTAAAAAAAACAGAAAATCCTAGCTAAGCTGAAAACCCGAAATGGCGGCTTAGGCAAAATTCAGGAGCCCGGAACGACATTAGGCTGGGGTAATAAGAGGCTAAAGAGTGATGTGAGAATTGGTGAGCTCATCTATGAAAAATGAAATGAGTGGCTAGGTGAAAACCCGAAAGGGCGCCTAAGCAGAATGAGTGAAAAAAATGAGTGATTAATAGGATTCATTCATTCTTCTGGCATGGCGACATAAGTGGTGGAACAATAAAGAGGTTTCGGATAGGTCACTCTGGAGTTATAAGGAGATAGACTGGAGTTCGGGTTAAGCTTGGGGGAAGTACTCTACTTTCCTTGATGCTAGTGTGTTGTGTTGTTGTGTTGGTGTTGTTGGAGATTCATGAGTAGGTACAATTCTTAGTGGAGAATTTTGTTGTGCTTCCTGAGACCTTGGGTATTTCATTGGAGGAGTAGGTTTCCATTAGCTTACTCGAGGACGAACAAGGTCTAAGCATAGGGAATTTGATACGATCTACTTTGTAGTGCGTAACTAGGAATTGTTAGTACGCTATGGGGGATGTTTGTACTAGTTTAGGAGTTAATTTATGATTGAGGAGAGTGGGACGATTAGTACAGAAAGGGAGGATTTTGGTGAGTTTGGAGCGTCAGAAGCTGAGGAAGGCAAAGCCGTGGGCGCGGAATGGAAGTCATGGAGGCGGACAAGGAAGAGATCACTGAAGTGCCAGGAAAGGAATGCCACAGGCGCGGCCAGGAGGCAGCAATCGCGGCCTTGCAATTCAGAAAGGACGCGGAAGAGTTTCACACACAGATTCACTTGTTATTTTGTTTCCTTTATTTTATATTATTATATTTCGGTCATTGTTATTTTTAGAAGATTTACTTAGGTTAAAAAGACTTAGTTTTCTTTAGGTTTAGAGGACATCATTAGAGAACGGCAGTTTAGAGTTTTTCTATTGTTTTTGCAAGACTATGAAGAACTAAGTTCCTTTGCTTGGTTAGACGATTGAAGCCTTCGTTTGTTTTGGTTGTAAGATTATAACTCTTGTTCTACTTCTTTGAATGTTATTGATTCTCTTGAACTTAATCCCTTTGAGTTTTGCTAATTGGCCATTGGTATTACTCTTATGCTAGATGATACGGGGTAAGCCGTAGGATGGCCCGACCTTGGTGAACAACACACGAACAAGCAAAACAAGACAAGTCAGATTCGGTGGAAGAGAAAAGAACAAGAAAGAACAACAAGAAAATAGAAGAACGATGATGAATAAGAAGAAACCAAACACCCGGAATTAGAAACCCTTGATTCGGATGAATCAAGAACCTCCAACCCTAAAGTAGATGACCTCGTCTTCTACAACTCCACACAAGGAAGAACGGATCTTCAAAGCACGAAGAGGATATTTTGTGTCGATTTGGATCAACAACTCGAAAGCAATTGACAAACGCAACTCGACCAAAATCAGTTCGGATGAGCAACTCACGAAAACCTCTCTTTGGGGAAGTTTCCAATTCAGAAAATAAGTTCTTACTAATGTGATTGCTGCTGAAATTAGAAAGAAAACAAGCTTAAATACCTACTAAGAGAACCGGCTCCTAAACCACTAAACTAATGCTAAACCGGAAATAAAGAGGAAAACCGAGTCTAAAAATGTCAATAGCCCACACGGCTGAAATATGCTAAAAAAAGGAAAGTTTCTAATAGTGGAAGGTGTAGACAAACCCTACACTCAACCACTAGAAACCCTTGACACCGACAAGGCCTTGGACGAGGCCGTTGGAACCTCCACCGGGACTTGATGTATGAGCTCGGCTAGCTCATCTTGGAGACGTCTAGCTTGGCTCCTTGTCATGGGCCCGGATGGTGGTTGGTGCAAGGATGGTCCTCCATCACTAGAGTTGGATTATTTCTAGTTGAAGTATCTAAGTCAGAGTAGCAACTACGATCTTCTAGAACTAGTTGTGATAGTTTATTGTAGAAGAGAATTGATTTGCATGCTAAATAAAACTGGTTGTTTTATATTGCATGTATCTACTGAAATTCCTGGAACTTACTGGTGCTATTGAATTGAATCTCGAGAGTTTCCTGATTGTTTGATAGTTAGTATTATTAGGGTCTGTTTGTCCTGTTAATAAACTTAAGAAAAAGAATTGGAACATTCATTGGGTTAAAGAATTGGAGATAATCGATGATCAACCAATCAAACTGAAGTGTGGATATCTGTCTGGCTGAGCTCTTTCGTCAATATCTGTTTACATCTTTGTTACTTTTCTTAGTTAATTTCGTAGCTTTAGAGCTCAAACCAACCCCCCTCCCCTTTTTGTTACTGTTGATGATTGGTAAACGATTTCTGCAAACTGGATAGATAGCTTGTGATGAGGAACCAACCTACTACAAGAACCGCATGACCCCTTCTCGGTCAACCATGCGACCCCGTGGACCGACCCCTGATCCGGTAGTCTGCAGACCAGTGACCCCAACCCCTCTCAGTTAAACCCCTGTGAGCACCACCCCATTCTCAAGGGTGACACAAGCACAAGGGCCTGCGGGTTGCTGGCAGGGGGAATCGAACCCCCGACCCTTTAACATGCAGCTTTCGCAATACATGTTACCAATTGTGCTGCAGCGCAATTGGTAACATGTATTGCGAAAGCTGCATGTTAAAGGGTCGGGGGTTCGATTCCCCCTGCCAGCAACCCGCAGGCCCTTGTGCTTGTGTCACCCTTGAGAATGGGGTGGTGCTCACAGGGGTTCAGCTGAGAGGGGTTGGGGTCACTGGTCTGCAGACTACCGGATCAGGGGTCGGTCCACGGGGTCGCATGGTTGACCGAGAAGGGGTCATGCGGTTCTTGTAGTAGGCTGGTTCCTCATCAAAAAAGTGGGATGATCCCACACGCACTCGATCTAGACACCAAGCCTCCAAAATGACTCAAACAACACTGCAGAATGTATTAGTTCCAGAATTCAACAAAGAAAAACAGAAACAAGATAGAAGGAAGAACCAAATCTAACAATGATACAACCCTTGATCTTGGAGATGAAGAACCATACCAAATGAAGACTCAACCCTTACCAATACAACCTTACACAACGGCCATGACAGCCGAAGCACAAGGAGGATGCTTATGAAGGCCTATGAACACCAATCTCTTAGGAAGATTGACACACACAAGGTCAACTAAGCTAATCAAGACCAATCTGTAGTTTCCTCTCCAAAACACTCTCTTTTGGATTGAAAACTGAAATGTTGCTATTCTGGACAAAGTCTAACGTGCACAAAAAACAAACTAAGGCTCCCTTAAATACCTCCAAGGAGCCGGTCCTAAACATAAGCATACGGCTGTCATAAACCAACAATAAAACATAGGAAAATAATGTCATAAATCCTACTACAAGGTTCACACAATTCCCTCAACATTCTTGAGGTCTTCTTGGGCTGAAATGGTCAACAAGGTCCTCAACTCTAGCTTGGGAAGATCCTCCAACATAGCGTGCTCTTTGGACAAGGACAATGTGACGACCTTGTCCAACTCTTGTTGGATCTCCCTAGCTCTTGCCCTTGTGATAGCTCCATCGAATGTAGGCACTTGAGATGATCCCTCATCAGCTTGATTCTCTGTGGGTTCGACCCTTACTTGCCAGACTACATTAGTTGGGTTATTGAGGTTTATTTGATAAGTACATACGACAAAAGCCATGTCAGTTAACTATAGTGAAAAAAACATTGTATTGTAAAAACTACAGATTTGCCAATGATGGGCCAATATGTCTGGTAAAATTCAGATGGATATACATCAGGACCCGGAGTTTTGTCTTTAGGTAGGACAAACAAAACTTGTTTAATTTCAATTGCCGTAGGTTTTCTTATAAGTTTTAAATTATCATTTGCAGTGACCATATGAGGGATAATCGATAAGTCGTTATGTGTAGTTGTATTTTGCAGATTTGGCATAAAGCGAGTTTTTAATTATTCAGAGATTGCACACTGCATCTCATGATGGTTGTGAAACGTGAAACCATTATGGGATTGAAATAACTTAATTCTTTATTTATAAGACCTTATTTGAGATATAGTTTAATAATATTTTGTGTTCTTATCTATATTAAGTAAATGAGTAGTTTTCGCACGTTGTTTCTGAAAATTATGTTGGAATTCTAGTAATTTTACGTACTTTGTAAGTTGTCTTTAATATTTAGCTGCAAGAATCATATTAGTAGTATCTAGAAAATGTGAAGTCTGAAATTCTAGAAGTATAATTTCTCTATTTTTTAATTGTTCATAGTTGTGATTTAACTTAGTTTTAGACAAAGCTTTGGAATAGGACTTAAGTAAATTTTTGTTTCATACAATGTTTAAACATAAAAGATCCATTTAGTTGGTACCTCTAAACCTTATGTACCAAGGAAGTATAGGATGGATTCAATATCCATGCATTTTCAAATCTAAAAGAAAATCTTCTGAAATCTTTAGTTGAACCCAAGGTCAATGTAATAAGAAAATGATCAGAATTAGTGAAAGGATGGTGTTGAATGTTCATGTTGGTATAAGTTTGAGTAAAAAAAGGATGGATAATAACTCTATCTAAACTTTCTTATATAGTAGTAGTTGTTGTCGAAGACTTTAGCCATATGAAAGAAAAACCTAAAAATTGGTATCGAAGAGACCAAAATTTCCATGAAATCATTTAATCTATGAAACTTGGTCTGGTTTATAGGCGTACCCTCCATTTTATCAACTGGGAGAGAATCTCGTTCAAATCGCCCATTAACAAAACAAGTTGATGATATTCTAAAAGAACTTTAGCATGATTATTGATGAGGGGTTTGTCGTAGACACCTATCAAATAACCTCAAAAACCTAACTAACGTAGTAGGGTAAATAAGGATCGATTCCACATGGAGGTAAGCAATCTTCCTAATTGCAAAGGTTGTATGCCAATAGTAACAAAAGGGGGGATTTGGGTTTGTGTCAAGTAACAATGTAAATCAATGCAAAAGATGTAATCAATGGGTGAGAAGTAACTTAGCCAGACAAATATCCATACTTCAGTTTGATTGGTTGATCCTAGATTATCTCTAATTCCTACCAATGAATATTCCTATTCCGATCTTATGTATATAGACAGGTCAACCAGCCCTGAAAATACTTACCATTAAACAATCAAGAAACCATCAAGATTCAATCTAACGGCAGCAGTAAGCATAGGAATTAAGCAGGATACATGCAATACTTAACAACTAGTCAGTACTCGACATGTAATCAATTCTCTTCACAATAAACATTCGCAACCAGTTCCTGTAAATTGTGGTTGCTACACAAGATAAGGGATTTCAACCAGAAATATCTAAACCCTAGCAATAGAAAATCACTAATATCAATTAGATGATCAGACTAGTCAAATCAGCAAGAATCAATGGGATGAAGCACAAAGAGAATCAATATAATCAAAGGAAAGAAAATAGAGTTATAATCTCACAACCAAATACAAACGAATGCTTCAATCGTCGGACTAAGCAATGGTTGATTAGTTCTTCATAGTCTTCAAAGTATAAAACTCTCATCTTCGAATAATGAACGATGGTAAAGTGATAATGAAAAGGTTGCTGACCAAGAGAGGTAAATAACCTAGCAAAACCTAATTCTTAAGATAAGAAATAAATTCTTCCTAAAAGGAAATTAAACGAAATAATAAAGAAATAAAATAAAAATAAATAAAACAAAACAGATCTCGGACGAATCGTCGACGCGCTCCGCTCCAGTAGGGAAATCCGCGATCGCGGAAATACTTCCGCGCCTGCGGAAATGCTCTTCGCAGAACTCTTGCTTCTGTCGTCCATTCGCGACCGCAGCCAAGCTTCCGCGCCCGCGATTTTGCTTCTGCAGCGACTTCTACTTTTCGCTTGCGATCTTCTCTTGTGGCTTCGCCTTCATCTTCAATGTCTTCACAATATGCACTAAAATTTTCCTTTCCGTCACTTCTCATCTACAACTCCATTCTCCTCAAATATCTTCTAAATCCACACAAAATGGTACCTGAATCCTAGTAACAGGTCCTAGTTATGCACTACAAAGTAGAGCGTATCAAATTCCCCCATGCTTAGACCTTGCTCGTCCTCGAGTAAGTTAATAGAAACCTACTCCTCCAATGAAATACCCAAGGTCTCAGGAAGCACACAAAACAATCTCCACTAAGAATTGCACCTAATCATGAATCTCCAAGGCACCAACACAATCAACACAACACACAAGCTTCAAGGAAAGCAGAGTACTTCCCCCAAGCTTATCCCGAACACCATAGAGTGAAAGTGACCATCTAATCCTAGCTCCAGTCTATTTTCTTATAACTCCCAAAGTGACCTACCCGAATCCTCCTTATAACTCAAATACTTATGTCACCACGCCAAGAAAAATGAGGAATCCTAATAATCACTCTTCTTCTTTTCACTCATTTTGCTCAGGCGCCCTTTCGGGTTTTCACCTAGCCACTCATTTCATTTTTCTATAGATGAGCTCACTAAACTCACATCACTCTTGACCTCTTATTATCCCAGCCTAATGCTGGTCCGGGCCACCTGCTTATTGCCTAAGCCGCCCTTTCGGGTTTTCAGCTTAGCCCATGATTTTTTTTTCTCAGACGACTAGCAAGTATAGATCACTCCCCCATGCTTAAATATTGCATTGTCCTCAATGTAATGGAAGACAAAAAAAAATGAAACATTGGGGAAAGAAGAAAAGTACTCACGACCGTCGCCGAGGTGGCTTGGATGTGGACGTCGGTGCTGGGGGTAAATCAGTGAAAACACAAGTCTCTGGTGTTGTGGCGGTCCTACTTAAGCAAACTCCTCGTGCAAACAAATTAGGTCCATTGTAAGGTGAAGTGGCACATCAAAGAAGCAGAGTTGCACGAGTCTTCAACGAATACAGATTCAGAGACCTAGTGTAATCGTGTAGCGGGCTCTATCGCTCCATAGCAATCATCATATCTGCAGTGGTCTCTGGAGCTCTTCCTCATCAGATGTATCATGTCGGGCCATCATCGGTACCAAATAAAAATGTCGGGCGAATGTCTCCTCCTTGGCAGCATGATGCGCACCGTCTCTCGTAGGAAAAATCAGACAACTGGGCCGTGATCGCGGTTTTAAGGCCGCGGTCGCGGTGTCTTCAGATTTTATTTTATTTTTAATTTTTTTTCCGATTTTGTTTCCCAGAGTAGGAGAGTTACAATGGTCAAACCGCGGTCGTGGACATATTTCTGTGGTCGCGGTTTCGTGTATGCAGTGAGGTAAACCTCGTCTTCGAATTTTGTCTTCGAGTCTCCTACCTGCAGGTTAGTCTAAACATGAAACAACACAAATAAAAACTTGAACGAAAAGACACGAAAAGAATAACATACCTCGTCTTCGGCATTTTCTGAGGGTTCTCCAGAGGGACTTCCGCGATCGCGGAAATCTTGCCGTGGGCGCGGAAAAGCTTGTTGATCGCCCTCTGCAACTTCAGCTCTGTTGTCTTCTCATGCATCCTCCAGTACTTTGCCCCTTTCAGCTAAGGGTGCGACATTCAGCTGCTTAGTACTTCTCAGTGTCATCGCACATACATTCTCTCTTGGGTTTGCTATCGTTTGATATGGTAGTTTTCCCGAATCCCTAGCCTCCAGTTTGCTCACTGCTAGAGAAATATATCCCACCTGCTTCTCCAGATTTTGAATGCTAGATTTCATCTCTTGATTCTATTGGACCATAGTCTTTGCCAACGTCGTTACACTCTGAGCGAGAGACTTGATCATGTCATCACCGGACATAGACGAACTTGCGCTCTGGCCTTGAGGTCTAGGGTCATATTGTGCTCTAAATTGTTGTTGACCTCCAGGCCACTGAAATTGTTGTTGCTGCTGTAGGAACTGTGGCGGCCTCTGGTGGAACTCCTGATCATCCCGGCTCTGTGGAGGGATCTGCTGGTTCTTGTATCTCAAATTGGGGTGATCTCTCCACCCTGGATTGTAGGTGTTGGAGTACGGGTCATATCTTGGCCTTGGAGCGCCGGAACCTCCTATAGCGTTCACTTCAGCAGTGGGTTCTTGTAGTGTTGGACATGCATCTGTGGGGTGCATCGTGTCATAGCATATTCCGTAGGACTTGACTTGATGCTGATTGCCTTTCATCATCTCCTTCATCTCAGCCATATTAGAAAGTAGTGAGGATGATGGATGAGAGTTTGCGGCCTTAACTGCTTGAATGCTCGCTCTCTTGCTAAACTGTCTTGAGCCCTCAGATAGCTCAAAGAATATCTCGAATGCTGCAGTCGGCGTCTTGTTCAGAATATTACCACCACAGGTTGCGTTCATCATTCTTCGCTCATCATCAAGAAGTCCACCATACAGATATAGAACGAGGTCTTGGTCAGAATAACCATGGTATGGACAACTTGATATCAACCTCTTGATCCTCTCATAATATTCATACAACGTCTCAGTAGCATGCTGTTTGATGTTGCTAATGTTCTTCTTCAAGATATTGAGCTTCGTTGCAGGAAAGTATTTCTCCAGGAAGGCTTTCTTCATTTTCGCCCATGTATCTATGCTTCCTAGGGCCAAATAATAGAACCAATCATTGGCCGCATCCTTCAGAGAGAAAGGAAAGGCCCTCAGCTTGATCTTGTCCTCAGTAATGTTCTTTGGCTTCATGCTGCTGCAGATAGCGTGAAATTCAGAAAGATGCTTGTTGGGGTCTTTTCCATTCATCCCATGGAAGTGGGGTAGCAAATGAATCAACCCGGATTTGAGCTCAAAATTCACACCGTCTGCCAACTCCGGAAATTGCACAGCAAGCGACTGTTGTTCTAGATTCGGCGCAGTCAACTGCCTCAAAGTCTGTTCCTCAGCCATCTCGAGTTGCGTGCGGGTTTCTCTACGGTTCCCGGAAAGTGTTCTCTCAATTTCTGTATCAAGATCTAAGATTGGAGAGTCAGTAGCACAGGTGTGAACCATAAGATAGGTCCACACAATAATTGACACACAAACAAACAAAAAGGAAAAATTGAAACTTTGCCTCCCCGGCAACGGCGCCAAATTTGATGAGGGGTTTGTCGTAGACACCTATCAAATAACCTCAAAAACCGAACTAACGTAGTAGGGTAAATAAGGATCGATCCCACAGGGAGGTAAGCAATCTTCCTAATTACAAAGGTTGTATGCCAATAGTAACAAAATGGGGGATTTGGGTTTGTGTCAAGTAACAATGTAAATCAATGCAAAAGATGTAATCAATGGGTGAGAAGTAACTTAGCCAGACAAATATCCACACTTCAGTTTGATTGGTTGATCCTAGATTATCTCCAATTCCTACCAATGAATATTCATATTCTGATCTTATGTATATAGACAGGTCAACCAGCCCTGAAAATACTTACCATTAAACAATCAAGAAACCATCAAGATTCAATCTAACGTCAGCAGTAAGCATAGGAATTAAGCAGGATACATGCAATACTTAATAACTAGTCAGTACTCGACATGTAATCAATTTTATTCACAATAAACATTCACAACTAGTTCCTGTAAATTGTGGTTGCTACACAAGATAAGGGATTTCAACCAGAAATATCCAAACCCTAGCAATAGAAAATCACTAATATCAACTAGATGATAAGACTAGTCAAATCAGCAAGAATCAATGGGATGAAGCACAAAGAGAATCAATATAATCAAAGGAAAGGAAATAGAGTTATAATCCCACAACCAAATACAAACGAAGGCTTCAATCGTCGGACTAAGCAATGGTTGCTTAGTTTTTCATAGTCTTCAAAGCATAAAACTCTAAGGGAAAAATAATGAACGATGGTAAAGTGATAATGAAAAGGCTGCTGACCAAGAGAGGTAAATAACCTAACAAAACCTAATTCCTAAGGTAAGAAATAATATCTTCCTAAAAGGAAATTAAATGAAATAATAAAGAAATAAAATAAAAAGATATAAAACAAAATAGATCTCGGACGAATCGTCGACGCGCTCCACGCCAGTAGGGAAATCCGCGATCGCGGAAATACTTCCGCGCCCGCGGAAATGCTCTTTGCTAAACTCTTGCTTCTGTCGTCCATCCGCGACCGCAGCCAAGCTTCCGCGCCCGCGGTTTTGCTTCTGCAGCGACTTCTACTTCTCTCTTGCGATCTTCTCTTATGGCTTCGCCTTCATCTTCAATGTCTTCACAATATGCACTAAAATCTTCCTTTCCGCCACTTCTCATCTACAACTCCATTCTCCTCAAATATCTTCTAAACCCACACAAAATGGTACCTGAATCCTAGTAACAGCTCCTAGTTACGCACTACAAAGTAGAGCGTATCAATTATCCTAATAAGCAGTTTTGATGTCCTCAAGACTTGGTGCATATAAAAAAAAAATGAAAAAATGAATGGTATTTTGGTGAAATTCTTCAAGAATTATGTTAGAACCATTTTAAAGAGTATTGATAAATGGTAAGAAAGGAGAGTTATTAAGCAGAAGCCATAAACCGCCTTTAGACCCCAGAGAGTAGGGATGGAAATAGATCGGGTGATGGATGGGTGAAGCCATTTTATCACCCGACCCATGAAGTTAAATCCTCCACCCGACCCACCCGTCACCCGCGAAACTTTTCACCCGCATATGTCCATCCATCATCCATGGGTGATTCGTGTGGGTCGGGTCATCCGCATAACGCACTTATTAATATATTATAATTATTTTAATATTATGAAATACATTATTATGTGCAAAAAATAATTATTTTTCTTCAATATATGAAAATAATTGTTCTAAATAAAGGATTTGTTGGATGTTAAAAGAAAATATTCAACTTGTAAACATAAAAAAACAAAAATTAAAGTCATACATTTTAATAAAATAGAATTAGAGCTACAATTATTGACGGGTGAACGGATGGGTGGGTGAAGTGTGGGTGATGGATCGAGTAATGAGTGAGATCTACATCACCCAGCACACACCCGTCATCTGGTGTATCATTTGTCTTAGTTTTTGCCAAACAAAACATGTCCAAATGATTGTTACGTCGTAGAAATCCTATTTCGGTCTAGAAATGAGGTCTTCTGACCCTCGACAACCCAACAACCTATCTTCATTTAGTATTAGATGTTAACAAAAAATAAGGGTTAAAATGTCTAAGTTTTTGGTAGTGAAGAGGACTTATAATGGATGGGGGAGTACTGTTACATGATCGATATTTTGATACTAAGATAGATCGATATGAAGTTATGGAGTTGGTCATGGAAGTAACGAATACTTAACTGTGATAGGGTTCATAAATAGTGGTCATAACCGTGTCATCAAGCATGAATACATTGAGGTCATATGGATCAATGATTTAGTTCATAGAAATGTCATATGGCCTAAGGCCGAGGAATGTGTAATGCATAAGTAAACAAGTATAGAAACCAAAATGGATAACAAAAGAGTAAAGCCAACTAGCTGGAAAACCAACAGTGATAAAACAGAAAGAAATGAGGAGAATATGAAAACAGAAAGAGACTAAGAAAAGAAAGAAAATAGGTGTCAACAACACTGTGAGGACAAAAAGTAAATAACTCGAGTGAGGTAGTAAGTACAGTAAAATTAAAGTTAATAGCAGCGAAGTAATATCCATCACTATGGAAAACATTGATGGTGAACACTATAATAGTTAAAGAATGGATCAAAATAGTGCCATAAACATTAACCTTGATAATATTAACCTTGATCAAAATAGTGCCATAAAGGGCTCTATTGGTGCAACAAAATAACACCCCGAGTATAATAGATACGATCATAATTCAACGACATTCTTAATGGCCTCCGGAATTGCGCTTTCAGCTGGTGGAGGGGGTAGGATCATTACTTGGAAGAGCTGAAGTAATCAGCCAAACAAATATGCAATCTTTGGATATACACATCATTCAACCTAAGTAATAATGACTAATCCCTTAATATTATTAACTATACTCAGTGACCCACCTTTGGATGATCTTCTAGAATCAATATATATTTAAAAGTTGGCTTCCTAGCCAATAAATGTTGCTCTTTTAATGCATGGAATGAAATGTGCTACTCTTCCTACCATGTTGTTATGCAGGTTTATCCGCAAGCCCCATTGGGCTGAAATGGCTTGGTGTCCGAAATTTGCTACTCTTCAAATACAATACGATATTTGGCCTTAATTATAACATTTGGCCCAACACAAAGTTAAATGATTGGCCCAACACAAATTTAACTAACCATCTGCTAACGTTCAAACAAAGTTAAACCCTACACCTACCTCCATTTAATTAAGAGAATTAAGTAGAAACGATGAAGAGGCATGGAATGAAGTAAACGATTGACTTTTCACCTACACCTACATCAATGGTGTTCCTCATCCTTGCGCCTATAAATACGGTTGGCCATAACATCAGATTCCTTGACTTCCATTTGCTCCCGTCTTTACTGTTGCCCACTTGCCCTGACTCTTCCCCTCTCTCTCCCATCTCTTTCTCAGCCGGCCTAACTCTCCCTCTCGGCCTCTCCCATCTTTTTCTCTTACTCCCCTCAAATCCCAATCTCTCATCCTCTCCTTGCAATCTCTTGTACAATGGGCAACGAAGTTGTGCCGACGTCTACCGTCTGGACTCTGGAGTGGACGCCGCCGCGGCCGATGAGGAAGCGAGGTCCACGGTCCACCGCTGCTAGCTGACGAGGACGACGATGCGGCCGACGAGGAAGGCGAACGTGGACGGCGTGTTGCTGCAAGCTGCTTGCCTGCTTGGGCCAACTCCGCGAAAGGCCGAAGAGGCCCAAAATCAGGTCAATTTTTTTGCCCCCTTTTTTTTCCTTTTGAATGGGTGACTGATTGCTTTATGCTTATTGACTAATGTCTTTGTAATTTATATATTCTGGATTCTGATGTTGTGATTGCATAGGATTGAAGGAATTTGAAGTGGATCCGTGGAATGGAGTGGAGCTGTTGTGCTGAAGAGCTCAAAGGTTACTTTTAAAACTCTTTCTTATCCATGAAATTGTTTTTATTAGAATTTGATAATCCAATGTATTATATTTTATGTTATGTATGGCTCCTCAACTTTTTTTAATGCGTATGTTTGAATGTTGTCAGGCGATTGTTGATGCGTACAAGGACGAGCCTGGAAACCCTAAGTATGCCTTCAAGGTACTTTTGCTTGAACTGCATTGGAGTGTTGTTAACAGTGCTGACTGTTATACAATCACCCTTAACTTTTATGACACAGAATTATAACACTGGAATATATGTACACATAGTTCTTCTATAGGCATCCTTTTTATTTCAGGAATATGGAAATCTGGAAGAGAAACAGCTCGTAGTTCCGAATAGAAATTGATGCGGGCAAACCCATGGCCAACCGCCCCAACAGTCCCAGGGTCCGAAACCCCCGAACGGCCCTCGCACGGACCGCGGCTCGGTATGCCACTGTGGCGACGGTCCCACAGACCCTCCCACGTTTTAATCAGGTCTGCAGACCACGCACCCTAACCCGTCTCCCAATAGGCACGAGGCCTTGCTGAGTGGGTTGATGTTGGGGGGAATCGAACCCCCAACCTTTGATACAAGGGCAAATCCATGCACACTTGTATCACCAATTGAGCTGCTATCAGACATGGAATTGCCGAATCGCCTGGTTTGTTTCTCTACTATGAGAGCCCTCTGATGCGCCATAGAGATTGAGATCGGGTCAAATAGATTCACGGTGTCTTGAATCTGAACCCTCAGCCCGCCTACATAGCGCGACACAAGTTGATCCTCCGTTTCGTGAAGTTCATTCCTGGACACCAATTGATAGAACTCCGCGGTGTATTCGTCCACCGACTTGGCGCCTTGCCTCAAACTCTGCAGTCGCTGGTACAACAACCTTTGGAAATTATGAGGAAGAAACTCCGACTTCAATTGCTTCCTCATCTTCTCCCAAGTTTGAATTTTCACCTTGCCTAGTCTCTTTCGGGTCAATTTTGTTTGCTGCCACCAAGTCGTCGCTCTCCCTCTCAATCGTGTTGCCACCAGGGGAACGCACTTGTCGCTGGGCACTCCTTTGAATTTCAAGATATCTTCAACCGAGGCCATCCAATCAAGGAATTCCTCGGGATTCATGCTGCCATGAAACTCGGGAATCTCAGTTCGCATGCATGACTCCCATCATCGCCGATCATCTTCCTCCCTGTGTGCTCGACGCCGTCGTTGAGGTATTTCTTCTTCCTCTTCGGTCCTCTCCTCATCGGTTTATTCCGGATGTTGAAGGTTGTGATTGACTCTTTGGTGACCTTGCTCTTCAAAGAGAGTCGACATCTGTTGCGCCAACCTATCTGCTAGTTGCTCTATACGTTGATCCATCATCTGGTGTAGTCGGCGCTCGAGTTGGACCAAGTCGTCTCGCTGATAGACGTCCTCGACTCATTGGTTTCTCCTGGGCGGCATGGCTGACAGGAACAGAACGTCAAGCTCTGATACCAACTGATGCAGCGGAAAGGATAGAATAAGATAAATCTAATAATCTGTTGATTAACCAACGTAATGCCAGATTAAAAGCTTCCACTCCTATTGATTCTACGAATGCTAGGATATGAGCAACCAATACTTCGTTGATTCAAGAGAATGCCGAAATTGGGAAAATTGGCTAAAGCCTTTGAGATTACCAAAAATGAACTCCCTTCAAAGGCTTACAAACGCAGTATATATAATCATACTTATCAAAGACATAATTAAAGATTATAGAAAGTTGTATCTGGTTCTTGGGCCCCCAAAATGCAATAACTGGAGTGTGGGAATTTGACGAGAGAAGGGGGCTGAATGCAGCATTCAATTCATGCCGACAAACTCTAGCTGCCACTTGATTGTGTCCACATCAAAACTGCTCTGATACCAATTGAAAGAAATTTAACGCTTTCTAGTCATGAAATCAATCCCAAATAGATCTAGACTTGATCTAAATTCAACCCTAATGTTTACCAAAGCAAGATGAAAATACTAACCCTGATCCATGTTCATAAAGCCTTTAATCTAAACAATTCTTCAATTGAATTTTTCCTCCCTTTAGCCTTTGCCTTTTTTGTTCTTTGATGGACTAGAACTCTACTTTATGTTCTCGATACTTTAAGGCAAAAGTGAAAACTATCACCCCTTGCCGTTAACTACCTCTAACATATATATACTCTATTTTGGTTGTTAATATGATAACCACCGGCCCTTTTGTACATATATGTTATATGTAATGAGAACAAACCACATATAATAAAATTAGGCAAGGGACGAGGGAACTCAATACTCCCGGATTTTAATGTCGTTAACCGAAATCGATGCATCACGGTGTCGACTTTTATATTAATATCTTAATCACATAATATGAACTCAATCCCTTATAATTAAATTGAAAGACACATAGGCCATAGCGAATGTTTAATTCATAAAATATTCTAACATTCCCATCTTTCTGTTCATAGAGGAGTTGGATCTGGATGAATCAAGGCAAGTAGTGAGGATAAGGTCAGTATTGTATTGGGCCTGGTGTGGAACTAGAGATGGAAGGACGAATATAATGGGAGGGTAGTTAGGATTACCATACAACAGTGGTCCTAGCAGTAGGGAGATGAGAAAAGGCATATATAAGATGCTCATGAGCAGACAGGCTAGGAAAGCCCAAATATCACTTAAGGAGGAGTATAATGGGCTGGTCATGATATTCAGAACCTCCGATGCTAATCCTGGGGAAGAGGAAGGGCCATCAGAAGAGTATTGGGCCAGAGAAGGACCAATGTTTGGGGTATGAAGAATACCCTTGCCCTTGAATCTAGCTAACAGAGAAACCATGCATGCCATGGTGAGCCCTAGCTTGTGATGAATTAGTTAGGGCGGGAAGTAGAGAAAGGTACATGGGGAGCATTGGTAGTATAAGTGGATCTAAGGAGCCTTTGAATGGTAAGACTAGCTTGTTCTTCCTCTCCCTCGGTTCCAATGAAGTTAATATCAAGAGGTCTAGCTTGTACGTTATTGAGAGGGCAATTCTCAAAGACATGGTATGCACTAGCACAACAACCACATCCTCGAGAAAAACCCCACTTGGACGATCTTGAGAAATTTTCTAAAACCATGAACATTGACACAAACACGATATTAATTCATCTTATTTCTAATGTTCGAAACTTCATCAAGGCGGATGAAGTTTCCAATGTGGTTTTCACGTAGGATGTAGTCAAGGGTGTGGCCACTGTAAAGGTAACAAGGTAGGAGGGGAGTGTGAATCCAGATATCAACAAGTGTCCCCTGGACATGGTAGGGTCCAATGTGCCAAACCCAATCCTGGGCCTCACGGTTTACGAAGATAAAGAGCAACCGAAAATTTTCCAACTCTCGTACTGATGCGGGGATTAGCCGCGTTGCTTCGGATCTAGACGAAGAGCTCTTGAACAACCAAAACTAGAAAGGTTCAACAAGCTAGGAACTTGTAAAATAGAGCAAAGGCTCAAGAACACAAGTGACTAAGGAGAAAACTGAACATACAAGATAAATAAAAGGGATAAGTAAGAAGAACCCGTAAAGACGAAAGCTCGACCCAACGGCACTCGAAGGATACCGAGAACAAAGCCAACGGATCAATACGATCCCTTCTCCAGCAACTCCACACAACTTGGCAATGGATTCCGCCAAGAGCACGAAGAGGGGACTTATGAAGGCCTACGAACACCAATCTCGAGAGAGATTAACAAACGCAAGACAACTAAGCTACAATTATCATCAACTTCATGAGAAACTGATGCGGGAGCATCCGAGGCTTCACCCAAGTGGCACACAAAGAAATATGGTTCACTCACAAGGGTTCGAGCCAAGCCATTGAGGAAGGAGATGGTCCACTCACAAAGGGCTCGAGCCAAGCGTATGCACGAGGAACTCGAGAACTTGGCAAACCTTCGCGTCTCAAGGGAGCCCACCCTCGTCGAGTACTTCACGGAACCAATACCAAGGACCTTGGTGACATTCCGAGCCGAGCCAAGCGCGGGAGAATGGCAACCACAAGAGTTGAAGCCCAAGGTCCTGACTCGGCCCACCAAACTCGGCCGAGTTGTGCTTAGTGATGGCGACCTCTCAGAAAAACTGTCATATCTTCTGATTCCCAACTCCGATCACGCTCAAATTTTGAGGAGTGAAACTAGACTTCAAAATCTATCTCTGTGAGTTGGAATCACTCCATTCCGATCAAGGAAGAGAGAGAACGGACCTTCTGAAGTTAGGCCAGAAGTTGAGCCTCCTGACTCGGCCCACAACGCGGCCGGGTCCAGGCCGAGTTGTTCTCAGTGAACCACATCGAGCCAAAATCGGCCCACAACTCGGTCGGGTCTTGGACCGAGTTTCTCCCAGTTTAGCTCCTTTTGTCTCGTTTCTTGTTGGGCTTTAATGGGCCGACCCCTTTGGCTATTTAAGACCTTTGTGTTTCTTTGTAACTAAGTTTTTCCAGTTATGAACCTTTGCTTTATGCATTATGAAGATTGAGAGCTCCATGGGAGTGTTTCTCAAAGTTGATTCAAACTTGCTAGGTTGCTCTTGCGTTGTGTCAATTTCGTCTATGATCTTGGTACTCCAAGGCTTCACTCGCCTCCTTCTCTTGCTCTTTGGACACGTCCATCGTTGTGGGAGATTGTAGAAGGAAAGGTCGTTTGTGCACATTGGTTTGGTTATTGGCGACATTGTTTGCCAAGGGTCTCTCCATTGCATCTTTCGGTTGTTCCTATATCCTTGTTTATTTCTTTGTTTCCTATCATTTGCTAACTTGTTCTCTTGTGTTTTCTCTTGTTTCCACCTCCATCTTCCATTCGAGTCTCTTGGCGTCTAGATCGGGCCACTCGCGGCTAATCCCCGCATCAAATTGGTATCAGAGCCATCTTGACGCCGAGCCACCACCATTGCAGCCGAGCCACCACCTTTGGTTAGCTCCTTGAGTCTTCTTTTCCAATTCCTTCATTGTGTTCATCTTGTTCTTCATGTTCTTCATGTTTTTCTTGCTTTGTTGTTTCTAGTCTTATTTTGCTTATGCTTGTGTATTTGTGGACTTTGCTTGCTTGATATTTTCATCACCTATCCAAAAATCCCCACAAAAAGAAAGCCCTACCACAAGCCTTGCAAAAATCTAAACAAAAACCCAAAAACAAATTTTCTGGCGACCGGAAAACCCTTCCGCCGCCTTGCTACCACCACCACCATCACCCAACAGCCACCACCCACCACCACAGCAACCCCACGTTCCCAGCCATGCCCCTTGAATGTTTGAATGTTAAGGCTTAAAGTGTGCATGTGATTTGGCACAATTTTGGCAAAGAAACACCTTACTTTCTTTCTAGCCATTTTGGTTGCCTTAGGAAGTTTGGGAAATAGCCAAATGGGACCCTTTGCAGCCTTGTATGTGGAAGAGAGCTTGAAAGCTACCTATTGCTATTAGTGGCAAGTATCCAAGCTTCTTTCTCCCCTCTCTCCATTTCGGCCCACACCTTTTAGCCTCCAAAATCAGCCTTTTCTTTGCTCCAAGGAAGTCCAAGTCAACACAAAAGAGAAGAAAGGAGAAGCCTATTTTCGGCCACCCACTATACCCACACAAATCAGCCCATTTCTTCCAAAACCAAGGGAAGCCAAGAAAAGAAAGCCCACACACTTGTCTTCTATTTTCTTGTTATTGCACGTTTTTCCCTACAAAAAAAAGAGAAGGGAAAAAAAAAACGAGATCAAAAAAAAAAGGAAGAAGAAAAGAAAGACAAATGTGTATGTGTTTATTGGTGCTTTCTCTTGATATCATTAAGTGTTCTTGAAGACTTGATCACCCTAGCCCAAGCTTGGTACCCTACTCACCTTGCCTAAACACATTTCATATCATTGGCAATTGTTCACAAGTCATGAGCATTGGTATTACATGCTAGATATAACATTGCTTTGTTGGGTCTTCTAAACACTTTTTCATTGAGTTTTCTTGTGTGATCGTATTGAGTCCAATTGTGTTTGAGCTTCCATTGTGTGTCCCTTGGGCTCATTTCCAAGTCCAAACACATATTTTAGTTCCACCCAATTGCATTGTCATTCTCTATGATCCAAGAGCTATTCTCACCTTTGGTTTGTGTTGTCTAAGTTCACCAAGTTCTATTGAAGATTTTGTCTCTCTCAAGGCAACCTTACATTCCAAAGCTTGTATCGAATCAACAAGAGAGTGAGTGACACGAGTGATCAAACACTTGTGAGGATTGTTTTGATTTCACTAACCCTAACATATTTCTTGGAGTTTGTTGATCATGTCTTATAAAGGAAGTCCATCACATGGAGGGTCCAAACCAATGGCACCTGAGTTGTTCAACATGTTCAAGGCCATGTCGGACAACATTGCTATCTTGTCTAATCGGATGGTAGCATTAGAGACAAGAGTGCCCAAGCCCGCAGTCGTGCCCCAAGAGATGCACCGAGTGCCCATAGCCACCAACTTCCCCCGGCGTAGAGATAAGCCTAATGCTCCTAACCATTATAATGACTTTCAGGAAATGCCAAGGCGTGCCTATCATGAGGAGCCAAGGCGAGCCTATGAAGATGAAGAGCAAAATGGAGTTGACAAGGTCAAGTGGAAGATTCCCTCTTTTGAAGGCCAAGGTGATTCATATGTCTACATGGAATGGGAGGCCAAGATTGAACAAATATGGAGTTGTCACAACTTTCCCGAGCATAAAAAGGTACAACTCACCACCCTTGAATTCAATGGTTATGCACTAACATGGTGGGATAATCTTGTGAAAGAAAGGAAAAAAACCTTAGATGCACCTGTGACAACTTGGACTCAAATGAAGGCCTTGATGAGAGCTCGCTTTGTGCCTCGACACTACACACAATTGCTACCCTTAGCCAACAAAATTGAAAGACAAACTAAGCATAGGAACCAAGGAGGAAGAAGTTCAAGTGGTAGCCAAAACTGAGGCTATCATCCTCATATGGAGCAAGGGGAGCCAAGGAGGAGTGCTAAGCCAAGCCCCTCCCTGCTGAGCCTAAATCCCCTAGCCGATGCTCCTGCCTCCAAAGGAAGTACTCCTAACCCTTCTCCCGGAGCTAGAGATATCACATGTATTCAAGCCATGCTTGAGGAATTCAAGCCAAGAAGGAAGGAGGAGGTTCTTGCTATTGAACCAATGGTCAAAGGAGAGGAGATTGAGCCAAAGGAAAAACAAGAGGACGTTGTAGAAACATCTCCTTCACCTACAAGGGTCAAGCATCGATTGCCCATCATTGTGCGTAGCTCATTCAAATCCTTGGCTACTCCATGGATGGACCGGACTCACATGGTTCCTTCAAGCTTACCTTTCCTACCCCATGAAGAGGTTGAAGCCAAGAAATCAATTCTCAAACAAGAGAAAAAGGATGTGCCAATGGAGACTAATGCAAGGGAAGTACCTCTTATCTCCACCTTTCCAATTCCATCTCTTGAGTTTGCAAATGAGCATGTCATTCCATATAGGACAATACACATGGAAAAATCAGTCCTTGCATGTAGAACTAGGTACTCAAGCATACATCAATTTTCTTTAGCACAATACATGTCTTGTGGAATGCATCTTGTTCATAATATGATCCTTATGTCCATACATGTGTGTTATATTGATCCTTGCATCACTAAGCATGTACATAGGTCTAGGAAGAAGAGTGGAATAATGTGTGCATGTTTGTTTGGATATCATATAGTCATTGGAAGATTTGTGCTTACATTATTACAATTGTGTGAACATGATAGAGGACCTCATTTTGCCAATGTTGATATGACCAAGTCCTCTAAGAAAGATGAATTCATTGCATGCCCTAAACTCCATAATGCATCTTATGTGACTAACCCTTGTATTGACCAAGTTGTGGAGTTGCATGGAGTTTCTAGTGCTTTGATTTCAGGACAAGAAGTGAAGTGTGTGCTCTACTCAAAGTTGGAGTCCGGAGAAGTGCCCTTTGAACCAGGAGATCAAGACGTCTCACATGTGGCTGATTTGGTTCATTCCTTGGTGGAGTGCATTCGGGAATTGCATGAGCGCACAAGGAACAAACTTCATGCCAAGGCGGAGCACAATGCAGTCAAGGCCAACAAAGAGCGCCGCCGCTTGGTGTTTCACCCCGGAGAGGAGATGTGCCTTCCAAGAGGCGTCAATCCAAGCTTTCCCAAAAGGCGAAGTACAAGGCATACAAGCTTAGATTTGAGGTCGAATCTTTTCCAAGAAGGGGAGAATGATGCGGGAGCATCCGAGGCTTCACCCAAGTGGCACACAAAGAAATATGGTTCACTCACAAGGGTTCGAGCCAAGCCATTGAGGAAGGAGATGGTCCACTCACAAAGGGCTCGAGCCAAGCGTATGCACGAGGAACTCGAGAACTTGGCAAACCTTCGCGTCTCAAGGGAGCCCACCCTCGTCGAGTACTTCACGGAACCAATACCAAGGACCTTGGTGACATTCCGAGCCGAGCCAAGCGCGGGAGAATGGCAACCACAAGAGTTGAAGCCCAAGGTCCTGACTCGGCCCACCAAACTCGGCCGAGTTGTGCTTAGTGATGGCGACCTCTCAGAAAAACTGTCATATCTTCTGATTCCCAACTCCGATCACGCTCAAATTTTGAGGAGTGAAACTAGACTTCAAGATCTATCTCTGGGAGTGGGAATCACTCCATTCCGATCAAGGACGAGAGAGAACGGACCTTCTGAAGTTAGGCCAGAAGTTGAGCCTCCTGACTCGGCCCACAACTCGGCCGGGTCCAGGCCGAGTTGTTCTCAGTGAACCACGTCGAGCCAAACTCGGCCCACAACTCGGTCGGGTCTTGGACCGAGTTTCTCCCAGTTTAGCTCCTTTTGTCTCGTTTCTTGTTGGGCTTTTATAGGCCGACCCCTTTGGCTATTTAAGACCTTTGTGTTTCTTTGTAACTCAGTTTTTCCCCAGTTATGAACCTTTGCTTTATGCATTATGAAGATTGAGAGCTCCATGGGAGTGTTTTTCTCAAAGTTGATTCAAACTTGCTAGGTTGCTCTTGCGTTGTGTCAATTTCGTCTATGATCTTGGTGCTCCAAGGCTTCACTCGCCTCCTTCTCTTGCTCTTTGGACACGTCCATCGTTGTGGGAGATTGTAGAAGGAAAGGTCGTTTGTGCACATTGGTTTGGTTATTGGCGACATTGTTTGCCAAGGGTCTCTCCATTGCATCTTTCGGTTGTTCCTATATCCTTGTTTATTTCTTTGTTTCCTATCATTTGCTAACTTGTTCTCTTGTGTTTTCTCTTGTTTCCACCTCCATCTTCCATTCGAGTCTCTTGGCGTCTAGATCGGGCCACTCGCGGCTAATCCCCGCATCAGAAACTCTCAAGCTCTCATTTGGGTTCCACAAAGGGAGTGTTTAACACATAAAAGGGTTGTCTGTCGAAAATAATAAAAGGCAAGTGGCTTATATAGTTCACATAATCACATAATCCCTCCTTGGGGTTCCTTGTTGATGATTTGAGTGTGAGTTTGTGAGAGATTGAGAAGAGAAAAGTGTTTGAGAGAGTTTGAGTTGATAGAAATTAATTGGAGGCCTTAGGGGAGGATTCCTCTAGCCAAGGTAATGTTCCAATTCTCTATTTTTCAACTAAATGACAAGGAAGCCAAGGAAAGGCTTAAATAGTCTAGGGTTTTTGGGAGTGGGATAGAAGCCATAGGCACATGGATCCACACCCCCATCCACTAAAGAAATACCCTAATTATCCAAAATGAAAAGGCACTAACATAACTTAATTGCCAAAAAGGGAAAAAGGGATAAAAGGCTCGGATATAGACGTGTGCACAAATGCCTTGGAGTCGAAGCATGATCGATGCTTGAGTGTTGTGGCATTGATGCGCCTGCGTTTTGGTGGTCAAGGCCTTGAATCCTTGTTGATGGGTGGTTTTCACTCATCACTCTCCCCTTCTTGAAGGAGAATTGTCCTCAATTCGATCATCGGGGACCGGGGGAACATAAGGGCCGAAGTCCGCCACAAGGATTGCGGTGCGGGCCTCGAGAAGCATCGGCATAAAAGCATCATCGACGAGCCTCCTTAGCAGATGGCAGGCGTCACGACCGTATGGGCGAGGTTTGGAGCGGCTCCCGGCTTGAATCCATGCGAACGGTGGAGGCATGTGTTCCGAAGGCCTAAAACAAGCAATCTCGACAAGCAATTGAAAAGTTAGCCAACGGTGCGGCGGATCCCTAGGGATGGCCCTAAGTAAGGCATCGGGGTGGGGGTGGCACCTAATGGCAAGGAGAATGCCGTTCCCAAGTTTCAGCCACCAAAGTGTCCAAAAACAATCCACGAGGCTAGGGTCCCAAGCCAACACAATAGTACGATGCATTCCATAGAAGTTTGCCTCGAAACCAATTGGAAAGGGAACTAGTGCGGTTGTAGTTGACGGAAGACAAGACATTCCACGAGATCTCCTAGGGCTTATCTTGCCTAAAATATATATGGGATCCCTCCCCTTCTTATACATGGGTAATTCGCTGAAAAAGACCATACCTAGGTCTCCCCAAGTGGTGGATGAATGGTAAAAGGGGCCGAGAAGGCCGGGAGTGTGGAGCCTAGGCAAAGGGGGCACAAGTGGTGGTGCAAGGGTATAATCCTCAAATGTGGTGACATAGCTTGTGTTCCCAAACTCAAAATGGCAATCTATAGCATCCTTAAGCAATAATGTCTTAAATGGGGCTCTAAGGTCAAAAGGATCATGATGCGGGGTGAACCACAATGACAAGGACCTTAGACGCCAATGCTAGGAAGCACACAAACCAAACCAGAAAAGTTAGAACTCGGACAAAGAAGGACAAGATAACTCAAAGAACCAAAAGGATCAAGAGAGAAACCCTTGGTCTTAGGAGACCAAGAACCAAACCCAATGACGCAATCGACCCCTTGAACTACAATCTCACACATGAATGGAGGAATTCCAATGAGCACGAGAAGGACGATTAGTGTAGTCTACGATCACCAACTCAGAAGAGATTGACACCCGCAAACAACCTAAGCTTTTGTTGATCGACAACACTCACAATGAAAAAGCTCTCTTCTTGCAATAACCGTAAGTTTCAATCAAAGATAATCTGTCTAAAACAAGTGAAGAGCGGCCCTTAAATAGTCCTAAGTGGCCGGTCCTAAAGTTACTAAAAATAGCAAGTAAAGGTGCCTTAAAACAAACAAGGCAATGTCATGCAAAACGCCAAACATTGGCGACCCAAATGTCTCAAAATAATCCCTAAATACTTGAATGAAAGATAGGAAAGAAATGCCGAGAACGCCTCCCTTTAGCCCTTGAAGTGCTTGGCATGAACAATGGCCAATGTCCTAGTAGAAGTCTCTGTAGGCACATCGGCGGCGACGTCGGGCAATTCCTTGGCGGCGATGTGGCTTAGCAAGGCTTCAACCTCTTCTTGAAGACGCCGTGCTTGGCTCCCAGTGATCGGTCCTCCGCCGCCTGGTGGCCAATAGGGAAGATCGTTGCTAGGCGCGGCGTCGGGCACGGGTGCGGTGAGGTCTTGTTGAGTGCTTGGTGGTACTCCATCATCCTTCCCTTTTTGGAAAGGATTCGACCCCGAATCACCATCCTCGTCCAAAGAATGGTAAGGAGTAAGGTCCGCTACGTTGAAGGTGGGACTAACACCATAAGTGTCCGGCAACTCCAAGACATAAGCATTATCACCAACACGGCGCAGCACCTGGAATGGTCCATCTCCCCTTGGAGCTAGCTTGGACTTGTGCCTCTCCGGGAAGCGCTCCTTCCTAAGGTGAACCCACACAAGGTCACCGGGTTGAAACACTAGGTGTCGGCGTCCCTTGTTGGCTTTGGTGGCATTGTGTGCGGCCTTGGCTTCCAAAATTGTTCTCGTACGCCCATGCAGCTCCTTAATGAAATCCAAGTGCTTACCTGCATCAAAACTTTCACGCTCCTTCATGGGAAAAGGAGTAAGATCAAGTGGAGTCAAGGGATTCACACCATAAACACAAGCAAAAGGTGTGAGTTGTGTGGAAGAATGGATAGTTCTATTATAAGCAAATTCCACGTGTGGTAAAGCATCTTCCCAAGCTTTGAGGTTCTTCCTAAGAATGGCTCTAAGAATGGTGGCTAAAGTCCTATTGGTGACCTCCGTTTGCCCATCCGTAGCCTAGTTCCCAATCTACTCCATAAAGTCTTCCAAAAATGACTAAGGAACTTCACATCCCTATCACTCACTATAGTCCATGGTACACCATGTAATCTCACAATCTCCCTAAAGAAAAGGTCAGCTACATTAGATGCATCATCGGTCTTGTGGCAAGCTATGAAATGTTCCATCTTGGAGAAACGATCAACCACCACAAAGATTGAATCTCTCCCCTTCTTAGTCCTAGGTAACCCCACTATAAAATCCATAGATATATCTTCCCAAGGGGCAATAGGAATAGGTAAGGGACTATACAACCCATGCGGCTTTAACCTCGACTTAGCCTTAAGACAATCCAAACATCTCCTCACTAGATGCTCTACATCCCTAAGCATATGTGGCCAATAAAAATGAGTGTGCAACATATGATAAGTCTCATCCCTCCCAAAATGACCCATTAAGCCGCCCCTATGGGCTTCCTCAACAAGTAATAATCGAAGGGAACACTTAGGTATACACACTTTGTCAATTCGAAACAAGAAACCATCAACCAAATAGTCTAATGATCCCTTTTGCACACATTGCTTGTAAATATCACCAAAATCAGGATCAACCACATACAATTCCTTAATGTAAGCAAAGCCTATCACCTTAGAATCTAATGTGGTCAACAAAGCATACCTCCTAGAAAGAGCATCGGCAACTACATTGTCCTTCCCCTTTTTGTACTTAATGACATAAGGAAAGGTCTCAATAAATTCCATCCATCTACCATGACGCCTATCTAACTTGTCTTGACTCCTAAAATGTTTTAAAGATTCATGGTCGGTGTGTAAGACAAATTCTCTAGGCCATAAGTAGTGTTGCCAAGTCTTAAGCACTCTAAACAAAGCATACAATTCCTTATCATACGTAGAGTAGTTAAGACATGCTCCTTTCAACTTTTCACTAAAGAAGGCAATAATAGGCTTACCTTCTTGCATGAGGACGCCTCCAATGCCAATGCCCGAGGCATCACATTCCACTTCAAAAGGCCTTGTGAAATCCGGTAGGACTAGCAAAGGTGCTTGCGTGAGCTTCCACTTCAAGACGTTGAAGGCCCTTTCTTGCGCTTCCTCCCAAACAAAGGGACTGTTTTTCTTGGTGATTTCAGTCAAGGGCGCAGCTATGGTGCTAAAGTCCTTGACGAAGCGCCGGTAGAAGCTTGCAATCCCATGGAAACTCCTCACATGGCCAATGGACGTGGGGGTTGGCCAATCTTGTATGGCTCGGATCTTGTCCTCATCAACTTGTAGCCCTTGAGAACTCACTACAAAACCAAGAAATGAAACTCTATTAGTGCAGAATTCACTCTTCTTAAAATTGGCATACAAGTGTGCTACACGCAAGGTAGAAAGTACTTCCCTTAGATGTTGCTCATGCTCCTCCAATGACCTGTTATAGATTAGTATATCATCAAAATAAACCACAACAAACCTCCCTATGTAGTGCCTTAGCACATGGTTCATGAGGCGCATGAAGGTACTCGGTGCATTGGTCAACCCAAAGGGCATGACAACCCATTCATAGAGGCCGAACTTAGTCTTGAATGCCATCTTCCATTCATCTCCTTCCTTCATCCGAATTTGGTGATAGCCACTTTTGAGGTCAATCTTGGTGAAGATGGACGCCCCATGTAGCTCATCTAGCATGTCGTCAAGCCTCGGAATCGGGTGGCGGTACTTGATGGTGATGTTGTTGATAGCCCGGCAATCGACACACATCCTCCATGACCCATCTTTCTTGGGCACTAGAAGAACCGGAACGGCACAAGGACTAAGACTCTCTCGAACATGGCCCTTATCTAGAAGCTCTTGTACTTGGCTTTGGATCTCGTGTGTCTCCTTGGGATTCATCCTATATGCTGGCCGGTTGGGAAATGTTGCGCCGGGAATGAGATCAATTTTATGCTCAATCCCCCGTATTGGTGGTAGGCCAGGAGGGATCTCGTCCGGAAACACATCCTTGAACTCTTCAAGAAGTCCTTGAATGCTTGGTGGAAGGGCAGCCTTGACTTCTTCACTAATCAATGTCATTTGCTTGCACAAAGCCATTAGGTTGGCATCAAGGGGAACACATTCTGTCGTGAACTCTTGCTTCGAGACTATGAGGGCACGGTTGGCTGGATTTGGTGTAGGTGAGCCCTCGGTTGGCTCGTGTGCAGCCTTGCTTCTCTTCTTCTTCTCCTCCTCTTTCTCTTGCTCCCTTTTCTTGTCATAAGCTTAGGCTGATACGGGGTAAACCGTAGGATGGCCCGACCTTGGTGAACAACACACGAACAAGCAAGAACAACAACAAAGTTAGATTCGGCGGAAGGGAAAAAGAACAAGAAAGAACAAACAAGAAATGGATGAATGATGAACAAGATGAAACCAAACACCCGGAGGTAGAAACCCTTGATTCGGATGAATCGAGAACCTCCACACCTAAAGTAGATGACCTCGCCTTCTACAACTTTACACAAGGAAGAACGGATCTTCAAGGCACGAAGAGGATATTTTGTGTCGCTTTGGATCAACAACTCGAAAGGACTTGACAATCACAACTCGACCAAAATCAGTTCGGATTGAGCAACTCACGAAACCTCTCTTTTGGGGAAGTTTCCAATTCAGAAAACGTGTTCTTAATAATGTGATTGCTGCCAAATTAGAAAGAAAACAAAGCTTAAATACTTCCTAAGAGAACCGGCTTTCTAACACTAAACTAAGCTAAACCGGAATTAAAAGCACAAAACCGAGTCTAATAATGTCAAAAGCCCACACGGCTGAAATATGCTAAAAGGAGAAAGTTTCCAATAGTGGAAGGTGTATACAAGCCATACACTCATTGATACGGGGTAAGCCGTAGGATGGCCCGACCTTGGTGAACAACACACGAACAAGCAAAACAAGACAAGTCAGATTCGGTGGAAGAGAAAAGAACAAGAAAGAACAACAAGAAAATAGAAGAACGATGATGAACAAGAAGAAACCAAACACCCGGAATTAGAAACCCTTGATTCGGATGAATCAAGAACCTCCAACCCTAAAGTAGATGACCTCGTCTTCTACAACTCCACACAAGGAAGAACGGATCTTCAAAGCACGAAGAGGATATTTTGTGTCGATTTGGATCAACAACTCGAAAGCAATTGACAAACGCAACTCGACCAAAATCAGTTCGGATGAGCAACTCACGAAAACCTCTCTTTGGGGAAGTTTCCAATTCAGAAAATAAGTTCTTACTAATGTGATTGCCCCTGAAATTAGAAAGAAAACAAGCTTAAATACCTACTAAGAGAACCGGCTCCTAAACCACTAAACTAATGCTAAACCGGAAATAAAGAGGAAAACCGAGTCTAAAAATGTCAATAGCCCACACGGCTGAAATATGCTAAAAAAAAGGAAAGTTTCTAATAGTGGAAGGTGTAGACAAACCCTACACTCAACCACTAGAAACCCTTGACACCGAGAAGGCCTTGGACGAGGCCGTTGGAACCTCCACCGGGACTTGATGTATGAGCTCGGCTAGCTCATCTTGGAGACGTCTAGCTTGGCTCCTTGTCATGGGCCCGGATGGTGGTTGGTGCAAGGATGGTCCTCCATCATCCTCCCCTTCTTGGAGAGGATCCGTCCACGGATCATGAAGCTTAGAATGGTTGACGTCCGGCTGGTGGTAGGGAGTCAAATCAGCCACGTTGAAGGTGGCACTCACACCATATGTGTCCGGGAGGTCTAGGACATAGGCGTTGTCACCGACGCGGTGCAGCACCTTGAATGGACCATCTCCTCTAGGTGCAAGTTTGGACTTGCGCTGCTCCGGGAAGCGCTCCTTCCTCAAATGCACCCAAACGAGATCACCGGGCTGGAAAATCACTCGCTTGCGTCCCTTGTTAGCTCTAGCTGCATTCCGCTCCGCACATGCTTCCAGCTTCTCCTTAGTCCGTGCATGCAGCTCCTTGATGAACTCCACGTGCTTTCCTGCATCAAAACTTTCACGCTCCTTCATAGGAAAAGGAGCAAGATCAAGTGGAGTATTGGGGTTGATACCATAAACACATGCAAACGGAGACAATGAAGTAGAAGAATGGACTGTCCTATTGTAAGCAAACTCTACATGTGGTAGAGCTTCCTCCCAAGCCTTAAGGTTCTTCGTAAGAATGGCTCGTAGAAGGGTTGATAAAGTCCGATTAGTTACTTCGGTTTGGCCATCCGTTTGAGGATGACTAGAGGTAGAGAACAAGAGTCTCGTCCCTAGCTTTCCCCAAAGCGTCTTCCAAAAGTAACTAAGGAATTTAACATCCCGATCACTCACTATAGTACGGGGTACACCATGTAGCCTCACGACTTCCCTAAAGAAGAGATCAGCGACATTGGATGCATCATCCGTCTTATGGCAAGCAATGAAATGAGCCATCTTAGAGAAACGATCAACTACCACAAAGATAGAATCATGTCCCTTCTTAGTCCGGGGCAGCCCCACGATAAAGTCCATTGAGATGTCCTCCCAAGGGGCACTTGGGATGGGCAATGGGCTGTATAAGCCGTGAGGTTGCAACCTAGACTTGGCCTTTAGGCAATCCAAACACCTCTTAATAAGGTGCTCAACATCCCTAAGCATGTGGGGCCAAAAGAAATGTGCACATAGCATATGATACGTTTTGTCCCTTCCGAAGTGACCCATTAAACCACCCTTATGGGCTTCTTCAACGAGTAACATACGCAAGGAACAAATAGGTATGCACACCTTTTCAGCCTTAAATAAGAATCCATCAAACAAGTAAAACTTGTCACATGAACCCTTATCTACACACGTCTTATAGATGGCACCAAAATCAGCATCTTCCACATACAACTCCTTTATATATGCAAATCCTAAGACCTTGGAGTCTAATGTGGTAAGCAAGGTGTATCTCCTAGATAGGGCATCGGCAACTACATTGTCCTTTCCCTTTTTGTATTTGATAACATAAGGGAAAGTCTCAATAAATTCCATCCACCTACCATGTCGTCTATCAAGTTTATCTTGGCTCTTGAAGTGCTTCAAGGACTCATGGTCCATATGCAAGATAAACTCTCTAGGCCACAAGTAGTGTTGCCAAGTCTTAAGTACTCTAAATAGGGCAAAGAGTTCTTTGTCATATGTAGAATAATTAAGACTAGCCCCTTTCAATTTCTCACTAAAGAAGGCTACGGGTTTACCTTCCTGCATAAGCACGCCTCCAATGCCAATCCCGGATGCATCACACTCCACCTCGAATGGCCTTGTGAAGTCGGGTAGTACTAGCAACGGAGCTTGCGTCAACCTCCATTTTAGGGCATTGAATGCCCTCTCTTGCGCCTCCGCCCATACAAACGCCGAGTGCTTCTTGGTCACCTCCGTCAAGGGGGCAGCGATTGTGCTGAAATCCTTCACGAACCGCCTATAGAAACTAGCTAGCCCATGGAAGCTCCGCACTTGGCTCACTGAGGTAGGCGTAGGCCACTCTTGAATCGCCTTTATCTTGCTCTCATCTACTTGAAGACCCTTGGAGCTCACTACAAAACCAAGAAAAGAAACATGATTAGTGCAGAATTCACACTTCTTCTCATTGGCATATAAGCACGCACTACGTAAAGTAGAGAGTACTTCCCTCAAATGTTGCTCATGCTCCTCTATAGACTTGCTGTATATTAGTATATCATCAAAATAAACAACAACAAATCTACCTATAAACTGCCTCAAAACATGGTTCATTAAACGCATGAAAGTACTAGGAGCGTTTGTCAAGCTAAAAGGCATGACAACCCACTCATACAAACCGAACTTTGTTTTGAAGGCCGTTTTCCATTCATCCCCCTCCTTCATCCTTATTTGATGGTAGCCGCTGCGGAGGTCTATCTTGGTGAAGACCGAGGCTCCATGCAGCTCATCTAGCATATCATCGAGGCGGGGGATTGGATGCCGGTACTTGATTGTGATATTGTTGATCGCTCGGCAGTCCACGCACATCCTCCACGTGCCATCCTTCTTGGGCACTAACAGCACTGGCACGGCACAAGGGCTAAGGCTCTCACGCACATGGCCCTTGTCAAGCAACGCCTTTACTTGCTCTTGCACCTCTTGGGTCTCCTTGGGGTTCATCCTGTACGCCGGCCTGTTTGGAAGAGTAGCACCCGGTATTAGGTCAATTTGATGTTCAATGCCTCTCATAGGGGGCAGTCCGGGTGGCATCTCCTCGGGGAACACGTCTTGGAACTCTTCTAGCAATGCTAAGATGTTCCTAGGCAGCGTAGACTTCAACTCTTCACTCAATAACCCGAGGCCCTTGCACAAGAGCATGAGGACGGCATCTTGTGGTAGGTGCTCCTCTCTCAACTCCTCCTTGGAAGCCATCAAAGCTTGAGACGTGGTCTTTGTCTTGGAGGTGCTCTCGGCCTTACTCCCCTTCTTAGCCTCAACCGACTTCTCTTGGTCCTTCTTCTTCTCAAAGGCTTGATGAGGGATCATTTCAAGGACCTACATTCGATGGAGCAATCACACGTTCAAGAGCTAAGGAGATCCAACAAGAGTTGGACAAGGTCGTCACCTTATCCTTGTCCAAGATGCATGATATGTTAGAGGATCCTCCCAATCTTGAATTGAAGACTTTGCTCACCATTTCAGCCCATGAAGACCTCAAACATGTTGAGGGAATTAAGTGAACTTGTAGTAGGAGTTTTATGACATTATGGCCGTTTGTTTTAAGTTGTTTTAAGACACCTTTACTTGCTATTTTAGGACCGGCCCTTAGAAGTATATAAGGCGCCTTAGTTGCTGTTTTTGGGACGTTAGAACACACATTTGCAGACTTTGTATTTTCAGTTTCCACATCCAAAAGAGAGATTTTGGGTTCGGTGGTAAGGATTGTTGCTTGATTACGTCTAGTTGCTCTTGTGTATGTCAATTCCCTAGAGGTTTGGTGTTATCAAGGTACCATAGACACCCTCCTTGTGCCCAGCCCCATGGCTGCCGTGTAAGGTTGCATTTAGTAAGGGTTTGATCTTCATTTGGTATGGTTCTTGCTCTCTTTGATCAAGGGTTGTACCATTGTTAGATTAGGTTCTTTCTTCTATCCCTTTCTTGTTGTTTTTGGTTGATTTTCGAATTCCCTAACTCCATTTCTGATTTCGTGTGCATTTGAGGGAGGCTTGGTGTCTAGATCGTTGCTTAGGGGCTCATCCCTATATCAAGTGGTATCAGAGCTAGCCGACACCAGCCACCACCGTCCACGCCGCCGAGCCGCCGCCTGGCTGCTCCTCCATCTCAGTTTGGTTTGTGTTTGTCAAGTCCGGTTAGTCCCCCTTCAGTTTTGTGTCTTTTGTGTCTTTGTTCTTGCTTTGAACTTGTGATTTTTGGAGTTTTGAGAAGTGCACCACCCTCCGCCGCCAGCAAACCACCACCTTCCGACCACCAGCCTTCTCAGCCAAAGCCCCACGTCCATTTTCAAAGAAAACCGCCCACTATCCCACTTCCTATTATCTCAGCCGGTTACAAGAGAAAGAAACCAAAAGAAAATCCCACAAATTACCCACTAACCCACTTCCTAATATCTCTCCCAAATCCTTGACTTTGTCAAACCAAGATCCCCACGTTATCAGCCATACAATGGACTGATTTCAAATTCAAAAACACAAACCAAAGGCAAGAATTCGGCAGCTTCTTTTTAGCAATTGCATATCATCTTAGTCTATACTTTTCATACAATTCGTACCATAGGTTAGTATAATATTTGTGTATTTTATTTTTGAGGCAAAAAAAAAAAAGAGAAAAGAAAAGAAGTGATCAAAAAAAAAAAAAAAATATTGATCGTAAAAAAAAATTACAGAAACGCCTCTTGCATTTTTATTTCATTTACATTTTATACTATCCTAAGTGGTGTTTGTTATTCCTAAGTCTATACTTAGCCGAATTCTAAGAGTGTTTTCAAGAGGATCTCAGCTGGCTTTCTTAAGGCCTAATCACCCTTATCCTAGCCCTACAAACTACCCTACGCCTACCCTAATCTCTCTACTCCATTGTTGCAAATCAAGGCAAGGCAAAGGTACGTTTCTTGACCCTCTTGAGTTCAGATTTTTGAGCCTACATCTAGCATTGCATTACAATCTTGCTTTGTAGTCCATTCTAGAGTCTTTGTTTTACTATTTTTGTTGAGTCTTCTTTCTTTCTCTTCTTGCGTCTTGTTTCTTGTCCATTTCCTTTGAATTTTCTGTTGAAGTTCTGTCCAACCTTACTTCTTTGAATCATCACCGTTTGTGTTGCCTAAACATTGAGCTCATATAGGGTTTTGATCCATACAAGGCAATCCATCAAACCGGCGGTATCAACAACAAGGAGAGTGAGTGAGTCAAACACAAAGGGATCACCAAGGGAAACACTAGTGAGGCATTCTGTTTTTACTAACCCTTACGTGCCATTTGTGTTGTTGTGTAGGTATCTCTTCCAAGACGCTGCATTTGGAGTTTGAAGACCACAAAAACGAGAGTGAAACACTCGAGAGATCACATACAAACGAGTGCATCATTGAGAGGAGAGTGTTCTGATTTTAGAACTAACTCTAACTTTGTTTGAAATTGTTTGTGATCATGTCCAAGTCAGTGAGTCCAACTCGTTCTAGGAGCTCCGAGCCGGTGCATCCGGAGGTGTTTAGCCTCCTAAAGCAAATGTCGGACACCTTAGCTGGATTGTCCACTCGGATGGCCACGTTGGAGTCTCGCACACCTCAGCCCACGCCCATTCCATTGGGTACCAACATGGAAGCTGGAGGTCCTTTCACTTGAACCATCAAGGGCGCCCCTTCCGGATCAAAGGGCCACCTACAATGCTGCGAGGGCCACCACCAACCATGAGACGCCACCATTGTCAACCACCCATCCAGCCGTGTCTCACCATGATGCCCCTCCAGGAGCTGGCCACTTTAACCCTAACCGGGGTCATGCTCACCGCGAGCAAGGTTCGGTTCCTAACTCTCCTATGCATAGAAATGCTTATGCTCCTAATGTTTTCCATGAGTTTCAAGGATACCAACAAGATGAGTTTATGGAAGATGAGGGCTGGAGAGCCGAGCCAATGAGAGCTTATCCGCCAAGAAGAGGCCGGGAGCCCGAGCAAGATGGCATTGGGCGCATTAAAGTCAAGATTCCAAGCTTTGAGGGCAAGTGTGATCCGGACGTGTATCAAGAGTGGGAGACCAAGGTGGAGCAGATTTGGTCTTGCCATAACTTCCCGGAGCACAAGAAGGTTCAATTGGCTGCATTGGAGTTCAATGGCTATGCCTTGGTATGGTGGGATCACCTAGTCAAGGAAAGAAGAAGAGCCATGGATCAAGCCGTAGCTACTTGGGAACAAATGAGAGCTTTGATGAGGGCTCGGTTTATTCCTCAACACCACACAAGGGACCTACGCCAACGCCTTGAAAATCTGAGGCAAGGTTCTATGTCAGCCGAGGAGACATATAATGCCATGCAAATGGCTATGGTGAAGGCCGACGTGGTGGAAGATGAAGAAACTACAATGGCAAGGTACCTCCGCATACTTAATTCCTTTTTAGCTAATGAGGTTGATTTGTATCCGTATAGGACCATGACGGAGTTGCTGCACCTAGCCATTAGAGTGGAGAGGAAGAATAAGGGAAGGAACCAAGGGCCAAGACCACCAAGTGGAGCATCCAATTCTTGGAGAAATCAGCCCAACCGAAGCTTCCCTAACCACAACCGTGAGCCTCCCCATGCAAGAGAAGGTCCAAGGGCGCCTAGCACGGACCAAGGAGGAGTGAAGAGGAGTGCACCACCTAGTGGACATCCATACCCTCCAAGGAGTTCGACTGGTCCTTCTAATGGACCCAAAGGGAGTACCTCTAACCCTAATCCACGTGCTAGAGATATTGAGTGTTTTAAATGTCGTGGTAGAGGTCATTATGCTAGGGATTGCACTAATACTAGGACCCTTGTCATTAATCACTTAGGGCTGTATGAAAGTGAAAGTGACAAGGAAGATGATGAATTGATTGATGAGCATGTTGTGCATGATTCTGAATTGCATGATAATGATGATGGCATTGAATATGAACATGGTGAATCTTTGATTTGTAAAAGAAATTTGCATGTGCAACCTGCCCCTTGTGAGGACAATCAAAGAGAAAACCTATTTCATACTAGATGCTTAGTTAAGGGTAAAGTGTGCAACATGATAATTGATGGAGGTAGTTGTTGCAATATAGCTAGCACTGAATTGATCACTAAATTGCATCTACCTACGTTTTGCCACCCTAGACCATATAGGCTGCATTGGATGAATGATTGTGGAGAGTTGAAAGTGAATAGGCAAGCTAAGATAACATTCACCCTAGGTCACTATGAGGATACCATTTTGTGTGATGTTGTGCCCATGAATGCTTGTCATATCTTGTTAGGTAGGCCTTGGCAATATGATAGAAGAGTTGTGCATGATGGCTTTACTAACAAGCACTCTTTTACTCATAAGGGTCAAAATGTTGTTTTAAAGCCCATGACCCCAGTGCAGATTGCGGATGCTTATGAGAAGAAGAAGAAGGAGGACTTGGAGAACATGGAGAAGGGGAAGACAAGCTCACGGCCACATGAGGGTCCATCTACACTGTCGCCCCAAGCCCTAGTTGTTCAGCCCCCTAGTGTCCTAATGGCGTCCAAGAGTGAGATGAGAGATGGGTGCCTACCCTTAGACACCATCGTAATGACCCTATGCAAGAAGTTGGTCGCCTTAAGTGAGGACAACAAGGCAACCCTTCCTCCTAGCATCCAAGCCATCCTAGCTGAATTTGAGGATGTGTTCCCGGATGAGATACCTCCTGGCCTTCCCCCATTGAGAGGAATTGAGCACCAAATCGATCTCATCCCCGGAGCTACCCTACCAAACCGTCCAGCCTATAGGATGAATCCTAAGGAGAGTCAAGAGGTCCAAAACCAAGTCCAAGACCTCTTAGATAAGGGTTATGTGAGGGAGAGTATGAGTCCATGTGCTGTACCGGTCCTATTGGTCCCTAAGAAGGATGAGTCGTGGAGGATGTGTGTTGATTGCCGGGCCATCAACAACATCACAATCAAGTACCGCCACCCGATCCCCCGCCTAGATGATATGCTCGATGAGCTTCATGGTGCCACCGTCTTCACCAAGATTGATCTAAGGAGTGGCTACCATCAGATTCGGATGAAGGAGGGAGATGAGTGGAAGACGGCCTTCAAGACCAAGTTCGGACTCTACGAGTGGCTCGTAATGCCCTTCGGTTTGACTAATGCCCCTTCTACTTTCATGCGCTTAATGAATTATGTTTTGAGGCATTTTATTGGGAAGTTTGTTGTAGTATACTTTGATGACATTCTTATATACAGCAAGTCCCTAGAAGCGCATGAGAAACATCTAAGGGAAGTCCTCTATACTCTTAGAGTAGAGCACTTGTATGCCAACTTAAAGAAGTGTGACTTTTGCACTAATAGAGTTATTTTTCTTGGTTTTGTAGTGAGCACACAAGGGCTGCAAGTTGATGAGGAGAAGATCAAGGCGATCCAAGAGTGGCCCACGCCTACCACCATTGGACATGTGAGGAGCTTCCACGGCCTAGCTAGCTTCTATAGGCGATTTGTCAAGGATTTCAGCACCATTGCCACCCCCTTGACTGAAATCACCAAGAAGCATGCACCATTCGTGTGGGGAGAAGCACAAGAAAGAGCCTTCAACAATCTGAAGTGGAGACTCACCAACGCCCCACTTTTGGTGCTCTCAGACTTCACTCGGCCATTCGAGGTGGAGTGTGATGCAAGTGGCATTGGCATTGGAGGTGTCCTCATGCAAGAAGGTAAACCTATCGCCTTCTTTAGTGAAAAACTGAAAGGAGCATGTTTAAACTACTCTACATATGATAAAGAATTGTATGCATTGTTTAGAGTACTTAAAACATGGCAACACTATCTTTGGCCTAGAGAGTTCATATTGCATACTGATCATGAGTCTTTGAAGCACTTTAGGAGCCAAGATAAGTTAGATAGAAGGCATGATAGGTGGATGGAGTTTATTGAAACATTTCCTTATGTGATCAAGTATAAAAAAGGAAAGGATAATGTTGTTGCGGATGCCCTATCTAGGAGACATGCATTGATCACCACATTAGACTCTAAGATGTTAGGTTTCACTTACATTAAAGAGTTATATGATGATGATACTGATTTTGGGGCTACGTACAGGTTTTGTGTGGAGAAAGGTTCCTTAGGTAAATTCTATTTATTTGTGGGCTTTTTATTCAAGGTTGATAAGGTGTGCATACCTAGGTGTTCTTTGAGGTTGTTACTTGTAGAGGAAGCCCATAAGGGAGGCTTAATGGGACACTTTGGCCGTGATAAGACATTCCATATGCTGCACACCCACTTTTATTGGCCACACATGCTTAGGGACGTAGAGCACTTAGTGAAGAGGTGCTTAGAGTGTCTTAGAGCCAAGTCTAAGGTCAAACCCCATGGGTTGTACACACCATTGCCCATACCCGCAGCCCCTTGGGAGGACCTTAGCATAGATTTTATTGTGGGGTTACCTAGGACTAAGAAGGGGAGGGACTCTATATTTGTTGTAGTGGACAGATTCTCTAAAATGGCCCATTTTATTGCTTGCCATAAGACGGATGATGCCTCTAATGTAGCCACCTTGTTCTTTAGGGAAGTGGTTAGGCTACATGGGGTACCTAAGACTATTGTAAGTGATAGGGATGTGAAGTTCCTTAGTTACTTTTGGAGGACTCTTTGGGGCAAGCTAGGTACTAAACTCTTGTTTTCTACCTCTAGCCACCCCCAAACGGATGGTCAAACGGAAGTAACTAATCGAACCCTCACAACTCTCTTGAGGGCTGTAATTAAAAAGAATTTGAAAGCTTGGGAAGATGCATTACCACATGTTGAATTTGCATACAACCGAGCTATCCACTCTTCTACCCAACTAACCCCCTTTGAATGTGTTTATGGTTTGAACCCCTTAACTCCTCTTGATCTTAAGCCGTTGCCTATGAAGGAGCGAGCTGATTTGAATGCAGGAAATCAGGTGGAGTACATCAAGGAGTTGCATGCTCGGACTCGCCTCAAGCTTCAAGAGAAGGCTAACGCCAATGCTGCACGTGCTAACCGTGGACGTCGCAAGGTCATTTTCCAGCCGGGAGACCTTGTTTGGGTCCATATGAGGAAGGATCGTTTCCCCGACAAGCACAAGTCCAAACTATCACCAAGGGGAGATGGGCCTTTCAAAGTGCTAAGGAGAGTAGGCGACAATGCCTACGTCTTGGAGCTGCCCGAGGAGTATGGAGTGAGTCCCACATTCAATGTTGGCGATCTCACATTCTATGAGGCTAATACCGAGGTGGAGCAAGAGGATCCGAGGTCGAATCCTTTCCAAGAAGGGGAGGATGATGAGGGATCATTTCAAGGACCTACATTCGATGGAGCAATCACACGTTCAAGAGCTAAGGAGATCCAACAAGAGTTGGACAAGGTCGTCACCTTATCCTTGTCCAAGATGCATGATATGTTAGAGGATCCTCCCAAGCTTCAATTGAAGACTTTGCTCACCATTTCAGCCCATGAAGACCTCAAACATGTTGAGGGAATTAAGTGAACTTGTAGTAGGAGTTTTATGACATTATGGCCGTTTGTTTTAAGTTGTTTTAAGACACCTTTACTTGCTATTTTAGGACCGGCCCTTAGAAGTATATAAGGCGCCTTAGTTGCTGTTTTTGGGACGTTAGAACACACATTTGCAGACTTTGTATTTTCAGTTTCCACATCCAAAAGAGAGCTTTTGGGTTCGGTGGTAAGGATTGTTGCTTGATTACGTCTAGTTGCTCTTGTGTATGTCAATTCCCTAGAGGTTTGGTGTTATCAAGGTACCATAGACACCCTCCTTGTGCCCAGCCCCATGGCTGCCGTGTAAGGTTGCATTTAGTAAGGGTTTGATCTTCATTTGGTATGGTTCTTGCTCTCTTTGATCAAGGGTTGTACCATTGTTAGATTAGGTTCTTTCTTCTATCCCTTTCTTGTTGTTTTTGGTTGATTTTCGAATTCCCTAACTCCATTTCTGATTTCGTGTGCATTTGAGGGAGGCTTGGTGTCTAGATCGTTGCTTAGGGGCTCATCCCTATATCAAGGCTTCTGCTACCTGCAAAGGAGTCATTGGCTTAAGTATCACACTCTTACCATTATAATCAAAAGAATGACGATTAGTATAACCATCATGCTTTACTCTCCTATCAAACTGCCATGGACGTCCTAACAAGATGTGACAAGCATTCATAGGGACCACATCACATAAAATAGTATCCACATAATGTCCTAGTGTTATGGTCACATTGACTTGCTTAGACACTTTTACCTCTCCACATTCATTCATCCAATGTAGTTTATAAGGCCTAGGGTGATGGAAGGTATGCAATTGCAATTTAGTAACTAATTCAGTGCTAGCAATGTTGCAACAACTACCCCCATCAATAATCATATTGCAAACCTTCCCCTTAACCAAGCATCTAGTATGAAATAAATTCTCTCTTTGGTTATCATCACAAGGGGTTGGTTGTACATGCAAAGTTCTCCTACAAACTAGAGATTCACCATGCTCAAACTCAATGCAATCCATTTCCTCATCTACATCATGCATAGGTTCATCAACAATAGTTGGACCTTGATCCTCACCCTCGGACTCAGATTCATAGAGTCCAAGATGGTTAATGACCAACGTTCAACTATTGGGGCAATCTTTCATCATATGCCCACGACCTTGACATTTAAAACATATAGTATCTCTAGCTCTAGAAGAAGGAGAAAAGGTCGAATTACTCCCCTGAGGGCCATTGGCCGATTGTGGTTGGCGGCTATTTGCTTGTGGCGGTGTCCCGGATGGTCCAACCTTCCTTGGTGCTTCTTGGCTCCTAGGGTGGCTCGTGGACTGAGCTTGATTCCTACCCATTGGTGCCGGTGGAAACGTCCTTGGCTGGTTTGGGGACCTCCATTGACTCGGCTGTCCACTAGGGTTCCTAGCCGCATGCCCTCCTTGATTCCTAGCTTTGAACTTCAGATTTTTCTCCACTTTTATAGCTAGGTGCAGCAGCTGGGTGCAATCTGTATAGGGGTACATATCCACTTCATTAGCAATATAAGGAGAAAGGATACAGAGATACCTCGCCATGGTAGATTCTTCATCCTCAATGACGTTGGCGCGGACCATAGCGGTTTGCATGGCGTTGTAGGCTTCTTCCACGCTCATGCTACCTTGCTTGAGGTTCTCCAACCTTTGTTTGAGCTCCCGGGAGTAATGTTGAGGGACGAACCGAGCCCTCATCAACACCCTCATTTGTTCCCATGTAGCTACCGGTGGGTCCAAAGCTCGTTGCCTCTCCTTCACCAAATTGTTCCACCAAGTTAGGGCGAAGCCACTAAACTCAATGGAAGCTAGCTGCACCTTCTTTGCTTCTATGAAGTTATGGCAACTCCAGATTTGCTCCACTTTCATCTCCCATTCCATGTAGGCGTCTGGATCACATCTCCCTTCGAAAGATGGCATCTTGATTTTGTTTTTTCCTATGCCATCTTGCTCCAACTCTCTCCTTGGCTGGTTGCCTTGATAGCCCCGGTTTCCTCTAAATCTGTTCCGGGGTTCATAGTAGCCATAAGCATCTCCTTGGCCTTGGTAGCCACCGAATCTTTCACCTTGATTCCACATCTCGTCCTCATCAAACTCGTCCTCTCGAAGAGGGTCCGGGGAGTTCCTCACGGTGCCCGTACCTTCTGCGCGTGCACGCCCAAGGGGCACCAAATTGGCTCCGGAAGGACCTCCATGTTCAGCATAAGCCCCCAAAGGCACGGTGGCTGGATTGGAAGGTGGCACTTCTTGTGGTTGGGAAGCTAGTATCACCGGGGGTGCTACGACTGGTTGGGGAGCCCTTTGAGTCGTCTCTAGGGCAGCCAACCGGTTGGTGATCACGGCCATGGAATCGGTGAGCTTTTGGAACAACATTGCAACATCCGGATGCACCGGTGAGGGGCTCCTATTGTCCCGGTCACTTGAAGTATCATCTCCTGCCATCACACTTAACAAACTAACACGGAACTAGTGAAGGGTTAGAATCAATCAAAAACACTCACAAGTGTTTCTCTCGTGTGTTTCACTCTCCCTCGCTCAATCTCAACTAATTTTGTAGTGCAGCCGGTTGGGAAAGCCAAGAACCTCACGTGAGTTAATTGATTTCAAACAACACTAATATCCAAGGCAAGTTAGATGCAAGGTGAAGTAGAAGAACGATCAACAAGGTTCACACAAAGGCACTTTATATTCTGAATTTTAGTGCACTTAACAAACACAAATGAGATCGAAAAAGAAGACTCAATGACTCAATTAAGAAAACCTCACAAGGGTGTAAATGCAAGGTAACTAATGGGACTCAACAAATTTACTCAAGAATACTAGCATGCACGCATGTAATGCAAGCTTGATATGGACAAAATAACAAGGAAAGTTTAAGAACTCAAGAGGACAAGTTGTTACCTTGATTCACCTTGGCTTGTGCTCGTGGAGATGGAAGGTTGATTGTAGAAACCGGTGTGATGATGAGAGGGACGTAGGCACAAGAGAAGGTGAGGCTAGGAATTAGGGTTTACCGGGCGCGGGTGCGGCGAGCTGCGAGGACACGGCGCGGCAACGGCGTGGACGCGGCAGATAGCACTTGGCGCGGCGCGGCAGTGAGGACTTCGACTCCTTGCTCGTCCTTGAGAGCTTACACTTTAGACTATAATCTATCCTAAGTATGAATGAAATACAAAGGAAAAGACTAAGCTAGAAAAGAAATAAAATGCAACACTTGATCGTCTTCTTTTTTTTTTACGATTGATTTTTTTTTTTTGACTATTCTGATATTCTTTTCTTGCTTTCTTTTTTTTTTTTTTAACAAAGAAATTCGAAATTCAAATTACAACTGAAATTGAATTAAAGAAAATAAAAGAAATACAAGAGATAAGCTCTAAAGGAAAATGGCCTTGATTTTAGGAGGTGGGAGCCGAAGTTGTGGTGGGAACTCCTTGGCACGCCTCTTTTGTAGGACTTGTGATCAGCCTTGAGTAGAGAGGGAGCCGAGTGGTTGAAGAATTCAATCCACACGCCACAATTGTAGGGTTACTGCCGTTAGGGTTTGTGGGCGTGGCTAGGGTTCCTTGGTGATCACGCCTTGGAGAATTAGGGTTAGGAATCCCTTTGTTGCTGACCTTGGAGAAGTCACCGGATGGAAAGGTGGAGGACGTGGATCTGATGTTGGTGTTGGAGGTGGTGGACGGTTGTTTGAAGTGGTGGTGGTGGTGACTAGCGGTGGTGTCTCCGGCAAGGATGAAGGCTGTTTTGTGGTGGTTTTGATGGTGATCGTCCAATCTTCTCAACACACACAACCGATCTCCACAATACTCACAATCCTATCTCCACAATACACAAACACAATTAGAATGGCAAGCAACAACACAAATCGACTCAACAAGAAACAAAGGAAAGGAAGAACTTCGGCTATACAAGACACACCCGAAACTCAAGAACAACACTACCGAATTTCTGAAATCGGCAAGCACAATTGTTGACACCAAAACTCAGCTCTAATTACCACTTTGATACGGGGTAAGCCGTAGGATGGCCCGACCTTGGTGAACAACACACGAACAAGCAAAACAAGACAAGTCAGATTCGGTGGATGAGAAAAGAACAAGAAAGAACAACAAGAAAATAGAAGAACGATGATGAACAAGAAGAAACCAAACACCCGGAATTAGAAACCCTTGATTCGGATGAATCAAGAACCTCCAACCCTAAAGTAGATGACCTCGTCTTCTACAACTCCACACAAGGAAGAACGGATCTTCAAAGCACGAAGAGGATATTTTGTGTCGATTTGGATCAACAACTCGAAAGCAATTGACAAACGCAACTCGACCAAAATCAGTTCGGATGAGCAACTCACGAAAACCTCTCTTTGGGGAAGTTTCCAATTCAGAAAATAAGTTCTTACTAATGTGATTGCCCCTGAAATTAGAAAGAAAACAAGCTTAAATACCTACTAAGAGAACCGGCTCCTAAACCACTAAACTAATGCTAAACCGGAAATAAAGAGGAAAACCGAGTCTAAAAATGTCAATAGCCCACACGGCTGAAATATGCTAAAAAAAGGAAAGTTTCTAATAGTGGAAGGTGTAGACAAACCCTACACTCAACCACTAGAAACCCTTGACACCGAGAAGGCCTTGGACGAGGCCGTTGGAACCTCCACCGGGACTTGATGTATGAGCTCGGCTAGCTCATCTTGGAGACGTCTAGCTTGGCTCCTTGTCATGGGCCCGGATGGTGGTTGGTGCAAGGATGGTCCTCCATCACTCATCCACTATAAATCCTTGTCACCGAGAACGCCTTGGGTGTGGCCGCATCAACCTCCACCGGGACTTGATGTATGAGCATGGCTAGCTCATCTTGGAGACGTCTAGCTTGGCTCCTTGTCATGGGCCCGGATGGTGGTTGGGTCGTGGATGGTCCTCCATCATCCTCCCCTTCTTGGAGAGGATCCGTCCACGGATCATGAAGCACAGATTGGCCGATGTCCGGCTTGTGGTAGGGAGTCAAATCAGCCACGTTGAAGGTGGCACTCACACCATATGTGTCCGGGAGGTCTAGGACATAGGCATTATCACCAACGCGGCGCAGCACCTTGAATGGACCATCTCCTCTCGGTGCAAGCTTGGACTTGCGCTGCTCCGGAAAGCGCTCCTTCCTCAAGTGCACCCATACGAGATCTCCTGGCTGGAAAATCACTCGCTTGCGCCCTTTGTTAGCCCTAGCTGCATTCCTCTCCGCACAAGCTTCCAACTTCTCCTTAGTCCTTGCATGCAGCTCCTTGATGAACTCCACGTGCTTTCATGCATCAAAACTTTCACGCTCCTTCATAGGAAAAGGAGCAAGATCAAGTGGAGTATTGGGGTTGATACCATAAACACATGCAAAAGGAGATAAAGAAGTAGAAGAATGGACTGTCCTATTGTAAGCAAACTCTACATGTGGTAGAGCTTCCTCCCAAGCCTTAAGGTTTTTCTTAAGAATGGCTCGTAGAAGGGTTGATAAAGTCCGATTAGTTACTTCGGTTTGGCCATCCGTTTGAGGATGGCTAGAGGTAGAGAACAAGAGCCTCGTCCCTAGCTTTCCCCAAAGCGTCTTCCAAAAGTAACTAAGGAACTTAACATCCCTATCACTCACTATAGTACGGGGTACACCATGTAGCCTCACGACTTCCCTAAAGAAGAGATCAGCTACATTGGATGCATCATCCGTCTTATGGCAAGCAATGAAATGAGCCATTTTAGAGAAACGATCAACTACCACAAAGATAGAATCACGTCCCCTCTTAGTCCGAGGCAGCCCCACGATAAAGTCCATTGAGATGTCCTCCCAAGGGGCACTTGGGATGGGCAATGGGCTGTATAGGCCGTGGGGTTGCAACCTAGACTTGGCCTTTAGACAATCCAAACACCTCTTAATAAGGTGCTCAACATCTCTAAGCATGTGGGGCCAAAAGAAATGTGCACATAGCATATGATAAGTCTTGTCCCTTCCGAAGTGACCCATTAAACCACTCTTATGGGCTTCTTCAACGAGTAACATACGCAAGGAACAAATAGGTATGCACACTTTTTCAGCCTTAAATAAGAATCCATCAAACAAGTAAAACTTGTCACATGAACCCTGATGGAGGACCATCCCTGCACCAACCACCATCCGGGCCCATGACAAGGAGCCAAGCTAGACGTCTCCAAGATGAGCTAGCCGTGATCATACATCAAGCCCCGGTGGAGGTTCCAACGGCCACATCCAAGGCCTTCTCGGTGACAAGGGTTCATAGTGGTTGAGTGTAGGATTTGTCTACACCTCCACTATTAGAAACTTTCTCTTTTTAGCATGATTTCAGCCGTGGAGGGCTTAGACATTATTAGACTCGGTTTTACTCTTTAATTCCGGTTTAGCATTTGTTTTAGCATTTTAAGAGCCGGTTCACTAGGAACTATTTAAGCTCTTTGTTATTTCCTTTCTTAGCAGCAATCACATTAATTAAGAACTTATTTTCTGAATTGGAAACTTCCCCAAAAGAGAGGTTTCGTGAGTTGCTCATTCCGAACTGATTTTGGTCGAGTTGTGTTTGTCAATTGCTTTCGAGTTGTTGATCCAAATCAACACAAGATATCCTCTTCGTGCTTTGAAGATCCGTTCTTCCTTGTGTGAAGTTGTAGAAGGCGAGGTCATCTACTTTAGGTTTGGAGGTTCTTGATTCATCCGAATCAAGGGTTTCTAATTCCGGGTGTTTGGTTTCTTCTTATCCCTTTCATTCATCTCTTCTTCTTACCGCCGATTCTGACTTTTGTTGTTGTTCTTGTTGTTCGTGTATTGATCACCAAGGTCGGGCCATCCTACGGCTTACCCCGTATCAAAGTGGTATCAGAGCTGAGTTTTGGTGTCAACAATTGTGCTTGCCGAGCTCTTCAATTCGGTATTGGTGTCTTGTGTCATTTGGTTGTGCTTTGCATAGCCGAATCTGTTTTCCTTTCTGCTTGTTGTCTTGTTGAGTCGATTTGTGTTGTTGCTTGCCATTCTAATTGTGTTTGTGTATTATGGAGATAGGATTGTGTGTCTTGTGGAGATCGGGTCGTGTGTGTGTGAGGAAGGGACGATCACCATCATTACCACCACAAAACAGCCGCCAATCCTTGCCGGAAACAACAACTCCAGCCACCACCATCACCGTCTCAAAACAACTGTCCACCATCTCCATCCCCACCACTAATTCCACGTTCTCCACCCTTCATAACCGGTGACTTCTCCAAGGCCAGCATCAAGGGATCCTAACCCTAATCCACGGCGTGCCAACGGTCACTTGCCCTAAACTTGTGGCTTGTGGGCGTGAAGAGGTTTACTTCTCCTACAATCAAGGCGTGGCTAACCTCCCCAAGTAATCCACTCGGCCATACACCCTACAAAGGTGGCGTGTGGGTTGAAGGAGTCAACAAATCCGATTGCTAGCTCCTATAATCAAGGCAACAAGGCTTATCCTTCTAGTTTTCTTATTTTCTTTTATTCCAATTAATTTGTAATTTGAATTTCGAATTTCTTTGTTAAAAAAAAAAGAAAAAAAAGAAAAGAGAAAGAAAAGTATATCAGAATCGTCAAAAAAAAAAGACGATCTTAGTGTTGCATTGTATTTCATTTCATTTTCTTCTAGCCTCAGTCTTGTATTACATTAATACTTAGGCTTAGTTGTTAACCAAAGTTGTAAGTTACTCAAGAGACAAGCAAGGAGCCGCAGACCTCAAGTGTCGTCCGGTAAACCCTAAATTTCCTAGCCTCACCTTTCTCTTGTGCCTACGTTCCTTCTCCTCATCACACCGATTTCTACATCATCCTTCCACCTCCACGAGCACAAGCCAAGGTGAATCAAGGTAACAATTGTCCTCTTGAGTTCTTAAACTTTCCTTGTTATTGTCCATATCAAGCTTGCATTACATTCGTGCATGCTAGTATTCTTGAGTTAAATTTGTTTGAGTCTTAGTAGTCTCCTTGCAATTACATCCTTGTGAGGTTTCTTTGTTGAGTCTTGAGTCTTCTTTGTCGTTTTTCTTTTGTGTTTCGTCTTGCCCTAAATTTCAGAAACTATTGTGTTTTGTGTGACCATTGCCGAACACATCTTTACTTCACCTTGCATCTAACTTACCTTGGATATTAAGTGTTGTTTGAAATCAATTAACTCACGTGAAGTTCTTGGCTTCCCCAACCGGCTGCACTACAAAATTAGTTGAGATTGAGCGAGGGAGAGTGAAACACACGAGAGACACACTTGTGAGTGTTTTTGATTGATTCTAACCTTCACTTAGTTCCGTGTTAGTTTGTTAAGTGTGATGGCAGGAGATGATACTTCAAGTGATCGGGACAATAGGAGCCCCTCACCGGTGCACCCGGACGTGGCTATGCTTTTCCAGAAGGTAACCGACTCCATGGCGGTCATCACCAACCGGTTGGCTGCCCTTGAAACTTCTCAAAGGGCTCCCCCACCAGCCATGGTACCCCCGGTGGTGCTAGCTTCTCAAGCCCAAGAGACGCCACCCAATCCAGCCACCGTGCCCTTAGGGGTTTATGCTGAACCAGGCGGCCCTTCCGGAGCCAACTTGGTGCCCCTTGGAGGTGGCCGTGCAGTGGGCACAGGCACCGTGAGGAACTCCCCGGTAAGGGTTACTTCTCCCCTTGTCCATAGTCATGAAAGGCCGAATAGGGTAGCTCCGAACTACCCTAATGAAATACCACCTCCACGTGAGGTGCCCTTTGCTGCTAACCACCTTAATGAGCCTCAGGATCCGCTTAGGGAAGACGAGTTCAATGATGTAGATTTTGAGGAGGAGATGTGGAACCACGGCCAAGGAGGTAGATTCGGTGGTTACCAAGGCCGAGGAGGAGGTTATGACTACTATGAGCCTAGGGGCAGATTTGGAGGTAACCGAGGTTATCAAGGCAATCAACCAAGAAGAGAGTTGGAGCAAGACGGCATTGGCAAAATAAAGATCAAGATGCCCTCCTTTGAAGGAAAGTGTGATCCCGACGCCTACATGGAATGCGAGATGAAGGTGGAGCAAATTTGGAGCTGCCACAACTTCATTGAGACCAAGAAGGTGCAGCTAGCTTCCATTGAGTTTAGTGGCTTTGCCCTAACTTGGTGGAACAATTTGGTCAAGGAGAGGCAAAGAGTCTTGGATCCCCCGGTTACTACATGGGAGCAAATGAAGGCTCTCATGCGAGCTCGGTTCGTGCCACAACACTATTCTAGGGAGCTCAAACAACGGCTGGAAAACCTCAAACAAGGGGGCATGAGTGTGGAGGAAGCTTACAATGCCATGCTCACGGCTATGGTCCGCGCCAATGTCACGGAAGATGAAGAATCAACCATGGCAAGGTACCTTCGAATCCTTAACCCTTTTATTGCTAACGAGGTCGATATGTATCCATATACAGATTCCACCCAGCTGCTGCATTTGGCCATTAAAGTGGAGAAAAATCAGAAGTATAAAGCAAGGAACCAAGGCGGGCAAGCGGCTAGAAACCCTAGCGGGCAACCGAACCAATGGCGGGCCCAAAACCAAACCAGGACGAATCCTCCGGCGCAATTTGGTAGGAACCAGGCTCAGTCCATGAGCCAACCTAGGAGCCAAGATGCGCCGAGAAAAAGTGGCCCACCAGGAACCCCGCCGCAATCCAGTGGGCGCCAGCCGCCGTCGGCCAATGGCCCTCAGGGGAGTAATTCGACCTTTTCTCCTTCTTCTAGAGCTAGGGATACTATATGCTTTAAATGTCAAGGCCGAGGGCATATGATGAAAGATTGCCCCAATAGTCGAACGTTGGTCATTAACCATCTTGGACTCTATGAATCTGAGTCCGAGGGTGAGGATCAAGGTCCGGCTATTGTTGATGAGCCTATGCATGATGTAGATGAGGAAATGGATTGCATTGAATTTGAGCATGGTGAATCTCTAGTTTGTAGGAGAACTTTGCATGTACAACCGACCCCTTGTGATGAAAACCAAAGAGAGAACTTATTTCATACTAGATGTTTGGTTAAGGGAAAGGTTTGTAACATGATTATTGATGGGGGTAGTTGTTGCAACATTGCTAGCACTGAATTAGTTACTAAATTGCAATTGCATACCTTCCATCACCCTAGGCCCTATAAACTGCATTGGATGAATGAATGAATGTGGAGAGGTAAAAGTGTCTAAGCAAGTCAATGTGACCATAACACTAGGACATTATGTGGATACTATTTTATGTGATGTGGTCCCTATGAATGCTTGTCACATCTTGTTAGGACGTCCATGGCAGTTTGATAGGAGAGTAAAGCATGATGGTTATACTAATCGTCATTCTTTTGATTATAATGGTAAAAGTGCGATACTTAAGCCTATGACCCCTTTGCAGGTGGCGGAAGCCTTTGAGAAGAAGAAGGACCAAGAGAAGTCGGTTGAGGCTAAGAAGGGGAGCAAGGCCGAGAGCACCTCCAAGGCCAAGACCACTTCCCAAGCATTGATGGCTTCCAAGGAGGAGTTGAGAGAGGAGCATTTGCCACAAGAAACCGTCCTCATGCTCTTGTGCAAGGGCCTCGGTTTATTGAGTGAAGAATTGAAGTCGACGCTGCCTAGGAACATCTTAGCATTGCTAGAGGAGTTTCAAGATGTGTTCCTCGAAGAGATGCCACCCGGACTGCCCCCTAAAAGAGGTATTGAACATCAAATTGACCTAATACCGGGTGCTACTCTTCCAAACAGGCCGGCGTACAGGATGAACCCCAAGGAGACCCAAGAGGTGCAAGAGCAAGTGAAGGCGTTGCTTGACAAGGGCCATGTGCGTGAGAGCCTTAGCCCTTGTGCCGTGCCAGTGTTGTTGGTCCCCAAGATGGATGGCACATGGAGGATGTGCGTGGACTGCCGAGCTATCAACAATATCACAATCAAGTACCGGCATCCAATTCCCCGCCTCGATGACATGCTAGATGAGCTGCATGGAGCCTCGGTCTTCACCAAGATAGACCTCCGCAGCGGCTACCATCAAATAAGGATGAAGGAGGGGGATGAATGGAAGACTGCCTTCAAAACAAAGTTCGGTTTGTATGAGTGGGTTGTCATGCCTTTTGGCTTGACAAACGCTCCTACTAGTACTTTCATGCGTTTAATGAACCATGTTTTAAGGCATTTTATAGGTAGATTTGTTGTTGTGTATTTGGATGATATACTAATACACAGCAAGTCTATAGAGGAGCATGAGCAACACTTGAGGGAAGTACTCTCTACTTTACGTAGTGCGTGCTTATATGCCAATGAGAAGAAGTGTGAATTCTGCACTAATCATGTTTCTTTTCTTGGTTTTGTAGTGAGCTCCAAGGGCCTTCAAGTGGACGAGAGCAAGATAAAGGCCATCCAAGAGTGGCCTACGCCTACCTCAGTGAGCCAAGTGCGAAGCTTCCATGGGCTAGCCAGCTTCTATAGGCGGTTCGTGAAGGATTTCAGCACAATTGCCGCGCCCTTAACGGAGGTGACCAAGAAGCATTCGGCTTTTGTGTGGGAGGAAGCGCAAGAGAGGGCTTTCAACGCCCTAAAATGGAGATTGACGCAAGCTCCTTTGCTGGTGCTTCCCGACTTCACAAGGCCATTCGAAGTGGAGTGTGATGCATCCGGGATTGGCATTGGAGGCGTGCTCATGCAGGAAGGTAAACCCGTAGCCTTCTTTAGTGAGAAATTGAAAGGGGCTAGTCTTAATTATTCTACATATGACAAAGAACTCTTTGCCCTATTTAGAGTAGTTAAGACTTGGCAACACTACTTGTGGCCTAGAGAGTTTATCTTGCATACGGACCATGAGTCCTTGAAGCACTTCAAGAGCCAAGATAAACTTGATAGACGACATGGTAGGTGGATGGAATTTATTGAGACTTTCCCTTATGTTATCAAATACAAAAAGGGAAAGGACAATGTAGTTGCCGATGCCCTATCTAGGAGATACACCTTACTTACCACATTAGACTCCAAGGTCTTAGGATTTGCATATATAAAGGAGTTGTATGTGGAAGATGCTGATTTTGGTGCCATCTATAAGTCGTGTGTAGATAAGGGTTCATGTGACAAGTTTTACTTGTTTGATGGATTCTTATTTAAGGCTGAAAAAGTGTGCATACCTATTTGTTCCTTGCGTATGTTACTCGTTGAAGAAGCCCATAAGGGTGGTTTAATGGGTCACTTCGGAAGGGACAAAACGTATCATATGCTATGTGCACATTTCTTTTGGCCCCACATGCTTAGGGATGTTGAGCACCTTATTAAGAGGTGTTTGGATTGCCTAAAGGCCAAGTCTAGGTTGCAACCCCACGGCCTATACAGCCCATTACCCATACCAAGTGCCTCTTGGGAGGACATCTCAATGGACTTTATCGTGGGGCTGCCTCGGACTAAGAGGGGACGTCATCCGTCATTGCTTGCCATAAGACGGATGATGCATCCAATGTAGCTGATCTCTTCTTTAGGGAACTCGTGAGGCTACATGGTGTTCCCCGTACTATAGTGAGTGATAGGGATGTTAAGTTCCTTAGTTACTTTTGGAAGACGCTTTGGGGAAAGCTAGGGACGAGACTCTTGTTCTCTACCTCTAGTCATCCTCAAACGGATGGCCAAACCGAAGTAACTAATCGGACCTTATCAACCCTTCTACGAGCCATTCTTAAGAAGAACCTTAAGGCTTGGGAGGAAGCTCTACCACATGTAGAGTTTGCTTACAATAGGACAGTCCATTCTTCTACTTCCTTATCTCCATTTGCATGTGTTTATGGTATCAACCCCACTACTCCACTTGATCTTGCTCCTTTTCCTATGAAGGAGCGTGAAAGTTTTGATGCAGGAAAGCACGTGGAGTTCATCAAGGAGCTGCATGCAAGGACTAAGGAGAAGCGGGAAGCATGTGCGGAGCGGAATGCAGCTAGGGCTAACAAGGGACGTAAGCGAGTGATTTTCCAGCCTGGAGATCTCGTTTGGGTGCATTTGAGGAAGGAGCGCTTCCCGGAGCAGCGCAAGTCCAAGCTTGCACCTAGAGGAGATGGTCCATTCAAGGTGCTGCGCCGCGTCGGTGACAACGCCTATGTCCTAGACCTCCCGGACACATATGGTGTGAGTGCCACCTTCAACGTGGCTGATTTAACTCCCTACCACCATCCGGACGTCGGCCAATCTAAGCTTCATGATCCGTGGACGGATCCTCTCCAAGAAGGGGAGGATGATGGAGGACCATCCCTGCACCAACCACCATCCGGGCCCATGACAAGGAGCCAAGCTAGACGTCTCCAAGATGAGCTAGCCGTGATCATACATCAAGCCCCGGTGGAGGTTCCAACGGCCACATCCAAGGCCTTCTCGGTGACAAGGGTTCATAGTGGTTGAGTGTAGGATTTGTCTACACCTCCACTATTAGAAACTTTCTCTTTTTAGCATGATTTCAGCCGTGGAGGGCTTAGACATTATTAGACTCGGTTTTACTCTTTAATTCCGGTTTAGCATTTGTTTTAGCATTTTAAGAGCCGGTTCACTAGGAACTATTTAAGCTCTTTGTTATTTCCTTTCTTAGCAGCAATCACATTAATTAAGAACTTATTTTCTGAATTGGAAACTTCCCCAAAAGAGAGGTTTCGTGAGTTGCTCATTCCGAACTGATTTTGGTCGAGTTGTGTTTGTCAATTGCTTTCGAGTTGTTGATCCAAATCGACACAAGATATCCTCTTCGTGCTTTGAAGATCCGTTCTTCCTTGTGTGAAGTTGTAGAAGGCGAGGTCATCTACTTTAGGTTTGGAGGTTCTTGATTCATCCGAATCAAGGGTTTCTAATTCCGGGTGTTTGGTTTCTTCTTATCCCTTTCATTCATCTCTTCTTCTTACCGCCGATTCTGACTTTTGTTGTTGTTCTTGTTGTTCGTGTATTGATCACCAAGGTCGGGCCATCCTACGGCTTACCCCGTATCAAACCCTTATCTACACACGACTTATAGATGGCACCAAAATCAGCATCTTCCACATACAACTCCTTTATATATGCAAATCCTAAGACCTTGGAGTCTAATGTGGTAAGCAAGGTGTATCTCCTAGATAGGGCATCGGCAACTACATTGTCCTTTCCCTTTTTGTATTTGATAACATAAGGGAAAGTCTCAATGAATTCCATCCACCTACCATGTCGTCTATCAAGTTTATCTTGGCTCTTGAAGTGCTTCAAGGACTCATGGTCCGTATGCAAGATAAACTCTCTAGGCCACAAGTAGTGTTGCCAAGTCTTAAGTACTCTAAATAGGGCAAAGAGTTCTTTGTCATATGTAGAATAATTAAGACTAGCCCCTTTCAATTTCTCACTAAAGAAGGCTACGGGTTTACCTTCTTGCATGAGCACGCCTCCAATGCCAATCCCGGATGCATCACACTCCACCTCGAATGGCCTTGTGAAGTCGGGTAGTACTAGCAAAGGAGCTTGTGTCAACCTCCATTTTAGGGCATTGAATGCCCTCTCTTGCGCCTCCTCCCATACAAACGCCGAATGCTTCTTGGTCACCTCCGTCAAGGGCGCGGCAATTGTGCTGAAATCCTTCACGAACCGCCTATAGAAACTGGCTAGCCCATGGAAGCTCCGCACTTGGTTCACTGAGGTAGGCGTAGGCCACTCTTGGATGGCCTTTATCTTGCTCTCGTCCACTTGAAGGTGATGGAGGACCATCCGGACCCATAACAAGGAGCCAAGCTAGACGTCTCCAAGATGAGCTAGCCGAGCTCATACTTCAAGTTCCGGTGGAGGTTCCAACGGCCACATCCAAGGCCTTCTCGGTGTCAAGGGTTTCTAGTGGTTGAGTGTAGGGTTTGTCTACACCTTCCACTAATGGAAACCTTCCTTATTTAGCATATCTCAGCCGTGTGGGCTTTTGACATTATTAGACTCGGTTTTGTACTTTTTATTTCCGGTTTAGTTGTTTTAGCATTTTTAAGAGCCGGTTCACTAGGAACTACTTAAGCTCTTTGTTATTTCCTTTCTGAGCAGCAAACCCATTATTCAAGAACGTATTTCTGAAATAGAAACCTTCCCAAAGGGAGTTTTCGTGAGTTTGCCCAATCCGAGCTAGTTTTGGTCGAGTTGTGATTCACAATTGCTTTCGAGTTATTGATCCAAAGCGACACAAGACATCCTCTTCGTGCTCTTGAAGATTCGTCTTCTTGTTGTGTGAAGTTGTAGAAGACGAGGTTGATAGCTTTAGGAGTGGTGGTTCTTGGATCAACCGATCCAAGGGTTTCCTAATTCGGGCTATTAGTTTCTTCTAGTTCTTTCTTGTTCTTTGTTCTTGTTCTTTCTTTATCTTCTTTCCTTCGGCCGATCCTAACTTGCTTGTTGTTTTGTTTGTTGGTTCGTTGTACACCAAGGTCGGGCCTCCCTACGGCGATCCCCGTATCAAAGTGGTATCAGAGCTGAGTTTTGGTGTCAACAATTGTTCTTGCCGAGTTCATCAATTCGGTATTGTGTCTTGTGTCATTTGGTTGTGCCTTGCATAGCCGAATCTGTTTTCTTCCTTCTTGTTGTCTTGTTGAGTCGATTGTGTTGTTGCTTAATTTTCTAATTGATCTTGTGTTTTGTGGAAGCATTGGCTTGTGTGTGTGTGTGGAGATCGGACGGTGTCTTCTTACCATCCAAGAATCATTTCTAGCCTAGCCAAAAAACCCTATCTCCGGCCACCACCCTCATCATCACCACCACTACACTAACCGGCCACTAACCCTCCCACAAGACACATACCCTAATCCCCACTACCCTAGCCGGCGTGCTCACCAAGGAGTCCCACGGCTGCCCTAACCAACTCCCATCTCCACTCGGCCATAAACCCTAATTTTGTGGCGTGTGGGTTGAAAGAGTCAACAAGTGCGGCAGCTATCTCCTACAATCAAGGTGTGCCGATTCCTTCCAAGCACCCACTCGGCCTCATCTCATACAAAGGTGGCGTGTGGGTATAGAAAGAGTCAAACAACCGGTTATCCCCCCCTACAATCAAGGTAACAAGCTCAATTTTCTTTGTTTCCTTATTTTCTTTTAATTCAATTTCAGTTGTAATTTGAATTTCGAATTTTAGTCAAAAAAAAAAAAAAAAAAAAAGAAAATCAGAAAGAGTCAAAAAAAAAAAAAAGATCAATCGTCAAAAAAAAAAAGAAAGAGAAAGGACGATCATAGCATTGCATTTTATTTCTTTCAAAGCTTAGTCTATACCTTGTATTACATTAATACTTAGGTTAGATTTTAGCCTAAGGTTGTAAGTTCTCAAGTGACAAGCCCTCACGACCAAGCAAGTGCCGCGCCGTGTCATCCCAAGTGCAGCGCCGCGCCCATCCTTGCCGCGCCGCGTCACCGTTGCCTCGTCGTGCCCCCCTTGCCGACGCTCGGTAAAAACCCTAAAACCCTAATCTCTCCTTTCCTTGTGACTACCACTGCCCTATCATCACCGATCTCTACGACCACCTTCCGTCTTCTACTAGCACAAGTCAAGGCGAGCTAAGGTAACATCTTGTCCTCTTGAGTTCTTAAAACTTCTCCATTGTTTGTCCATACTAAGCTTTGCATTACATTCGTGCATGGTAGTATTCTTGAGTTAAATTTGTTTGAGTCCCATTAGTTTCCTTGCAACTACATCCTTGTGAGGATCCTTTGTTGAGTCGTTGAGTCTTCTTTTCCATCTTTGTTTGTGTGCCTTTTTGATTGCACTAATTTTCAGTTTATAAGAGTCCATTGTTGAATCTTGCCGATTTCTTCTACTTCACTTTGCATCTGACTTATCTTGGTTGTTAAGTGTTGTTTGAGATCAATTAATTCACGTGAAGTTCTTGAGTTTCCCAACCGGCTGCACTACAAAACTAGTTGAGATTGAGCGAGGGTGAGTGAAACACACGAGAGAAACACTTGTGAGTGTTTGGCTTTGATTCTAACTCTTCACCTAGTTCTGTGTTAGCTTGATTTTGTGTGATGGCAGGAGACGACACCTCAAGTGATCGTGACAATAGGAGTCCCTCACCGGTGCACCCGGACGTGGCTATACTCATCCAGAAGTTGACCGACTCCGTGTCCGTGATCACCCACCGGTTGGCTGCCCTAGAGACGTCTCAAAGAGCTCCCCAACCAGTCGTGCCACCCCCGGTGACCCTTGTGTCCCAACCACAAGAGACGGTCCCGAATCCAGCCACCGTGCCCTTAGGGGCTTATGCTGAACATGGTGGTCCTTCCGGCGCCAACTTAGTGCCCCTTGGAGGTGGCCGTGCAGTGGGAACCGGCACCGTGAGGAACTCTCCGGTAAGGCATAATTCTCCCCTTGTCCATAGTCATGATAGGCCGAATAGGGTAGCTCCAATGTACCAAGCTGAATTACCACCTCCACGAGAGGTGCCTTTTGTTGCTAACCATCTTAATGAGCCTCAGGATCCGCTTAGGGAAGACGAATTCAATGATGCAGATTATGAGGAAGAAATGTGGAACCAAGGCCAAGGAGGAAGGTTCGGAGGCTACCAAGGACAAGATAGGGGTTACGGCTATTATGAGCCTAGGGGCAGATTTGGGGGTAATAGAGGTTATCAAGGTCAACAACCTCGGAGAGAGTTGGAGCAAGACGGTATAGGCAAGATAAAGATCAAGATGCCCGCCTTCGAAGGAAAGTGTGATCCCGACGCCTACATGGAGTGGGAGATGAAGGTGGAGCAAATTTGGAGTTGCCACAACTTCATCGAGGCCAAGAAAGTGCAGCTAGCATCCATTGAGTTTAGCGGCTTTGCCCTAACTTGGTGGAATAACTTGGTCAAGGAGAGACAAAGGATATTGGATCCCCCGGTTACTACATGGGAGCAAATGAAGGCCCTCATGCGAGCTCGATTTGTGCCACAACACTACTCTAGGGAGCTCAAGCAACGGCTGGAAAACCTCAAGCAAGGGAGTATGAGCGTGGAGGAAGCTTACAATGCCATGCTCACGGCTATGGTCCGAGCCAATGTCACGGAAGATGAAGAATCAACCATGGCAAGGTACCTTCGGATCCTTAACCCTTTTATTGCTAACGAGGTCGATATGTATCCATATACAGATTCCACCCAGCTGCTGCATTTGGCCATTAAAGTGGAGAAAAATCAGAAGTACAAGGCTCGGAACCAAGGTGGACATGCGGCTAGGAACCCTAGCGGCCAGCCGAGTCAATGGCGGGCCCAAACTCAAACCAGGACGAATCCTCCGGCGCAATTTGGTAGGAACCAAGCTCAGTCCATGAGCCAACCTAGGAGCCAAGATGCGCCGAGGAAAAGTGGACCACCAGGAACTCCGCCACAGTCCAGTGGACGCCAGCCGTCGTCGGCCAATGGCCCTCAGGGGAGTACTTCGACCTTTTCTCCTTCTTCTAGAGCTAGAGATACCATATGTTTTAAATGTCAAGGTCGTGGGCATATGATGAAAGATTGCCCCAATAGTCGAACGTTGGTCATTAACCATCTTGGACTCTATGAATCTGAGTCCGAGGGTGAGGATCAAGGTCCGGCTATTGTTGATGAACCTATGCATGATGTAGATGAGGAAATGGATTGCATTGAATTTGAGCATGGTGAATCTCTAGTTTGTAGGAGGACTTTGCATGTTCAGCCGACCCCTTGTGATGATAACCAAAGAGAAAATTTATTTCATACTAGATGCTTGGTTAAGGGGAAGGTTTGTAATATGATTATTGATGGGGGTAGTTGTTGCAACATTGCTAGCACTGAATTAGTCACTAAATTGCAATTGCATACTTTCCATCACCCTAGGCCCTATAAACTGCATTGGATGAATGAATGTGGAGAGGTTAAGGTGTCTAAGCAAGTTAATGTGACCATAACACTAGGACATTATGTTGATACTATTTTATGTGATGTGGTCCCTATGAATGCTTGTCACATTTTATTAGGACGTCCATGGCAGTTTGATAGGAGAGTAAAGCATGATGGTTATACTAACCGTCATTCTTTTGATTACAAGGGTAAGAATGTGGTACTTAAGCCTATGACTCCTTTGCAGGTGGCTGAAGCATTTGAGAAGAAAAAGGATCAAGAGAAGCCGGTTGAAGCCAAGAAGGGGAGCAAGACCGAGAGCACCTCCAAGGCTAAAACCACTTCTCAAGCATTGCTGGCTTCCGAGGAGGAGTTGAGAGAGGAGCACCTACCACATGACGCCATCCTCATGCTCTTATGCAAGGGTCTCGGCTTGCTAAGTGAGGAGTTGAAGTCTACGCTGCCTAGGAACATCTTAGCTCTACTAGAGGAGTTTCAAGATGTGTTCCCCGAGGAGATGCCACCCGGATTGCCACCTATGAGAGGTATAGAACATCAAATTGATCTAATCCCGGGTGCTACTCTTCCAAACAGGCCGGCGTACAGGATGAATCCCAAGGAGACCCAAGAGGTGCAAGAGCAAGTGAAGGCGTTGCTTGACAAGGGCCATGTGCGTGAGAGCCTTAGCCTTTGTGCCGTGCCAGTGTTGCTAGTGCCCAAGAAGGATGGCACGTGGAGGATGTGCGTGGACTGCCGAGCTATCAACAATATAACCATCAAGTACCGGCATCCGATTCCCCGCCTAGATGACATGCTAGATGAGCTGCATGGAGCCTCGGTCTTCACCAAGATAGACCTCCGCAGCGGCTACCATCAAATAAGGATGAAGGAGGGGGATGAGTGGAAGACCGCCTTCAAAACAAAATTCGGTTTGTATGAGTGGGTTGTCATGCCTTTTGGCTTGACAAACGCTCCTAGTACTTTCATGCGTTTAATGAACCATGTTTTGAGGCATTTCATAGGTAGATTTGTTGTTGTTTATTTTGATGATATACTAATATACAGCAAGTCTATTGAGGAGCACGAGCAACATTTGAGGGAAGTACTCTCTACTTTACGTAGTGCGTGCTTACATGCCAATGAGAAGAAATGTGAATTCTGCACTAATCATGTTTCCTTTCTTGGTTTTGTAGTGAGCTCCAAGGGTCTTCAAGTAGATGAGAGCAGGATAAAGGCGATTCAAGAGTGGCCTACGCCGACCTCAGTGAGCTAAGTGCGGAGCTTCCATGGACTAGCTAGCTTCTATAGGCGGTTCGTGAAGGATTTCAGCACCATCGCTGCCCCATTAACGGAGGTGACCAAGAAGCATTCGGCCTTTGTATGGGAGGAGGCGCAAGAGAGGGCATTCAATGCCCTAAAATGGAGGTTGACGCAAGCCCCTTTGCTGGTGTTACCCGACTTCACTAGGCCATTCGAGGTGGAGTGTGATGCATCCGGGATTGGCATTGGAGGCGTGCTTATGCAGGAAGGTAAACCCGTAGCCTTCTTTAGTGAGAAATTGAAAGGGGCTAGTCTTAATTACTCTACATATGACAAAGAACTCTTTGCCCTATTTAGAGTACTTAAGACTTGGCAACACTACTTGTGGCCTAGAGAGTTTATCTTGCATACGGACCATGAGTCCTTGAAGCACTTCAAGAGCCAAGATAAACTTGATAGACGACATGGTAGGTGGATGGAATTTATTGAGACTTTCCCTTATGTTATCAAATACAAAAAGGGAAAGGACAATGTAGTTGCCGATGCCCTATCTAGGAGATACACCTTGCTTACCACATTAGACTCCAAGGTCTTAGGATTTGCATATATTAAGGAGTTGTATGTGGAAGATGCTGATTTTGGTTCCATCTATAAGACGTGTGTAGATAAGGGTTCATGTGACAAGGTTTACTTGTTTGATGGATTCTTATTTAAAGCTGAAAAAGTGTGCATACCTAGTTGTTCCTTACGTATGTTACTCGTTGAAGAAGCCCATAAGGGTGGTTTAATGGGTCACTTCGGAAGGGACAAGACTTATCATATGCTATGTGCACACTTCTTTTGGCCCCACATGCTTAGGGATGTTGAGCACCTTATTAAGAGGTGTTTGGATTGCCTAAAGGCCAAGTCTAGGTTGCAACCCCACGGCCTATACAGCCCATTTCCCATCCCAAGTGCCCCTTGGGAGGACATCTCAATGGACTTTATCGTGGGTCTGCCTCGGACTAAGAGGGGACGTGATTCTATCTTTGTGGTAGTTGATCGTTTATCTAAGATGGCTCATTTTATTGCTTGCCATAAGACGGATGATGCATCCAATGTAGCTGATCTCTTCTTTAGGGAAGTCGTGAGGCTACATGGTGTACCCCGTACTATAGTGAGTGATAGGGATGTTAAATTCCTTAGTTACTTTTGGAAGACGCTTTGGGGAAAGCTAGGGACGAGACTCTTGTTCTCTACCTCTAGTCATCCTCAAACGGATGGCCAAACTGAAGTAACTAATAGGACTTTATCAACCCTTCTTCGAGCCATTCTTAAGAAGAACCTTAAGGCTTGGGAGGAAGCTCTACCACATGTAGAGTTTGCTTACAATAGGACAGTCCATTCTTCTACTTCATTGTCTCCTTTTGCATGTGTTTATGGTATAAATCCCAATACTCCACTTGATCTTGCTCCTTTTCCTATGAAGGAGCGTGAAAGTTTTGATGCAGGTAAGCACGTGGAATTCATCAAGGAGCTGCATGCAAGGACTAAGGAGAAGCTGGAAGCTTGTGCGGAGCGGAATGCAGCTAGGGCTAACAAGGGACGTAAGAGAGTGATTTTCCAGCCCGGGGATCTCGTTTGGGTGCATTTGAGGAAGGAGCGCTTCCCGGAGCAGCGCAAGTCCAAGCTTGCACCTAGAGGAGATGGGCCATTCAAGGTGCTGCGCCGCGTCGGTGACAACGCCTATGTCCTAGACCTCCCGGACACATATGGTGTGAGTGCCACCTTCAACGTGGCTGATTTTGATGTGACCATGGGTCCCGTCAAGAATCTCTTGACGGGTGAGACAAGTGAAGACGAGCCTAGTGACGACCAAGAAGAGCCACAAGACCTACCTCCCGGTGCCATTACTAGAGCTTGAGCTAAACACCTTCAAGAGGAGCTCAAGAAGGGGTTATTTAGCATGGAGGCCTTCACAACATTTGGAGGCCTCGGATTCATCACAACCAAGCCAGCCGTGATTCTCCTAGAGTCACATGCTATTTGAATGCTTATATTATTTCATGACATTTTCAAGACATTAGTTGCTTGTTATTTTGTTTAGTGGACCGCCGGCCATGCCTGCTTGTTAGGCTTAGTATTTTAAGTCTTTTCCTTCCTTTTCTTTTAATTAAGCCTTGTCATATAAAAGGCTTTGTCAACATTTCCCTGAACACGTTTAATCAGATTAAGAAGAAGAATTTCTCATCTCTTTGAGCGTCCCTTTTCCAAGTCTTGTGTGTTGTATCAAGACACCATTGTTGAAAGCTTTGAGTGTGTCATATCTTGAAGATTTCAACCTAGACTTCTACCTTGTTGGTGTGTAGTATCCATCAAAGAAGAAGCCATATCTATCACCTCCATTTCCATCTCACTTTCGGCCATAACCGCCACCATCCAACCCATAACCGCCACCATCCAAAACACTATCCTCGTTGAAATCCTTCCCGGATCTCTCAACGACCTCTAAGTAAAAGCGTCTTATCTTCTGATTCCCAGCTCCGATCACCCTCAAATTTTGAAGGCTGAAACTAGACCTCCAGATCTATCTCTGGGCGTTGGAATCACCCCATTCCGATCACGGACGAGGGAGAACGGACCCTCTGAAGTCAGGCCAGAAATCAGTGACGGAACTGTCTTGCGTACCAACTGAGAAGCCATCAAGGGGCTTGCCTTGCACTGAGTTTCCTTCAGATCCTTGATCTCATCATGTGGTATCAGAGCTCCAAGCAAGGTAAAGCTCTTGTTCTTGTTGTTTAAGCCAAGAAAATTCAGTTTGCAAGACATAGAACCCCAACCGTAGGAATCTGATGTTGTTGCGTCTTGGCTGCGTGTTTGATCCTTGAATTGCCATTGCTTTGTGCTGTGTTCTAGTGTTTCAATGTTACTAACCCTAGGTTGTTATAACCGGATTTAAAACCCAACCAAAAACCAAACACAATCTCCCTTACCGATCCAGTTTTTGTGTTGTGTTGTTCTCGGTTGAGCCTTGGAAGGGTTCGATTGAGTTGTGTGTTGTGGCTACTACTTTTCGTTGTTGTGGCTACGTATTTCATGAGTGTTTTGGCTGCAAATTGGGCTGAGAAACCAAAGCAAACTGCCGTCCCAATTCAATCTCCAGAAGTGGTTATAGTTCCTAGTTTTTAGGGATTTTCTTGTTGTGTCTTTGACTTAGGTTTGCAGGTTGTTGCAGCCACGAAATTGCCCATTTTCTTTTGCATTGTTTGATTCTGAGTTACTCTTTATTTTGCATTGTTTGAGTCGTGTTCATAGCAGCCTCGTTCTCCCTAGAAATTGCATGCTACTTGAGTTATACTTAGAACAACAATACTAGGATACGGGAACGGTTCCTTGCTATTTCTGAGCACTTGTTTCTATTCAAATTAAGCTCCTTATTGCATGTTATAACTGCTGTATCAAATCAAAAAAAAAAAAAAGTAAAGTGTTCAAGAAAAAGTGGATGCAACCTGAAAAACGCGGCTATTATAAAAGCAAAAGGCCATAGAAAAAGTGGTGCATCGGTTGTGAACAAAAGAAACACAAAGAAAATTTTCGTCTTACCAAGTGTTTAATCTTGTTGTGTACTTCTTTCCAGCTTGTAATCCTCTCTTAAACAAGTGCATCAATTGTAAAGCAAACGGACTTAGTAGCTTCCTATTGTTGTTGGCTCTAATTGTTGCTCAAGTCTTTCAATTTCTTGTGAGTCGTGTGTTGTTGTGTGTTGGCTTGATTTCTTTGTTGAGTCTAGTAAACCCACGTCCAGCCCTAGGAGTCTTGCTTGCTGGATCGTTCTTGTCCTCGAACCAAGGTCGAGAGCTCCTTGCTAGCTTAGGTTCTATTGATTGATCTTGTCTTCTATGGGAGCCTCTATGTTTGGTATTAGCTTTGGATACTAACCTTGCAAGGCGAGCGAATGGAGATGTCAAGCTTGGGTTCATTGTCGCAAAGGGATTATCTCTACTTTCGAGCTTATGGTGTGTACCCTAACTCTCAAACTCACAAGGATCATCTGTCTCGAAAGGACTTCTTCTACTATAGGGCCCATGGAGCATCATATAGGGAGGCTCGCTATCTTGCTCAACAAGAAGCTAGCTCATACAAGAGGTACGAGCCTACACCTTATCTTTACAACTCTTACTCTTGTTCTTCTAACCCTTCCGTGCAGACCAAGGGAGTCTATGACTCACCTGAGTTGTCATTTAGCACGTCTAAGGGCAGAGAAAGAGTGAGCCCACAACCTCGGGTTAGAGCACGTGACATCGTGTGTGTCATGTGTGAAGGGAGAGGCCACTTAGCTGAGATTTGTCCAAACCAATACTACACTTACAAGGATGAAGGTTCCTTTGAGAGTGACGCTTTGGTTGATGATGTTTTGGGAAAGGAGGTCCGAAGTGAACCAAATGATAGTTTCGTTCCCTTAGGCTTAGGCAGCAAAGAAGGACCACCTAAAGAGATTGATGCCATGGAGGATAAATTGCCCACACTTGCCAGGAACTTGGTGGAAGAAGTGGATGCCAAACTAGCCCAAGAAACTCCTCCAATGGCTGAACCAAGTGCCTTCAACGAGCTAGTGCAAATGGACGAGCTTCCCAGCTTTGAAGAAGAAACCGAAGAAGAATCAAGTGGGTGTCTATTGCCTATGCTCATTAAGGAGGAGAACGAACTATGGAAAGAGGTTGATGCAACCTCTAGGACTCAATCAAGGGAAGTATCACTTGTTGCTACTTTTCGTGTTTTATTCCCTTTGCTTGAATATGAATATCTTTCTAGGGGTAAAGAATCCCATGTGCTAAATTCAGATTTTGCATATAGAACTAGGTACGCATGTGTGCATCATAGCTCTCATTCACAATTATTGTTGCATGCTAAATATCTTGTTCAATGCATTACTTTTGTAGATAAATATGTCATGTGCATATCATGTTCCATCATTAAGCACACATTTAGAAAGAGATTGGGCAATAGTTGTGCATGGAGGTTCTTTCATGGACATTCTATAGACCTAAGTTCGTTTGCTATTACATTTTCTTCTTTCTTATATGTTTCTTGGTGCCTCACTTCCATACTTTGTGTTTGTGCAGATTCATGTGAGTTAAAAACTCTTTCTAGAAGCGCATTTGGATTCGAGGACGAATCCTTTCGAAGGGGGAGAGGATGATATGACCATGGGTCCCGTCAAGAATCTCTTGACGGGTGAGACAAGTGAAGACGAGCCTAGTGACGACCAAGAAGAGCCACAAGACCTACCTCCCGGTGCCATTACTAGAGCTTGAGCTAAACACCTTCAAGAGGAGCTCAAGAAGGGGTTATTTAGCATGGAGGCCATCACAACATTTGGAGGCCTCGGATTCATCACAACCAAGCCAGCCGTGATTCTCCTAGAGTCACATGCTATTTGAATGCTTATATTATTTCATGACATTTTCAAGACATTAGTTGCTTGTTATTTTGTTTAGTGGACCGCCGGCCATGCCTGCTTGTTAGGCTTAGTATTTTAAGTCTTTTCCTTCCTTTTCTTTTAATTAAGCCTTGTCATATAAAAGGCTTTGTCAACATTTCCCTGAACACGTTTAATCAGATTAAGAAGAAGAATTTCTCATCTCTTTGAGCGTCCCTTTTCCAAGTCTTGTGTGTTGTATCAAGACACCATTGTTGAAAGCTTTGAGTGTGTCATATCTTGAAGATTTCAACCTAGACTTCTACCTTGTTGGTGTGTAGTATCCATCAAAGAAGAAGCCATATCTATCACCTCCATTTCCATCTCACTTTCGGCCATAACCGCCACCATCCAACCCATAACCATCCAAAACACTATCCTCGTTGAAATCCTTCCCGGATCTCTCAATGACCTCTAAGTAAAAGCGTCTTATCTTCTGATTCCCAGCTCCGATCACCCTCAAATTTTGAAGGCTGAAACTAGACCTCCAGATCTATCTCTGGGCGTTGGAATCACCCCATTCCGATCACGGACGAGGGAGAACGGACCCTCTGAAGTCAGGCCAGAAATCAGTGACGGAACTGTCTTGCGTACCAACTGAGAAGCCATCAAGGGGCTTGCCTTGCACTGAGTTTCCTTCAGATCCTTGATCTCATCAGATTTGACTCCCTACCATCAACCGGACGCCAGCCATTCCAAGCTTCATGATCCATGGACGGATCCTCTCCAAGAAGGGGAGGATGATGGAGGACCATCCGGACCCATAACAAGGAGCCAAGCTAGACGTCTCCAAGATGAGCTAGCCGAGCTCATACTTCAAGTTCCGGTGGAGGTTCCAACGGCCACATCCAAGGCCTTCTCGGTGTCAAGGGTTTCTAGTGGTTGAGTGTAGGGTTTGTCTACACCTTCCACTAATGGAAACCTTCCTTATTTAGCATATCTCAGCCGTGTGGGCTTTTGACATTATTAGACTCGGTTTTGTACTTTTTATTTCCGGTTTAGTTGTTTTAGCATTTTTAAGAGCCGGTTCACTAGGAACTACTTAAGCTCTTTGTTATTTCCTTTCTGAGCAGCAAACCCATTATTCAAGAACGTATTTCTGAAATAGAAACCTTCCCAAAGGGAGTTTTCGTGAGTTTGCCCAATCCGAGCTAGTTTTGGTCGAGTTGTGATTCACAATTGCTTTCGAGTTATTGATCCAAAGCGACACAAGACATCCTCTTCGTGCTCTTGAAGATTCGTCTTCTTGTTGTGTGAAGTTGTAGAAGACGAGGTTGATAGCTTTAGGAGTGGTGGTTCTTGGATCAACCGATCCAAGGGTTTCCTAATTCGGGCTATTAGTTTCTTCTAGTTCTTTCTTGTTCTTTGTTCTTTCTTTATCTTCTTTCCTTCGGCCGATCCTAACTTGCTTGTTGTTTTGTTTGTTGGTTCGTTGTACACCAAGGTCGGGCCTCCCTACGGCGATCCCCGTATCAGAAGGCCCTTGGAGCTCACTACAAAACCAAGAAAAGAAACATGATTAGTGCAGAATTCACACTTCTTCTCATTGGCATACAAGCACGCACTACGCAAGGTAGAGAGTACTTCCCTCAAGTGTTGCTCATGCTCCTCTATAGACTTGCTGTATATTAGTATATCATCAAAATAAACAACAACAAATCTACCTATAAAATGCCTCAAAACATGGTTCATTAAACGCATAAAAGTACTAGGAGCGTTTGTCAAGCCAAAAGGCATGACAACCCACTCATACAAACCGAACTTTGTTTTGAAGGTCGTTTTCCATTCATCCCCTTCCTTCATCCTTATTTGATGGTAGCCGCTGCGGAGGTCTATCTTGGTGAAGACCGAGGCTCCATGCAGCTCATCTAGCATGTCATCGAGGCGGAGAATTGGATGCCGGTACTTGATGGTGATATTGTTGATGGCTCGGCAGTCCACGCACATCCTCCATGTGCCATCCTTCTTGGGCACCAACAACACTGGCACGGCACAAGGGCTAAGGCTCTCACGCACATGGCCCTTGTCAAGCAAAGCCTTCACTTGCTCTTGCACCTCTTGGGTCTCCTTGGGGTTCATCCTGTACGCCGGCCTGTTTGGAAGAGTAGCACCCGGTATTAGGTCAATTTGATGTTCAATACCTCTTTTAGGGGGCAGTCCGGGTGGCATCTCTTCGGGGAACACATCTTGAAACTCCTCTAGCAATGCTAAGATGTTCCTTGGCAGCGTAGACTTCAACTCCTCACTTAGCAAGCCGAGACCCTTGCATAAGAGCATGAGGACAGCGTCCTGTGGTAGGTGCTTCTCTCTCAACTCCTCCTTGGAAGCCAGCAATGCTTGAGATGTGGTTTTGGCCTTGGAGGTGCTCTCGGCCTTGCTCCCCTTCTTGGCTTCAACCGACTTCTCTTGATCTTTTTTCTTCTCAAAGGCTTCAGCTACCTGCAAAGGAGTCATAGGCTTAAGTACCACATTCTTACCATTGTAATCAAAAGAATGACGATTAGTATAACCATCATGCTTTACACGCCTATCAAACTGCCATGGACGTCCTAACAAGATGTGACAAGCATTCATAGGGACCACATCACATAAAATAGTATCCACATAATGTCCTAGTGTTATGGTCACATTGACTTGCTTAGACACTTTTACCTCTCCACATTCATTCATCCAATGCAGTTTATAAGGCCTAGGGTGATGGAAGGTATGTAGCTGCAATTTAGTAACTAATTCAGTGCTAGCAATGTTACAACAACTACCCCCATCAATGATCATGTTACAAACCTTTCCCTTAACCAAGCATCTAGTATGAAATAAGTTCTCTCGTTGGTTATCATCACAAGGGGTCGGTTGTACGTGCAAAGTTCTCCTACAAACTAGAGATTCACCATGCTCAAATTCAATGCAATCCATTTCCTCATCTACATCATGCATAGGCTCATCAACAATAGCCAAACCTTGATCCTCACCCTCGGACTCAGATTCATAGAGTCCAAGATGGTTAATGACCAACGTTCGACTATTGGGGCAATCTTTCATCATATGCCCACGACCTTGACATTTAAAGCAAATAGTGTCCCTAGCTCTAGAAGAAGGAGAAAAGGTCGAAATACTCCCCTGAGGGCCATTGGCCGATTGTGGTTGGCGGCTACTTGCTTGCGGCGGTGTCCCGGATGGTCCAACCTTCCTTGGTGCTTCTTGGCTCCTAGGTTGGCTCGTGGACTGAGCTTGGTTCCTACCCATTTGTGCCGGTGGAAACGTCCTTGGCTGGTTTGGAGCCCTCCATTGGCTCGGCTGTCCACTAGGGTTCCTAGCCGCTTGCCCTCCTTGATTCCTAGCTTTGAACTTCTGATTTTTCTCCACTTTTATAGCTAGGTGCAGTAGCTGGGTGCAATCTGTATAGGGATACATATCCACTTCGTTAGCAATATAAGGAGAAAGGATACGGAGATACCTCGCCATGGTAGATTCCTCATCCTCAATGACGTTGGCGCGGACCATAGCGGTTTGCATGGCATTGTAGGCTTCCTCCACGCTCATGCTACCTTGTTTGAGGTTCTCCAACCTTTGCTTGAGCTCCCGGGAGTAGTGTTGAGGGACGAACCGAGCCCTCATCAACACCCTCATTTGTTCCCACGTAGCAACCGGTGGGTCCAAAGCTCGTTGCCTCTCCTTCACCAAATTGTTCCACCAAGTTAGGGCAAAACCACTAAACTCAATGGAAGCTAGCTGCACCTTCTTTGCTTCTATGAAGTTATGGCAACTCCAGATTTGCTCCACCTTCATCTCCCACTCCATGTAGGCGTCGGGGTCACATCTTCCTTCAAACGATGGCATCTTGATCTTTCCAATTCCATCTTGCTCCAACTCTCTCCGAGGTGGCTGACCTTGATAACCCCTATTACCTCCAAATCTGCCCCGGGGCTCATAATAGTCATAAGCCCCTCGTTGGCCGTGGTAGCCACCGAACCTTCCTCCTTGGTTCCACATATCTTCTTCAAATTCAGCATCATTGAACTCGTCTTCTCTAAGTGGTTCCTGTGGCTCATTCAAAGGGTTAGCATAATAAGGCACCTCGTGTGGAGGTGGCACTTCATGGGGAAAAATGCTAGTTGTCCTATTCGGCCTACTTTGTGCATTAACAAAGGGAGAAGGGCGTTTTACCGGGGAATTTCTCACGGTGCCCGTACCTACCACTCTTGTGGGACCAAGTGGTTCCAAGTTAGCACTGGATGGCCCTCCATGCTCGGCATAGGTTCCCAAGGGCACGGGGGCTGGATTCGTGACCGTCTCTTGTGGTTGGGAAACAAGTGTCACCGGGGGTGTCACGACTGGTTGGGGAGCTCTTTGAGACGTCTCTAGGGCAGCCAACCTGTTGGTGATCACGGCCATGGAGTCGGTCAACTTTTGGAAGAGCATCGCCACATCCGGATGCACCGGCGAGGGGCTCCTATTGTCCCGGTCACTTGAAGTATCATCTCCTGCCATCACACTTAACAAACTAACACGGAACTAAGTGAAGGGTTAGAATCAATCACAAACACTCACAAGTGTTTCTCTCGTGTGTTTCACTCTCCCTCGCTCAATCTCAACTAATTTTGTAGTGCAGCCGGTTGGGAAACTCAAGAACTTCACGTGACTTAATTGATCTCAAACAACACTTAATATCCAAGGTAAGTTAGATGCAAGGTGAAATAGAGGAGTGTTCGGCAATGGTCACACAAAGCACAATAGTTGCAAATAGGACTCAACAAATTTAACTCAAGAATACTACCATGCACGAATGTAATGCAAAGCTTGATATGGACAATAACAAAGAAGGTTTAAGAATTCAAGAGGACAAGTTGTTACCTTGATTCACCTTGGCTTGTGCTCGTGGAAGTGGAAGGATGATTGTAGAAATCGGTGTGATGATGAGAAGGAACGTAGGCACAAGAGAAGGTGAGGCTAGGAATTTTAGGGTTTACCGGACGCGGGTGCGGCGAGCTGCGAGGACACGGCGCGGCGATGGCGCGGGCGCGGCAGATGGCACTTGGGGCTCCGGCTCCTTGCTTGTTTCTTGAGTAACTTACAACTAGGTTAACTAACTAAGCCTAAGTATTAATGTAATACAAAGACTTAGACTACAAGAAAAAGAAATGAAATACAATGCAACACTAAGATCGTCTTCTCTTTTTTTTTTTTTTTTGACGATTGATTTTTTTTTTTTTTTTTTGACTCTTTCTGATTTTCTTTTCTTTCTCTTTTCTTTTTTTTTAACAAAGAAATTCGAAATTCAAATGACAACTGAAATTGAATTAAAAGAAAATAAAAGAAATTCAAGAGATAAGCTCTAAGGGAAGTTGCCTTGATTCTAGGAGGTGGGAGCCGATATTGTGGTGAGAACTCCTTGGCACGCCTCTATTGTAGGGCTTGTGATCAGCACTTGAAGAGAGAGAGAGCCGAGTGGTTGAAAAATTCAACCCACACGCCACAATTGTAGGGCTTGTCGTCGTTAGGGTTTGTGGGCGTGGTTAGAGTTCCTTGGTGATCACGCCTGCCGAGGGTAGTGGGGTATGGTGATTTGTGGTGGTGGTAGTGGACGGTTAATTAGGCGGTGATGGTGGTGGCTGGAGTTGGTGTTTCCGGCAAGGATTGGCGGTTGTTTTGTGGTGGTAATGATGGTGATCGTCCGATCTTCTCAACACACACAAACCGATCTCCACAAGACACACAATCCTATCTCCACAATACACAAACACAATTAGAATGGCAAGCGACAACTCTAAAAGACTCAACAAGAACAAAGGAGAAAGAAGAACTTCGGCTATGCAAGAACACAACCGAAACTCAAGACACCAATACCGAATTTCTGAAATCGGCAAGCACAATTGTTGACACCAAAACTCAGCTCTGATACCACTTTGATACGGGGTAAACCGTAGGATGGCCCGACCTTGGTGAACAACACACGAACAAGCAAGAACAACAACAAAGTTAGATTCGGCGGAAGGGAAAAAGAACAAGAAAGAACAAACAAGAAATGGATGAATGATGAACAAGATGAAACCAAACACCCGGAGGTAGAAACCCTTGATTCGGATGAATCGAGAACCTCCACACCTAAAGTAGATGACCTCGCCTTCTACAACTTCACACAAGGAAGAACGGATCTTCAAAGCACGAAGAGGATATTTTGTGTCGCTTTGGATCAACAACTCGAAAGGACTTGACAATCACAACTCGACCAAAATCAGTTCGGATTGAGCAACTCACGAAACCTCTCTTTTGGGGAAGTTTCCAATTCAGAAAACGTGTTCTTAATAATGTGATTGCTGCCAAATTAGAAAGAAAACAAAGCTTAAATACTTCCTAAGAGAATCGGCTTTCTAACACTAAACTAAGCTAAACCGGAATTAAAAGCACAAAACCGAGTCTAATAATGTCAAAAGCCCACACGGCTGAAATATGCTAAAAGGAGAAAGTTTCCAATAGTGGAAGGTGTATACAAGCCATACACTCATCCACTATAAATCCTTGTCACCGAGAACGCCTTGGGTGTGGCCGCATCAACCTCCACCGGGACTTGATGTATGAGCATGGCTAGCTCATCTTGGAGACGTCTAGCTTGGCTCCTTGTCATGGGCCCGGATGGTGGTTGGGTCGTGGATGGTCCTCCATCATAGGCTACCTGCGTGGGAGTCATAGGTTTAAGAACCACTTTAGAGCCTTTAAACAAGAAGGAGTGACGATTAGAAACACCATCATGAGTTGTCTTCCTATCAAATTGCCATGGACGGCCTAATAAGATATGACAAGCTTGCATAGGGACTACATCACATAAAATACTATCTACATAGTGTCCTAGTGTTATAGTCACATTCACTTGCTTGTTTACCTTCAATTCACCACAATCATTCATCCAATGCAATTTATAGGGTCTAGGGTGTTGAAATGTAGCATGTTGCAACTTAGTTACTAGTTCGGTACTAGCAATATTGCAGCAACTCCCTCCATCAATAATCAAGTTACAAACCTTTCCCTTAACCAAGCATCTAGTATGGAATAAATTCTCTCGTTGGTTATCTTCACAAGGGGTAGGTTGCACATGCAAAGTTCTCCTACACACTAAGGATTCTCCATGATCATATTCTATACCATCCATATCATCTAAGTCATTTTCATGCAGAATAGGGTCATTCATACAAGCATCATGATCATCATTTTCAGATTCGGATTCATATTGACCACGACCTTGACATTTAAAGCATATAGTATCCCTAGCTCTAGAAGAAGGAGAAGGGCTAGAAAAACTCCCTTGTGCCCCATTGGGCGGGCCGGACTGCCTTGTGTTGGGTTGCGGCGGAGTACTAGGTGGAGCACTTCTCCTCGGCGCATCTTGGCTCCTTGGCTGGCTCATGGCCTGACCTTGGTTCCTACCGAATGGCGCCGGCTGGAAAGGCCTAGATTGGCTAGGGCTCCTCCATGAACTTGGTTGGCCGCTAGCGCCTCTAGCCATTTGATTGCCTTGATTTCTGGCCTTGTACCTTTGGCTTTTCTCCACCTTGATGGCTAAATGCAGCAGCTGCGTGGAATCTGCATAGGGATACATATCCACCTCATTAGCAATATAAGGGTTAAGGATGCGAAGATACCTTGCCATAGTCGATTCCTCATCTTCAATGACATTGGCTCGCACCATGGCCGTTTGCATGGCGTTGAAGGCCTCTTCTACACTCATGCTTCCTTGCTTGAGGTTCTCAAGCCGCTGCTTTAGCTCCCTCGTGTTTTATTCCCTTTGCTTGAATATGAATATCTTTCTAGGGGTAAAGAATCCCATGTGCTAAATTCAGATTTTGCATATAGAACTAGGTACGCATGTGTGCATCATAGCTCTCATTCACAATTATTGTTGCATGCTAAATATCTTGTTCAATGCATTACTTTTGTAGATAAATATGTCATGTGCATATCATGTTCCATCATTAAGCACACATTTAGAAAGAGATTGGGCAATAGTTGTGCATGGAGGTTCTTTCATGGACATTCTATAGACCTAAGTTCGTTTGCTATTACATTTTCTTCTTTCTTATATGTTTCTTGGTGCCTCACTTCCATACTTTGTGTTTGTGCAGATTCATGTGAGTTAAAAACTCTTTCTAGAAGCGCATTTGGATTCGAGGACGAATCCTTTCGAAGGGGGAGAGGATGATATGACCATGGGTCCCGTCAAGAATCTCTTGACGGGTGAGACAAGTGAAGACGAGCCTAGTGACGACCAAGAAGAGCCACAAGACCTACCTCCCGGTGCCATTACTAGAGCTTGAGCTAAACACCTTCAAGAGGAGCTCAAGAAGGGGTTATTTAGCATGGAGGCCATCACAACATTTGGAGGCCTCGGATTCATCACAACCAAGCCAGCCGTGATTCTCCTAGAGTCACATGCTATTTGAATGCTTATATTATTTCATGACATTTTCAAGACATTAGTTGCTTGTTATTTTGTTTAGTGGACCGCCGGCCATGCCTGCTTGTTAGGCTTAGTATTTTAAGTCTTTTCCTTCCTTTTCTTTTAATTAAGCCTTGTCATATAAAAGGCTTTGTCAACATTTCCCTGAACACGTTTAATCAGATTAAGAAGAAGAATTTCTCATCTCTTTGAGCGTCCCTTTTCCAAGTCTTGTGTGTTGTATCAAGACACCATTGTTGAAAGCTTTGAGTGTGTCATATCTTGAAGATTTCAACCTAGACTTCTACCTTGTTGGTGTGTAGTATCCATCAAAGAAGAAGCCATATCTATCACCTCCATTTCCATCTCACTTTCGGCCATAACCGCCACCATCCAACCCATAACCATCCAAAACACTATCCTCGTTGAAATCCTTCCCGGATCTCTCAATGACCTCTAAGTAAAAGCGTCTTATCTTCTGATTCCCAGCTCCGATCACCCTCAAATTTTGAAGGCTGAAACTAGACCTCCAGATCTATCTCTGGGCGTTGGAATCACCCCATTCCGATCACGGACGAGGGAGAACGGACCCTCTGAAGTCAGGCCAGAAATCAGTGACGGAACTGTCTTGCGTACCAACTGAGAAGCCATCAAGGGGCTTGCCTTGCACTGAGTTTCCTTCAGATCCTTGATCTCATCAGATTTGACTCCCTACCATCAACCGGACGCCAGCCATTCCAAGCTTCATGATCCATGGACGGATCCTCTCCAAGAAGGGGAGGATGATGGAGGACCATCCGGACCCATAACAAGGAGCCAAGCTAGACGTCTCCAAGATGAGCTAGCCGAGCTCATACTTCAAGTTCCGGTGGAGGTTCCAACGGCCACATCCAAGGCCTTCTCGGTGTCAAGGGTTTCTAGTGGTTGAGTGTAGGGTTTGTCTACACCTTCCACTAATGGAAACCTTCCTTATTTAGCATATCTCAGCCGTGTGGGCTTTTGACATTATTAGACTCGGTTTTGTACTTTTTATTTCCGGTTTAGTTGTTTTAGCATTTTTAAGAGCCGGTTCACTAGGAACTACTTAAGCTCTTTGTTATTTCCTTTCTGAGCAGCAAACCCATTATTCAAGAACGTATTTCTGAAATAGAAACCTTCCCAAAGGGAGTTTTCGTGAGTTTGCCCAATCCGAGCTAGTTTTGGTCGAGTTGTGATTCACAATTGCTTTCGAGTTATTGATCCAAAGCGACACAAGACATCCTCTTCGTGCTCTTGAAGATTCGTCTTCTTGTTGTGTGAAGTTGTAGAAGACGAGGTTGATAGCTTTAGGAGTGGTGGTTCTTGGATCAACCGATCCAAGGGTTTCCTAATTCGGGCTATTAGTTTCTTCTAGTTCTTTCTTGTTCTTTGTTCTTTCTTTATCTTCTTTCCTTCGGCCGATCCTAACTTGCTTGTTGTTTTGTTTGTTGGTTCGTTGTACACCAAGGTCGGGCCTCCCTACGGCGATCCCCGTATCAGAAGGCCCTTGGAGCTCACTACAAAACCAAGAAAAGAAACATGATTAGTGCAGAATTCACACTTCTTCTCATTGGCATACAAGCACGCACTACGCAAGGTAGAGAGTACTTCCCTCAAGTGTTGCTCATGCTCCTCTATAGACTTGCTGTATATTAGTATATCATCAAAATAAACAACAACAAATCTACCTATAAAATGCCTCAAAACATGGTTCATTAAACGCATAAAAGTACTAGGAGCGTTTGTCAAGCCAAAAGGCATGACAACCCACTCATACAAACCGAACTTTGTTTTGAAGGTCGTTTTCCATTCATCCCCTTCCTTCATCCTTATTTGATGGTAGCCGCTGCGGAGGTCTATCTTGGTGAAGACCGAGGCTCCATGCAGCTCATCTAGCATGTCATCGAGGCGGGGAATTGGATGCCGGTACTTGATGGTGATATTGTTGATGGCTCGGCAGTCCACGCACATCCTCCATGTGCCATCCTTCTTGGGCACCAACAACACTGGCACGGCACAAGGGCTAAGGCTCTCACGCACATGGCCCTTGTCAAGCAAAGCCTTCACTTGCTCTTGCACCTCTTGGGTCTCCTTGGGGTTCATCCTGTACGCCGGCCTGTTTGGAAGAGTAGCACCCGGTATTAGGTCAATTTGATGTTCAATACCTCTTTTAGGGGGCAGTCCGGGTGGCATCTCTTCGGGGAACACATCTTGAAACTCCTCTAGCAATGCTAAGATGTTCCTTGGCAGCGTAGACTTCAACTCCTCACTTAGCAAGCCGAGACCCTTGCATAAGAGCATGAGGACAGCGTCCTGTGGTAGGTGCTTCTCTCTCAACTCCTCCTTGGAAGCCAGCAATGCTTGAGATGTGGTTTTGGCCTTGGAGGTGCTCTCGGCCTTGCTCCCCTTCTTGGCTTCAACCGACTTCTCTTGATCTTTTTTCTTCTCAAAGGCTTCAGCTACCTGCAAAGGAGTCATAGGCTTAAGTACCACATTCTTACCATTGTAATCAAAAGAATGACGATTAGTATAACCATCATGCTTTACACGCCTATCAAACTGCCATGGACGTCCTAACAAGATGTGACAAGCATTCATAGGGACCACATCACATAAAATAGTATCCACATAATGTCCTAGTGTTATGGTCACATTGACTTGCTTAGACACTTTTACCTCTCCACATTCATTCATCCAATGCAGTTTATAAGGCCTAGGGTGATGGAAGGTATGTAGCTGCAATTTAGTAACTAATTCAGTGCTAGCAATGTTACAACAACTACCCCCATCAATGATCATGTTACAAACCTTTCCCTTAACCAAGCATCTAGTATGAAATAAGTTCTCTCGTTGGTTATCATCACAAGGGGTCGGTTGTACGTGCAAAGTTCTCCTACAAACTAGAGATTCACCATGCTCAAATTCAATGCAATCCATTTCCTCATCTACATCATGCATAGGCTCATCAACAATAGCCAAACCTTGATCCTCACCCTCGGACTCAGATTCATAGAGTCCAAGATGGTTAATGACCAACGTTCGACTATTGGGGCAATCTTTCATCATATGCCCACGACCTTGACATTTAAAGCAAATAGTGTCCCTAGCTCTAGAAGAAGGAGAAAAGGTCGAAATACTCCCCTGAGGGCCATTGGCCGATTGTGGTTGGCGGCTACTTGCTTGCGGCGGTGTCCCGGATGGTCCAACCTTCCTTGGTGCTTCTTGGCTCCTAGGTTGGCTCGTGGACTGAGCTTGGTTCCTACCCATTTGTGCCGGTGGAAACGTCCTTGGCTGGTTTGGAGCCCTCCATTGGCTCGGCTGTCCACTAGGGTTCCTAGCCGCTTGCCCTCCTTGATTCCTAGCTTTGAACTTCTGATTTTTCTCCACTTTTATAGCTAGGTGCAGTAGCTGGGTGCAATCTGTATAGGGATACATATCCACTTCGTTAGCAATATAAGGAGAAAGGATACGGAGATACCTCGCCATGGTAGATTCCTCATCCTCAATGACGTTGGCGCGGACCATAGCGGTTTGCATGGCATTGTAGGCTTCCTCCACGCTCATGCTACCTTGTTTGAGGTTCTCCAACCTTTGCTTGAGCTCCCGGGAGTAGTGTTGAGGGACGAACCGAGCCCTCATCAACACCCTCATTTGTTCCCACGTAGCAACCGGTGGGTCCAAAGCTCGTTGCCTCTCCTTCACCAAATTGTTCCACCAAGTTAGGGCAAAACCACTAAACTCAATGGAAGCTAGCTGCACCTTCTTTGCTTCTATGAAGTTATGGCAACTCCAGATTTGCTCCACCTTCATCTCCCACTCCATGTAGGCGTCGGGGTCACATCTTCCTTCAAACGATGGCATCTTGATCTTTCCAATTCCATCTTGCTCCAACTCTCTCCGAGGTGGCTGACCTTGATAACCCCTATTACCTCCAAATCTGCCCCGGGGCTCATAATAGTCATAAGCCCCTCGTTGGCCGTGGTAGCCACCGAACCTTCCTCCTTGGTTCCACATATCTTCTTCAAATTCAGCATCATTGAACTCGTCTTCTCTAAGTGGTTCCTGTGGCTCATTCAAAGGGTTAGCATAATAAGGCACCTCGTGTGGAGGTGGCACTTCATGGGGAAAAATGCTAGTTGTCCTATTCGGCCTACTTTGTGCATTAACAAAGGGAGAAGGGCGTTTTACCGGGGAATTTCTCACGGTGCCCGTACCTACCACTCTTGTGGGACCAAGTGGTTCCAAGTTAGCACTGGATGGCCCTCCATGCTCGGCATAGGTTCCCAAGGGCACGGGGGCTGGATTCGTGACCGTCTCTTGTGGTTGGGAAACAAGTGTCACCGGGGGTGTCACGACTGGTTGGGGAGCTCTTTGAGACGTCTCTAGGGCAGCCAACCTGTTGGTGATCACGGCCATGGAGTCGGTCAACTTTTGGAAGAGCATCGCCACATCCGGATGCACCGGCGAGGGGCTCCTATTGTCCCGGTCACTTGAAGTATCATCTCCTGCCATCACACTTAACAAACTAACACGGAACTAAGTGAAGGGTTAGAATCAATCACAAACACTCACAAGTGTTTCTCTCGTGTGTTTCACTCTCCCTCGCTCAATCTCAACTAATTTTGTAGTGCAGCCGGTTGGGAAACTCAAGAACTTCACGTGACTTAATTGATCTCAAACAACACTTAATATCCAAGGTAAGTTAGATGCAAGGTGAAATAGAGGAGTGTTCGGCAATGGTCACACAAAGCACAATAGTTGCAAATAGGACTCAACAAATTTAACTCAAGAATACTACCATGCACGAATGTAATGCAAAGCTTGATATGGACAATAACAAAGAAGGTTTAAGAACTCAAGAGGACAAGTTGTTACCTTGATTCACCTTGGCTTGTGCTCGTGGAAGTGGAAGGATGATTGTAGAAATCGGTGTGATGATGAGAAGGAACGTAGGCACAAGAGAAGGTGAGGCTAGGAATTTTAGGGTTTACCGGACGCGGGTGCGGCGAGCTGCGAGGACACGGCGCGGCGATGGCGCGGGCGCGGCAGATGGCACTTGGGGCTCCGGCTCCTTGCTTGTTTCTTGAGTAACTTACAACTAGGTTAACTAACTAAGCCTAAGTATTAATGTAATACAAAGACTTAGACTACAAGAAAAAGAAATGAAATACAATGCAACACTAAGATCGTCTTCTCTTTTTTTTTTTTTTTTGACGATTGATTTTTTTTTTTTTTTTTGACTCTTTCTGATTTTCTTTTCTTTCTCTTTTTTTTTTTTTTAACAAAGAAATTCGAAATTCAAATGACAACTGAAATTGAATTAAAAGAAAATAAAAGAAATTCAAGAGATAAGCTCTAAGGGAAGTTGCCTTGATTCTAGGAGGTGGGAGCCGATATTGTGGTGAGAACTCCTTGGCACGCCTCTATTGTAGGGCTTGTGATCAGCACTTGAAGAGAGAGAGAGCCGAGTGGTTGAAAAATTCAACCCACACGCCACAATTGTAGGGCTTGTTGTCGTTAGGGTTTGTGGGCGTGGTTAGAGTTCCTTGGTGATCACGCCTGCCGAGGGTAGTGGGGTATGGTGATTTGTGGTGGTGGTAGTGGACGGTTAATTAGGCGGTGATGGTGGTGGCTGGAGTTGGTGTTTCCGGCAAGGATTGGCGGTTGTTTTGTGGTGGTAATGATGGTGATCGTCCGATCTTCTCAACACACACAAACCGATCTCCACAAGACACACAATCCTATCTCCACAATACACAAACACAATTAGAATGGCAAGCGACAACTCTAAAAGACTCAACAAGAACAAAGGAGAAAGAAGAACTTCGGCTATGCAAGAACACAACCGAAACTCAAGACACCAATACCGAATTTCTGAAATCGGCAAGCACAATTGTTGACACCAAAACTCAGCTCTGATACCACTTTGATACGGGGTAAACCGTAGGATGGCCCGACCTTGGTGAACAACACACGAACAAGCAAGAACAACAACAAAGTTAGATTCGGCGGAAGGGAAAAAGAACAAGAAAGAACAAACAAGAAATGGATGAATGATGAACAAGATGAAACCAAACACCCGGAGGTAGAAACCCTTGATTCGGATGAATCGAGAACCTCCACACCTAAAGTAGATGACCTCGCCTTCTACAACTTCACACAAGGAAGAACGGATCTTCAAAGCACGAAGAGGATATTTTGTGTCGCTTTGGATCAACAACTCGAAAGGACTTGACAATCACAACTCGACCAAAATCAGTTCGGATTGAGCAACTCACGAAACCTCTCTTTTGGGGAAGTTTCCAATTCAGAAAACGTGTTCTTAATAATGTGATTGCTGCCAAATTAGAAAGAAAACAAAGCTTAAATACTTCCTAAGAGAATCGGCTTTCTAACACTAAACTAAGCTAAACCGGAATTAAAAGCACAAAACCGAGTCTAATAATGTCAAAAGCCCACACGGCTGAAATATGCTAAAAGGAGAAAGTTTCCAATAGTGGAAGGTGTATACAAGCCATACACTCATCCACTATAAATCCTTGTCACCGAGAACGCCTTGGGTGTGGCCGCATCAACCTCCACCGGGACTTGATGTATGAGCATGGCTAGCTCATCTTGGAGACGTCTAGCTTGGCTCCTTGTCATGGGCCCGGATGGTGGTTGGGTCGTGGATGGTCCTCCATCATAGGCTACCTGCGTGGGAGTCATAGGTTTAAGAACCACTTTAGAGCCTTTAAACAAGAAGGAGTGACGATTAGAAACACCATCATGAGTTGTCTTCCTATCAAATTGCCATGGACGGCCTAATAAGATATGACAAGCTTGCATAGGGACTACATCACATAAAATACTATCTACATAGTGTCCTAGTGTTATAGTCACATTCACTTGCTTGTTTACCTTCAATTCACCACAATCATTCATCCAATGCAATTTATAGGGTCTAGGGTGTTGAAATGTAGCATGTTGCAACTTAGTTACTAGTTCGGTACTAGCAATATTGCAGCAACTCCCTCCATCAATAATCAAGTTACAAACCTTTCCCTTAACCAAGCATCTAGTATGGAATAAATTCTCTCGTTGGTTATCTTCACAAGGGGTAGGTTGCACATGCAAAGTTCTCCTACACACTAAGGATTCTCCATGATCATATTCTATACCATCCATATCATCTAAGTCATTTTCATGCAGAATAGGGTCATTCATACAAGCATCATGATCATCATTTTCAGATTCGGATTCATATTGACCACGACCTTGACATTTAAAGCATATAGTATCCCTAGCTCTAGAAGAAGGAGAAGGGCTAGAAAAACTCCCTTGTGCCCCATTGGGCGGGCCGGACTGCCTTGTGTTGGGTTGCGGCGGAGTACTAGGTGGAGCACTTCTCCTCGGCGCATCTTGGCTCCTTGGCTGGCTCATGGCCTGACCTTGGTTCCTACCGAATGGCGCCGGCTGGAAAGGCCTAGATTGGCTAGGGCTCCTCCATGAACTTGGTTGGCCGCTAGCGCCTCTAGCCATTTGATTGCCTTGATTTCTGGCCTTGTACCTTTGGCTTTTCTCCACCTTGATGGCTAAATGCAGCAGCTGCGTGGAATCTGCATAGGGATACATATCCACCTCATTAGCAATATAAGGGTTAAGGATGCGAAGATACCTTGCCATAGTCGATTCCTCATCTTCAATGACATTGGCTCGCACCATGGCCGTTTGCATGGCGTTGAAGGCCTCTTCTACACTCATGCTTCCTTGCTTGAGGTTCTCAAGCCGCTGCTTTAGCTCCCTTGAGTAGTGTTGTGGGACAAACCTAGCACTCATGAGAGCCTTCATTTGTTCCCACGTAGCAACCGGTGGGTCTAGGGCTCTCCTTCTCTCTTTGACAATGTTATTCCACCAAGTTAGGGCAAAGCCACTAAACTCAATAGAAGCGAGTTGCACCTTCTTAGCCTCAATGAAATTGTGGCAACTCCAAATCTACTCAACCTTCATCTCCCAATCCATGTAGGCGTCGGGATCGCACTTGCCTTCAAACGGTGGCATCTTGATCTTTATTTTGCCAATGCCATCTTGCTCCAATTCTCTTCGGCCTTGGCGTCCCCGAGGCTCATAATAGCCTCTTCGATGGCCATTTCTCCATAGGTCATCCCCCTCTTTGGCGTCACCGTAGGCGCCATGATCTTGCTCCTGTGGGTATTCCTGAAATTCATCAAACGCATTAGGAGCAAAGGGAACTTGACGTCTAGGGGGGAAATTGTTTACTCTTGGCTCTTGTTAGGCGCCAAATGGGGTGGCGCCTTGCAAAACTTCACGGCCTGGCTATTGCCGTGGGGGAGTGGGTTGCCTCGGTGGAGTATGGACTACATTAGATGGATCTCCTTGCTCCACGTTGGTTCCAAGCCGTATGGCGTTGGCTCCGGTTGGGCCCCCAAGGGTGTTGGAGGTTTCCATAGGCGCACTCACAGGTAAAGGGCTAAGGTGAGTAGTCTCCAGGCTAGCCATGCGCTTGGTCAAGGAGGCTATGTTGTCCGACATGGCTTTGAGTAAATTGAACACTTTAGGTGGCACCGAGGATGAGCTCCTTGTGGGGGTTCCTGCATGGGCCATCACAACTTATCGAAACAACAAACTTGTTAGGTTAGGTAAATAAAAAATTGTCGCACAAGTGTTTGCACTCTTGTGTTTCACTCCTCTCGGTCGATCCAACTCTAGCTAAGTGATGTAGCTATTTGAGGAGAATCAAAGACTTCGTGCGAGTTAGGCAACTTTTGACGACACTAACCCCTAAGGTATGGTTCAGAAATGGTGAAATAGGAAAGGTAGACTCCAAACTCGACCCAAGATAAACAAGGGAAGATTCAACGAAGGGAAACAATTCAAGACCAAATTAAGTCGTACCTGATTCTGCTTGTGCTAATGGATGGCGTCGGCGACGACTAGTGGTGATGGGTGGTTAGTGTTTTGGCACAAGAGAAGGTGTGAGACGAGGTCGGATGAGGGCGGCGCGAGGCAGGCAGGCACGACACTCGTTCCCTTGGTGGTTTGAATCTCCTTGCAAAGGCTAAGTGTTGAAGCCCAAAGTACCAAAATGAAATAACAAACTATAGACTAAGATAAGAAAATAAAATAACTCGGCTCGTCTTTTTTTTTTTTTGACCATTGATTTTTTTTAACTTCTGCCGAAATTTACAGAAATAAAATTGAAATAACAAAAATAAAATAAAGAAAAGGATCGGCTAACTAACTCCTTAGGCTTTGAATTTTGAAATTCAAAGAAGCCTTGATTTTAGGTAGTGGCCGAATCTCCAAGAGTGATGCGCCCCTTTTGTAGGAAGATCTTGTTGTTTGACTCTTTCTTCTGCCGTGAATAGCTGCCTTGATTTTCTTGTTATGACACGCCCCCACTTTAGAGATAGAGGCCGGATTTGTAGGATCGATTGGTGAGTGGTCTTGTGGTCACGTCTCACTTGAATGTCAGACGTGGGAAGGTGGAGTGATGCGGGGATTAGCCGCGAGTGGCCCGTTCTAGACGCCAAGTGACTCAAAGGGAAGGTGGAAGATGAAACACAAGAGAAACACAACAAGAACAAGTTAGCAAATGAAACAAGAACAAGAGAAACAAAGGGATATAGAGAGAACCAATTGAATAGGGGTAAGACCCTTGGAGCCCTAAGTCGTCTCCCAAGAACCAATACCGAATATCAATCAACTCCTTCTTCTACAACCTCACACAACAATGGACGAATCCAAGGAGCACGAGGAGGACGCGTGTGAGGCCTACGAGCACCAATCTTATGGAAGAGATTGACACAACGCAAGGGCAACCAAGCTAGTCGAATCAACACTTGAGAAACACTCCCATGGAGCTCTCATTTTCATTGTGCAAGAAGCAACATGATTTCCGCCAAAGGTGCTACAAAAGACAAGCAAGAGGCCTTATATACTCCAAGGGAGCCGGCCCACACATGCCCCAAAAAGGCCCAACTAAAGCCATGAAAGAAAGCCTAAAAACAAGGTTCGGGTGAGGTGCACGGTTTGCACCTTAACCGTGCAGATTGCACCTTAACCGTGCAGAAATCCAGGGGCAAGATTTTGTGTTCTGGTGAGGCGCACGGTTTGCACAAACCGTGCCCTTAACCGTGCAGCCCTCCTGATGCGGGAGCACCTCATGTGCCTACCTTTGATGGTGCCATCACACGAGCAAGGGCTAAGGAGATTCAACATGAGCTAGACAAGGTTGTGACCACCCTCTTGTCTAAAGAGTCCACAATGTTAGACGAACCTCCTAACCCAGAAATGAAGACCATGGTGACCATCTCGGTGCATGAAGACCTCAAATATGTTGAGGATATCAAGTGAACTTGTAATAGGAGTATTATGACATTTGGCCGTATGCTTAGTGGTTTTAAGACATTTTCTTTCTATTTTTAGACGTGGCTCTTAGGAGTATTTAAGGAGCTTTCTTTCTCATTTTCCCGCACGTTAGAACTCAGTTTTCAGAACTTGTATTTTCAGTTTTCAATCCAAAAAGAGAGCTTTTGGGGTTGGAAGTGAGGTTTGTTGATTGATTACGTCTAGTTGCTCTTGTGTATGTCAAATCCTCCGAGTTTTGGTGTTATCAAGGTTCCATAGGCACCCTCCTTGTGCTCAGCCACCATGGCTGCCGTGTAAGGTTGCAAAGAGTAAGGGTTTAGCCATCATTTGGTTCGGTTCTTTGTCTCCAACGACAAGGGGTTGTTCCATTGTTTGGTTTGGTTCTTCTCCTATCTTTTCCTTCTTGTTTCTTGTTGAATCCATTGATTTCCGAGTAGTTGTTGTCCATTTCTGATTTCGTGTTGTTGTAGAGGTTGTTGGTGTCTAGATCGAGCCTTAGGGAGTCATCCCTATATCAAGTGGTATCAGAGCAAGGCGACACCAGCCACCACCGTCCACGCCGCCGAGCCGCCGCCTGGCTGCACCACCATCTCGGTTTGGTTTGAGTCTTGTCAAGTCCGGTTAGTGCTTCCTCAGTTTTCGTGTCTTTTGGTACCTTTTGCTCTTGTTTTGAACGTGTGACTTGGAGTTTGAAGAGTGTAAACCACCCCCTGCCGCCAGCGAGCCACCACCCTCCGACCACCAGCCCCTCAGCCAACTTTCCACGTCCAAATTCAAAGAAAACCGCCACTACCCCCACTTCCCAATTAATCCAGCCGGTTACTAGCAAAAGAGCCAAAAGAAAAATCCTACAAAATTGCCCACTAACCCACGTCCTACATTTCCTCCAAAATCTTTGACCTTTTCAAACCTCAATCCTAACCACATCCTAAGCTAATCCTCACGGCTGATTTCAAATTCAAAAATCAAACAAATTCGGCAGCCACCTTTCTAACATTGTATATATCATTTTAGTCTATGCTCTTCATACATTTCATACTATAGGTTAGTATAATATTTGTATTTTATTTTTTGAGACAAAAAAAAAAAGGAGTGATAAAAAAAAAATAAAAAAAATAATAATATCTGATCGTCAAAAAACAAAGAAGAAAACGTCTCTTGCATTGTTCTTTCATTTGTATGTTATACTACCCCTAAGTTGTGATTGTAATAGTCTAAGGCTACACTTAGCCGATTTCTGAGTTTGTTCTCAAGAGGATCCTAGCCGGTTGTGTTAAGGCCTAAACACCCTTCACCTAACCCTACAAGCTACCTACGCCTACCCTAATCTCTCTACTCCATTGTTGCACGACAAGCAAGGCAAAGGTACGTCTCTCTCTTGGCCCTCTTGAGTTCGTAATTCAGCCCTAATTAGCATTGCATTACAATCTTGCTTTGTAGTCTTCTTAGAGTCTTTCTTTCTTTCTTTTCTTGCGTCTTTGTTTCTTGTTCAATTCCTTGCATTTTCAGTCGCCATTCTGTCCACACTCTTAACCTTGAATCATAGTCGTTTGTGTTGCCTAAACATTGAGCTCATATAGGTATTTGATCTATACAAGGCAATCCATCAAACCGACGGTATCAACAACAAGAGTGTGAGTGAAGCAAACACAAGGGAACACAAGGGAAACACTAGTGAGGTCTTTACTGATTTTACTAACCTTACGTGTTTGTTGTGTTGTTGTGTAGGTCTACCCTCCAATACGCTGCATTTGGAGCTTGAAGACCACAAAACCGAGAGTGAAACACTTGAGAGATCACATACAAACGAGTGCACTAAAGAGAGGAGAGTGTTCTGATTTTAGAACTAACCTTAACCTTTGTTTATTTTGTTTGTGATCATGTCTAATTCAAGGAGTTCAACCCGTTCTAGGAGCCCCGAGCCGGTGCATCCGGAGGTGTTTAGTCTCCTCAAGCAAATGTCGGACACCCTAGCTGGATTGTCCACTAGGATGGCCACATTGGAGTCAAGGACACCTCAGCCCACGCCGGTTCCATTGGGTACCAACATGGAGGCTGGAGGCCCTTCACTTGAACCATCAAGGGCGCCCCTCCCGGATCAAAGGGCCACCTACAATGCTGCTAGGGCCGCCACTAACCATGAGACGCCACCCTTATCCACAACTCATCCAGCCGTGTCTCATCATGATGCCCACCAAGGAGCTGGCCATGTAAACCCTAACCGGGGTCATGCTCACCGTGAGCAAGGGTCGGTTCCTAACTCTCCTATGCATAGACATGCTTTTGCTCCTAATCTTTTCAATGAGTTTCAAGGATACCAAGATGATTACATGGAAGACGAGGGCTGGAGAGCCGAGCCAATGAGGGCCTATCCACCAAGGAGAGGTCGAGAGCCCGAGCAAGATGGCATTGGGCGTATTAAGGTCAAGATCCCAAGCTTTGAGGGCAAGTGTGATCCGGATGTGTATCAAGAGTGGGAGACCAAAGTGGAGCAGATTTGGTCTTGCCATAACTTCCCGGAGCACAAGAAGGTTCAATTGGCTGCATTGGAGTTCAATGGCTATGCCTTGGTATGGTGGGATCACCTAGTCAAGGAAAGGAGAAGAGCCATGGATCCAGCCGTGGCTACTTGGGAGCAAATGAGAGCTTTGATGAGGGCTCGTTTCATTCCTCAACACCATACAAGGGACCTACGCCAACGCCTTGAAAATCTGAGGCAAGGGTCCATGTCAGCCGAGGAGACATACAACGCCATGCAAATGGCCATGGTGAAGGCTGACGTGGTGGAGGATGAAGAGACCACAATGGCAAGGTACCTCCGCATCCTTAATTCTTATTTGGCTAATGAGGTTGATTTGTACCCGTATAGGACCATGACGGAGTTGCTGCACCTAGCCATTCGAGTGGAAAGGAAGAACAAGGGGAGGAACCAAGGGCCAAGACCACCAAGTGGAGCTTCCAATGCTTGGAGATCTCAGCCCAACCGAGGCTATCCTAACCCCAACCGAGAGCACCCCCATGCAAGGGAAGGTCCAAGGGCACCTAGCACGGACCAAGGAGGAGTGAAGAGGAGTGCACCACCTAGTGGACATCCATACCCTCCAAGGAGTTCGGCTGGTCCTTCTAATGGACCCAAAGGGAGTACCCCTAACCCTAACCCACGTGCTAGAGATATTGAGTGCTTTAAATGTCGTGGTAGAGGTCATTATGCTAGGGATTGCACTAATACTAGAACCCTTATCATTAATCACTTAGGGCTGTATGAAAGTGAAAGTGATAAGGATGATGATGATTTGGTTGATGAGCATGTTGTGCATGAATCTGATTTGCATGATAATGATGATGGCATTGAGTTTGAACATGGTGAGTCTTTGATTTGTAAAAGAAATTTGCATGTGCAACCGGCTCCTTGTGAGGATAATCAAAGAGAGAACCTATTTCATACTAGATGCTTAGTTAAAGGAAAAGTGTGCAACATGATAATTGATGGAGGTAGTTGTTGCAATATAGCTAGCACTGAATTGATCACTAAATTGCATCTACCTACGATTTGCCACCCTAGACCATATAGGCTGCATTGGATGAATGATTGTGGTGAGTTGAAAGTGAATAGGCAAGCTAAGATAACATTCACCCTAGGTCATTATGAGGATACCATTTTGTGTGATGTTGTGCCTATGAATGCTTGCCATATCTTGCTAGGTAGACCTTGGCAATATGATAGAAGAGTTGTGCATGATGGTTTTACTAACAAACACTCTTTTACTCATAAAGGCCAAAATGTTGTTTTAAAGCCTATGACCCCAGTGCAGATTGCGGATGCCTATGAGAAGAAGAAGAAAGAGGAGTTGGAGAACATGGAGAAAGGGAAGACAAGCTCACGGCCCCTTGAGGGTCCATCTACACCGTCACCCCAAGCCCTAGCTATCCAGTCCCCTAGTGTCCTAATGGCATCCAAGAGTGAGATGAGAGATGAGTGCCTACCCTTAGACACCATCCTAATGACCCTTTGCAAGAAGTTGGTTGCCTTAAGTGAGGACAACAAGGCAACCCTTCCTCCTAACATCCAAGCCATCCTAGCTGAGTTTGAGGACGTGTTCCCGGATGAGATACCTCCTGGCCTCCCCCCATTGAGAGGTATTGAGCATCAAATAGACCTCATCCCCGGAGCCACCCTACCAAACCGTCCAGCTTATAGGATGAACCCTAAGGAGAGTCAAGAGGTCCAAGACCAAGTCCAAGACCTCTTAGACAAGGGTTATGTGAGAGAGAGTAAGAGCCCATGTGCTGTACCTGTCCTATTGGTCCCCAAGAAGGATGATACGTGGAGGATGTGTGTTGATTGCCGGGCCATCAACAACATCACAATCAAGTACCGCCACCCAATCCCCCGCCTAGATGACATGCTCGATGAGCTACATGGTGCCACCGTCTTCACCAAGATTGACCTAAGGAGTGGCTACCATCAGATTCGGATGAAGGAGGGAGATGAGTGGAAGACGGCCTTCAAGACCAAGTTCGGACTCTACGAGTGGCTCGTAATGCCCTTCGGTTTGACTAATGCCCCTTCTACTTTCATGCGCTTAATGAATTATGTATTGAGGCATTTTATAGGGAAATTTGTTGTTGTATATTTTGATGACATTCTTATCTACAGCAAGTCCCTAGAAGAGCATGAGAATCATCTAAGGGAAGTCCTCTATCCTCTTAGAGTAGAGCACTTGTATGCCAATCTAAAGAAGTGTGACTTTTGCACTAACAAGGTTATATTTCTTGGTTTTGTAGTGAGCACACAAGGGCTGCAAGTTGATGAGGAGAAGATCAAGGCGATCCAGGAATGGCCCACGCCTTCAAACATTGGACATGTGAGGAGTTTCCACGGTCTAGCTAGCTTCTATAGGCGATTTGTCAAGGATTTCAGCACCATTGCCGCCCCCTTGACTGAAATCACAAAGAAGCATGCGCCATTTGTGTGGGGAGAAGCACAAGAGAGGGCCTTCAACACGCTGAAGTGGAGCCTTACCAACGCCCCACTCTTGGTGCTCCCGGACTTCACTCGGCCGTTTGAAGTGGAGTGTGATGCAAGTGGCATTGGCATAGGGGGCGTCCTCATGCAAGAAGGTAAACCCATCGCCTTCTTTAGTGAAAAACTGAAAGGAGCATGTTTAAACTACTCTACATATGATAAAGAATTGTATGCATTGTTTAGAGTACTTAAAACATGGCAACATTACTTATGGCCTAGAGAGTTTGTCTTGCATACTGATCATGAGTCCTTAAAACACTTTAGGAGTCAAGATAAACTTGATAGGAGGCATGGTAGATGGATGGAGTTTATTGAAACATTTCCATATGTCATTAAGTATAAAAAGGGAAAAGATAATGTAGTTGCTGATGCACTTTCTAGGAGACATGCTTTGCTCACCCAATTAGACTCTAAGGTGTTAGGTTTTACTTACATTCAAGAGTTGTATGAGGATGACGTTGATTTCAGCACTATATACAAGCATTGTGTGGCTAAGGGTTCTTTAGATAAGTTTTACTTGTTTGAGGGATTCTTGTTTAAGGTTGATAAGGTGTGCATTCCTAAGTGTTCTTTGCGGATTTTGCTTGTGGAGGAAGCCCATAAGGGAGGCTTAATGGGACACTTTGGTAGAGATAAGACATATCACATGCTGCACACTCACTTTTATTGGCCACATATGCTTAGGGATGTTGAGCACTTGTTGAAGAGATGTTTAGAGTGCCTTAAGGCTAAGTCTAGGGTGAAGCCACACGGATTATACACACCATTGCCTATTCCCACGTCACCTTGGGAAGACATTAGCATGGACTTTATTGTGGGCTTACCTAGGACTAAGAAGGGGAGAGATTCTATTTTTGTGGTAGTTGATAGATTCTCCAAAATGGCTCATTTTATTGCTTGTCATAAGACCGATGATGCTACTAATGTTGCTAACTTATTCTTTAGGGAAGTAGTTAGATTACATGGTGTACCTAAGTCTATTGTGAGTGATAGGGATGTGAAGTTCCTTAGTTACTTTTGGAAGACTCTTTGGGGAAAGCTAGGGACGAGACTCTTGTTCTCTACCTCTAGCCATCCTCAAACGGATGGTCAAACGGAAGTAACTAACCGAACCCTCACAACCCTCTTACGGGCTGTTATTAGGCAGAATTTGAAGGCATGGGAAGAAGCCTTACCACATGTAGAATTTGCATACAATAGGGCCGTGCATTCATCTACATCTTTGAGTCCTTTTGAATGTGTATATGGTTTGAACCCCTTAACTCCACTTGATCTTTCGCCGTTACCTATGAAGGAGCGAGCAGATTTTAATGCAGGTAAACATGTGGAGTACATCAAGGCATTGCATGAGAGAACTCGGATAAAGCTGCAACAAAAGGCCGAGCACACCGCATCCAAGGCTAACCATGGACGTAGACGAGTTATCTTCCAACCGGGAGATCTTGTTTGGGTTCATTTGAGGAAGGAGCGCTTTCCTGACAAGCGCAAGTCCAAGCTCTCACCACGTGGAGATGGACCTTTCAAGGTGTTAAGGAAGGTGGGCGACAATGCCTATGTGTTGGAGCTACCCGAGGAGTATGGAGTTAGCCCTACCTTCAATGTGGGCGATTTGACACTTTATGAGGCACAAGATGAGGAGCTCGAAGATTCGAGGTCGAATCCTTTCCAAGAAGGGGAGGATGATGCGGGAGCACCTCATGTGCCTACCTTTGATGGTGCCATCACACGAGCAAGGGCTAAGGAGATTCAACATGAGCTAGACAAGGTTGTGACCACCCTCTTGTCTAAAGAGTCCACAATGTTAGACGAACCTCCTAACCCAGAAATGAAGACCATGGTGACCATCTCGGTGCATGAAGACCTCAAATATGTTGAGGATATCAAGTGAACTTGTAATAGGAGTATTATGACATTTGGCCGTATGCTTAGTGGTTTTAAGACATTTTCTTTCTATTTTTAGACGTGGCTCTTAGGAGTATTTAAGGAGCTTTCTTTCTCATTTTCCCGCACGTTAGAACTCAGTTTTCAGAACTTGTATTTTCAGTTTTCAATCCAAAAAGAGAGCTTTTGGGGTTGGAAGTGAGGTTTGTTGATTGATTACGTCTAGTTGCTCTTGTGTATGTCAAATCCTCTGAGTTTTGGTGTTATCAAGGTTCCATAGGCACCCTCCTTGTGCTCAGCCACCATGGCTGCCGTGTAAGGTTGCAAAGAGTAAGGGTTTAGCCATCATTTGGTTCGGTTCTTTGTCTCCAACGACAAGGGGTTGTTCCATTGTTTGGTTTGGTTCTTCTCCTATCTTTTCCTTCTTGTTTCTTGTTGAATCCATTGATTTCCGAGTAGTTGTTGTCCATTTCTGATTTCGTGTTGTTGTAGAGGTTGTTGGTGTCTAGATCGAGCCTTAGGGAGTCATCCCTATATCACCTCCAGAGAGCAATTCCATGGCTCATCTTCATTCCTCGTCGCATGGCTTGGCTCGGAAGGTCACCAAGGTCCTTAGCATGGGTTCGGTGAGGTCCTCGACGAGGGTCGGCTCCCTTGAGACGTGAAGGCTAACCAAGCTCTCGAGTTCCTCTTGCATACGCTTGGCTCGAGCCCTTGTGAGTGGGCCATCTCCTTTTGGGGGCGTCGTAGGTGAGACCTCGGATGCTCCCGCATCATTCTCCCCTTCTTGGAAAGGATCCGTCCTCGGATCCCGTTTAGCTTTAAGGTGGGGCTCCCTCCATAGTCATCATCTTCCTTGAGATGTAACTTCCTCTTGAATGCTAGAAAGGCTTGTCCCGGCTTTGATGAGCTAGTTGATCTCTTCGGGAACGCCTTGTGGCTCTTCATGCCTTCCTCCTCCTTAGCCTTGCTAAACCCCTTGTCATACTCTTCCGCAACCTACAAGGGAGTCATAGGTTTAAGTAACACATTTTTGCCATGAAAAGAGAAGGAATGGTGATTAGTATGTCCACACAATTGCAAGAATGTAAGCACAAGTCTTCCAATTACTAAATGATATCCAAACAAGCATGCCAATAGTATTCCACTCTTTTTCCTAATTCTATGTTCAAGTTAGGAGTGCAACTATCAACATAACACACATACATGGACATAAGGATCATATTATGAATAAGATGCATTCCACAATAAGAAGGTCTAGTTTTGAATGCAAGGACTGATTTCTTCATGTGTATTGTCCTATATGGAATGAGATGCTCATTTTTAAACTCAAGAGATGGAATCAAAAAGGTGGAGATAAGTGTTACTTCCCTTTCATTAGTCTCCATTGGCATATCTTCCTTCTCTTGATTGGGCTCCTTAACATCCTTAGCTTCAACTTCTTCCTCGGGTGCTTTTGCCTCCAATGGCACCATCTTATTGACCAAGCGATCAAGGTTGGCCGATATTTCTTTAAGCATGCCCGAAATTTCCTCCAATGGTGTTCGTGGAGCATTAGGAGCAACGGTTGGGGGCCTTAGGCTTGGCGTGGAGTAGCTTGGTTGAGCATTACTCATTGGCTCCACATGAGGACTTGAAAAGGTTCCATTGTCCCTTCCTTGTGGGGAGTCTTGGCCATATGGTTGATAGCCTCGGTTTTGGCTATCACTTCTCCAAGAGTTTGGCTGGCCACTAGAACCTCTTCCTCCTTGGTTTCTAGCCATGGTGGTCTCTTCATCTTGAAACACATTTTCTCTAACTCTTGCAACTTGCCTAGCATTGTAAGTCTCATTGGCACACATTGATCTTTGTCTCAACTTCTCTTGCCTTTGCTCTAGAACATGGATGAGATGTTGAGGCACAAAGCGATATCTCATCAAGGCCTTCATTTGAGCCCAAGTTGTCATGGGTGCTTCTAAGGCTCTTCTCCTTCCTTTCACAAGATGATCCCACCATGTTAATGCATAATCATGGAATTCAAGGGCGGCGAGTTGTACCCTTTTATGCTCGGGAAAGTTGTGGCAACTCCATAATTGTTCCATCTTGATCTCCCATTCCATGTACACATATGGTTCACTTTCGCCTCCAAAAGATGGGATCCTCACCATGGTATTGCAAATACCATCTTGCCCTTGCTCTTGGCCTCTCCTTATTTGGAAGCCTAGATGTGGCACTTGCTCCCATTCTTCATCGTCATAGGTTCGCCTTGGCTCCTCATGATATGAACGCCTTGGAATTCCTCGGCGCATCTCGTGCTCGGGTGGCATGGCACCGAACCCTCCATGTGATGGGCTTCCTACATAATACATGATCAACAAACTCCAAGAAACAAGTTAAGGTTAGTGAAATCAAAACATCCTCACAAGTGTTTACACTCGTGTGTTTGATCACTCACTCTCTTGTTGATTCGATGCAAGCTTATGGAGTGTAGAGCTGCCTTGAGAGGGACAAAAACTTCATATAAGCATTGGTGAACTTAGACAACACAAACCAAAGTGAGTAGCTCTTGGACTTAGATATTGGCAATTCAATTTGATTGAGCTAGACTATGTGTTTGGAAGCTTGGAATTGAGCTCAAAGAAGACACACAATAGGACACAAAACAACAAGAAGGAAGACTCAACAAAGATTCCAATGAAGACACAAGGAATTGTGTTTAGGAGACTCAACAAAGCAATGTCATTCCTAGCTTGTTCTACTAATACTCATAAACACATTGATGAGAAACAACCCTCCAAAGGTGAGGCTTTGCTTCTCCTTAAGCTAGATCTAGCCCAAGGGGTGCTTCTTCTCCTTCCTAAGCTTGAAGAACTCTTCAATGGAAGCCAAGAGAGAGGGAGGGGGCGCCGGACTGAGGTGTGGACGTGAGGGAGAGGGGCGGCGCCGACGTGAGACCAAGGGAACCTCCCTTGGAGGTTCCTTGACCGAAAGTGACTTGAACTACTTTGTGCTTGAGGATTTGAGTGAGAGCTTGAGAGGTTGTTGAGAGATTGTGAGGAAGATGAGATTTGGAAGAGGTTGAGTTGATAGAAGTTAAGTGGAGGCCTTAGGGGAGTGCTTGCTCTACCCAAGGAAATGTTCCACTTCTATATTCTTCAACTAATGAAAAAGGAAGACAAGACAGAGCTTATATAGTCTAGGGTTGCTAGGGGATTAGGAGCCCATATGTAAATGGGTCCACACATCCATAAAAAGGAAACACACTAAAACAAGTAGCAAAGGGAAACAAACAAACGAAGGGAATAACAAGGGAAAGCCAAGGCGGAAGGCAAACCCTGACTCGGCCAGGAACTCGGTCGGGTCTTGGCCGGGTCAGGCTCAATCGACATAACTCGGCCCATGACTCGGCCGGGTCAGGCTCAGGTGGGCCGGGTCAGGCTCAGGTGCCCTTCCTTGGTGTCGCGCGCCTTGATGCCTTGGAGTCGAAGCCGGGTGGCTTGATTGTCATGGAATTGAGGCATTGATGTCTTGATTACTCCGAGATGGTCCACACGAGTAGGGGAGGACTTTGGTTCGGAGGCTCCTTGGTGGCCGGTTCCATGAGGGCTCGGTGGACTAGGACGGTGATGGCTTGGGCCATGGCTCGGGCCCGGGCCCTAGTCACCGGGCCTTGAGGCTTGTCATTGAGGAGTGGTTGACACTCATCACACATGATCAAGTTGCCAATGATATGGAATTTGTTTAGGCAATCAAGGTTTTGTAGGATATCAAGCTTGGGATGGGGCTTGTAGAGGTCAACAAACACTTGAAGATGATAGCATATGATCAACAATAATCAATGTCTTCACTCCTCTCGGTCGATCCAACTCTAGCTAAGTGATGTAGCTATTTGAGGAGAATCAAAGACTTCGTGCGAGTTAGGCAACTTTTGACGACACTAACCCCTAAGGTATGGTTCAGAAATGGTGAAATAGGAAAGGTAGACTCCAAACTCGACCCAAGATAAACAATGGAAGATTCAACGAAGGGAAACAATTCAAGACCAAGTTAAGTCGTACCTGATTCTGCTTGTGCTAATGGATGGCGTCGGCGACGACTAGTGGTGATGGGTGGTTAGTTTTTTGGCACAAGAGAAGGTGTGAGACGAGGTCGGATGAGGGCGGCGCGAGGCAGGCAGGCACGACACTCGTTCCCTTGGTGGTTTGAATCTCCTTGCAAAGGCTAAGTGTTGAAGCCCAAAGTACCAAAATGAAATAACAAACTATAGACTAAGATAAGAAAATAAAATAACTCGGCTCATCTTTTTTTTTTTACCATTGATTATTTTTAACTTCTGCCGAAATTTACAGAAATAAAATTGAAATAACAAAAATAAAATAAAGAAAAGGATCGGCTAACTAACTCCTTAGGCTTTGAATTTTGAAATTCAAAGAAGCCTTGATTTTAGGTAGTGGTCGAATCTCCAAGAGTGATGCGCCCCTTTTGTAGGAAGATCTTGTTGTTTGACTCTTTCTTCTGCCGTGAATAGCTGCCTTGATTTTCTTGTTATGACACGCCCCCACTTTAGAGATAGAGGCCGGATTTGTAGGATCGGTTGGTGAGTGGTCTTGTGGTCACGTCTCACTTGAATGTCAGACGTCGGAAGGTGGAGTGATGCGGGGATTAGCCGCGAGTGGCCCGATCTAGACGCCAAGTGACTCAAAGGGAAGGTGGAAGATGAAACACAAGAGAAACACAACAAGAACAAGTTAGCAAATGAAACAAGAGAAACAAAGGGATATAGAGAGAACCAATTGAATAGGGGTAAGACCCTTGGAGCCCTAAGTCGTCTCCCAAGAACCAATACCGAATATCAATCAACTCCTTCTTCTACAACCTCACACAACAATGGACGAATCCAAGGAGCACGAGGAGGACGCGTGTGAGGCCTACGAGCACCAATCTTATGGAAGAGATTGACACAATGCAAGGGCAACCAAGCTAGTCGAATCAACACTTGAGAAACTGATACGGGGATTAGCCGCGAGTGGCCCGATCTAGACGCCAAGAGACTCATATGGAAGATGGAGGTGGAAACAAGAGAAAACACAAGAGAACAAGTTAGCAAATGATAGGAAACAAAGAAATAAACAAGGATATAGGAACAACCGAAAGATGCAATGGAGAGACCCTTGGCAAACAATGTCGCCAATAACCAAACCAATGTGCACAAACGACCTTTCCTTCTACAATCTCCCACAACGATGGACGTGTCCAAAGAGCAAGAGAAGGAGGCGAGTGAAGCCTTGGAGCACCAAGATCATAGACGAAATTGACACAACGCAAGAGCAACCTAGCAAGTTTGAATCAACTTTGAGAAAACACTCCCATGGAGCTCTCAATCTTCATAATGCATAAAGAAAAGGTTCATAACTGGGGAAAAACTTAGTTACAAAGAAACACAAAGGTCTTAAATAGCCAAAGGGGTCGGCCCATAAAAGCCCAACAAGAACCGAGACAAAAGGAGGTAAAAAGGGGAAAACTCGGTCATGACCCGACCGAGTTTCAGGCCGAGTCAGGTGGAGGGCAGCTTCACTGAGGGAAACTTGGTCATGACCCGACCGAGTTTCAGGCCGAGTCAGGATGGAGGGTGACTTCTCTGAGAACAACTCGGCCTGGACCCGGTCGAGTTGTGGGCCGAGTCAGGGCCACCTTGGCTTTGCTTCTCTGGGCACAACTCGGCTTGGACCCGGCCGAGTTTGGTGGCTTGGGCCGAGTCAGGGCCTTCCAACTCTTGAGTCCTTTGTTCGTCTTGGCTTGGCTTGGCTTGGAAGGTCACCAACGTCCGTAGCTTCGGCTCGGTGAAGTCTTCAACTAGGGCGGGCTCCCTTGAGACATGTAGGCTAGCCAAGTTCTCGAACTCTTCTTGCATGAGCTTGGCTTGAGCTCTTGTGAGTTGACCACTCTTGGGAATCTTGGGTGTAGCCTTGGATGCTCCCGCATCAGAAACACTCCCATGGAGCTCTCATTTTCATTGTGCAAGAAGCAACATGATTTCAGCCAAAGGTGCTACAAAAGACAAGCAAGAGGCCTTATATACTCCAAGGGAGCCGGCCCACACATGCCCCAAAAAGGCCCAACTAAAGCCATGAAAGAAAGCCGAAAAACAAGGTTCGGGTGAGGTGCACGGTTTGCACCTTAACCGTGCAGATTGCAACTTAATCGTGCAGAAATCCAGGGGCAAGATTTTGTGTTCTGGTGAGGCGCACGGTTTGCACAAACCGTGCCCTTAACCGTGCAGCCCTCCAGAGAGCAATTCCATGGCTCGTCTTCATTCCTCGTCGCATGGCTTGGCTCGGAAGGTCACCAAGGTCCTTAGCATGGGTTCAGTGAGGTCCTCGACGAGGGTCGGCTCCTTTGAGACATGAAGGCTAACCAAGCTCTCGAGTTCCTCTTGCATACGCTTGGCTCGAGCCCTTGTGAGTGGGCCATCTCCTTTTGGGGGCGTCATAGGTGAGACCTCGGATGCTCCCGCATCATGGAGTTTGGCCGTGGAAGTTGGGGTGGGTGTGGTGGTCGGAGTTAAGGAAATTGGTGGTGTTTAGGGTGGCGGAAAGGTAGCGTCGACGACCGGACTCCAAGTAGCACAAGCCTTCCTCAAGCAACACTAACAAGGCAAGAAACAACAAGAAACAAAGAAGCAACACCGATTAGAAATCGGCAAGAGAGAATGACTCAATGGGACTAACCAAAGGTGGCTCGGCGGACTAGGTGGTGGCTCGGCGTCTGTGGTGGCTCTGATACCACTTTGATGCGGGGTGAACCGCAATGACAAGGACCTTAGACGCCAATGCTAGGAAGCACACAAACCAAACCAGAAAAGTTAGAACTCGGACAAAGAAGGACAAGATAACTCAAAGAACCAAAAGGATCAAGAGAGAAACCCTTCGTCTTAGGAGACCAAGAACCAAACCCAATGATGCAATCGACCCCTTGAACTACAATCTCACACACGAATGGAGGAATTCCAATGAGCACGAGAAGGACGATTAGTGTAGTCCACGATCACCAACTCGGAAGAGATTGACACCCGCAAACAACCTAAGCTTTTGTTGATCGACAACACTCACAATGAAGAAGCTCTCTTCTTGCAATAACCGTAAGTTTCAATCAAAGATAATCTGTCTAAAACAAGTGAAGAGCGGCCCTTAAATAGTCCTAAGTGGCCAGTCCTAAAGTTACTAAAAATAGCAAGTAAAGGTGCCTTAAAACAAACAAGGCAATGTCATGCAAAACGCCAAACATTGGCGACCCAAATGTCTCAAAATAATCCCTAAATACTTGAATGAAAGATAGGAAAGAAATGCCGAGAACGCCTCCCTTTAGCCCTTGAAGTGCTTGGCATGAACAACGGCCAATGTCCTAGTAGAAGTCTCCGTAGGCACATCGGCGGCGACGTCGGGCAATTCCTTGGCGGCGATGTGGCTTAGCAAGGCTTCAACCTCTTCTTGAAGACGCCGTGCTTGGCTCCTAGTGATCGGTCCTCCGCCGCCTGGTGGCCAATAGGGAAGATCGTTGCTAGGCGTGGCGCCGGGCGCGGGTGCAGTGAGGTCTTGTTGAGTGCTTGGTGGTACTCCATCAGATCATGCTCTCAGACAAGGGAAAATTCAGCCAAAAAATGTCTCACAAGGTCACGTAAAGTGGCGCATGCCGGGGGTAGAGGACTAAGTAGTGTCATGGGTGCATGCAAAGACAAATGAATGGAAAGCATGAAAGTGTAAGCATGACTAGGAGAGGAAAGCTCATACCTCGGAGACAAGATGATGTGTCCCCTTGGATCCTTGTACATCAGTTCTTGAAGTGAAGTCGAGATCGAAGCTAGAGAGTGGGGAAGTTTGGACGACAACACCTTCCTTGGCTTGCTTTTGTGTTGAATTCTGCGGAGGAGGAGATGAAGCGGTTGAATCTCCTTGGGATGGATGAGCCACGAACAAGATAAGCAATCCACAATCCAAATTAATCCACACTTGAACTTGGAAAGACTCCCCTTGGCTTGGATATGGCCACCAAGTCGAGAAGAGGTTGAATCGGGTGTGATGTTGGATATGTCCACCAACAACTCCTTGGATTTGGTTTGAATGAAGCCTTTGGATATGTCCACCAAAGGGAATCACTCGAGTTCTTGATATGGCCACAAGAACAAACAAAGAAGATGAACGAAATTCTGGAAATTACTTGAAAACTTAATGACAACAAAATAAGATAGAGTTTGAACTCAATATTCGCCAACCCTTGAACAAGTAGGGTGAAACGGATTTTATAGGCAGAAAACAACCTAAATGGGCCTCACAAAATGGACCAAATCCCAGCCCAAAATCAGAAGTAGGAGCCCACACACCTAGCCTTGGTTGTCTTGACGTCACGGTGGGGGGCAACGGTGGAGTCATTGAGCCATTGAGAGATCCTCTCGTGCCTTTCAAGCCCAACTTGGTCCAGGCCTTACTTAGGTCCATATGAGCCTATTGGACCCCCATGTGTGCACTGGAAAATGGCTCGAGCCAGGAGATGTGAACTAGCCACCCTAGTGTGCTCGACGCTCTTGGTAAGGCCTTTGAGATCTCTAGGCATTCGTGCTTGAAATGACCCCAAATTTGGCAGGCAATCATATTTAGGCATTTGTTGAGGAATGCCCGAGACAGAACTTGGATTCTTGGTGGCCTGGGCAAAGCTGAAAACCCTAATCGGGTGCCCGACACCGGGGGAATGCCAAGGCCATCACCGAGCCATTCTCCTCTAACTTACATGAAACTTGTCCACACCTCTTGATATGGCAAATCTTGAAGTTGGCACTAGGTGTGCCGAGTGGAGATGCATTTGGCTCACAGAAGTGTAGAAATCCCCTCTTGAGTGTCGCCGGGTGGCGCACGCTGGCCTTGGGAGCTAGCTTGGGGCCGTGTGATGAGTCTCTAGCCTTGATGGGGCCCATGGTCACATCATCCTCCTCCCCTTGAAGAGGATTCGACCTCGAATCCTTAGCCCCTACATGGAGAAAGCACAAAAAGTTAGGCACTTCAAACACACCCAAGTAAACTTGCTTAGTAGGGAAAAGGAGGTCTTTGACCCTAGTTGCATGCATGAAGAGAAGTCTAAATGGGCTTCCCATATTCAGACTAATTCTTTTCTCCTTGTCTACCCTAGGACAAACTATATGTGAGTAGTTGGACAACACCCCAAGTAGACAAGCAACATGCACACGATATTCCACAAAGTGCATTTTAAGGCTAAGCTTCAAAATACAAGAAAAGGGTAAGAAAACTCCCTTGGATCTTGTGTTGGCTGAAGCGAGCTCGTGAAGCATAGGTTGTGAGCTAGGAAGAGGGCTTGAGACGGCCACTCCATTGCGAACCCAACGAGCGGCCCTTATAGTAGTATCAAGTTGTCCACAAGTCATGGGTTCTAAGTATAGTCGCCTCCCATCCTTCACAAAGTGCAAGACATTCCTTCTTCCTTCATGAGTCACATCCAAATCAAATTGCCATGGGCGCCCTAGGACAAGCTCACAAATGTCCAAAGGCAACACATCAAACATCTTCCGATCCTTGTAAGGACTCATGTCAAACTCGACGAACACTCTTTAAGTCACATTCGGCTGACTCTCATTGTTGAGCCACTTGAGAACATAAGGCATGGCTTGCTCATAAGTTTCAATGCCAAGTTGCTCAACCACGGCTTGGGAAATGAAGTTGTGGTTTGATACGGGGTTGAGCCGCAATGATTCGGATCTAGACGAAGAGACCTTGATAAGACTCGAAAACGCAAAAGGACTCAAGGGAAGACAAGACAAACCGAGAGATGTGTCTTGGCTGCGTTGGTGGTGGTGTCTCGACGTCGTCTAGCTCTGATACCACTTTGATATGGGGTTGAGCCGTAATGATTCGGATCTAGACGAAGAGACCTTGATAAGACTCGAAAGAGATCAACAATGGTGAGGTACTCGAAAACTGAATTGAAGACACAATGGAACAATGAAAGGAACGACTCAAACTGAATTGAAAAGACACAAAACAACAAAGAAAAGGATAGGAAGATAGAACCGCAATCACGAATGGAGCAACCCTTGAACTCGAACGAACAAGAACCTCAACCAATCTAATGAAGACGACCCTGCATTGTACAACTTCACACAACAAAGGACGGATCCTAGGAGCACGAAGAGGAGGCTTATGAAGCCTACGAACACCAATCTCGAAGGAGATTGACACACGCAAGAACAACTAAGCGAGATCAACACAACCTTGATGAGAACTCTTCTCACAAGCTCTCGGTTTTGAGTTTTGGGAGAGAAATGCTTTTTGCACTTTCTGATTTCTTAATCATCCAAACACTATCTAAAACAAGGAGTGGCCAAGCCTTAAATAATGTCTAAGAGGCCGGCCCAAAACATGCTAAAAATGACTAAGTGTTCACCTAAAGCTTAGAAAGGAAATTACATAAAATCAAGCCTAAGCATAGGCGTCCAATTCATGAAATAACAATCTAATAAGCAAACTAAGGATTAGGATAGGTCAGCCTAAGACGAGCCAAAGATGGCTAAGGAATCCTCCAAGGATGGACAAGACATGGCGTCGGGAGGCCTAGCCGTGCGCCGGTCATCATGGGCGTCAGGGATGCTCTTGGCTTGCACTTGGCTGCATTTGTATGAACTCTTGGATGCTCCCGCATCATGGTCACTACCACTATCCACCATAGCAAGGTAGTGATTGTCATGCCCCTCTATTCGGCACTTATGGAAAAAGATTTGGGGACGTTGAAGCATTGACTCTTGCCATTTGTTGAGAGGTGGCGGCGCTAAGGGTCCTTCAACTGAATCTTCAACCCTAGAAGCCATGAAGCACTCTCCACTTATGGCAGAGGCTTTGACCTCTTCTTCTTGCAATTCCTCGGCCAACTTCTCATCATTGTCTGAAGCTGCATGATCAAAGACATAGTGAAAAGGAGCCCTTTCTTGGCGCAACGGCACTTGAAGAGGTGGTGGCCTTGGAACTTCTAACACCGGCACACGCCTTGGTAGCATAGTTAGTTGCACATAGGACATACCTTGCGGTGGTGTTGGCACGTTGGATGGGCCGGCCATGTATTGGTTGTAGGCGGCTTGTTGGCTGATCAAGGGCACACTTGCAGGCCATGGAGACCGAGAACTGAGTTCATCACTTGAAATGGTGCCGTAGCTGCATGTGGCATATATGGCGGCGGTGGAGGGTAAGGCAGAGGCAGCAAAGTGGTGTTGACACTCATGGGCACACTTGGATGCCATGCGGTAGCCAGAGGTTGTGTGTAAAGGCCATGTTGCGCCATGGCCGTGGCTTCTTCGGGTGTAGGAGTGTGTGATCGGCTGGACCGGCTACTCTTAGAAGATCTTGAGTTACGTCGCCTCCGACACCTCTCTTCTTCAAACCTCTTATCAATCCGCAACTCCATATCCTCCAAAAGAGCTCTTAAGGTGGTGAGGGTGATAAGAGGGCCATCAAGATCCGTTGACACTTGCTTGTCTTTCTTCTCGGATCACTGTGAAGACATGGCAACAAACAAAAGAGCAAAAACAAGAACGAAAGAGGACAATCACAAAAACACGGAATTTAGTTAAGGTTAGTGATAATCCAAAATGTTCTCTCACTCGCCTCCCTCCTCTTCTTTACACTCTTTGATTTTTCCTTTGGGGGTGGACTCTTCTTACTTGTGTTTCACTCACTCTCGCCTCACAAACTGATTTGAAAGGCACCAACGAGGGAACCGAGCAAACTGATTTGAAGGGAACCAAGAGAAGTTTCCAAAGCCTTATTGATGTAGTCCACTTGAGAGAACAACTCCTCCAATAGCCGCTGCACAAATCACCAAGACAAACACAACAAGTGATAGCAAAACAACTCAAGAAAGTAAGCGCTAGAGCGAGTATTTGGACAACTCAAGATGAACTCACACAACTCAAAGTTTGGAAGGAAATGAAGCAAGGGAAGGCTTAGGCTTTTTGGCCTTGTGATGCTACTGATTTTGGGGTTCCCTTCAACACGTAGCTACCTTCAAGACTTGGCACCAAGATTTGAGAGAAGAAAAGACGAAGAGAAGAGAAGAGAAGAGAAGAGAAGAGAAGAGAAGAGAAGAGAAGAGAATAGAAGAGAAGAGTTGCACAACTCTTGGCTTTTCTTGCTTTTTTTTTTATATAATATACTATGCTATGCTCAGCCAAGAATGTCACATGTATGAAACTTTATGACTTGACTTAAGAGGGAAGAAGAAAGAAGACAAGCCCCTTGAAATTTCGGCTCCTTAAATAATGTCTTGAAGAAGCTAGGTGAAAGGATGGGGTTTCAATGCTTAAACTCTTGATTGAAGCTGAGTTAAGGCAGCTTGTTTTAATGAGGGGCGGCTGGAGTTATGGAAGTGAAGGTGGGTTAATGAATGGGTGGTGAAAGGAGGCAAAAGGGTGAAGTAAAATGAAGTGTTAAACTTCACTTAATGCTTCCTTTAAGTGGCAAGTTGGCAACCTTTGGAGTGCCTTCAGCCTATGGGACGTGGGGAAGGTGTTTTGAGGAAGAGGATGACTGCTCAACCTCAGCCAACAATGGTGAGAAAAAATTCAGTTCGATTTTGTTCAAGCAAGGTTTGAAAATTTTCCAAATTTTGAGTGTATGCAAGAACAAACTCAAGAAACTAATTCATACCCTCTAACCTTGAGGAACTTACTTCAAGAGGAGCTCTGATACCACCTGATGTGTCCCCTCAGATCCTTGTACATCAGTTCTTGAAGTGAAGTCGAGATCGAAGCTAGAGAGTGGGGAAGTTTGGACGACAACACCTTCCTTGGCTTGCTTTTGTGTTGAATTCTGCGGAGGAGGAGAGAAGCGGTTGAATCTCCTTGGGATGGATGAGGCACGAACAAGATAAGCAATCCACAGTCCAAATGAATCCACACTTGAACTTGGAAAGACTCCCCGTGGCTTGGATATGGCCACCAAGTCGATAAGAGGTTGAATCGGGTGTGATGTTGGATATGTCCACCAACAACTCCTTGGATTCGGTTTGAATGAAGCCTTTGGATATGTCCACCAAAGGGAATCACTCGAGTTCTTGATATGGCCACAAGAACAAACAAAGAAGATGAACGAAATTCTGGAAATTACTGGAAAACTTAATGACAACAAAATAAGAGAGAGTTTGAACTCAATATTCGCCAACCCTTGAACAAGTAGGGTGAAACGGATTTTATAGGCAGAAAACAACCTAAATGGGCCTCACAAAATGGACCAAATCCTAGCCCAAAATCAGAAGTAGGATCCCACACACCTAGCCTTGGTTGTCTTGACGTCACGGTGGGCGGCAACGGTGGAGTCATTGAGCCATTGAGAGATCCTCTCGTGCCTTTCAAGCCCAACTTGGTCCAGGCCTTCCTTAGGTCCATATGAGCCTATTGGACCCCCATGTGTGCGCTGGAAAATGGCTCGAGCTAGGAGATGTGAACTAGCCACCCTAGTGTGCTCGACGCTCTTGGTAAGGCCTTTGAGATCTCTAGGCATTCGTGCTTGAAATGACCCCAAATTTGTCAGGCCATCATATTTAGGCATTGTTTGAGGAATGCCCGATACAGAACTTGGATTCTTGGTGGTTGGCCTGGGCAAAGCTGAAAACCCTAATCGGGTGCCCGACGCCGGGGGAATGCCAAGGCCATCACCGAGCCATTCTCCTCCAACTGACATGAAACTTGGCCATACCTCTTGATATGGAAAATCTTGAAGTTTGGCACTAGGTGTGCCGAGTGGAGATGCATTTGGCTCACAGAAGTGTAGAAATCCCCTCTTGAGTGCCGCCGGGTGGCGCACGCTGGCCTTGGGAGCTAGCTTGGGGCCCTGTGATGAGTCTCTAGCCTTGATGGGGCCCATGGTCACATCACAAGATGTTGACAATCTTGTCTCGGTCCGTCGGGTACCACTCATCATTGGGGGAAGGGTCCACAAGAGCCATTCCACAGGCATGCATCCCCAAGAGCGCACAAGCCGCATGAGGACCGAGTGGTGAGAGCTCCTTGAGCAGCGGCCGGTCGCCTTAGTAGCATGGAAACGTCACGGCCCCCGGCGGTAGTAATGGCGGAAGCAAGGCGCACGCCTCCTTCGGTGGGCCAGCCATAGGGCACCGACCTCCATTGGGGTGGGTTTGTGGTGGTCCACCAACTGGCGACAAGGAACCGCTCACGGTGATGGGCGGCGGCCAGCCAAGTCGCGGTTACTCCAAGGGTGCGGCCATCGTAGCGGGCGAGGGCACCGAGGCCCGGGCTTGTGCGGGCGCCGACGGGGGCGCATGCACCGTGGCCTGTGGGAGCGAATGCACCTGAGGTGGTGGGGACGCCGGCTTCGGTGCCGACGACGGCGCAGCTCTCGGTGCCGGCTGGAACGCGAGCACGGGGGCTAATGTGGCCACCTCCATGTTGCTCATGGCCTCGTCGACGGCCTCGACAATGATCTCATCACCGGCGGCCCACGGGGAGGGTGAAAGCCAAAGGGGGTTGAGAAAGGCGCGCGGCAGCGGCGGGCGTGGCCTTGGCTGCGGCTGGAGTGGGGAGCGGCTGCGGTGCGGCGTGATTGGCCGTGGGAGGGCCCAATAAGGGGCCGACGGCAATGGTGTCCAAGCTAAGCGCGACGGCGGCTACATGCGCAGCGAATGTCTCCTTGTCTCGGCAGAGCACAGCCATTTCCACACGCAATGGCTCGATTGCGGCCGCCTTATCACGGGCGGCAGCCGCCTTGGCGCGCTTCTCCTCGGCAAGTCGCGCGGCCACCGACTCGGTGTAATATGTGGGCGGCAGCCACCCTGCATCATGGCCTTCAGAGCGGCGGGTGGCGCGGCCACAGGGATGCGGTAGCCAATCCGGGTCACGGCGGTCTAGCGGGCACCGGGGCTGGTCCCGGGCGCGATCATAACCCCGGTGGCCCACATCTGCCCAAGCCGCTTCCTCGTCATGGTGGCGGCTAAACTCATTACCGACCGCGGGCCTATGGACGGAGCGGCAGTAAGGTTACCCAAAGCGGCGGCCGTCGACATCCATGGGGTCCTCCATTTGTAGACTCACCTACAAGAGGCCACAAAGCAAACCAAGTAACCAATTCACAAGCAACAAGTACATGAACCTAAGAAGGAAAGAAAGAAAAAAAAATGAAATGAGGCCTAAGACACAAGCACGCACAAAGTCAATGGCTCAAGTAAGGGTTGACAAGGGAAAACATGATATGTAACTTGCAAATTGGGAGTGGGACCAAAGCACCTTCAAACAAACCAATTTGGATTCCTTAGGCTAAGAGGAGAAAAGGCCAAAGTGCAACATAGGACGACAAGTCCAATGTGAAGGCAAATCGACCACCCTATGGGCTCAAAGGGACGAATCGGCAATGGCAAAGGCTAGAAGAACATGGAAGAAGGGCTTAGTGGCCCAAGTTGCCAAGTGAGGGTGAGAGAGCCCACCAAGGGTTGTGGCCCAATTTGAGGTGAGAAATTTTGACCTTCCCTTGCTTGACTTTTTTTTTTTTGATTGGGTCTTTGCCTTTTGTTTGACCTCTTGAATATGCTTGGCTCTTTTTTTTTTGTAAATGCAAGGGGCAAGGCCGAAATCTTGATGGGAGTTAAATTGGGTGGAGTGGGGCCACAACACTTTTAATGATTGAAGAGTTGCAACAAGGGGGTTTTCTTTTTTTTTTTCTTTTTTTTTGGACGTGCCAAGTCACTAATGTGGGGATGTAACACGGCTTGGAGGAAGAAGAGAGGAAGGTGCCTTTACCCACTAACAAATTCGGCCACTTGTGGTAACCACTAAGGAGAATCTTTCACAATCATCCACTACCCCCATCATCCCAAAGGGGGCCATGTGTTTTAAGGTTTTCCTTGCAGAAATTCTCTTGTCAGAAAATCTGGTAAAGAATTGCTTTCTCCTTTGATAAATTCAATTTCAAAATCAAAGACAGATAAAATGGCTTGCCATCGAGCAAAAATTTGTTTTGAGACAATGTTCTGGACATCTTTTTGAAGTATATCTTTTGCGGATTTGCAATCAACTCTAAGAAGAAAAGACTTGTTGTATAAATCATCTTGAAATTTGGAAATGCAAGCGACGATGGAAAGGATTTCCTTTTTAATCGTGCTATAGTTTAACTGAGGCCCAGCCCAGCAACCAGAGTAGAATCTAACCAGTTGCTCTTTGCTTTCTGGATTGATCCTTTGTTTAAGAATGCCACCAAAACCAATGTTGGAGGCATCAGTTTCAACAATCATAAAAGCATTGGGCTGAGGAAGGCCTAGGCAAGGAAGAGATTTAATCTTGCTTTTGATGATTTGGACGGCTTTGGTTTGATCAGAACCCCAAGGAGCAGGATTCTTTTTGAGTCTGGAAAATAAGGGAACGCAGAGTTTTCTGAGATCGGGAAAGAAATCAGAAATATAATTGAGGCAACCAAGGAATCTTTGTAATTGAGTTTTGTCTTTGATTTCGTCGGGAAATCTATCTGTGAACTCAATGCTCCTTTGGATAGGTTTGATGGTTTGTTAATGAATGTCATGGCCAAGAAATCTAATCTTGGTCTGAAAGAGTTTTATCTTAGTGGCAGATAAAACTAATCCATTCTTTTTGATGACATGCAGAAAGGTATTGAGATGCTTAGAGTGTTCTTCTAAGGTTAGGGAATAAATGAGGATATCGTCGATGTAGACGATGAGGAAGTCGGAGAAGGGATTCAGAATATCATTCATAATCCTTTGATATTTTGAAGGGGCATTTTTGAGACCAAAGGGCATGACATTCCATTCGTAATGCCCAAATGGTACAGTGAAGGCGGTTTTGTATCTGTCTTCTTCGACAATCTGGATTTGCCAGTAACCGCTCTTCATGTCAAACTTAGAGAAGACTTTTGCTTCGAAAAGTCTGTTGAGGAGGTCTCTCTTATTGGGGATAGGATACCTGATCCATTGTAAGGCTTTGTTGAGGGGTTTGTAGTTGATAACCAGCCTAGGAACGCCTCTTTCTTTTTCGGCTGCGTTCATGACATAGAAAGCCGCGCAACTCCAGGGAGATTGAGATTTTCTAATTAGTTTCTTAACTAACAAGGTCTCAATTTCTTTCTTGCAGGTTTCTAAGAGTTCTTTGTTCATTTGAATAGGCCTAGCTTTGGTTGGGATATCTCTCTCATGAAAGTCTTTTTCATAGGGGAGATAAACATGATGCTTCTTTTTGTCCCAGAAGGCATTGGGGATATCCGCACAGACTTGCTCTTTGAAGAGATTCTCGAAGTCTAGGGCCTTGGTTTGCCAAAGAGGGCCTTGCAGCCTTTCTTCAATCTTTAAAAACCCAATTTCATTAGTTAAATCTCTAATGAGGGTTTTCTTATGCTGAATGCTGTTAAGCTGTCTTTTGATAGAAGCATTTTGAAGGAGATCAAGATCTCTGCTCTTGATTGGGGAAAGGAAGGGGAAGTCTAGGTTTTTTCCTAGAACATTGGCATGAATGCCGTCTTTATCAACTGAGAAGGGATAAAGCTGGGTTAGGAATGGGGATCCTAGGATGACTTCTTGTTGAAGATCCTTGACAAGGACAAAAGAGTTTAGGAGACACCATCCATTGCTGCAGACGGAGGCTTCAGGAATTTTGTAGTTTAACTGCATTTTAATGCCGCTGGCATTAAGAAGTCTTTCATTGGTCTTGACAAAATACTTGGAATTGACAAGGCCTTCTCTGATACAGTTGAGATCAGCTCCGCTGTCAATGAGGGCGACAATTTTGAAGGTGGAATCTTCAATCTTAATCTTAACAGGACAATACCATTTTTGGCATTCTACTTTGTTAAGAGCTGAAAGAAAGAGATTGTCTTGCTGAAAAGAGGGGTTAAATGATTCATTTTGCGAGATGAGGGGTTTTTTGCTGGTAGAGGAAGAGGTTCTAATTTTAACAGAGCCTTGGCTGGATCTGTTAGATGATCTTATCTCAGAACTACAGCTAGATTCATTTTTAGATTCTAGCTTGTTAATTCTGATTTCTATGAGATCATCCATAGAGTCTCTTAGTCTAACATACTCTTGAAGTCCTTTAACTTCTTTCTTGAGAGTATTGACTTCGGATTGAAGGTCTTTGATGGTGACTTTGGAACCTAGAATATTATTACTAGGTTGATCTTCAAAGAGTTTTGAGATGCTGAAGGGTCTATTGAGGGCTGGTCTTTGCTCGTTGAAGATAAGATCCTTAAGTTTCATGAAATAATCATGCTTAGTTTGAGGATCTGGGATCTGATTGATGAGGTCAAAAAGAGCTTCTTCTCTTTCTGCTTTGGTAATAACATTGCAATAATGCTGAGGTTGATTCTGGTCAGAGCTTGAAGAGTCATAGTTGATCTCATATAATCCTTCATTGTCAGAGGAGGATTCAGTGTCTAGGCAGAGAAGTTCACCAATCTTTTCTTTAAGATCTGGTTCATCTTTGAGAAGCTCGTTGATCTTCTGCTTCATTGGACAGCTGTTGGCCTTGTGACCTGGCTTACGACACTTGTAGCAGATAATCTTTTTGTCGTAGCTGGGTCTATTAGGCTTGCTATCTCTGGTGTGGACAGGTTTATCATACCTGTTAGTTCTCTGTTTAGAGCGCCTAAAGAATTCTCTTTTAGGTCTATGAGTCTTCTCTTTTCTAGCTCTGGAGGGGGCTTGGATCTTTTCCATGCCAAAGGCTTCACAGAAGTTTCCCATTTCTCTTCTGGATTTACCCTTTTCTCCCCCGTATTTTGCTTGAATTTTTAATTCAGTGCATAATGCTAATCCTTCTTTCTTGATGAATGCTCCAAGCTGCCCATAGGTGATATCCTTCCAAGGGATTTCTTCCTTACCTATGTTTTCTTTAAGCTTGGTAACGATTCTTTTTGCGAAGAGGGATGGTAATCCTCAAACAAATCTTTCTTTCCAAAAAGATTCGTTACAGTCTGGTCTTTTAAGGACATAGGTGATGAAGACGTCCTTGTACCACCTATAATCACTTAGAGTTGGGCATCTAAGTTCTGTTAGGGTGATCTTGTTGGCTTGAAGTTCTTCATGCGGGTTGCCAACAAAATACATACTTATAGCATATATAAGTTGGTTGGTTGCATTTTGATCTGTAGAGATCCTTCCCTGATCGTCTTCTGTAGAGACGGTGGCATTTAGGATATCTAATTGTTGTTGTAAGTTCAAGGCATTATCCCACCAGTATTTAAGCTGACTAGTAAAGCCTTGAATTATAAGACATGCTGCTGTCTTATCCGTTTGATCATGGGTTCTATAGGCTGCTTTAGCCATTCCCATTTCTTGGAGAGTATTCATGATTTCTCCTTCTGATTTGCCATCTATGTTCCATTCATAGATGGATGTTCCATTGTAATCCGTGGTCCTGAATTTAGCTCTTTCTTCATACTGAAGATCAGGAGGAGTTGGACGATTGTAGTAATTTCTAGTATCAGTATGTGCTCCAAATCTTTTGGAGTAATGCTGAGATCCGTTTCCCCTTCTCCTGAGTTTATTAACCTCTGGGGATTCAGATCCTAGAAAAGCGATTTTGCTGATGGAGTGGCTCGTCTTGCTAGAGCTACTTATAGAGTCTCCAGAATCCTTCTTAGACTTACTGCTACAGTTGCCTTTATTCTTTAGGCAGTTGATATTTGCAGCTGGAGAGGTGACGCGTTTTGAGGAGGAAGCCTGGATATTATCCATCCTTTGGTTAATGGCTAGGTGGAAGGAATCCATCCTTTGATTGATTCTATCAAGGATAGAAGGAGGGCTAAGGCTGATGTTGCTTAAGAGATTGTTAGGAATACTTTCAGCTTGAAAGTGAGGCCTACTAATATCTCTAGGAAACTTAGGGGAACTCAATCCTTTATCCATACCAAGATGAATCTGATCTATTTGTTCAGAGATGGTATGAAGGATTTGATTGCTGTAGTTGTTTTGGGAGTAGATCTTCTTGATATTTCCCAAATTGGTCTGACTATGATCCTGCTCAGGTCTCCCTTTCTTAAAGGGATCAGCACGAATATCTTCATTGTCATGTTTAACAATGATACTCTTGAGCGGAGGATGAACAGAGGTACTGGTTCCTGAGGGAAAAAGATTCCAGGTTCTAGAAATCCTATTTTGCACCTCTAAGGATGGAAGATGGAATGGGTCATCAATGTCTTTTTTAGACAGATAAATAGAGAACCATCTAAAGAAAAGAATATTAGTTTGAAGATTGTTCATCTCTTCATAATATTCCTCTTGGATTCTATCTCTGCAATCTTTGTCTAGTTGCATGAACCATTTTCTCCTTTTGTTGTTGCTGGTACCATAGAAATCTTTTCTAAGATACTCTTTATCAATGGTAAAACCTTCTTTGGTTAAGACATTGATAGTAGAATAGTTATGCATGTTGGTAGAGGTAGGAGAATGGTCACCAACAGACTCTTCCTCATTCTGGGGAATGATTCTAGGAAGAGGATGGGCAAAGTCTATATGATCTCTTCTTAGAGAACTATTTCTGGAGAACTCACTGGTCATGGAGTAGAAGGGGTCACTAATAGAATTCCGAGCAGGGGCAAAGCTAGGTCGGTTGGTTGAGTTTTCTCTGACCGAATTGAACCTGATGAGAATTCTACCATCAGACTCTTCTATGATCTGAGAGATCTCTTGTTGTTCCAGGTTTCTAGGAGGGTTGTCGTTGTCGACCTCTAGGGTTTCAGGAATAGTAATGTCTTTCCACTTGATGGTCTTGGGAGTAAAAGTGCAAGACTTTTCTGCTTCTAATTGAAGAAGAACAGTCTCTCTATGAGCTAGAGGGGTAATGGTGCACTTTGGATCTGTTAAAGAACTCATGAGTTTGAAATGCAGTCTATAAATAACAGCAAAGTTCTTAGTGAACTGTTTGCAGTTGTTATTTAGCATTTTGATGTCTAGGATGACGGTTTGACAAATCCTAGGGTCAGTCAAGTCGACTGAGAAGTTTGGAGAACAATTGAAGAACAAAGGTCCATTGCAGATGTTGGATTGTACTAAAGCAAGAATCGAGTCTTTGTATGAGAGAAACCGGTCATCCCTAAGGGCTAGGAAGACAGGAGAATCAATACCTTTTCTATGAAGAGGTTTTAATGCAATTTGGATTAACCCAAGATGCAAAAATCTATAACCTTTTCTAAGATAACTTTGAATGGTTGTAGGATTGAGAAGCCTAAGAGACTGCTGCTCTTTTGTAAGGCAGATGGTTGATTCTTGGTGTTTGATGCAATTGGCATGGAACAAGTCCAAGATCCCAGATCTATAAATAGACTGAGGATTGTCTGGAATAGTCCAGTCTTGAATATTGTCAGGGTCAAGACTATACATGTTCTCATTGCTATGAACGATTTGTTCCGAATTGCTACCGGAACCTCGTCGGAATAATCTTCTTGCCATCGACATGTTTTTAAAACAAAGTAAAGTTTTCTAAAACAAGGTTTTATCTAAGGCTTATAACAACGGGACCGTCCACCGGGACCACCTATCATCAAGGCTGACCAAACGGATCTTACGGGACTAAACCAAGCGTTGTGCCCAAAGCCTAGATAAGCACTTAAAATAGAAAGACTGAAACTTAAATTTTTAAAACGATGAAGAGGATAAGGAGATTAAATTAACAAGGCTCTGATACCAGGTTGGCCAAAAGGATCAAAAGCAATGAAAATATGCTAGAAATGAAAAGCAAGACAATAACACAATACTGGACTGTTGTGCTTGATATAAATAAATTGCAAAAGAAAGAAACTGTACAAAACTTACAGGTAGCCGAAGAGTAGCAAAGCAAGAAACTAAAAATATAAAGGAGAGAGAGGGAGAGAGATTTTTAGCGTGCCTCTAACAAGTGAGGGCTTACCAGCTTAAATAGAGAAAGGAAAAATTGCTATTTGAAGGCACTATTAAGGCGCCGTACAACTGTTCATATGAATGGTGCCTAAATAAGTGCGTTGGTACTGTTCAGAGTGGACTTCTGCTTTTGTTGTAGAAGTAGTTTGTCATTTGCTGATGAGATTTGTCTGATTGTATTTTGTCTGATTGTGTTGCCGACATCTTTTGTCTGAAAGATTTTTGATGGGCTTTTGCGAACGGCCTTATGGACTTGCAACCTTACTGGGCGTAAGGGTCTTGTGCGAACTGATCATATGGGTCATAATCAGTTTGCTGGGCTAAATTGGCCGAGCTGGCTTGGTCTTCTTCTTCTTGGACTTTATCAGCCCAAGACTTGGGCTTCTCGTCCGAGATGTCAACAATTGTTACTGAGTTTTGCTTAGTTTTGAGATTCTTGTATTTCTTCCATTCTTGGTAGTCAAGCCAGTCTTGGTCTTGGATTTGTGAGGGTGACGCAGTTGCCACCGGGACTCCTGACGGGTGAATGACAATCTCCTTTGAGGGGGTAGGAGAAGCTTGTGTTCCTTTTGCTTTGAAAATTGCATGGATGTTGTTGAGTGAGTAGGATTCTGGATCAATCTTTTCCCACCATCGAACTTTGAACTTGCGGCAGAGAGAAAGGGGACACGGACAGGGTAATGCTTGCTGGAGTTCATAGATCCAGCAGAGTATCCAAGATACACCAGTGCACCTATGGAATTGTATTGGTTTTATGTAGTTTTGGACCGGACAATGTTTGATAAAGAAGTCATAGGATTGCCTAGCTTCTTCTGGGTAGATTTCAGGAGTAGGTCCAAAGTAGTTCCACCAGTCAAAGAACCAGACTGGTAAATTGCTGTTGCATGTTTTTGCGAAGAAAAAGAACCAGGAATGGTTGAATGCTCGGATAAGAAAGGCCTTGGTCCAAGCATCTCTATAGTCATAATAGGAATAGCCTTTCGGCCAGAAAGGGATTGAGAATGCCTTTTGTGTGCTAGGTTCTCCCCAAGATTCTCTGGAGATGACCTTCAGAATTTTGTATTTTGAGAAGACAATGAGGTTGGGGTCATTGTCGTCTCTGGTATGCGAGATTTCGGCAGATTCAGAATCTACCAAAACGAACTCATAGAACTTCTGGGTTTTTGCCGGGTCAGAAGGAAACCATTGGAAGTCTTTGGAGAAGAGATTTTCTATGAAGGGTCCAAAGTCCTTTTGGTCAGGGGGATTGAATTCTTTTGTGAGGCAGATATTTTGTAGGGATGATTGCTTGAGGATGTATCTGTGGAAATGCTTGGTGGATTTCTGTTTGTCAGTTTTTTGTGGAGTCCTCGGGTTTAGAGGACTGTTTGTGAGAGCTGGGAATTGGGATAAGGATTGAAATTGGTTTTGCGTTTGGACAACGCTTTTTGCTGGGGACGAGCTTGCTGAAGCATAATCCTGTGAGGATCCTTTGTTGGGGACGAGCTTGCTGAAGCATAATCGTCGTGCCCCCCTTGCCGACGCTCGGTAAAAACCCTAAAACCCTAATCTCTCCTTTCCTTGTGACTACCACTGCCCTATCATCACCGATCTCTACGACCACCTTCCGTCTTCTACTAGCACAAGTCAAGGCGAGCTAAGGTAACATCTTGTCCTCTTGAGTTCTTAAAACTTCTCCATTGTTTGTCCATACTAAGCTTTGCATTACATTCGTGCATGGTAGTATTCTTGAGTTAAATTTGTTTGAGTCCCATTAGTTTCCTTGCAACTACATCCTTGTGAGGATCCTTTGTTGAGTCGTTGAGTCTTCTTTTCCATCTTTGTTTGTGTGCCTTTTTTATTGCACTAATTTTCAGTTTATAAGAGTCCATTGTTGAATCTTGCCGATTTCTTCTACTTCACTTTGCATCTGACTTATCTTGGTTGTTAAGTGTTGTTTGAGATCAATTAATTCACGTGAAGTTCTTGAGTTTCCCAACCGGCTGCACTACAAAACTAGTTGAGATTGAGCGAGGGTGAGTGAAACACACGAGAGAAACACTTGTGAGTGTTTGGCTTTGATTCTAACTCTTCACCTAGTTCCGTGTTAGCTTGATTTTGTGTGATGGCAGGAGACGACACCTCAAGTGATCGTGACAATAGGAGTCCCTCACCGGTGCACCCGGACGTGGCTATACTCATCCAGAAGTTGACCGACTCCGTGTCCGTGATCACCCATCGGTTGGCTGCCCTAGAGACGTCTCAAAGAGCTCCCCAACCAGTCGTGCCACCCCCGGTGACCCTTGTGTCCCAACCACAAGAGACGGTCCCGAATCTAGCCACCGTGCCCTTAGGGGCTTATGCTGAACATGGTGGTCCTTCCGGCGCCAACTTAGTGCCCCTTGGAGGTGGCCGTGCAGTGGGAACCGGCACCGTGAGGAACTCTCCGGTAAGGCATAATTCTCCCCTTGTCCATAGTCATGATAGGCCGAATAGGGTAGCTCCAATGTACCAAGCTGAATTACCACCTCCACGAGAGGTGCCTTTTGTTGCTAACCATCTTAATGAGCCTCAGGATCCGCTTAGGGAAGACGAATTCAATGATGCAGATTATGAGGAAGAAATGTGGAACCAAGGCCAAGGAGGAAGGTTCGGAGGCTACCAAGGACAAGATAGGGGTTACGGCTATTATGAGCCTAGGGGCAGATTTGGGGGTAATAGAGGTTATCAAGGTCAACAACCTCGGAGAGAGTTGGAGCAAGACGGTATAGGCAAGATAAAGATCAAGATGCCCGCCTTTGAAGGAAAGTGTGATCCCGACGCCTACATGGAGTGGGAGATGAAGGTGGAGCAAATTTGGAGTTGCCACAACTTCATCGAGGCCAAGAAAGTGCAGCTAGCATCCATTGAGTTTAGCGGCTTTGCCCTAACTTGGTGGAATAACTTGGTCAAGGAGAGACAAAGGGTATTGGATCCCCCGGTTACTACATGGGAGCAAATGAAGGCCCTCATGCGAGCTCGATTTGTGCCACAACACTACTCTAGGGAGCTCAAGCAACGGCTGGAAAACCTCAAGCAAGGGAATATGAGCGTGGAGGAAGCTTACAATGCCATGCTCACGGCTATGGTCCGAGCCAATGTCACGGAAGATGAAGAATCAACCATGGCAAGGTACCTTCGGATCCTTAACCCTTTTATTGCTAACGAGGTTGATATGTATCCATATACAGATTCCACCCAGCTGCTGCATTTGGCCATTAAAGTGGAGAAAAATCAGAAGTACAAGGCTCGGAACCAAGGTGGGCATGCGGCTAGGAACCCTAGCGGCCAGCCGAGTCAATGGCGGGCCCAAACTCAAACCAGGACGAATCCTCCGGCGCAATTTGGTAGGAACCAAGCTCAGTCCATGAGCCAACCTAGGAGCCAAGATGCGCCGAGGAAAAGTGGACCACCAGGAACTCCGCCACAGTCCAGTGGACGCCAGCCGTCGTCGGCCAATGGCCCTCAGGGGAGTACTTCGACCTTTTCTCCTTCTTCTAGAGCTAGAGATACCATATGTTTTAAATGTCAAGGTCGTGGGCATATGATGAAAGATTGCCCCAATAGTCGAACGTTGGTCATTAACCATCTTGGACTCTATGAATCTGAGTCCGAGGGTGAGGATCAAGGTCCGGCTATTGTTGATGAACCTATGCATGATGTAGATGAGGAAATGGATTGCATTGAATTTGAGCATGGTGAATCTCTAGTTTGTAGGAGGACTTTGCATGTTCAGCCGACCCCTTGTGATGATAACCAAAGAGAAAATTTATTTCATACTAGATGCTTGGTTAAGGGGAAGGTTTGTAATATGATTATTGATGGGGGTAGTTGTTGCAACATTGCTAGCACTGAATTAGTCACTAAATTGCAATTGCATACTTTCCATCACCCTAGGCCCTATAAACTGCATTGGATGAATGAATGTGGAGAGGTTAAGGTGTCTAAGCAAGTTAATGTGACCATAACACTAGGACATTATATTGATACTATTTTATGTGATGTGGTCCCTATGAATGCTTGTCACATTTTATTAGGACGTCCATGGCAGTTTGATAGGAGAGTAAAGCATGATGGTTATACTAACCGTCATTCTTTTGATTACAAGGGTAAGAATGTGGTACTTAAGCCTATGACTCCTTTGCAGGTGGCTGAAGCATTTGAGAAGAAAAAGGATCAAGAGAAGCCGGTTGAAGCCAAGAAGGGGAGCAAGACCGAGAGCACCTCCAAGGCTAAAACCACTTCTCAAGCATTGCTGGCTTCCAAGGAGGAGTTGAGAGAGGAGCACCTACCACATGATGCCATCCTCATGCTCTTATGCAAGGGTCTCGGCTTGCTAAGTGAGGAGTTGAAGTCTACGCTGCCTAGGAACATCTTAGCTCTACTAGAGGAGTTTCAAGATGTGTTCCCCGAGGAGATGCCACCCGGATTGCCACCTATGAGAGGTATAGAACATCAAATTGATCTAATCCCGGGTGCTACTCTTCCAAACAGGCCGGCGTACAAGATGAATCCCAAGGAGACCCAAGAGGTGCAAGAGCAAGTGAAGGCGTTGCTTGACAAGGGCCATGTGCGTGAGAGCCTTAGCCCTTGTGCCGTGCCAGTGTTGCTAGTGCCCAAGAAGGATGGCACGTGGAGGATGTGCGTGGACTGCCGAGCTATCAACAATATAACCATCAAGTACCGGCATCCGATTCCCCGCCTAGATGACATGCTAGATGAGCTGCATGGAGCCTCGGTCTTCACCAAGATAGACCTCCGCAGCGGCTACCATCAAATAAGGATGAAGGAGGGGGATGAGTGGAAGACCGCCTTCAAAACAAAATTCGGTTTGTATGAGTGGGTTGTCATGCCTTTTGGCTTGACAAACGCTCCTAGTACTTTCATGCGTTTAATGAACCATGTTTTGAGGCATTTCATAGGTAGATTTGTTGTTGTTTATTTTGATGATATACTAATATACAGCAAGTCTATTGAGGAGCACGAGCAACATTTGAGGGAAGTACTCTCTACTTTACGTAGTGCGTGCTTACATGCCAATGAGAAGAAATGTGAATTCTGCACTAATCATGTTTCCTTTCTTGGTTTTGTAGTGAGCTCCAAGGGTCTTCAAGTAGATGAGAGCAAGATAAAGGCGATTCAAGAGTGGCCTACGCCGACCTCAGTGAGCCAAGTGCGGAGCTTCCATGGACTAGCTAGCTTCTATAGGCGGTTCGTGAAGGATTTCAGCACCATCGCTGCCCCATTGACGGAGGTGACCAAGAAGCATTCGGCCTTTGTATGGGAGGAGGCGCAAGAGAGGGCATTCAACGCCCTAAAATGGAGGTTGACGCAAGCCCCTTTGCTGGTGTTACCCGACTTCACTAGGCCATTCGAGGTGGAGTGTGATGCATCCGGGATTGGCATTGGAGGCGTGCTTATGCAGGAAGGTAAACCCATAGCCTTCTTTAGTGAGAAATTGAAAGGGGCTAGTCTTAATTACTCTACATATGACAAAGAACTCTTTGCCCTATTTAGAGTACTTAAGACTTTGCAACACTACTTGTGGCCTAGAGAGTTTATCTTGCATACGGACCATGAGTCCTTGAAGCACTTCAAGAGCCAAGATAAACTTGATAGACGACATGGTAGGTGGATGGAATTTATTGAGACTTTCCCTTATGTTATCAAATACAAAAAGGGAAAGGACAATGTAGTTGCCGATACCCTATCTAGGAGATACACCTTGCTTACCACATTAGACTCCAAGGTCTTAGGATTTGCATATATTAAGGAGTTGTATGTGGAAGATGCTGATTTTGGTGCCATCTATAAGACGTGTGTAGATAAGGGTTCATGTGACAAGTTTTACTTGTTTGATGGATTCTTATTTATAGCTGAAAAAGTGTGCATACCTAGTTGTTCCTTACGTATGTTACTCGTTGAAGAAGCCCATAAGGGTGGTTTAATGGGTCACTTCGGAAGGGACAAGACTTATCATATGCTATGTGCACACTTCTTTTGGCCCCACATGCTTAGGGATGTTGAGCACCTTATTAAGAGGTGTTTGGATTGCCTAAAGGCCAAGTCTAGGTTGCAACCCCACGGCCTATACAGCCCATTGCCCATCCCAAGTGCCCCTTGGGAGGACATCTCAATGGACTTTATCGTGGGTCTGCCTCGGACTAAGAGGGGACGTGATTCTATCTTTGTGGTAGTTGATCGTTTCTCTAAGATGGCTCATTTCATTGCTTGCCATAAGACGGATGATGCATCCAATGTAGCTGATCTCTTCTTTAGGGAAGTCGTGAGGCTACATGGTGTACCCCGTACTATAGTGAGTGATAGGGATGTTAAATTCCTTAGTTACTTTTGGAAGACGCTTTGGGGAAAGCTAGGGACGAGACTCTTGTTCTCTACCTCTAGTCATCCTCAAACGGATGGCCAAACTGAAGTAACTAATAGGACTTTATCAACCCTTCTTCGAGCCATTCTTAAGAAGAACCTTAAGGCTTGGGAGGAAGCTCTACCACATGTAGAGTTTGCTTACAATAGGACAGTCCATTCTTCTACTTCATGGTCTCCTTTTGCATGTGTTTATGGTATAAATCCCAATACTCCACTTGATCTTGCTCCTTTTCCTATGAAGGAGCGTGAAAGTTTTGATGCAGGTAAGCACGTGGAATTCATCAAGGAGCTGCATGCAAGGACTAAGCAGAAGCTGGAAGCTTGTGCGGAGCGGAATGCAGCTAGGGCTAACAAGGGACGTAAGAGAGTGATTTTCCAGCCCGGGGATCTCGTTTGGGTGCATTTGAGGAAGGAGCGCTTCCCGGAGCAGCGCAAGTCCAAGCTTGCACCTAGAGGAGATGGGCCAATCAAGGTGCTGCGCCGCGTCGGTGACAACGCCTATGTCCTAGACCTCCCGGACACATATGGTGTGAGTGCCACCTTCAACGTGGCTGATTTGACTCCCTACCATCAACCGGACGCCAGCCATTCCAAGCTTCATGATCCGTGGACGGATCCTCTCCAAGAAGGGGAGGATGATGGAGGACCATCCGGACCCATAACAAGGAGCCAAGCTAGACGTCTCCAAGATGAGCTAGCCGAGCTCATACTTCAAGTTCCGGTGGAGGTTCCAACGGCCACATCCAAGGCCTTCTCGGTGTCAAGGGTTTCTAGTGGTTGAGTGTAGGGTTTGTCTACACCTTCCACTAATGGAAACCTTCCTTATTTAGCATATCTCAGCCGTGTGGGCTTTTGACATTATTAGACTCGGTTTTGTACTTTTTATTTCAGGTTTAGTTGTTTTAGCATTTTTAAGAGCCGGTTCACTAGGAACTACTTAAGCTCTTTGTTATTTCCTTTCTGAGCAGCAAACCCATTATTCAAGAACGTATTTCTGAAATAGAAACCTTCCCAAAGGGAGTTTTCGTGAGTTTGCCCAATCCGAGCTAGTTTCGGTCGAGTTGTGATTCACAATTGCTTTCGAGTTATTGATCCAAAGCGACACAAGACATCCTCTTCGTGCTCTTGAAGATTCGTCTTCTTGTTGTGTGAAGTTGTAGAAGACGAGGTTGATAGCTTTAGGAGTGGTGGTTCTTGGATCAACCGATCCAAGGGTTTCCTAATTCGGGCTATTAGTTTCTTCTAGTTCTTTCTTGTTCTTTGTTCTTGTTCTTTCTTTATCTTCTTTCCTTCGGCCGATCCTAACTTGCTTGTTGTTTTGTTTGTTGGTTCGTTGTACACCAAGGTCGGGCCTCCCTACGGCGATCCCCGTATCAGAAGGCCCTTGGAGCTCACTACAAAACCAAGAAAAGAAACATGATTAGTGCAGAATTCACACTTCTTCTCATTGGCATACAAGCACGCACTACGCAAGGTAGAGAGTACTTCCCTCAAGTGTTGCTCATGCTCCTCTATAGACTTGCTGTATATTAGTATATCATCAAAATAAACAACAACAAATCTACCTATAAAATGCCTCAAAACATGGTTCATTAAACGCATAAAAGTACTAGGAGCGTTTGTCAAGCCAAAAGGCATGACAACCCACTCATACAAACCGAACTTTGTTTTGAAGGTCGTTTTCCATTCATCCCCTTCCTTCATCCTTATTTGATGGTAGCCGCTGCGGAGGTCTATCTTGGTGAAGACCGAGGCTCCATGCAGCTCATCTAGCATGTCATCGAGGCGGGGAATTGGATGCCGGTACTTGATGGTGATATTGTTGATGGCTCGGCAGTCCACGCACATCCTCCATGTGCCATCCTTCTTGGGCACCAACAACACTGGCACGGCACAAGGGCTAAGGCTCTCACGCACATGGCCCTTGTCAAGCAAAGCCTTCACTTGCTCTTGCACCTCTTGGGTCTCCTTGGGGTTCATCCTGTACGCCAGCCTGTTTGGAAGAGTAGCACCCGGTATTAGGTCAATTTGATGTTCAATACCTCTTTTAGGGGGCAGTCCGGGTGGCATCTCTTCGGGGAACACATCTTGAAACTCCTCTAGCAATGCTAAGATGTTCCTTGGCAGCGTAGACTTCAACTCCTCACTTAGCAAGCCGAGACCCTTGCATAAGAGCATGAGGACGGCGTCCTGTGGTAGGTGCTCCTCTCTCAACTCCTCCTTGGAAGCCAGCAATGCTTGAGATGTGGTTTTGGCCTTGGAGGTGCTCTCGGCCTTGCTCCCCTTCTTGGCTTCAACCGACTTCTCTTGATCTTTTTTCTTCTCAAAGGCTTCAGCTACCTGCAAAGGAGTCATAGGCTTAAGTACCACATTCTTACCATTGTAATCAAAAGAATGACGATTAGTATAACCATCATGCTTTACACGCCTATCAAACTGCCATGGACGTCCTAACAAGATGTGACAAGCATTCATAGGGACCACATCACATAAAATAGTATCCACATAATGTCCTAGTGTTATGGTCACATTGACTTGCTTAGACACTTTTACCTCTCCACATTCATTCATCCAATGCAGTTTATAAGGCCTAGGGTGATGGAAGGTATGTAGCTGCAATTTAGTAACTAATTCAGTGCTAGCAATGTTACAACAACTACCCCCATCAATGATCATGTTACAAACCTTTCCCTTAACCAAGCATCTAGTATGAAATAAGTTCTCTCGTTGGTTATCATCACAAGGGGTCGGTTGTACGTGCAAAGTTCTCCTACAAACTAGAGATTCACCATGCTCAAATTCAATGCAATCCATTTCCTCATCTACATCATGCATAGGCTCATCAACAATAGCCAAACCTTGATCCTCACCCTCGGACTCAGATTCATAGAGTCCAAGATGGTTAATGACCAACGTTCGACTATTGGGGCAATCTTTCATCATATGCCCACGACCTTGACATTTAAAGCAAATAGTGTCCCTAGCTCTAGAAGAAGGAGAAAAGGTCGAAATACTCCCCTGAGGGCCATTGGCCGATTGTGGTTGGCGGCTACTTGCTTGCGGCGGTGTCCCGGATGGTCCAACCTTCCTTGGTGCTTCTTGGCTCCTAGGTTGGCTCGTGGACTGAGCTTGGTTCCTACCCATTTGTGCCGGTGGAAACGTCCTTGGCTGGTTTGGAGCCCTCCATTGGCTCGGCTGTCCACTAGGGTTCCTAGCCGCTTGCCCTCCTTGATTCCTAGCTTTGAACTTCTGATTTTTCTCCACTTTTATAGCTAGGTGCAGTAGCTGGGTGCAATCTGTATAGGGATACATATCCACTTCGTTAGCAATATAAGGAGAAAGGATACGGAGATACCTCGCCATGGTAGATTCCTCATCCTCAATGACGTTGGCGCGGACCATAGCGGTTTGCATGGCATTATAGGCTTCCTCCACGCTCATGCTACCTTGTTTGAGGTTCTCCAACCTTTGCTTGAGCTCCCGGGAGTAGTGTTGAGGGACGAACCGAGCCCTCATCAACACCCTCATTTGTTCCCACGTAGCAACCGGTGGGTCCAAAGCTCGTTGCCTCTCCTTCACCAAATTGTTCCACCAAGTTAGGGCAAAACCACTAAACTCAATGGAAGCTAGCTGCACCTTCTTTGCTTCTATGAAGTTATGGCAACTCCAGATTTGCTCCACCTTCATCTCCCACTCCATGTAGGCGTCGGGGTCACATCTTCCTTCAAACGATGGCATCTTGATCTTGATCTTTCCAATTCCATCTTGCTCCAACTCTCTCCGAGGTGGCTGACCTTGATAACCCCTATTACCTCCAAATCTGCCCCGGGGCTCATAATAGTCATAAGCCCCTCGTTGGCCGTGGTAGCCACCGAACCTTCCTCCTTGGTTCCACATATCTTCTTCAAATTCAGCATCATTGAACTCGTCTTCTCTAAGTGGTTCCTGTGGCTCATTCAAAGGGTTAGCATAATAAGGCACCTCGTGTGGAGGTGGCACTTCATGGGGAAAAATGTTAGTTGTCCTATTCGGCCTACTTTGTGCATTAACAAAGGGAGAAGGGCGTTTTACCGGGGAATTTCTCACGGTGCCCGTACCTACCACTCTTGTGGGACCAAGTGGTTCCAAGTTAGCACTGGATGGCCCTCCATGCTCGGCATAGGTTCCCAAGGGCACGGGGGCTGGATTCGTGACCGTCTCTTGTGGTTGGGAAACAAGTGTCACCGGGGGTGTCACGACTGGTTGGGGAGCTCTTTGAGACGTCTCTAGGGCAGCCAACCTGTTGGTGATCACGGCCATGGAGTCGGTCAACTTTTGGAAGAGCATCGCCACATCCGGATGCACCGGCGAGGGGCTCCTATTGTCCCGGTCACTTGAAGTATCATCTCCTGCCATCACACTTAACAAACTAACACGGAACTAAGTGAAGGGTTAGAATCAATCACAAACACTCACAAGTGTTTCTCTCGTGTGTTTCACTCTCCCTCGCTCAATCTCAACTAATTTTGTAGTGCAGCCGGTTGGGAAACTCAAGAACTTCACGTGACTTAATTGATCTCAAACAACACTTAATATCCAAGGTAAGTTAGATGCAAGGTGAAATAGAGGAGTGTTCGGCAATGGTCACACAAAGCACAATAGTTGCAAATAGGACTCAACAAATTTAACTCAAGAATACTACCATGCACGAATGTAATGCAAAGCTTGATATGGACAATAACAAAGAAGGTTTAAGAACTCAAGAGGACAAGTTGTTACCTTGATTCACCTTGGCTTGTGCTCGTGGAAGTGGAAGGATGATTGTAGAAATCGGTGTGATGATGAGAAGGAACGTAGGCACAAGAGAAGGTGAGGCTAGGAATTTTAGGGTTTACCGGACGCGGGTGCGGCGAGCTGCGAGGACACGGCGCGGCGATGGCGCGGGCGCGGTAGATGGCACTTGGGGCTCCGGCTCCTTGCTTGTTTCTTGAGTAACTTACAACTAGGTTAACTAACTAAGCCTAAGTATTAATGTAATACAAAGACTTAGACTACAAGAAAAAGAAATGAAATACAATGCAACACTAAGATCGTCTTCTCTTTTTTTTTTTTTTTTTACGATTGATTTTTTTTTTTTTCGACTCTTTCTGATTTTCTTTTCTTTCTCTTTTTTTTTTAACAAAGAAATTCGAAATTCAAATGACAACTGAAATTGAATTAAAAGAAAATAAAAGAAATTCAAGAGATAAGCTCTAAGGGAAGTTGCCTTGATTCTAGGAGGTGGGAGCCGATATTGTGGTGAGAACTCCTTGGCACGCCTCTATTGTAGGGCTTGTGATCAGCACTTGAAGAGAGAGAGAGAGCCGAGTGGTTGAAAAATTCAACCCACACGCCACAATTGTAGGGCTTGTTGCCGTTAGGGTTTGTGGGCGTGGTTAGAGTTCCTTGGTGATCACGCCTGCCGAGGGTAGTGGGGTATGGTGATTTGTGGTGGTGGTAGTGGACGGTTAATTAGGCGGTGATGGTGGTGGCTGGAGTTGGTGTTTCCGGCAAGGATTGGCGGTTGTTTTGTGGTGGTAATGATGGTGATCGTCCGATCTTCTCAACACACACAAACCGATCTCCACAAGACACACAATCCTATCTCCACAATACACAAACACAATTAGAATGGCAAGCGACAACTCTAAAAGACTCAACAAGAACAAAGGAGAAAGAAGAACTTCGGCTATGCAAGAACACAACCGAAACTCAAGACACCAATACCGAATTTCTGAAATCGGCAAGCACAATTGTTGACACCAAAACTCAGCTCTGATACCACTTTGATACGGGGTAAACCGTAGGATGGCCCGACCTTGGTGAACAACACACGAACAAGCAAGAACAACAACAAAGTTAGATTCGGCGGAAGGGAAAAAGAACAAGAAAGAACAAACAAGAAATGGATGAATGATGAACAAGATGAAACCAAACACCCGGAGGTAGAAACCCTTGATTCGGATGAATCGAGAACCTCCACACCTAAAGTAGATGACCTCGCCTTCTACAACTTCACACAAGGAAGAACGGATCTTCAAAGCACGAAGAGGATATTTTGTGTCGCTTTGGATCAACAACTCGAAAGGACTTGACAATCACAACTCGACCAAAATCAGTTCGGATTGAGCAACTCACGAAACCTCTCTTTTGGGGAAGTTTCCAATTCAGAAAACGTGTTCTTAATAATGTGATTGCTGCCAAATTAGAAAGAAAACAAAGCTTAAATACTTCCTAAGAGAATCGGCTTTCTAACACTAAACTAAGCTAAACCGGAATTAAAAGCACAAAACCGAGTCTAATAATGTCAAAAGCCCACACGGCTGAAATATGCTAAAAGGAGAAAGTTTCCAATAGTGGAAGGTGTATACAAGCCATACACTCATCCACTATAAATCCTTGTCACCGAGAACGCCTTGGGTGTGGCCGCATCAACCTCCACCGGGACTTGATGTATGAGCATGGCTAGCTCATCTTGGAGACGTCTAGCTTGGCTCCTTGTCATGGGCCCGGATGGTGGTTGGGTCGTGGATGGTCCTCCATCATAGGCTACCTGCGTGGGAGTCATAGGTTTAAGAACCACTTTAGAGCCTTTAAACAAGAAGGAGTGACGATTAGAAACACCATCATGAGTTGTCTTCCTATCAAATTGCCATGGACGGCCTAATAAGATATGACAAGCTTGCATAGGGACTACATCACATAAAATACTATCTACATAGTGTCCTAGTGTTATAGTCACATTCACTTGCTTGTTTACCTTCAATTCACCACAATCATTCATCCAATGCAATTTATAGGGTCTAGGGTGTTGAAATGTAGCATGTTGCAACTTAGTTACTAGTTCGGTACTAGCAATATTGCAGCAACTCCCTCCATCAATAATCAAGTTACAAACCTTTCCCTTAACCAAGCATCTAGTATGGAATAAATTCTCTCGTTGGTTATCTTCACAAGGGGTAGGTTGCACATGCAAAGTTCTCCTACACACTAAGGATTCTCCATGCTCATATTCTATACCATCCATATCATCTAAGTCATTTTCATGCAGAATAGGGTCATTCATACAAGCATCATGATCATCATTTTCAGATTCGGATTCATATTGACCACGACCTTGACATTTAAAGCATATAGTATCCCTAGCTCTAGAAGAAGGAGAAGGGCTAGAAAAACTCCCTTGTGCCCCATTGGGCGGGCCGGACTGCCTTGTGTTGGGTTGCGGCGGAGTACTAGGTGGAGCACTTCTCCTCGGCGCATCTTGGCTCCTTGGCTGGCTCATGGCCTGACCTTGGTTCCTACCGAATGGCGCCGGCTGGAAAGGCCTAGATTGGCTAGGGCTCCTCCATGAACTTGGTTGGCCGCTAGCGCCTCTAGCCATTTGATTGCCTTGATTTCTGGCCTTGTACCTTTGGCTTTTCTCCACCTTGATGGCTAAATGCAGCAGCTGCGTGGAATCTGCATAGGGATACATATCCACCTCATTAGCAATATAAGGGTTAAGGATGCGAAGATACCTTGCCATAGTCGATTCCTCATCTTCAATGACATTGGCTCGCACCATGGCCGTTTGCATGGCGTTGAAGGCCTCTTCTACACTCATGCTTCCTTGCTTGAGGTTCTCAAGCCGCTGCTTTAGCTCCCTTGAGTAGTGTTGTGGGACAAACCTAGCACTCATGAGAGCCTTCATTTGTTCCCACGTAGCAACCGGTGGGTCTAGGGCTCTCCTTCTCTCTTTGACAATGTTATTCCACCAAGTTAGGGCAAAGCCACTAAACTCAATAGAAGCGAGTTGCACCTTCTTAGCCTCAATGAAATTGTGGCAACTCCAAATCTACTCAACCTTCATCTCCCAATCCATGTAGGCGTCGGGATCGCACTTGCCTTCAAACGGTGGCATCTTGATCTTTATTTTGCCAATGCCATCTTGCTTCAATTCTCTTCGACCTTGGCGTCCCCGAGGCTCATAATAGCCTCTTCGATGGCCATTTCTCCATAGGTCATCCCCCTCTTTGGCGTCACCGTAGGCGCCATGATCTTGCTCCTGTGGGTATTCCTGAAATTCATCAAACGCATTAGGAGCAAAGGGAACTTGACGTCTAGGGGGGAAATTGTTTACTCTTGGCTCTTGTTAGGCGCCAAATGGGGTGGCGCCTTGCAAAACTTCACGGCCTGGCTATTGCCGTGGGGGAGTGGGTTGCCTCGGTGGAGTATGGACTACATTAGATGGATCTCCTTGCTCCACGTTGGTTCCAAGCCGTATGGCGTTGGCTCCGGTTGGGCCCCCAAGGGTGTTGGAGGTTTCCATAGGCGCACTCACAGGTAAAGGGCTAAGGTGAGTAGTCTCCAGGCTAGCCATGCGCTTGGTCAAGGAGGCTATGTTGTCCGACATGGCTTTGAGTAAATTGAACACTTTAGGTGGCACCGAGGATGAGCTCCTTGTGGGGGTTCCTGCATGGGCCATCACAACTTATCGAAACAACAAACTTGTTAGGTTAGGTAAATAAAAAATTGTCGCACAAGTGTTTGCACTCTTGTGTTTCACTCCTCTCGGTCGATCCAACTCTAGCTAAGTGATGTAGCTATTTGAGGAGAATCAAAGACTTCGTGCGAGTTAGGCAACTTTTGACGACACTAACCCCTAAGGTATGGTTCAGAAATGGTGAAATAGGAAAGGTAGACTCCAAACTCGACCCAAGATAAACAAGGGAAGATTCAACGAAGGGAAACAATTCAAGACCAAATTAAGTCGTACCTGATTCTGCTTGTGCTAATGGATGGCGTCGGCGACGACTAGTGGTGATGGGTGGTTAGTGTTTTGGCACAAGAGAAGGTGTGAGACGAGGTCGGATGAGGGCGGCGCGAGGCAGGCAGGCACGACACTCGTTCCCTTGGTGGTTTGAATCTCCTTGCAAAGGCTAAGTGTTGAAGCCCAAAGTACCAAAATGAAATAACAAACTATAGACTAAGATAAGAAAATAAAATAACTCGGCTCGTCTTTTTTTTTTTTTGACCATTGATTTTTTTTTTAACTTCTGCCGAAATTTACAGAAATAAAATTGAAATAACAAAAATAAAATAAAGAAAAGGATCGGCTAACTAACTCCTTAGGCTTTGAATTTTGAAATTCAAAGAAGCCTTGATTTTAGGTAGTGGCCGAATCTCCAAGAGTGATGCGCCCCTTTTGTAGGAAGATCTTGTTGTTTGACTCTTTCTTCTGCAGTGAATAGCTGCCTTGATTTTCTTGTTATGACACGCCCCCACTTTAGAGATAGAGGCCGGATTTGTAGGATCGATTGGTGAGTGGTCTTGTGGTCACGTCTCACTTGAATGTCAGACGTGGGAAGGTGGAGTGATGCGGGGATTAGCCGCGAGTGGCCCGTTCTAGACGCCAAGTGACTCAAAGGGAAGGTGGAAGATGAAACACAAGAGAAACACAACAAGAACAAGTTAGCAAATGAAACAAGAACAAGAGAAACAAAGGGATATAGAGAGAACCAATTGAATAGGGGTAAGACCCTTGGAGCCCTAAGTCGTCTCCCAAGAACCAATACCGAATATCAATCAACTCCTTCTTCTACAACCTCACACAACAATGGACGAATCCAAGGAGCACGAGGAGGACGCGTGTGAGGCCTACGAGCACCAATCTTATGGAAGAGATTGACACAACGCAAGGGCAACCAAGCTAGTCGAATCAACACTTGAGAAACACTCCCATGGAGCTCTCATTTTCATTGTGCAAGAAGCAACATGATTTCAGCCAAAGGTGCTACAAAAGACAAGCAAGAGGCCTTATATACTCCAAGGGAGCCGGCCCACACATGCCCCAAAAAGGCCCAACTAAAGCCATGAAAGAAAGCCTAAAAACAAAGCCGAAAAACAAGGTTCGGGTGAGGTGCACGGTTTGCACCTTAACCGTGCAGATTGCACCTTAACCGTGCAGAAATCCAGGGGTAAGATTTTGTGTTCTGGTGAGGCGCACGGTTTGCACAAACCGTGCCCTTAACCGTGCAGCCCTCCAGAGAGCAATTCCATGGCTCGTCTTCATTCCTCGTCGCATGGCTTGGCTCGGAAGGTCACCAAGGTCCTTAGCATGGGTTCGGTGAGGTCCTCGACGAGGGTCGGCTCCCTTGAGACGTGAAGGCTAACCAAGCTCTCGAGTTCCTCTTGCATACGCTTGGCTCGAGCCCTTGTGAGTGGGCCATCTCCTTTTGGGGGCGTCGTAGGTGAGACCTCGGATGCTCCCGCATCATTCTCCCCTTCTTGGAAAGGATCCGTCCTCGGATCCCGTTTAGCTTTAAGGTGGGGCTCCCTCCATAGTCATCATCTTCCTTGAGATGTAACTTCCTCTTGAATGCTAGAAAGGCTTGTCCCGGCTTTGATGAGCTAGTTGATCTCTTCGGGAACGCCTTGTGGCTCTTCATGCCTTCCTCCTCCTTAGCCTTGCTAAACCCCTTGTCATACTCTTCCGCAACCTACAAGGGAGTCATAGGTTTAAGTAACACATTTTTGCCATGAAAAGAGAAGGAATGGTGATTAGTATGTCCACACAATTGCAAGAATGTAAGCACAAGTCTTCCAATTACTAAATGATATCCAAACAAGAATGCCAATAGTATTCCACTCTTTTTCCTAATTCTATGTTCAAGTTAGGAGTGCAACTATCAACATAACACACATACATGGACATAAGGATCATATTATGAATAAGATGCATTCCACAATAAGAAGGTCTAGTTTTGAATGCAAGGACTGATTTCTTCATGTGTATTGTCCTATATGGAATGAGATGCTCATTTTTAAACTCAAGAGATGGAATCAAAAAGGTGGAGATAAGTGTTACTTCCCTTTCATTAGTCTCCATTGGCATATCTTCCTTCTCTTGATTGGGCTCCTTAACATCCTTAGCTTCAACTTCTTCCTCGGGTGCTTTTGCCTCCAATGGCACCATCTTATTGACCAAGCGATCAAGGTTGGCCGATATTTCCTTAAGCATGCCCGAAATTTCCTCCAATGGTGTTCGTGGAGCATTAGGAGCAACGGTTGGGGGCCTTAGGCTTGGCGTGGAGTAGCTTGGTTGAGCATTACTCATTGGCTCCACATGAGGACTTGAGAAGGTTCCATTGTCCCTTCCTTGTGGGGAGTCTTGGCCATATGGTTGATAGCCTCGGTTTTGGCTATCACTTCTCCAAGAGTTTGGCTGGCCACTAGAACCTCTTCCTCCTTGGTTTCTAGCCATGGTGGTCTCTTCATCTTGAAACACATTTTCTCTAACTCTTGCAACTTGCCTAGCATTGTAAGTCTCATTGGCACACATTGATCTTTGTCTCAACTTCTCTTGCCTTTGCTCTAGAACATGGATGAGATGTTGAGGCACAAAGCGATATCTCATCAAGGCCTTCATTTGAGCCCAAGTTGTCATGGGTGCTTCTAAGGCTCTTCTCCTTCCTTTCACAAGATGATCCCACCATGTTAATGCATAATCATGGAATTCAAGGGCGGCGAGTTGTACCCTTTTATGCTCGGGAAAGTTGTGGCAACTCCATAATTGTTCCATCTTGATCTCCCATTCCATGTACACATATGGTTCACTTTCGCCTCCAAAAGATGGGATCCTCACCATGGTATTGCAAATACCATCTTGCCCTTGCTCTTGGCCTCTCCTTATTTGGAAGCCTAGATGTGGCACTTGCTCCCATTCTTCATCGTCATAGGTTCGCCTTGGCTCCTCATGATATGAACGCCTTGGAATTCCTCGGCGCATCTCGTGCTCGGGTGGCATGGCACCGAACCCTCCATGTGATGGGCTTCCTACATAATACATGATCAACAAACTCCAAGAAACAAGTTAAGGTTAGTGAAATCAAAACATCCTCACAAGTGTTTACACTCGTGTGTTTGATCACTCACTCTCTTGTTGATTCGATGCAAGCTTATGGAGTGTAGAGCTGCCTTGAGAGGGACAAAAACTTCATATAAGTGTTGGTGAACTTAGACAACACAAACCAAAGTGAGTAGCTCTTGGACTTAGATATTGGCAATTCAATTTGATTGAGCTAGACTATGTGTTTGGAAGCTTGGAATTGAGCTCAAAGAAGACACACAATAGGACACAAAACAACAAGAAGGTCTCAACAAAGATTCCAATGAAGACACAAGGAATTGTGTTTAGGAGACTCAACAAAGCAATGTCATTCCTAGCTTGTTCTACTAATACTCATAAACACATTGATGAGAAACAACCCTCCAAAGGTGAGGCTTTGCTTCTCCTTAAGCTAGATCTAGCCCAAGGGGTGCTTCTTCTCCTTCCTAAGCTTGAAGAACTCTTCAATGGAAGCCAAGAGAGAGGGAGGGGGCGCCGGACTGAGGTGTGGACGTGAGGGAGAGGGGCGGCGCCGGCGTGAGACCAAGGGAACCTCCCTTGGAGGTTCCTTGACCGAAAGTGACTTGAACTACTTTGTGCTTGAGGATTTGAGTGAGAGCTTGAGAGGTTGTTGAGAGATTGTGAGGAAGATGAGATTTGGAAGAGGTTGAGTTGATAGAAGTTAAGTGGAGGCCTTAGGGGAGTGCTTGCTCTACCCAAGGAAATGTTCCACTTCTATATTCTTCAACTAATGAAAAAGGAAGACAAGACAAAGCTTATATAGTCTAGGGTTGCTAGGGGATTAGGAGCCCATATGTAAATGGGTCCACACATCCATAAAAAGGAAACACACTAAAACAAGTAGCAAAGGGAAACAAACAAACGAAGGGAATAACAAGGGAAAGCCAAGGCGGAAGGCAAACCCTGACTCGGCCAGGAACTCGGTCGGGTCTTGGCCGGGTCAGGCTCAATCGACATAACTCGGCCCATGACTCGGCCGGGTCAGGCTCAGGTGGGCCGGGTCAGGCTCAAGTGCCCTTCCTTGGTGTCGCGCGCCTTGATGCCTTGGAGTCGAAGCCGGGTGGCTTGATTGTCATGGAATTGAGGCATTGATGTCTTGATTACTCCGAGATGGTCCACACGAGTAGGGGAGGACTTTGGTTCGGAGGCTCCTTGGTGGCCGGTTCCATGAGGGCTCGGTGGACTAGGACGGTGATGGCTTGGGCCATGGCTCGGGCCCGGGCCCTAGTCACCGGGCCTTGAGGCTTGTCGTTGAGGAGTGGTTGACACTCATCACACATGATCAAGTTGCCAATGATATGGAATTTGTTTAGGCAATCAAGGTTTTGTAGGATATCAAGCTTGGGATGGGGCTTGTAGAGGTCAACAAACACTTGAAGATGATAGCATATGATCAACAATAATCAATGTCTTCACTCCTCTCGGTCGATCCAACTCTAGCTAAGTGATGTAGCTATTTGAGGAGAATCAAAGACTTCGTGCGAGTTAGGCAACTTTTGACGACACTAACCCCTAAGGTATGGTTCAGAAATGGTGAAATAGGAAAGGTAGACTCCAAACTCGACCCAAGATAAACAATGGAAGATTCAACGAAGGGAAACAATTCAAGACCAAGTTAAGTCGTACCTGATTCTGCTTGTGCTAATGGATGGCGTCGGCGACGACTAGTGGTGATGGGTGGTTAGTTTTTTGGCACAAGAGAAGGTGTGAGACGAGGTCGGATGAGGGCGGCGCGAGGCAGGCAGGCACGACACTCGTTCCCTTGGTGGTTTGAATCTCCTTGCAAAGGCTAAGTGTTGAAGCCCAAAGTACCAAAATGAAATAACAAACTATAGACTAAGATAAGAAAATAAAATAACTCGGCTCATCTTTTTTTTTTTTGACCATTGATTATTTTTAACTTCTGCCGAAATTTACAGAAATAAAATTGAAATAACAAAAATAAAATAAAGAAAAGGATCGGCTAACTAACTCCTTAGGCTTTGAATTTTGAAATTCAAAGAAGCCTTGATTTTAGGTAGTGGCCGAATCTCCAAGAGTGATGCGCCCCTTTTGTAGGAAGATCTTGTTGTTTGAATCTTTCTTCTGCCGTGAATAGCTGCCTTGATTTTCTTGTTATGACACGCCCCCACTTTAGAGATAGAGGCCGGATTTGTAGGATCGGTTGGTGAGTGGTCTTGTGGTCACGTCTCACTTGAATGTCAGATGTCGGAAGGTGGAGTGATGCGGGGATTAGCCGCGAGTGGCCCGATCTAGACGCCAAGTGACTCAAAGGGAAGGTGGAAGATGAAACACAAGAGAAACACAACAAGAACAAGTTAGCAAATGAAACAAGAGAAACAAAGGGATATAGAGAGAACCAATTGAATGGGGGTAAGACCCTTGGAGCCCTAAGTCGTCTCCCAAGAACCAATACCGAATATCAATCAACTCCTTCTTCTACAACCTCACACAACAATGGACGAATCCAAGGAGCACGAGGAGGACGCGTGTGAGGCCTACGAGCACCAATCTTATGGAAGAGATTGACACAATGCAAGGGCAACCAAGCTAGTCGAATCAACACTTGAGAAACTGATACGGGGATTAGCCGCGAGTGGCCCGATCTAGACGCCAAGAGACTCGTATGGAAGATGGAGGTGGAAACAAGAGAAAACACAAGAGAACAAGTTAGCAAATGATAGGAAACAAAGAAATAAACAAGGATATAGGAACAACCGAAAGATGCAATGGAGAGACCCTTGGCAAACAATGTCGCCAATAACCAAACCAATGTGCACAAACGACCTTTCCTTCTACAATCTCCCACAACGATGGACGTGTCCAAAGAGCAAGAGAAGGAGGCGAGTGAAGCCTTGGAGCACCAAGATCATAGACGAAATTGACACAACGCAAGAGCAACCTAGCAAGTTTGAATCAACTTTGAGAAAACACTCCCATGGAGCTCTCAATCTTCATAATGCATAAAGAAAAGGTTCATAACTGGGGAAAAACTTAGTTACAAAGAAACACAAATGTCTTAAATAGCCAAAGGGGTCGGCCCATAAAAGCCCAACAAGAACCGAGACAAAAGGAGGTAAAAAGGGGAAAACTCGGTCATGACCCGACCGAGTTTCAGGCCGAGTCAGGTGGAGGGCAGCTTCACTGAGGGAAACTTGGTCATGACCCGACCGAGTTTCAGGCCGAGTCAGGATGGAGGGTGACTTCTCTGAGAACAACTCGGCCTGGACCCGGCCGAGTTGTGGGCCGAGTCAGGGCCACCTTGGCTTTGCTTCTCTAGGCACAACTCGGCTTGGACCCGGCCGAGTTTGGTGGCTTGGGCCGAGTCAGGGCCTTCCAACTCTTGAGTCCTTTGTTCGTCTTGGCTTGGCTTGGCTTGGAAGGTCACCAACGTCCGTAGCTTCGGCTCGGTGAAGTCTTCACTTAGGGCGGGCTCCCTTGAGACATGTAGGCTAGCCAAGTTCTCGAACTCTTCTTGCATGAGCTTGGCTTGAGCTCTTGTGAGTTGACCACTCTTGGGAATCTTGGGTGTAGCCTTGGATGCTCCCGCATCAGAAACACTCCCATGGAGCTCTCATTTTCATTGTGCAGGAAGCAACATGATTTCAGCCAAAGGTGCTACAAAAGACAAGCAAGAGGCCTTATATACTCCAAGGGAGCCGGCCCACACATGCCCCAAAAAGGCCCAACTAAAGCCATGAAAGAAAGCCGAAAAACAAGGTTCGGGTGAGGTGCACGGTTTGCACCTTAACCGTGCAGATTGCAACTTAATCGTGCAGAAATCCAGGGGCAAGATTTTGTGTTCTGGTGAGGCGCACGGTTTGCACAAACCGTGCCCTTAACCGTGCAGCCCTCCAGAGAGCAATTCCATGGCTCGTCTTCATTCCTCGTCGCATGGCTTGGCTCGGAAGGTCACCAAGGTCCTTAGCATGGGTTCAGTGAGGTCCTCGACGAGGGTCGGCTCCTTTGAGACATGAAGGCTAACCAAGCTCTCGAGTTCCTCTTGCATACGCTTGGCTCGAGCCCTTGTGAGTGGGCCATCTCCTTTTGGGGGCGTCATAGGTGAGACCTCGGATGCTCCCGCATCATGGAGTTTGGCCGTGGAAGTTGGGGTGGGTGTGGTGGTCGGAGTTAAGGAAATTGGTGGTGTTTAGGGTGGCGGAAAGGTAGCGTCGACGACCGGACTCCAAGTAGCACAAGCCTTCCTCAAGCAACACTAACAAGGCAAGAAACAACAAGAAACAAAGAAGCAACACCGATTAGAAATCGGCAAGAGAGAATGACTCAATGGGACTAACCAAAGGTGGCTCGGCGGACTAGGTGGTGGCTCGGCGTCTGTGGTGGCTCTGATACCACTTTGATGCGGGGTGAACCGCAATGACAAGGACCTTAGACGCCAATGCTAGGAAGCACACAAACCAAACCAGAAAAGTTAGAACTCGGACAAAGAAGGACAAGATAACTCAAAGAACCAAAAGGATCAAGAGAGAAACCCTTCGTCTTAGGAGACCAAGAACCAAACCCAATGATGCAATCGACCCCTTGAACTACAATCTCACACACGAATGGAGGAATTCCAATGAGCACGAGAAGGACGATTAGTGTAGTCCACGATCACCAACTCGGAAGAGATTGACACCCGCAAACAACCTAAGCTTTTGTTGATCGACAACACTCACAATGAAGAAGCTCTCTTCTTGCAATAACCGTAAGTTTCAATCAAAGATAATCTGTCTAAAACAAGTGAAGAGCGGCCCTTAAATAGTCCTAAGTGGCCAGTCCTAAAGTTACTAAAAATAGCAAGTAAAGGTGCCTTAAAACAAACAAGGCAATGTCATGCAAAACGCCAAACATTGGCGACCCAAATGTCTCAAAATAATCCCTAAATACTTGAATGAAAGATAGGAAAGAAATGCCGAGAACGCCTCCCTTTAGCCCTTGAAGTGCTTGGCATGAACAATGGCCAATGTCCTAGTAGAAGTCTCCGTAGGCACATCGGCGGCGACGTCGGGCAATTCCTTGGCGGCGATGTGGCTTAGCAAGGCTTCAACCTCTTCTTGAAGACGCCGTGCTTGGCTCCTAGTGATCGGTCCTCCGCCGCCTGGTGGCCAATAGGGAAGATCGTTGCTAGGCGTGGCGCCGGGCGCGGGTGCAGTGAGGTCTTGTTGAGTGCTTGGTGGTACTCCATCAGATCATGCTCTCAGACAAGGGAAAATTCAGCCAAAAAATGTCTCACAAGGTCACGTAAAGTGGCGCATGCCGGGGGTAGAGGACTAAGTAGTGTCATGGGTGCATGCAAAGACAAATGAATGGAAAGCATGAAAGTGTAAGCATGACTAGGAGAGGAAAGCTCATACCTCGGAGACAAGATGATGTGTCCCCTTGGATCCTTGTACATCAGTTCTTGAAGTGAAGTCGAGATCGAAGCTAGAGAGTGGGGAAGTTTGGACGACAACACCTTCCTTGGCTTGCTTTTGTGTTGAATTCTGCGGAGGAGGAGATGAAGCGGTTGAATCTCCTTGGGATGGATGAGCCACGAACAAGATAAGCAATCCACAATCCAAATTAATCCACACTTGAACTTGGAAAGACTCCCCTTGGCTTGGATATGGCCACCAAGTCGAGAAGAGGTTGAATCGGGTGTGATGTTGGATATGTCCACCAACAACTCCTTGGATTCGGTTTGAATGAAGCCTTTGGATATGTCCACCAAAGGGAATCACTCGAGTTCTTGATATGGCCACAAGAACAAACAAAGAAGATGAACGAAATTCTGGAAATTACTTGAAAATTTAATGACAACAAAATAAGAGAGAGTTTGAACTCAATATTCGCCAACCCTTGAACAAGTAGGGTGAAACGGATTTTATAGGCAGAAAACAACCTAAATGGGCCTCACAAAATGGACCAAATCCCAGCCCAAAATCAGAAGTAGGAGCCCACACATCTAGCCTTGGTTGTCTTGACGTCACGGTGGGGGGCAACGGTGGAGTCATTGAGCCATTGAGAGATCCTCTCGTGCCTTTCAAGCCCAACTTGGTCCAGGCCTTACTTAGGTTCATATGAGCCTATTGGACCCCCATGTGTGCACTGGAAAATGGCTCGAGCCAGGAGATGTGAACTAGCCACCCTAGTGTGCTCGACGCTCTTGGTAAGGCCTTTGAGATCTCTAGGCATTCGTGCTTGAAATGACCCCAAATTTGGCAGGCAATCATATTTAGGCATTTGTTGAGGAATGCCCGAGACAAAACTTGGATTCTTGGTGGCCTGGGCAAAGCTGAAAACCCTAATCGGGTGCCCGACACCGGGGGAATGCCAAGGCCATCACCGAGCCATTCTCCTCTAACTTACATGAAACTTGTCCACACCTCTTGATATGGCAAATCTTGAAGTTGGCACTAGGTGTGCCGAGTGGAGATGCATTTGGCTCACAGAAGTGTAGAAATCCCCTCTTGAGTGTCGCCGGGTGGCGCACGCTGGCCTTGGGAGCTAGCTTGGGGCCGTGTGATGAGTCTCTAGCCTTGATGGGGCCCATGGTCACATCATCCTCCTCCCCTTGAAGAGGATTCGACCTCGAATCCTTAGCCCCTACATGGAGAAAGCACAAAAAGTTAGGCACTTCAAACACACCCAAGTAAACTTGCTTAGTAGGGAAAAGGAGGTCTTTGACCCTAGTTGCATGCATGAAGAGAAGTCTAAATGGACTTCCCATATTCAGACTAATTCTTTTCTCCTTGTCTACCCTAGGACAAACTATATGTGAGTAGTTGGACAACACCCCAAGTAGACAAGCAACATGCACACGATATTCCACAAAGTGCATTTTAAGGCTAAGCTTCAAAATACAAGAAAAGGGTAAGAAAACTCCCTTGGATCTTGTGTTGGCTGAAGCGAGCTCGTGAAGCATAGGTTGTGAGCTAGGAAGAGGGCTTGAGACGGCCACTCCATTGCGAACCCAACGAGCGGCCCTTATAGTAGTATCAAGTTGTCCACAAGTCATGGGTTCTAAGTATAGTCGCCTCCCATCCTTCACAAAGTGCAAGACATTCCTTCTTCCTTCATGAGTCACATCCAAATCAAATTGCCATGGGCGCCCTAGGACAAGCTCACAAATGTCCAAAGGCAACACATCAAACATCTTCCGATCCTTGTAAGGACCCATGTCAAACTCGACGAACACTCTTTAAGTCACATTCGGCTGACTCTCATTGTTGAGCCACTTGAGAACATAAGGCATGGCTTGCTCATAAGTTTCAATGCCAAGTTGCTCAACCACGGCTTGGGAAATGAAGTTGTGGTTTGATACGGGGTTGAGCCGCAATGATTCGGATCTAGACGAAGAGACCTTGATAAGACTCGAAAACGCAAAAGGACTCAAGGGAAGACAAGACAAACCGAGAGATGTGTCTTGGCTGCGTTGGTGGTGGTGTCTCGACGTCGTCTAGCTCTGATACCACTTTGATATGGGGTTGAGCCGCAATGATTCGGATCTAGACGAAGAGACCTTGATAAGACTCGAAAGAGATCAACAATGGTGAGGTACTCGAAAACTGAATTGAAGACACAATGGAACAATGAAAGGAACGACTCAAACTGAATTGAAAAGACACAAAACAACAAAGAAAAGGATAGGAAGATAGAACCGCAATCACGAATGGAGCAACCCTTGAACTCGAACGAACAAGAACCTCAACCAATCTAATGAAGACGACCCTGCCTTGTACAACTTCACACAACAAAGGACGGATCCTAGGAGCACGAAGAGGAGGCTTATGAAGCCTACGAACACCAATCTCGAAGGAGATTGACACACGCAAGAACAACTAAGCGAGATCAACACAACCTTGATGAGAACTCTTCTCACAAGCTCTCGGTTTTGAGTTTTGGGAGAGAAATGCTTTTTGTACTTTCTGATTTCTTAATCATCCAAAAACTGTCTAAAACAAGGAGTGGCCAAGCCTTAAATAATGTCTAAGAGGCCGGCCCAAAACATGCTAAAAATGACTAAGTGTTCACCTAAAGCTTAGAAAGGAAATTACATAAAATCAAGCCTAAGCATAGGCGTCCAATTCATGAAATAACAATCTAATAAGCAAACTAAGGATTAGGATAGGTCAGCCTAAGACGAGCCAAAGATGGCTAAGGAATCCTCCAAGGATGGACAAGACATGGCGTCGGGAGGCCTAGCCGTGCGCCGGTCATCATGGGCGTCAGGGATGCTCTTGGCTTGCACTTGGCTGCATTTGTATGAACTCTTGGATGCTCCCGCATCATGGTCACTACCACTATCCACCATAGCAAGGTAGTGATTGTCATGCCCCTCTATTCGGCACTTATGGAAAAAGATTTGGGGACGTTGAAGCATTGACTCTTTCCATTTGTTGAGAGGTGGCGGCGCTAAGGGTCCTTCAACTGAATCTTCAACCCTAGAAGCCATGAAGCACTCTCCACTTATGGCAGAGGCTTTGACCTCTTCTTCTTGCAATTCCTCGGCCAACTTCTCATCATTGTCTGAAGCTGCATGATCAAAGACATAGTGAAAAGGAGCCCTTTCTTGGCGCAACGGCACTTGAAGAGGTGGTGGCCTTGGAACTTCTAACACCGGCACACGCCTTGGTAGCATAGTTAGTTGCGCATAGGACATACCTTGCGGTGGTGTTGGCACGTTGGATGGGCCGGCCATGTATTGGTTGTAGGCGGCTTGTTGGCTGATCAAGGGCACACTTGCAGGCCATGGAGACCGAGAACTGAGTTCATCACTTGAAATGGTGCCGTAGCTGCATGTGGCATATATGGCGGCGGTGGAGGGTAAGGCAGAGGCAGCAAAGTGGTGTTGACACTCATGGGCACACTTGGATGCCATGCGGTAGCCAGAGGTTGTGTGTAAAGGCCATGTTGCGCCATGGCCGTGGCTTCTTCGGGTGTAGGAGTGTGTGATCGGCTGGACCGGATACTCTTAGAAGATCTTGAGTTACGTCGCCTCCGACACCTCTCTTCTTCAAACCTCTTATCAATCCGCAACTCCATATCCTCCAAAAGAGCTCTTAAGGTGGTGAGGGTGATAAGAGGGCCATCAAGATCCGTTGACACTTGCTTGTCTTTCTTCTCGGATCACTGCGAAGACATGGCAACAAACAAAAGAGCAAAAACAAGAACGAAAGAGGACAATCACAAAAACACGGAATTTAGTTAAAGTTAGTGATAATCCAAAATGTTCTCTCACTCGCCTCCCTCCTCTTCTTTACACTCTTTGATTTTTCCTTTGGGGGTGGACTCTTCTTACTTGTGTTTCACTCACTCTCGCCTCACAAACTGATTTGAAAGGCACCAACGAGGGAACCGAGCAAACTGATTTGAAGGGAACCAAGAGAAGTTTCCAAAGCCTTATTGATGTAGTCCACTTGAGAGAACAACTCCTCCAATAGCCGCTGCACAAATCACCAAGACAAACACAACAAGTGATAGCAAAACAACTCAAGAAAGTAAGCGCTAGAGCGAGTATTTGGACAACTCAAGATGAACTCACACAACTCAAAGTTTGGAAGGAAATGAAGCAAGGGAAGGCTTAGGCTTTTTGGCCTTGTGATGCTACTGATTTTGGGGTTCCCTTCAACACGTAGCTACCTTCAAGACTTGGCACCAAGATTTGAGAGAAGAAAAGACGAAGAGAAGAGAAGAGAAGAGAAGAGAAGAGAAGAGAAGAGAAGAGAAGAGAAGAGAAGAGAAGAGAAGAGAAGAGAAGAGAAGAGAAGAGAAGAGAAGAGAAGAGAAGAGAAGAGTTGCACAACTCTTGGCTTTTCTTGCTTTTTTTTTTATATAATATACTATGCTATGCTCAGCCAAGAATGTCACATGTATGAAACTTTATGACTTGACTTAAGAGGGAAGAAGAAAAGAAGAGAAGAAGACAAGCCCCTTGAAATTTCGGCTCCTTAAATAATGTCTTGAAGAAGCTAGGTGAAAGGATGGGGTTTCAATGCTTAAACTCTTGATTGAAGCTGAGTTAAGGCAGCTTGTTTTAATGAGGGGCGGCTGGAGTTATTGAAGTGAAGGTGGGTTAATGAATGGGTGGTCAAAGGAGGCAAAAGGGTGAAGTAAAATGAAGTGTTAAACTTCACTTAATGCTTCCTTTAAGTGGCAAGTTGGCAACCTTTGGAGTGCCTTCAGCCTATGGGACGTGGGGAAGGTGTTTTGAGGAAGAGGATGACTGCTCAACCTCAGCCAACAATGGTGAGAAAAAATTCAGTTCGATTTTGTTCAAGCAAGGTTTGAAAATTTTCCAAATTTTGAGTGTATGCAAGAACAAACTCAAGAAACTAATTCATACCCTCTAACCTTGAGGAACTTACTTCAAGAGGAGCTCTGATACCACCTGATGTGTCCCCTCAGATCCTTGTACATCAGTTCTTGAAGTGAAGTCGAGATCAAAGCTAGAGAGTGGGGAAGTTTGGACGACAACACCTTCCTTGGCTTGCTTTTGTGTTGAATTCTGCGGAGGAGGAGAGAAGCGGTTGAATCTCCTTGGGATGGATGAGGCACGAACAAGATAAGCAATCCACAGTCCAAATGAATCCACACTTGAACTTGGAAAGACTCCCCGTGGCTTGGATATGGCCACCAAGTCGATAAGAGGTTGAATCGGGTGTGATGTTGGATATGTCCACCAACAACTCCTTGGATTCGGTTTGAATGAAGCCTTTGGATATGTCCACCAAAGGGAATCACTCGAGTTCTTGATATGGCCACAAGAACAAACAAAGAAGATGAACGAAATTCTGGAAATTACTGGAAAACTTAATGACAACAAAATAAGAGAGAGTTTGAACTCAATATTCGCCAACCCTTGAACAAGTAGGGTGAAACGGATTTTATAGGCAGAAAACAACCTAAATGGGCCTCACAAAATGGACCAAATCCTAGCCCAAAATCAGAAGTAGGATCCCACACACCTAGCCTTGGTTGTCTTGACGTCACGGTGGGCGGAAACGGTGGAGTCATTGAGCCATTGAGAGATCCTCTCGTGCCTTTCAAGCCCAACTTGGTCCAGGCCTTCCTTAGGTCCATATGAGCCTATTGGACCCCCATGTGTGCGCTGGAAAATGGCTCGAGCTAGGAGATGTGAACTAGCCACCCTAGTGTGCTCGACGCTCTTGGTAATGCCTTTGAGATCTCTAGGCATTCGTGCTTGAAATGACCCCAAATTTGTCAGGCCATCATATTTAGGCATTGTTTGAGGAATGCCCGATACAGAACTTGGATTCTTGGTGGTTGGCCTGGGCAAAGCTGAAAACCCTAATCGGGTGCCCGACGCCGGGGGAATGCCAAGGCCATCACCGAGCCATTCTCCTCCAACAGACATGAAACTTGGCCATACCTCTTGATATGGAAAATCTTGAAGTTTGGCACTAGGTGTGCCGAGTGGAGATGCATTTGGCTCACAGAAGTGTAGAAATCCCCTCTTGAGTGCCGCCGGGTGGCGCACGCTGGCCTTGGGAGCTAGCTTGGGGCCCTGTGATGAGTCTCTAGCCTTGATGGGGCCCATGGTCACATCACAAGATGTTGACAATCTTGTCTCGGTCCTTCGGGTACCACTCATCATTGGGGGAAGGGTCCACAAGGGCCATTCCACAGGCATGCATCCCCAAGAGCGCACAAGCCGCATGAGGACCGAGTGGTGAGAGCTCCTTGAGCAGCGGCCGGTCGCCTTAGTAGCATGGAAACGTCGCGGCCCCCGGCGGTAGTAATGGCGGAAGCAAGGCGCACGCCTCCTTCGGTGGGCCAGCCATAGGGCACCGACCTCCATTGGGGTGGGTTTGTGGTGGTCCACCAACTGGCGACAAGGAACCGCTCACGGTGATGGGCGGCGGCCAGCCAAGTCGCGGTTACTCCAAGGGTGCGGCCATCGTAGCGGGCGAGGGCACCGAGGCCCGGGCTTGTGCGGGCGCCGACGCCGACGGGGGCGCATGCACCGTGGCCTGTGGGAGCGAATGCACCTGAGGTGGTGGGGACGCCGGCTTCGGTGCCGACGACGGCGCAGCTCTCGGTGCCGGCTGGAACGCGAGCACAGGGGGCTAATGTGGCCACCTCCATGTTGCTCATGGCCTCGTCGACGGCCTCGACAATGATCTCATCACCGGCGGCCCACGGGGAGGGTGAAAGCCAAAGGGGGTTGAGAAAGGCGCGCGGCAGCGGCGGGCGTGGCCTTGGCTGCGGCTGGAGTGGGGAGCGGCTGCGGTGCGGCGTGATTGGCCGTGGGAGGGCCCAATAAGGGGCCGACGGCAATGGTGTCCAAGCTAAGCGCGACGGCGGCTACATGCGCAGCGAATGTCTCCTTGTCGCGGCGGAGCACAGCCATTTCCACACGCAATGGCTCGATTGCGGCCGCCTTATCACGGGCGGCAGCCGCCTTGGCGCGCTTCTCCTCGGCAAGTCGCGTGGCCACCGACTCGGTGTAATATGTGGGCGGCAGCCACCCTGCATCATGGCCTTCAGAGCGGCGGGTGGCGCGGCCACAGGGATGCGGTAGCCAATCCGGGTCACGGCGGTCTAGCGGGCGCCGGGGCTGGTCCCGGGCGCAATCATAACCCCGGTGGCCCACATCTGCCCAAGTCGCTTCCTCGTCATGGTGGCGGCTAAACTCATTACCGACCGCGGGCCTATGGACGGAGTGGCAGTAAGGTTACCCAAAGCGGCGGCCGTCGACATCCATGGGGTCCTCCATTTGTAGACTCACCTACAAGAGGCCACAAAGCAAACCAAGTAACCAATTCACAAGCAACAAGTACATGAACCTAAGAAGGAAAGAAAGAAAAAAAAATGAAATGAGGCCTAAGACACAAGCACGCACAAAGTCAATGGCTCAAGTAAGGGTTGATAAGGGAAAACATGATATGTAACTTGCAAATTGGGAGTGGGACCAAAGCACCTTCAAACAAACCAATTTGGATTCCTTAGGCTAAGAGGAGAAAAGGCCAAAGTGCAACATAGGACGACAAGTCCAATGTGAAGGCAAATCGACCACCCTATGGGCTCAAAGGGACGAATCGGCAATGGCAAAGGCTAGAAGAACATGGAAGAAGGGCTTAGTGGCCCAAGTTGCCAAGTGAGGGTGAGAGAGCCCACCAAGGGTTGTGGCCCAATTTGAGGTGAGAAATTTTGACCTTCCCTTGCTTGACTTTTTTTTTTTGATTGGGTCTTTGCCTTTTGTTTGACCTCTTGAATATGCTTGGCTCTTTTTTTTTTTGTAAATGCAAGGGGCAAGGCCGAAATCTTGATGGGAGTTAAATTGGGTGGAGTGGGGCCACAACACTTTTAATGATTGAAGAGTTGCAACAAGGGGGTTTTCTTTTTTTTTTTCTTTTTTTTTGGACGTGCCAAGTCACTAATGTGGGGATGTAACACGGCTTGGAGGAAGAAGAGAGGAAGGTGCCTTTACCCACTAACAAATTCGGCCACTTGTGGTAACCACTAAGGAGAATCTTTCACAATCATCCACTACCCCCATCATCCCAAAGGTACAATTTGGCTTTTTACCCAAAATAGCAAAAGAAAACAAAAAGGACAATTTGGAAGGTGGGAGTGGTCCTTCCCAAAGGAAAAAGGTACATGCAATGGTGGGAACTCAAAAATTGAAGCAAGTACACACAATGGTTGGCTGGGGGAAGGGGTAGGGCGGCAGTAGGGGTGGTGGTGGGTGGTGCTACGGCGGCAGGGGTGGTGGTCCGGCGGCCGGAGGTGGTGGTGGTCGCCGGAAATGGATTTTTTTGGCTTTTGGAAGGGGAACAAGGAACAACAAAGATAAACACTAAAATAGCATGGAAACATAAAAAAAAAAGCATGGAAACAAGAGAAAAACTGAGCATGCAACTTCAACACAAGACAAGAAGAAACAAGAAAAGAAATTGTAGCTAGCAAGGAAGACAAAGAGCAAAACACATGGGAGCAACACAAGAGAACATCCTAGCTATGGAAATGAACCAACAAAAATGAATTTCTGAAAGGGAGAGGAGGACTTAGCTTGGGATTTTGGCTCTTGATACCAATTGATGAGAATCAAGCCTCTAAAGGTGAGACTTTTTGATATGGGGATGATCCCACACGCACTCAATCTAGACACCAAGCCTCCAAAATGACTCAAACAACACTGCAGAATGTATTAGTTCTCGGAATTCAACAAAGAAAAACAGAAACAAGATAGAAGGAAGAACCAAATCTAACAATGATACAACCCTTGATCTTGGAGATGAAGAACCATACCAAATGAAGACTCAACCCTTACCAATACAACCTTACACAACGGCCATGGCAGCCGAAGCACAAGGAGGATGCTTATGAAGGCCTATGAACACCAATCTCTTACCTTGATCTTGGAGATGAAGAACCATACCAAATGAAGACTCAACCCTTACCAATACAACCTTACACAACGGCCATGGCAGCCGAAGCACAAGGAGGATGCTTATGAAGGCCTATGAACACCAATCTCTTAGGAAGATTGACACACACAAGATCAACTAAGCTAATCAAGACCAATCTGTAGTTTCCTCTCCAAAACACTCTCTTTTGGATTGAAAACTGAAATGTTGCTATTCTGGACAAAGTCTAACGTCCACAAAAAAACAAACTAAGGCTCCCTTAAATACCTCCAAGGAGCTGGTCCTAAACATAAGCATACGGCTGTCTTAAACCAACAATAAAACATAGGAAAATAATGTCATAAATCCTACTACAAGGTTCACACAATTCCCTCAACATTCTTGAGGTCTTCTTGGGCTGAAATGGTCAACAAGGTCCTCAACTCTAGCTTGGGAAGATCCTCCAACATGGCGTGCTCTTTGGACAAGGACAATGTGATGACCTTGTCCAACTCTTGTTGGATCTCCCTAGCTCTTGCCCTTGTGATAGCTCCATCAAATGTAGGCACTTGAGATGATCCCTCATCATCCTCCCCTTCTTGGGAAGGATTCGACCTCGAATCCTCTAGCTCCTCATCAGCATTGGCCTCATAGATGGTGAGATCGCCAACATTGAATATAGCACTCACTCCATACTCCTCGGGCAGCTCCAACACATAGGCATTGTCGCCTACCTTCCTTAGCACCTTGAAAGGTCCATCTCCCCATGGTGATAGCTTGGACTTGCACTTTTCGGGGAAGCGCTCTTTCCACATATGGACCCAAACGAGGTCTCCCGGTTGGAAAATGACCCTCCTACGGCCACGGTTGGCACGGGCTGCATTGGACGTAGCCTTCTCTTGAAGCTTGAGGCGAGTCCGGGCAGGCAATTCCTTGATGTACTCCACCTGATTTCCTGCATTCAAATCAGCTCGCTCCTTCATAGGCAACGGCTTAAGATCAAGAGGGGTCAAAGGGTTCATGCCATACACACATTCAAAGGGGGTGAGTTGGGTAGATGAGTGAATAGCTCGGTTATATGCAAATTCTACATGAGGTAATGCATCCTCCCAAGCCTTCAAATTCTTCTTAATAACAGCCCTCAAAAGGGTTGTGAGGGTTCGATTAGTTACTTCCGTTTGACCATCCGTTTGGGGATGACTAGAGGTAGAAAACAAGAGTTTAGTACCTAGTTTTCCCCAAAGAGTCCTCCAAAAGTAACTAAGGAACTTCACATCCCTATCACTCACAATAGTCTTAGGGACCCCATGCAATCGAACTACTTCCCTAAAGAATAAGGTAGCCACATTAGAAGCATCATCCGTCTTATGACAAGCAATGAAATGGGCCATCTTAGAGAATCTATCCACTACAACAAAGATGGAATCCCTCCCCTTCTTAGTCCTAGGTAACCCCATAATAAAATCCATGCTAATATCCTCCCAAGGGGCTGTGGGAACAGGTAAAGGAGTGTATAACCCATGCGGCTTCACCCTAGACTTGGCTTTAAGACACTCTAAACATCTCTTCACTAAGTGTTCTACGTCCCTAAGCATGTGTGGCCAATAGAAGTGTGTGTGCAGCATATGATAGGTCTTATCTCGGCCAAAATGTCCCATTAGGCCGCCCTTATGGGCTTCCTCTACAAGCAAAAGCCTCAAAGAACACCTAGGAATACACACCTTATCAACCTTGAACAAAAATCCTTCAAATAAGTAGAACTTACCTAAAGAACCTTTCTCCACACAAAGCTTATACGTAGCCCCAAAATCAGTATCATCCTCATATAACTCCTTAATGTAAGTAAAACCTAACACCTTAGAGTCTAATGTAGTGATCAATGCATGTCTCCTAGATAGGGCATCCGCAACAACATTATCATTTCCTTTCTTATACTTAATGACGTAGGGAAACGTCTCAATAAATTCCATCCACCTACCATGCCTTCTATCATCCTTATTTGATGGTAGCCGCTGCGGAGGTCTATCTTGGTGAAGACCGAGGCTCCATGCAGCTCATCTAGCATGTCATCGAGGCGGGGAATTGGATGCCGGTACTTGATGGTGATATTGTTGATGGCTCGGCAGTCCACGCACATCCTCCATGTGCCATCCTTCTTGGGCACCAACAACACTGGCACGGCACAAGGGCTAAGGCTCTCACGCACATGGCCCTTGTCAAGCAAAGCCTTCACTTGCTCTTGCACCTCTTGGGTCTCCTTGGGGTTCATCCTGTACGCCGGCCTGTTTGGAAGAGTAGCACCCGGTATTAGGTCAATTTGATGTTCAATACCTCTTTTAGGGGGCAGTCCGGGTGGCATCTCTTCGGGGAACACATCTTGAAACTCCTCTAGCAATGCTAAGATGTTCCTTGGCAGCGTAGACTTCAACTCCTCACTTAGCTAGCCGAGACCCTTGCATAAGAGCATGAGGACGGCGTCCTGTGATAGGTGCTCCTCTCTCAACTCCTCCTTGGAAGCCAGCAATGCTTGAGATGTGGTTTTGGCCTTGGAGGTGCTCTCGGCCTTGCTCCCCTTCTTGGCTTCAACCGACTTCTCTTGATCTTTTTTCTTCTCAAAGGCTTCAGCTACCTGCAAAGGAGTCATAGGCTTAAGTACCACATTCTTACCATTGTAATCAAAAGAATGACGATTAGTATAACCATCATGCTTTACACGCCTATCAAACTGCCATGGACGTCCTAACAAGATGTGACAAGCATTCATAGGGACCACATCACATAAAATAGTATCCACATAATGTCCTAGTGTTATGGTCACATTGACTTGCTTAGACACTTTTACCTCTCCACATTCATTCATCCAATGCAGTTTATAAGGCCTAGGGTGATGGAAGGTATGTAGCTGCAATTTAGTAACTAATTCAGTGCTAGCAATGTTACAACAACTACCCCCATCAATGATCATGTTACAAACCTTTCCCTTAACCAAGCATCTGGTATGAAATAAGTTCTCTCGTTGGTTATCATCACAAGGGGTCGGTTGTACGTGCAAAGTTCTCCTACAAACTAGAGATTCACCATGCTCAAATTCAATGCAATCCATTTCCTCATCTACATCATGCATAGGCTCATCAACAATAGCCAAACCTTGATCCTCACCCTCGGACTCAGATTCATAGAGTCCAAGATGGTTAATGACCAACGTTCGACTATTGGGGCAATCTTTCATCATATGCCCACGACCTTGACATTTAAAGCAAATAGTGTCCCTAGCTCTAGAAGAAGGAGAAAAGGTCGAAATACTCCCCTGAGGGCCATTGGCCGATTGTGGTTGGCGGCTACTTGCTTGCGGCGGTGTCCCGGATGGTCCAACCTTCCTTGGTGCTTCTTGGCTCCTAGGTTGGCTCGTGGACTGAGCTTGGTTCCTACCCATTTGTGCCGGTGGAAACGTCCTTGGCTGGTTTGGAGCCCTCCATTGGCTCGGCTGTCCACTAGGGTTCCTAGCCGCTTGCCCTCCTTGATTCCTAGCTCTGAACTTCTGATTTTTCTCCACTTTTATAGCTAGGTACAGCAGCTGGGTGCAATCTGTATAGGGATACATATCCACTTCGTTAGCAATATAAGGAGAAAGGATACAGAGATACCTCGCCATGGTAGATTCCTCATCCTCAATGACGTTGGCGCGGACCATAGCGGTTTGCATGGCATTGTAGGCTTCCTCCACGCTCATGCTACCTTGTTTGAGGTTCTCCAACCTTTGCTTGAGCTCCCGGGAGTAGTGTTGAGGGACGAACCGAGCCCTCATCAACACCCTCATTTGTTCCCACGTAGCAACCGGTGGGTCCAAAGCTCGTTGCCTCTCCTTCACCAAATTGTTCCACCAAGTTAGGGCAAAACCACTAAACTCAATGGAAGCTAGCTGCACCTTCTTTGCTTCTATGAAGTTATGGCAACTCCAGATTTGCTCCACCTTCATCTCCCACTCCATGTAGGCGTCGGGGTCACATCTTCCTTCAAACGATGGCATCTTGATCTTGATCTTTCCAATTCCATCTTGCTCCAACTCTCTCCGAGGTGGCTGACCTTGATAACCCCTATTACCTCCAAATCTGCCCCGGGGCTCATAATAGTCATAAGCCCCTCGTTGGCCGTGGTAGCCACCGAACCTTCCTCCTTGGTTCCACATATCTTCTTCAAATTCAGCATCATTGAACTCGTCTTCTCTAAGTGGTTCCTGTGGCTCATTCAAAGGGTTAGCATAATAAGGCACCTCGTGTGGAGGTGGCACTTCATGGAGAAAAATGCTAGTTGTCCTATTCGGCCTACTTTGTGCATTAACAAAGGGAGAAGGGCGTTTTACCGGGGAATTTCTCACGGTGCCCGTACCTACCACTCTTGTGGGACCAAGTGGTTCCAAGTTAGCACCGGATGGCCCTCCATGCTCGGCATAGGTTCCCAAGGGCACGGGGGCTGGATTCTTGACCGTCTCTTGTGGTTGGGAAACAAGTGTCACCGGGGGTGTCACGACTGGTTGGGGAGCTCTTTGAGACGTCTCTAGGGCAGCCAACCTGTTGGTGATCACGGCCATGGAGTCGGTCAACTTTTGGAAGAGCATCGCCACATCCGGATGCACCGGCGAGGGGCTCCTATTGTCCCGGTCACTTGAAGTATCATCTCCTGCCATCACACTTAACAAACTAACACGGAACTAAGTGAAGGGTTAGAATCAATCACAAACACTCACAAGTGTTTCTCTCGTGTGTTTCACTCTCCCTCGCTCAATCTCAACTAATTTTGTAGTGCAGCCGGTTGGGAAACTCAAGAACTTCACGTGACTTAATTGATCTCAAACAACACTTAATATCCAAGGTAAGTTAGATGCAAGGTGAAATAGAGGAGTGTTCGGCAATGGTCACACAAAGCACAATAGTTGCAAATGGGACTCAACAAATTTAACTCAAGAATACTACCATGCACGAATGTAATGCAAAGCTTGATATGGACAATAACAAAGAAGGTTTAAGAACTCAAGAGGACAAGTTGTTACCTTGATTCACCTTGGCTTGTGCTCGTGGAAGTGGAAGGATGATTGTAGAAATCGGTGTGATGATGAGAAGGAACGTAGGCACAAGAGAAGGTGAGGCTAGGAATTTTAGGGTTTACCGGACGCGGGTGCGGCGAGCTGCGAGGACACGGCGCGGCGATGGCGCGGGCGCGGCAGATGGCACTTGGGGCTCCGGCTCCGGCTCCTTGCTTGTTTCTTGAGTAACTTACAACTAGGTTAACTAACTAAGCCTAAGTATTAATGTAATACAAAGACTTAGACTACAAGAAAAAGAAATGAAATACAATGCAACACTAAGATTGTCTTCTCTTTTTTTTTTTTTGACGATTGATTTTTTTTTTTTTTGACTCTTTCTGATTTACTTTTCTTTCTCTTTTTTTTTTTTTAACAAAGAAATTCGAAATTCAAATGACAACTGAAATTGAATTAAAAGAAAATAAAAGAAATTCAAGAGATAAGCTCTAAGGAAAGTTGCCTTGATTCTAGGAGGTGGGAGCCGATATTGTGGTGAGAACTCCTTGGCACGCCTCTATTGTAGGGCTTGTGATCAGCACTTGAAGAGAGAGAGAGCCGAGTGGTTGAAAAATTCAACCCACACGCCACAATTGTAGGGCTTGTTGCCGTTAGGGTTTGTGGGCGTGGTTAGAGTTCCTTGGTGATCACGCCTGCCGAGGGTAGTGGGGTATGGTGATTTGTGGTGGTGGTAGTGGACGGTTAATTAGGCGGTGATGGTGGTGGCTAGAGTTGGTGTTTCCGGCAAGGATTGGCGGTTGTTTTGTGGTGGTAATGATGGTGATCGTCCGATCTTCTCAACACACACAAACCGATCTCCACAAGACACACAATCCTATCTCCACAATACACAAACACAATTAGAATGGCAAGCGACAACTCTAAAAGACTCAACAAGAACAAAGGAGAAAGAAGAACTTCGGCTATGCAAGAACACAACCGAAACTCAAGACACCAATACCGAATTTCTGAAATCGGCAAGCACAATTGTTGACACCAAAACTCAGCTCTGATACCACTTTGATACGGGGTAAACCGTAGGATGGCCTGACCTTGGTGAACAACACACGAACAAGCAAGAACAACAACAAAGTTAGATTCGGCGGAAGGGAAAAAGAACAAGAAAGAACAAACAAGAAATGGATGAATGATGAACAAGATGAAACCAAACACCCGGAGGTAGAAACCCTTGATTCGGATGAATCGAGAACCTCCACACCTAAAGTAGATGACCTCGCCTTCTACAACTTCACACAAGGAAGAACGGATCTTCAAAGCACGAAGAGGATATTTTGTGTCGCTTTGGATCAACAACTCGAAATGACTTGACAATCACAACTCGACCAAAATCAGTTCGGATTGAGCAACTCACAAAACCTCTCTTTTGGGGAAGTTTCCAATTCAGAAAACGTGTTCTTAATAATGTGATTGCTGCCAAATTAGAAAGAAAACAAAGCTTAAATACTTCCTAAGAGAACCGGCTTTCTAACACTAAACTAAGCTAAACCGGAATTAAAAGCACAAAACCGAGTCTAATAATGTCAAAAGCCCACACGGCTGAAATATGCTAAAAGGAGAAAGTTTCCAATAGTGGAAGGTGTATACAAGCCATACACTCATCCACTATAAATCCTTGTCACCGAGAACGCCTTGGGTGTGGCCGCATCAACCTCCACCGGGACTTGATGTATGAGCATGGCTAGCTCATCTTGGAGACGTCTAGCTTGGCTCCTTGTCATGGGCCCGGATGGTGGTTGGGTCGTGGATGGTCCTCCATCAGTCTTCATGACATTTTCTACCTTAGTTATGGGCTATGTTATGGTTAATATTCCAGCATTCAAGGCTGGGTATATTAGGGTAGTCGGCCCTTGTTTTTCATGAAGCAAAAACTTGAACCAAAAACGTTGTTTTCTCTCTCATTTTTCAATGGAGTTTTCTGCAGAATTTTAGTGTTTCTTCCATCACTTAGATAGCTTGAAAACCCAGGTTGTGAGTCATATCAACCTTTGTGCAAGGCCTCCTTTGGTGCGTCATATCCAAGGCGAGTTCTTCACTAGTTCTTACAAGGTGCGGTGCGTCATATCCAACATTTGTAAGTCCATATCCCTTCGACTTTTACCCTATCTCTCCGCCTCAAATCTTGCCCTCAAAACCACCCTTGAATCACCCCAAGATCATACAAAGAACCAGCCCAAGACGTGCTTCCAATCTGCCCTCAAACTTCCTCTCGCCGGAGCCAAGTTCCTTGCGGAAACCATCTGCGACACCTCAGTAGATTCGCTATATCTTCTGATTCCTAGATAGGTTCACTCTCAAATTTTGAGGCTTTCATCTAGACTTCCGGATCTACCACTGGGATTTGGAATCGCTCAATTCGGAGCCCGGAACAGAGAGAACCATCCATCTGAATACAGACGATTCCCCTTGCCGGGTTGGTGTTGTCTCGCCTAACTCCTTTGGCTCTTGTGGACTTCCTCGCACCGAAGGCTTCATCCCGATCCTCACGCATCACCAAGCCTCCAAAATGACTCAAACAACACTGTATAATGTATTAGTTCTCGGAATTCAACAAAGAAAAACAGAAACAAGATAGAAGGAAGAACCAAATCTAACAATGATACAACCCTTGATCTTGGAGATGAAGAACCATACCAAATGAAGACTCAACCCTTACCAATACAACCTTACACAACGGCCATGGCAGCCGAAGCACAAGGAGGATGCTTATGAAGGCCTATGAACACCAATCTCTTAGGAAGATTGACACACACAAGATCAACTAAGCTAATCAAGACCAATCTGTAGTTTCCTCTCCAAAACACTCTCTTTTGGATTGAAAACTGAAATGTTGCTATTCTGGACAAAGTCTAACGTCCACAAAAAAAAAAAACTAAGGCTCCCTTAAATACCTCCAAGGAGCCGGTCCTAAACATAAGCATACAGCTGTCTTAAACCAACAATAAAACATAGGAAAATAATGTCATAAATCCTACTACAAGGTTCACACAATTCCCTCAACATTCTTGAGGTCTTCTTGGGCTGAAATGGTCAACAAGGTCCTCAACTCTAGCTTGGGAAGATCCTCCAACATGGCATGCTCTTTGGACAAGGACAATGTGACGACCTTGTCCAACTCTTGTTGGATCTCCCTAGCTCTTGCCCTTGTGATAGCTCCATCGAATGTAGGCACTTGAGATGATCCCTCCAGGATGTTGGTGGGGGGACTCGAACCCCCGACCCTTTGATATGAGGGCAGTGGAATGCCCATCATATCACCAATTGGGCTACAGCTCAATTGTTGATATGATGGGCATTCCACTGCCCTCATATCAAAGGGTCGGGGGTTCGAGTCCCCCCACCAACATCCTGCAGGATTAACAGGCGCAAGCCTCCCTCCAGGTTGGGGTGCAGGGGCTGCAGCCCTGCTCTGTGATCAGGGCGCCAGCGGTCAGGCCACCGATTGAGGCAGACCGTGGGCTGGGCCGCTGGGTCAGACCACCGATCAAGGCAGACCATGGGAAGGCGGACCCAGGTGGGCTCGGATCACATCATAAAAGTGTAGTGTAGTTGGTGATATGATGGGCATTCCACTGCCCTCATATCAAAGGGTCGGGGGTTCGAGTCCCCTCCACCAACATCCTGGAGGATTAACAAGCACAAGCCTCCCTCCAGGTTGGGGTGTAGGGGCTGCAGCCCTGCTCTATGATCAGGGCGCCAGCGGTCAGATCGCCGATCGAGGCAGACCGTGGACTGGGCCGCTCGATCAGAACGCCGAACGAGGTAGACCATGGGAAGGCGGACCTAAGTGGGCTCGAATCACATCATAAAAGTGCACTTTTATGATGTGATCCGAGCCCACCTAGGTCCGCCTTCCCATGGTATGCCTCTTTCGGCGTTCTGACCCAGCGGCCCAGCCCACGGTCTGCCTCGATCGGCGATCTGACCGCTGGCGCCCTGATCACAGAGCAGGGCTGCAGCCCCTGCACCCCAACCTGGAGGGAGGCTTGCGCCTGTTAATCCTCCAAGATGTTAGTTGGGGGACTCGAACCCCCGACCCTTTGATATGAGGGCAGTGGAATGCCCATCATATCACCAACTATATAAAAGTGCACTTTTATGATGTGATCCGAGCCCACCTGGGTCCGCCTTCCCATGGTCTGCCTCGTTCGGCGTTCTGACCCAATGGCCCAGCCCACGGTCTGCCTCGATCGGCGATCTGACTACTGGCGCCCTGATCACAGAGCAGGGCTGCAGCCCCTGCACCCCAACCTGGAGGGAGGCTTGCGCCTGTTAATCCTCCAGGATGTTGGTGGGGGGGACTCGAACCCCCGACCCTTTGATATGAGGGCAGTGGAATTCCCATCATATCATGATGTGATCCGAGCCCACCTGGGTCCGCCTTCCCATGGTTTACCTCGATCGACTTGCACCTGTTAATCCTCCAGGATGTTGGTGGGGGGGACTCGACCCCCGACCCTTTGATATGAGGGCAGTGGAATGCCCATCATATCATGATGTGATCTGATCCCACCTGGGTCTGCCTTCCCATGGTCTGCCTCGATCGGCAGTCTGATCCAGCGGCCCAGCCCACGGTCTGCCTCAATCGGCGGTCTGACCGCTGGCGCCCTGATCACAGAGCAGGGCTGCAGCCCCTGCACTCCAACCTGGAGGGAGGCTTGCGCTTGTTAATCCCCCAAGATGTTGGAGGGGGGAATCGAACCCCCGACCCTTTGATATGAGGGCAGTGGAATACCCATCATATCACCAACTGAGTTGCAGCCCAATTGGTGATATGATGGGAATTCCACTGCCCTCATATCAAAGGGTCGGGGGTTCGAGTCCCCCCCACCAACATCCTAGAGGATTAACAGGGGCAAGCCTCCCTCCAGGTTGGGGTGCAGGGGCTGCAGCCCTGCTCTGTGATCAGGGCGCTAGTGGTCAGATCGCCGATCGAGGCAGACCGTGGGCTGGGCCGCTGGGTCAGAACGCCGAACGAGGCAGACCATGGGAAGGCGGATCCAGGTGGGCTCGGATCACATCATAAAAGTCATTTTTCTTGGTTTTGTAGTGAGCACACAAGGGCTGCAAGTGGATGAAGAGAAGATCAAGGCCATCCAAGAATGGCCCACGCCAACTTCCATTGGGCAAGTGAGGAGCTTCCACGGCCTTGCTAGTTTTTATAGAAGATTTGTCAAGGACTTTAGCACAATTGCCGTGCCCTTGACTGAAATCACTAAGAAGCATGCGCCGTTCGTGTGGGGAGAAGCACAAGAGAGGGCCTTCAACAATCTGAAGTGGAGGTTCACCAATGCACCCCTATTAGTGCTCCCGTACTTCACTAGGCCTTTTGAAGTGGAGTGTGACGCTAGTGGCATTGGAATTGGGGGTGTTCTCATGCAAGAAGGTAAGCCTATTGCCTTCTTTAGTGAAAAGTTGAAAGGTGCTTGTCTTAATTACTCTACATATGATAAAGAGCTTTATGCATTGTTTAGAGTATTAAAGACATGGCAACATTATTTGTGGCCTAGAGAGTTTATTTTGCACACGGATCATGAATCTTTGAAACACTTTAGGAGCCAAGATAAACTTGATAGGAGGCATTGTGGGTGGATGGAATTTATTGAGACATTCCCCTACGTCATTAAGTATAAGAAGGGTAAGGACAATGTTGTTGCGGATGCCCTATCTAGGAGACATGCATTGATCACCACATTAGGCTCTAAGGTGTTAGGTTTTAATTACATTAAGGAGTTATATGAGGATGATATTGATTTTGGGGCTACGTATAAGCTATGTGTGGATAAAGGTTCTTTAGGTAAGTTCTACTTATTTGAAGGATTTTTATTCAAGGTTGATAAGGTGTGCATTCCTAGGTGTTCTTTGAGGCTTTTGCTCGTAGAGGAAGCCCAAAGGGGCGGCCTAATGGGACATTTTGGCCGAGATAAGATTTATCATATGCTGCATACCCATTTCTTTTGGCCACACATGCTTAGGACGTAGAGCACTTAGTGAAGAGATGCTTAGAATGCCTTAAGGCTAAGTCTAGGGTGAAACCGCATGGGTTGTACACCCCTTTACCTATCCCCACAGCCCCTTGGGAAGACATTAGCATGGATTTTATTGTGGGGTTACCTAGGACTAAGAAGGGGAGGGATTCCATATTTGTTGTAGTGGATAGATTCTATAAGATGGCCCATTTTATTGCTTGCCATAAGACGGATGATGCCTCTAATGTGGCTAACTTATTCTTTCGGGAGATAGTTAGATTACATGGGGTACCTAAGACTATTGTGAGTGATAGGGATGTGAAGTTCCTTAGTTACTTTTGGAAGACTCTTTGGGGGAAACTAGGTACTAAACTCTTGTTTTCTACCTCTAGTCATCCCCAAACGGATGGTCAAACGGAAGTAACTAATAGAACCCTCACCACCCTCTTAAGGGCTGTAATTAAGAAGAATTTGAAGGCTTGGGAAGATGCATTGCCTCACGTAGAATTTGCATATAACCGAGCTATTCACTCATCCACTCAACTAGTTGGTGATATGATGGGCATTCCACTGCCCTTATATCAAAGGGTCGGGGGTTCGAGTCCCCCCACCAACATCCTAGAGGATTAACAGGCGCAAGCCTCCCTCCAGGTTGGGGTGCAGGGGCTGTAGCCCTGCTCTGTGATCAGGGCGCCAACGGTCAGACCGCCGATTGAGGCAGACCGTGGGCTGGGCCGCTGGGTCAGACTGCCGATCGAGGCAGTGTAGTTGGTGATATGATGGGAATTCCACTGCCCTCATATCAAAGGGTCGGGGGTTCGAGTCCCCCCACCAACATCCTGGAGGATTAAGAGGCGCAAGCCTCCCTCCAGGTTGGGGTGCAGGGGTTGCAGCCCTGCTCTATGATCAGGGCGCCAGCGGTCAGATCGCCGATCGAGGCAGACCGTGGGCTGGGCCGTTGGGTCAGAACGCCGAACGAGGCAGGCCATGGGAAGGCGGACCCAGGTGGGCTGCATCTCAATTGGTGATACAAGTGTGCTTGGATTTGCCCTTGTATCAAAGGTTGGGGGTTCGATTCCCCCCAGCAGCAACCCACTCAGCAAGGCCTCGTGCCTACTGGGAGACGGGTTGGGGTGTACGGTCTGTAGACCTGGGGAGGGTTGAGCGCCAGCGGTCCGATCGTCGACTCGAGGCAGACCGTGGGCTGGGCTGCTGGGTCAGATCGCGGAGTTGAGGCAGACCAAGTGAAGGCGGTCCCAGGTGGGCTCAAACCTCATCATAAAAGTGCACTTTTTATGATACAGGCAAACCCACAGGGCCCTGATCCCGGACCATCGGGGTCGCCTGTGAACCCTCTCGTATTTAATCAGGGCTGCAGACCCACGCACTCCAACCCGGCCCATCTCAGGCCCAGGCCAAGACCCGATCAAGCCAAGGCCCATCTCCCAGGTTGGCCCAAAGCCAACCCAGACAGGTTTTTGCCAGGGGGGATCGAACCCCTGACCTTTGTTGTAATGGATAGATTCTCTAAGATGGCACATTTCATTGCTTGTCATAAGACGGATGATGCTTCTAATGTGGCTACCTTATTCTTTAGGAAAGTAGTTCGATCATGGGGTCCCTAAGACCATTGTGAGTGATAAGGATGTGAAGTTCCTTAGTTACTTTTGGAGGACTCTTTGGGGAAAACTAGGTACTAAACTCTTGTTTTCTACCTCTAGTCATCCCCAAACGGATGGTCAAACGGAAGTAACTAATCGAACCCTCACAACCCTTTTGAGGGCTGTTATTAAGAAGAATTTGAAGGCTTGAGAGGATGCATTACCTCATGTAGAATTTGCATATAACCGAGCTATTCACTCATCTACCCAACTCACCCCCTTTGATTGTGTGTATGGCATGAACCCTTTGACCCCTCTTGATCTTAAGCCGTTGCCTATGAAGGAGCGAGCTGATTTGAATGCAGGAAATCAGGTGGAGTACATCAAGGAATTGCATGCCCGGACTCGCCTCAAGCTTCAAGAGAAGGCTACGTCCAATGCAGCCCGTGCCAACCGTGGCCGTAGGAGGGTCATTTTCCAACCGGGAGACCTCGTTTGGGTCCATATGCGGAAGGAGCGCTTCCCCGAAAAGTGCAAGTCCAAGCTATCACCACGGGGAGATGGACCTTTCAAGGTGCTAAGGAAGGTAGGCGACAATGCCTATGTGTTGGAGCTGCCCGAGGAGTATGGAGTGAGTGCTACATTCAATGTTGGCGATCTCACCATCTATGAGGCCAATGCTGATGAAGAGCTAGAGGATTCGAGGTCGAATCCTTCCCAAGAAGGGGAGGATGATGAGGGATCATCTCAAGTGCCTACATTCGATGGAGCTATCACAAGGGCAAGAGCTAGGGAGATCCAACAAGAGTTGGACAAGGTCGTCACATTGTCCTTGTCCAAAGAGCATGCCATGTTGGAGGATCTTCCCAAGCTAGAGTTGAGGACCTTGTTGACCATTTCAGCCCAAGAAGACCTCAAGAATGTTGAGGGAATTGTGTGAACCTTGTAGTAGGATTTATGACATTATTTTCCTATGTTTTATTGTTGGTTTAAGACAGCTGTATGCTTATGTTTAGGACCGGCTCCTTGGAGGTATTTAAGGGAGCCTTAGTTTTTTTTTTTTGTGGACGTTAGACTTTGTCCAGAATAGCAACATTTCAGTTTTCAATCCAAAAGAGAGTGTTTTGGAGAGGAAACTACAGATTGGTCTTGATTAGCTTAGTTGATCTTGTGTGTGTCAATCTTCCTAAGAGATTGGTGTTCATAGGCCTTCATAAGCATCCTCCTTGTGCTTCGGCTGCCATGGCCGTTGTGTAAGGTTGTATTGGTAAGGGTTGAGTCTTCATTTGGTATGGTTCTTCATCTCCAAGATCAAGGGTTGTATCATTGTTATATTTGGTTCTTCCTTCTATCTTGTTTCTGTTTTTCTTTGTTGAATTCCGAGAACTAATACATTCTGCAGTGTTGTTTGAGTCATTTTGGAGGCTTGGTGTCTAGATCGAGTGCGTGTGGGATCATCCCCATATCACAATGCCTCAAATAGGCCCTTGAATTATGCCTTAAGTCTCGTTTGGCGCCGAGAGTGTCACCAAGGAGAAGAAGTCTCCTAGCCGGCTTGTTGTTGGCCCTAGTGTGGCGAGTCCAAGGTTGAGCTTGGCTTGTAGTTCCCTAGCCTTGGCGCGTGTGAGCCTCATGGGCGCGCCCTCCTCTTGGCTTGATGGCTCTTCTCGGCTAGGCTCTTCATGGTTGGCTAGCCTTGGTGAGCGCCTTGGCTCAGAGGACTTGACTTGATGGGAAGGATTCACATCAGCCAGCCACGTGACCCTTTCCCTTGCTTGCTCCTTGTTTGAAAGCTTAAGTGTAGCATGTGACTTGATGTATTTTAGGTAAAGGACCACTTTGCTTTCTTTCTAGCTCTTTTTGGATATCTTAGATAGTTTAAGTAAGTGCCAAACTTGACCTTGGGCTGACTTGTGTGGGATAGAGTGATTGAAAGCTACTTCTTGTGGGATTCCAAAAAGGGGGGCTATTAGTGGCAAACCTCCAAACTTCTTTTCTCTCTTCTTCATCTTGTCCCAAACCCAAAAAGGGGACTTGTCTTCTAACACCCATGGTGCCAGCCCTAGTGGCTTCTCACACAATTTCGGTGGCCCCACCCTATTCTCTTTTCATATACTTCCTAGTGGACTTTGCTCTTGTCTTGTCTAACAAAAGCCAATTCAAAAAAAGAGGCCAACAAAAGGCAAAGACCCATATTACAAAAAAAAAACAGAATTCGGTGTTCAAAAAAAAAACAACACCACCAAAACAAAGAAGTTCTTTCAAGACAAGGTTCACTCCCTCCTTTCTTCGGTTGGGCCATTCTCTTTGGTGGGCTCTCTCACCCTCACTAGGTACCATGGGCCACTAAGCCCATCTCTCCATTTTCTTCTAGGAGCCTTGCCCATATTTCCCACCTCTACTTGGTCACAAAGGGTGGCCGATTGGCCTCCTCCTCACACTAGTCCCTTTTGGCCATTTTTGGCATTTCCTTGCACTAGCCTACGGTCTTCCCATTTGGCTGGGATTTGAAGTGTTGTGGTCCGCCTTGGTATTCAAGTCACACGGCCCTAGTAGTCCATTGACATTGCTTGAGCCCCTTTGTGATACTTGTGATTACCTTGGTTGCCTAGATCATTGATTTGCTTGCCTTCTTGCTTGCATTGCTTGGATTCGATTGTCAAAGGCCTACGGTATTCATTTTGTGTTAAGTATGCATTTCTTTGTTTGCGTGGGACTCTTTACTTGGATTGCCTCTTGCTTGTTCTAGGTGAGTCCCCATGGCCGAGCCATATTGGCCTTATCCATCCGGCTCGTCTGCTGTCGGGCCGGTGCCCGCGAAGCCACGCCGTGAACCCACGTCCTTGTATGGGGATTCTTATTCATGCGCCGCCCCAAGGCCCGCTGCCGGCTATGCGGATCACTGCCATCATACCCCACATTTCACCATGTTCGACACAGAGTATTGTGAATGGGATCAAGAGGAGGAAGCCTATGAGGAGACCTTTGAAGATGAGGCTTAGGCAGATGTGTACCCCCGGAGGTATGACCACAACCAAGGCCAGCCCCGATGCCCGTGCGACCACCATGACTCGGGCTGGATGCCACCTCGCCACACCAACCGCTGCGTCGATGACCGCCATGAGGAGGCAGCCGCCTACGCCTCGCGCGTTGCCCGCACCGAGGTGGCTAGGCGACGCCATGAGGAGGCTGCCGCCTACGCCTCGCACGTTGCCCACGCCGAGGTGGCTAGGCGCCGCCAAGAGGAGGAAGCCGCCTTGTGCGCCACTATAGCCGAAAACAACCGGCAACTGGAGGCTGTGCACGCCCTTGTGGCCGCCATTAACCTCCAATGGGCCATGATTCAGGCCGAGCGCACGACAACAGTGGCAAAATCCGCCACCGTGCTTGTGCTCCCGCCGACGCCGAAAGCCGTGCCCCCGTCGGTGCCAGTGCCCGAGCCCGCGCCGGAACCGGTGCCCGCGCGTCTGCCTACCCCGGCTCCCGCACCGCCGTCGGCCCCGGCGCCTGAGCTTTTGCCGGACTTGGTGCCTGGGACTCCGATGACATCGGTTCCCAAGCCACAACCGCCGATGGTGCCCGGGCCCACACTGGCCGCGGTGCCCGTGCCACGGCCGCCAATGGTGCCTACGCCTCCGCCGTGCCCGATGCCCGATCCGGCGCCCTCAGCCGAGGAGACATGTGCCTCCAAGGCCCACCTCGTGGCCATCGGCTCTCCACCACCGCTAGGCGCGCTCATTCACGGAGCGGCCCCCACCGTCTTCTTGGCGCCACACCCATGCCTCACCGCCGAGGCGAGCGATGCCTTGTTGGCGGCTCGGCTGGCCATGCCCTTGGCTCGACCACTACTTGGTTGGCCGCCGCCCATATCCACGAGCAACCCCATGGCAACTCCTAGCGGCTTCCCTTTGAGCCCACCACATGGAGGTCGGCGCCCCATGGCTGCCCCACCGAAGGTTGCTTGTGCCTCGCTTCCGTTTCGGCCGGCGCCCTCGTTGCTCCCGCCATTGCGAAGCTACCATGGAGGCTGACAGCCCCTAAACTCACAATCTGAGGAGCTCTCACCCCATGGCCATACGAGGAGCTCTCATGGGATGGGCCTTTTGGAACTCTCTCCTTTTGATGGCCGGCACAAGAAGGACCGGGACAAGATTGCCAACATCTTGTCCCCGAGGTATATGCTTCCCTCTCCTTGCCATGCTTACACTTTCATGATTTCCATTACTTTGTCTTTGCATGCACCCATGACCCTCCTTAGTCCTTTATCACCGGCGTGCGCCATTTTGGGTGACCTTGCGAGACCTTATTGGGGTCACCTTTCCCTTAGCCGAGAGTGTGAGCTTTGTATCCTTAGAGCAACCTTTAGCAGGATGTTGATTGAGGATGGCAATGAGTGCCATAGAGCATTTGGGAACACTACTTCCATGGCAACTTTCGAGGATTATGCCTCCCAACCTACAATTGCCCTTATCTTGCCTAGGTTCCACCCTCCCGGCCCTTACTGATACGGGGTAAGCCGTAGGATGACCCGATCTTGATGCACAATGTCTCTAAGAAGCAAGAAACACAAATCAAGGTGAGAATAGCGGAAGTGAAAGGAAGAAATGAACAAGTGAATGAGAAGAAACCAAGAACCCGATTTAGAAACCCCTGGCTGCGGATTGAGCCAAGAACAACCAAACCTAAAGTTGATGACCACGTCTCCTACAACTCCACACAAAGGAGGACGAATCCTCAAGAGCACGAAGAGGATGCTTTGTGTCATCTTGGATTAACAACTCGAAAGGAATTGATCTTCACAATTCGACCAAGGCTAGCTTAGAATGAACAAACACGAAACTCTCTCTTTGGGAAGTTTCTAATTCAGAAATTGTATTCTCAATAAGGTGTTTGTTACCTAAAATGGAAATTACAAAAGGCTTAAATAGTTCCCTACGAGAACCGGCCCAAAACACTAAAAACAAGCTAAATCGGAGATAAAGCAAGCTAACCGAGTCTAATAATGTATCATAGCCCACACGGCTGAAAACATACTAAAAAGGGAAAGTAAGGCTAATGGAAGGTGTACACAAGTCATACACTCAACCATTATAAGCCATTGTCAACAAGAAGGCCTTAGGTATGGCCGGGACAACCTCCTCCAGGACTTGGCGTATAAGCATGGCTAGTTCATCTTGGAGACGACGAGCTTGGCTCCTAGTCATGGGCCCGGATGGTGGTTGGGTTGTGGATGGTCCTCCATCATCCTCCCCTTCTTGGAGAGGATCCCTCCACGGATCATGAGCGAATGGTGTGGGTCCGGTGTGTAGTATGGTGTCAAGTCAGCCACATTAAAGGTGGCACTCACACCATAAGTGTCCGGTAGGTCAAGGACGTAGGCATTGTCACCTACTCGGCGCAACACCTTGAAAGGGCCATCTCCTCTAGGTGCAAGCTTGGACTTGCGTTGCTCCGGGAAGCGCTCCTTCCTCAAATGCACCCATACGAGATCCCCTGGTTGGAACACCACTCTCTTGCGCCCTTTGTTTGCCCTTGTTGCATTCCTCTCCGCACATGCCTTAAGCTTCTCCTTAGTCCTTTCATGCAGCTCCTTGATGAACTCCACGTGCCTACCTGCATCAAAACTCTCACGCTCCTTCATAGGAAAAGGAGCAAGATCAAGTGGAGTAGTGGGGTTGATACCATAAACACACTCAAAAGGAGATAATGAAGTAGAAGAATGGATAGTCCTATTATAGGCAAACTCTACATGGGGTAGAGCTTCCTCCCAAGCCTTGAGGTTCTTCCTAAGGATAGCTCGGAGTAGGGTTGATAAGGTTCGATTAGTTACTTCCGTTTGACCATCTGTTTGAGGGTGGCTAGAGGTAGAGAACAAAAGCCTCGTCCCTAGTTTTCCCCAAAGAGTCTTCCAAAAGTAACTAAGAAACTTAACATCCCTATCACTTACAATAGTCCGAGGCACACCATGTAGCCTCACAATTTCTGATACGGGGTAAGCCGTAGGATGGCCCGATCTTGTGCTCAACGACTCAAATCAACAAAAACAGAAAGGTGAATTAGAAATCTGTGGAAGTTCACAAAGAATAAATGGGAAATAACGAATGAATAGGAGATAGATTGTTGAATAAGAACCAAGGAACCGTAATCGAAAACCCTTGATAACAATGCACCAAGAACAATCGAAACTGCATTCAAGGACCCTTCTTCCTACAACTCCACACAAGAGAGAACGAATTCTCAAAAGCACGAAGAGGATGCGTTGTGAAGCCTCGTGACACAACCCGAAAGAGATTGGATCTCCCAAGACAACCAAGATAGCAATGACTTGATCAATGTGGTTCTCACACTTTTGGTGAAAAACTCTCAAAGAGAAATCTGATTTCTTTAACAAATGATCCAGCCCCCTTACAAGATGACTAAGGCATGGCTTTTATACCTTCAAGAGGCAGCCGGCCCATTACATCAAATCAACCAACTAAATGCTACCTAAAACATAAGGGAACATTACATGAAAATGAAGCCTAAACATAGGCATCCAAATAATGTCTAATAATGTCTCATAATTCATGAAATAACAATCTAATAAATCATCAACATGGCGTCGGGAGGCCTAGCTGCACGACGCCCGTCACGAGCTCGAGAGGTGACCCATGGTTAGTGAGAGGCCCTTGGTGCAAGCTTGGCGTCGGGAGGCCTAGCTGCACGACGCTCGTCACGAGCTCGAGAGGTGACCCATGGTTGGTGAGAGGACCTTGGTGCAAGCTTGGATGCTCCCGCATCATTCTCCCTTTCTTTAAAAAGATTCGTCCTCGAATCTTGCACGAGCTTCTCCTTGACATGCGACTGATCTTTGAAAGCAAGCAAAGCTAGTCCTTCCTCTTCCTTCTCCCTTTCTTTAACCTTTGCCATCCTCTTGTCAAACTCGGCCCCATCTACAAACTCCTCACCTTTCAAGGAGGTCTTGATGGTGCCGGTGTCTACTGCGCGCACGCCTCCTAAAGGCACCAAATTAGTTCCAAATGGCCCTCCGCTCTCGGCATAGGCACCTAGGGACGTGGTGACTTGAGGTAGCGCCAAGGGTGCGGCTGGAGGCAAGAGCGCCGGTGGTGGTGACTTGTGCACCGTCTCTAAAGCGGTCATGCTCTTGGTAAGGGAGGCCATGGTGTCGGTCGTCTTCTTGAGCACCAAGACGGGTGGTGGTGACCTTGAGCGTGCCTCCAATGTAGCCAGATGCGCATTCATGGAGACTAAAGACTATGTCATTTGTTTGAGCATATTGATCACCTCGGGTGCACGGGAGAGTGGCGGCGGTCACTCTTATTGCTTGATGATGTACAACCTGCCATGATCAAAGCAAACTAAACACGGAACTAGGTGAGGTTAGTGTAAATCCAAAACAACTCACAAGTGTTTCGCTCGGTGTTTCACTCACACTCGCGCCAAGTCTTACTAACTACGCGATGCAGCCGGTTGAAAGATCCAATACACTTCACATGAGCAATGCACTAGACAACACACTTCACCTCAAAATTGTTGTGCTTAAGATGATGATATAATGCAGGTTTATAGCAATGAATCAAGCTACAATATGTATAGAACTCGACTCGACTCAAAATAAAATAAAAGAAAGCAAAGAAGACTCAAAACTTGGAAGAATGTAATGCAAGCAAATAGCAAGACTCAAATACGCACTTTAACTCAAGAGAGGAAGAGTGCTTACCTTGGCTTGAGTTCACTTGTGCAAGTGGAGGTGGAAGGCGGACTTAGGCTCGGTGTGGGAAGGGTGAGAGGCTAAGGGCGGCGGCACAAGGTGAGGAACAAGGCAAGGGGTGGAGCAGGTGCGTAAGGGACCAGGGGCGCCGGGCGGTGACCAGGTGCGTAGGTGACAAGCTAGGGCTCCACAAGTGCTTACAATTCAAATAAAATAAGTACTAGTCTAATCCTCTTATGAAATAAGAATTAAACTAAGACAAATAAAACAAATGAAAGAAATGAAATAAAGAAAACGAATTACAAAAAAAAAAACTGATTTCCACTTCTCTTTTTTTTTTTGTGTGGAAATAATCTCTCTCTTTTTTTTTTACTTTTCTCTCCTTCGTTTCTGATTTTCTTTCTTTTCTCTCTTTTTTTTTTTTGAATTTTTAGATAACTCCTAGGCAGAATAATAGCTAGGAGATTACAAAGAAAATAAAAGAAATCAGCCCAACTAATCTAAACGTTACTTGCTAGTGGAATCCCTTGATTTTAGGCAAGGGTGGCAAGCTCCCTTGTTGCCCACGTCTGGCTGAATGGAGTACCTAATTTGTAGGCACAATGTGGTCTTCTCGGTTGCTAGAAAGTAGGGCTCTCCTTTGACTCTTCCACGCCAGATTTGAATTAGGGGGAGTGGGCTGGGATTTGGTGGTTGTAATCCCTAAAATGTAGGAAAGGGTTGGGCTTCCACTTGCTCCACACGTTTGGGTAGTGGGAGGGCAGTAATGGAGTGGTGGAGTGGTAGTTCGCGGATGGTGGGAGCTGCGGTGGTGGCTGGTGGTTTAGAGGGTTGCTAGGGTGGTCTTGGTGGTGGTGTGGTGGCTGAGGCGGAGCTGACAGTTTTTGGTGTTTTTGAGAGGGTTTTTATGGGACTTTTGGTACTTGTTTAGGGATCTAGGCAGGCCTTGACTTCCACAAGCACAAATTAGTCCAAACACAAGATAAAACACAAGAAAACAATGAAAAGAACACAAGAAAAACGACACAAACAATCTGGCTATGATTAAACACAACCAAGGACTCAAGAGAACACAAACCGAATTGTTGATCTCGGCTGAAGCAAAGGTGTTGGCACAAAACGCAGCTCTGATACCACTTTGATACGGGGTAAGCCGTAGGATGGCCCGATCTTGTGCTCAACGACTCAAATCAACAAAAACAGAAAGGTGAATTAGAAATCTGCGGAAGTTCACAAAGAATAAATGGGAAATAACGAATGAATAGGAGATAGATTATTGAATAAGAACCAAGGAACCGTAATCGAAAACCCTTGATAACAATGCACCAAGAACAATCGAAACTGCATTCAAGGACCCTTCTTCCTACAACTCCACACAAGAGAGAACGAATTCTCAAAAGCACGAAGAGGATGCGTTGTGAAGCCTCGTGACACAACCCGAAAGAGATTGGATCTCCCAAGACAACCAAGCTAGCAATGACTTGATCAATGTGGTTCTCACACTTTTGGTGAAAAACTCTCAAAGAGAAATCTGATTTCTTTAACAAATGATCCAGCCCCCTTACAAGATGACTAAGGCATGGCTTTTATACCTTCAAGAGGCAGCCGGCCCATTACATCAAATCAACCAACTAAATGCTACCTAAAACATAAGGGAACATTACATGAAAATGAAGCCTAAACATAGGCATCCAAATAATGTCTAATAATGTCTCATAATTCATGAAATAACAATCTAATAAATCATCAACATGGCGTCGGGAGGCCTAGCTGCACGACGCCCGTCACGAGCTCGAGAGGTGACCCATGGTTGGTGAGAGGCCCTTGGTGCAAGCTTGGCGTCGGGAGGCCTAGCTGCACGACGCTCGTCACGAGCTCGAGAGGTGACCCATGGTTGGTGAGAGGACCTTGGTGCAAGCTTGGATGCTCCCGCATCAATTTCCCTAAAGAAAAGGTTAGCTACATTTGATGCATCATCGGTCTTATGGCAACCAATAAAATGAGCCATTTTAGAGAAACGATCAACTATCACAAAGATAGAATCTCGTCCCTTCTTGGTCCTTGGCAGCCCCACGATAAAGTCCATTGAGATGTCCTCCCAAGGGGCACTTGGGATGGGCAATGGGCTGTATAGGCCATGGGGTTGTAACCTAGACTTGGCCTTAAGACAATCCAAACACCTCTTAATAAGGTGCTCAACATCTCTAAGCATGTGGGGCCAATAGAAGTGTGCACTTAGCATATGATAGGTCTTGTCCCTTCCGAAGTGACCCATTAAACCACCCTTATGGGCTTCTTCAACGAGCAACATCCGCAAGGAACAAATAGGTATGCACACTTTTTCAGCCCTAAATAAGAACCCATCAAACAAGTAGAACTTGTCACATGAGCCCTTATCTATACACGACTTATAGATGGCACCAAAATCAGAATCTTCCACATACAACTCCTTTATATATGCAAATCCTAAGACCTTGGAGTCTAATGTGGTAAGCAAGGTGTATCTCCTAGATAGGGCATCGGCAACTACATTGTCCTGTCCCTTTTTGTATTTGATAACATAAGGAAAAGTCTCAATGAATTCCATCCACCTACCATGTCATCTATCAAGTTTATCTTGGCTCTTGAAGTGCTTTAAGGATTCATGATCCGTATGCAAGATAAACTCTCTAGGCCACAAGTAGTGTTGCCAAGTCTTTAATACTCTAAATAAAGCATACAATTCCTTGTCATAAGTAGAGTAATTAAGACTTGCCCCTTTCAATTTCTCACTAAAGAAGGCTACGGGTTTACCTTCTTGCATCAAGACGCCTCCTATGCCAATCCCGGAAGCATCACACTCCACCTCAAAGGGCCTTGTGAAGTCCGGCAGCACCAACAAAGGAGCTTGCGTCAATCACCATTTTAGGGCGTTGAAAGCCCTCTCTTGCGCCTCCTCCCACACAAAGGCCGAATGCTTCTTGGTCACCTCCGTTAAGGGTGCGGCAATAGTGCTGAAATCCCTCACGAATCTCCTATAGAAGCTGGCCAATCCATGAAAACTCCTCACTTGGCTCACGGAGGTAGGCGTAGGCCACTCTTGTATAGCCTTTATCTTGCTCTCGTCCACTTGAAGGCCTCTTGAGCTCACTACAAAACCAAGGAAAGTCACTTGATTAGTGCAAAACTCACATTTCTTCTCATTAGCATATAAGCACGCATTACGTAAAGTAAGGAGTACTTCCCTCAAGTGTTGCTCATGCTCTTCTAGGGATTTGTTGTATACAAGTATATCATCAAAATAGACAACAACAAACTTCCCTATAAAATACCTTAAAACATGATTCATTAAGCGCATAAGGGTACTAGGAGCATTTGTCAAACCAAAAGGCATGACAACCCACTCATACAAACCGAATTTGGTCTTGAATGCCGTCTTCCATTCATCCCCCTCCTTCATCCTTATTTGGTGGTAGCCGCTGCGGAGATCTATCTTGGTGAAGATGGATGCTCCATGCAACTCATCTAGCATGTCGTTGAGGCGGGGAATTGGATGTCAGTACTTTATGGTGATGTTGTTGATGGCTCGGCAGTCCATGCACATCCTCCATGTGCCATCCTTCTTGGGCACCAAAAGCACCGGCACGGCACAAGGGCTAAGGCTCTCACGCACATGGCCCTTGTCAAGCAAAGCCTTCACTTGCTCTTGAACTTCTTGCGTCTCCTTTGGATTCATCCTATAGGCCGGCCTGTTTGGAAGAGTAGCACCCGGGATTAAATCAATTTGGTGCTCAATACCTCTTTTAGGGGGCAGGCCCGGTGGCATCTCCTCGGGAAAGACGTCTTGGAACTCCTTAAGCAAGCTTAGGATGATCGGCGGCAAGGTGGCCTTCAACTCCTCACTAAGCAAGCCAAAGCTCTTGCACAAGAGCATGAGAGTGGCGTCTTGGGGCAGGTGCTCCTCTCTCATCTCCTCCTTGGAAGCTAGAAGCACTTGAGACTTGGCCTTGGCCTTAGAAGAGCTCTCGGCATTGCTCCCCTTCTTGGCCTCAACCGACTTCTCTTGGTCCTTCTTCTTCTCATAAGCTTCGGCCACCTGCAAAGGAGTCATAGGCTTGAGTATCACATTCTTGCCATTAAAATCAAAAGAATGACGATTAGTATAACCATCATGCTTGACACGCCTATCAAACTGCCATGGACGACCTAACAAGATATGACAAGCATTCATTGGGACCACATCACATAAGATAGTATCTACGTAATGCCCTAGTGTTATGGTCACATTGACTTGCTTAGCCACTTTAACTTCTCCACATTCATTCATCCAATGCAGTTTATAGGGCCTAGGGTGATGGAAGGTTTGAAGTTGTAACTTAGTGACTAGTTTGGTATTAGAAATGTTACAACAACTACCCCCATCAATAATCATGTTGCAAACCTTCCCCTTAACCAAACATCTAGTATGAAATAAATTATCCCTTTGGTTATCATCACATGGGGTCGGTTATACATGCAAAGTTCTCCTACACACTAAGGATTCACCATGCTTAAATTCAATGCAATCCATATCCTCATCAACATCATGCATAGGCTCATCTTCAATAAGCGGACCTTGATCTTCACCCTCGGACTCAGATTCATAGAGTCCAAGATGGTTAATAATCAAGGTTCGACTATTGGGGCAATCCTTCATCATATGCCCTCGGCCTTGACATTTAAAACACACGGTATCCCTAGCTCTAGAAGAAGGAGAAAAGTTAGAAGAACTCCCTTGGGCACCATGAGTCGGGCCGGGCTGTCGACTGGACGCTTGCGGCGGTATACTCAGTGGAGCACCTTTCCTTGGCACTTCTTAGCTCCGTGGCTGGCTCACTGTGGGTGCCTGGTTCCTGCCAAATTGGGCCGGCTGAAACGGCCTAGGTTGATCGGGGGCCTTCCATGAATTCGGTTGGCCGTGGCCGCTAGGGTTTCTAGCCGCATGCGAGCCTTGATTCCTTGCTTTGAATTTCTGGTTCTTCTCCACTTTAATGGCCAAATGCAGCAGCTGGGTAGAATCTGTATATGGATACATATCGACCTCATTAGCAATAAAAGGGTTAAGGATACGAAGGTACCTTGCCATGGTCGATTCTTCATCTTCCATGACATTGGCGCGGACCATGGCCGTTTGCATGGCGTTGTAGGCCTCCTCCACACTCATGCTTCCTTGCTTGAGGTTCTCTAGCCGCTGTTTGAGCTCTCTTGAGTAGTGTTGTGGCACGAACCGAGCACGCATTAGGGCCTTCATTTGCTCCCATGTAGCAACCGGCGGATCCAAGGCTCTTCTCCTCTCTTTAACAAGGTTGTTCCACCAAGTTAGGGCAAAGCCACTAAACTCAATGGAGGCGAGATGCACCTTCTTGGCTTCAATGAAGTTGTGGCAACTCCAAATCTGCTCAACCTTCATTTCCCACTCCATGTAGGCATCGGGGTCGCATTTGCCCTCAAACGACGTCATCATGATTTTGATCTTTCTAATGTCGTCTTGCTCTAATTCCCTCCTAGGCTGATTGCCTTGGTAACCCCTATTGCCTCCATAACGGCCTCTTGGTTCATAGTAGCCGTAGGCTCCTCTTTGGCCTTGGTACCCATCAAACCTATCACCTTGGTTCCACATCTCCTCCTCCAATTCTGCTTCATTAAATGCATCTTCCCTAAGTGGATCCTGAGGCTCATTCAAAGGGTTAGCAACATAGTGCACCTCGTGTGGAGGTGGCACTTCATTAGGATAAATTCCAGCTACCCTATTCGGCCTCTCTTGAGCATTAACAAGGGGAGAAGTGTTTCTTACCGGTGAGTTCCTCATGGTGTCGGTGCCTACTGCACGTGCACGTCCAAGGGGCACCGAGTTGGCTCCGGAACGACCACCATGTTCAGCATAGGCTCCCAAGGGCGCGGTGGTTCGAGTTGGCGCCGTCTCCTGGGCTTATGGAGCAAGCTCAACCGGGGGTACCATTGCTGGTGGGGGTACCCTTTGTGCCGTCTCAAGGGCAGCCAAGCGGGCGGTGATGGTGGCATAGAGTCGGCCATTTGTTGGAATAGGCTCGCCACATCTGGATGCACCGGCGAAGGGCTCCAGTCGCCTTGATCACTAGAAGAATTATCACCTGTCATTACACAAAAACAACTAACACTGAACTATGTCAAAGGTTATAGATAATCCAAAACACTCACAAGTGTCTCACTCGTGTGTATCACTCGCTCTCTCTTCAATCCAAGCAATCCTTGTAGTGCAATCGGTTGGAAAGATCAAGAACTTCACGTGAGTTGATAAATCTGGACAACACTCAACAACCAAGATGAATTCGAGGCAATTTGAAGTGCAAAGGTGGTTCGGCAAGGGTTCAACAATAGCACTATAAATCTGTAATTTAGTGCAACCAAGAAGAACACAAAAGAAAGTCGGAAAAGAAGACTCAAGACTCAACAAATAAGCCTTACAAGAATGTAAATGCAAGGAGACTAATAGGACTCAAAGCAATTTAACTCAAGAAGACTACAATGCACGAATGTAAATGCAATGCAAATGATGGACTAGACTCAAGGAAAATTTAAGAACTCAAGAGGACAAGTTGTTACCTTGATTCGCCTTGACTTGTGCTAGTGGAGGCGGAAAGATGGTTGTAGGGATCGGTGGTGATCGATGTAGGGAATAGGCACAAGAAAAGGAAAGCTAGGAAAATTAGGGTTTTCCCGGACGACGGTGAGGTAGGCGCGGCGCGGCAGGGGGTGACACGGCGCGGCACTTGGGGCGTCGGCACCTTGGCTTATCCTTTGAGCAATTACAACTTTGGACCAAAATACTAAGCCTAAGTATTAATGAAATACAAAGACTTATACTAAGGTAAGAATGAAATGAAATAAAATGTAAACTCATCTTTTTTTTTGACGAAATGATTTTTTTTTTTTACTTTTGCTGATATTCTTTTCTTTTCTTTCTTGTCTTTTTTTTTTTTTGAACTAAAGTCGAAATTTGAAATACAACTGAAATCGGAATTAAAGAAATAGAAATAAAAAGGAAGATAAGCTAGCACTTAGTTGTTGCCTTGATTTTAGGGGCAGTAGCCGGCTCTTGTTGTGATCCTCACGCCCACACGCCACAAAAATAGGGAGATATGGCCGAGTGGTTGCTGACTTTGGTAGGGCACGCCGCAAGGATAGGATCTCCTTGTTGAAACACTTTGGAGAGCACGCCGGGTGGAGATGATGGGGAACGTGGGGTTGGTGATGGAGATAGGGGACGGTTATCTGTGGTGGTGATGATGGTGGTCAGAGTTGGGGTTTCCGGCTAGGCGGAGGTGATTTTATGGTGGTGATGATGAGGCCGTCCGATCTCCACAACACACAAGCGCAATTAGAACTTCAAGCAACAACTTTTAGAAGACTCAAACAAAGAAAACAAAAGAAGAACAAAGGGGAACAATTCGGCTATGCAAGAACACAAACCGAAAGGCTCAAGACACAAACCAATTGATGGAATCAGCAAAGGATGGTGTTGGCACCAAAACATGGCTCTGATACCAATTTGATACGGGGTAAGCCGTAGGATGGCCCGATCTTGATGCACAACGTCTCTAAGAAGCAAGAAACACAAATCAAGGTGAGAATAGCGGAAGTGAAAGGAAGAAATGAACAAGTGAATGAGAAGAAACCAAGAACCCGATTTAGAAACCCCTGGCTGCGGATTGAGCCAAGAACAACCAAACCTAAAGTTGATGACCACGTCTCCTACAACTCCACACAAAGGAGGACGAATCCTCAAGAGCACGAAGAGGATGCTTTGTGTCGTCTTGGATTAACAACTCGAAAGGAATTGATCTTCACAATTCGACCAAGGCTAGCTTAGATTGAACAAACACGAAACTCTCTCTTTGGGAAGTTTCTAATTCAGAAATTGTATTCTCAATAAGGTGTTTGTTACCTAAAATGGAAATTACAAAAGGCTTAAATAGTTCCCTAAGAGAACCGGCCCAAAACACTAAAAACAAGCTAAACCGGAGATAAAGCAAGCTAACCGAGTCTAATAATGTATCATAGCCCACACGACTGAAAACATACTAAAAAGGGAAAGTAAGGCTAATGGAAGGTGTACACAAGTCATACACTCAACCATTATAAGCCATTGTCAACAAGAAGGCCTTAGGTATGGCCGGGACAACCTCCTCCGGGACTTGGCGTATAAGCATGGCTAGCTCATCTTGGAGACGACGAGCTTGGCTCCTAGTCATGGGCCCGGATGGTGGTTGGGTTGTGGATGGTCCTCCATCACTTACACATCTATATCCCCCCCCCCCCGCCATCCACTCTTTGAGAAGACCTAGCTATGGGTTTTCTAACCGGATTGCACATGCTTAAGAAGGGGAGGGATTCCATTTATGTGTTGTTGGGTAAGATACCCCCTAGGACAGATCATGGCATTTCTTGCCTACTCTCGGACCATGCCACCGAGCTAGCTACCTTAACATTTGACATTGAGGCGAACTTCTATGGAATCCCTCGTACTATTGTGTTGGCTTGGGACCCTAGCCTTGTGGATCGTTTTTGGAAACTTGGGTGGCTGGAATTTGGGAAAAGCATTGTCCTTGACATTAGTTGCCACCCCCACCCCGATGCCTTGCTTAGAGCCATTCTTCGGGACCCACCACACCGTTGGCTTCCATTTCCCTTGCTTGTTGCGTTTGCTTGTCCTAGGATGTTGGCACACATGTTCACACCGTTTGCAAGGTTTCTAGCCCGGCGCCGCTCCGAGCCTCTCCCTTGCTTCGACTCTTTACCTAGGCCCAGCCGTAGACCAACCACGAGCCATTGGATGGACTCACGTTTTCTTGTTAAGTTACATTGTTGTAGGTCCATCCCGCAGGCTGCCTTGCTTGCCAATGAGGCCCCCCAACTTGTGGTGCCCAAGGAGCCGCCCGACGGCTCTCGTATGCTCATATTTCTTGGTGTTCGTGGCGGTCTCCCTCACTCCACCTTCACCTTTAAGAAGGGGAGATGCGCCACCACACTTCCTTCATCTCCCGGACTTCCCACATCGTCGAAGCGAGGACGCTTCGAAGCCAAGAAAGGGAGAGTGATGAGTCCTGGTACATGACAACCAAGATGTCGGCGCATCAATGCCACGACACTCAAGCATCAACAATGCTTTGATTCCAAGACATCTATGCGCCCGTCTATATCCAAGCTTTTTGGCTTTTATCCTCTTTGTATTATTAGTCATTTAGTTTCATTAGCCTAGTCTTGCCTTAGTGAGTGTGAAGAGCCATTTGCACATGGGCTTCAATTCACTAAGGCCCATTAGAAGCTTTCTTTGTTGACTTGATGCCATGACTATTTAAACACTTGTAATGCCTTTCTTTTCCCCTAGTTGAAGAATTAAGAGTGGCCAAAGTCTAAGGTAGAGTCTTAACTCCCCTAGGCAGCCACTATCTTCTATCAACTCAAAACCTTCAACATTCAATCTCTCTTCATCTCATTCGAATCCATCAAACAAACAAGCACTTGTCTTAGTTTCCAAATCTCAAGATCCCAGCCAAGAATCCTCTCTCCAAGAGGATTCCTTGGCCCTCCTTTGTCTCGGCCATACCGAGACCAAGACCTCAAGTTCTCAAGCTCTCTTCGTCCATCTTGGATGATGGTTTCCTTATCCGAGCGGGTGAGCGTTGTGTCCTTAGGGCCTCCTCTAGTAACTTGTTGATTACGGATGACCATGAGAACCGTAGAGAGTTTGGGAATACAACACACATGGCTACATTTGAGGATAATGTCTTTTGGCCTACACTTGTTCCGCTTTTGCCTAGGTACCACCCTACCGGTCCTCACACACACCTATCTCTCCCACCCACCCCTTGGGAAGACTTAGGCATAGTCTTTCTAACCAGATTGCCTACGCTTAAGAAGAGGAGGGATTTCATTTGTGTGTTAGGCAACCACCTCCCTAGGATGGCTCATGACATTCCTTGTGGCACCACACACCATGCACCAAAGCTAGATAGCCTTGCCTTTGATCCCAGGATACTCTTACATGGAGTCCTTCGTACTATTGTGTTGCCTTGGGACCCTAGCTTTTTGGATCATTTTTGGACGCTTTGGTGGCTGAAATTTGGGAACGGCCTTATCCTTGACAATAGTTTCCACCTCCACCCCGATGCCTTGCTTAGAGCCATCCTTAGGACCCTACTGCCCTGTTGGCTGCCCTTTTCTTTGCTTGTTGAGTTTGCTTGTCCTAGGACGCTAGCACACATGCTCCCACCATTTGCAAGGTTTCCAGCCCGGCGTCACTTTGAGCCTCTCACTTGCTTCGACTCCTTGCCTAGGTCCAGCCGTAGACCAACCACGAGCCATTGGATGGACTCACGTTTTCTTGTTGAGTTGCAATGTTGTAGGTCCATTCCGCCGGCTGCCATGCTCGCCCATGAGGCCTCCTGATGGGAATCAAGGTCACCAATGGGACTTTTCTTCTCTATGAGGGCTAGATCGTGTCCAAGCTTGTCTCATTTTCCTTCCTATGCTTGATTAGCCTCCAATGGAGCTTGAGGAAGACTCACGGCCAAGGGGAAGTTAGGGGACCCGAGGGGCTACCGAGGGAGACCCACTGATACGGGGTAAACCGTAGGATGGCCCGACCTTGGTGAACAACACACGAACAAGCAAGAACAACAACAAAGTTAGATTCGGCGGAAGGGAAAAAGAACAAGAAAGAACAAACAAGAAATGGATGAATGATGAACAAGATGAAACCAAACACCCGGAGGTAGAAACCCTTGATTCGGATGAATCGAGAACCTCCACACCTAAAGTAGATGACCTCGCCTTCTACAACTTCACACAAGGAAGAACGGATCTTCAAAGCACGAAGAGGATATTTTGTGTCGCTTTGGATCAACAACTCGAAAGGACTTGACAATCACAACTCGACCAAAATCAGTTCGGATTGAGCAACTCACGAAACCTCTCTTTTGGGGAAGTTTCCAATTCAGAAAACGTGTTCTTAATAATGTGATTGCTGCCAAATTAGAAAGAAAACAAAGCTTAAATACTTCCTAAGAGAACCGGCTTTCTAACACTAAACTAAGCTAAACCGGAATTAAAAGCACAAAACCGAGTCTAATAATGTCAAAAGCCCACACGGCTGAAATATGCTAAAAGGAGAAAGTTTCCAATAGTGGAAGGTGTATACAAGCCATACACTCATCCACTATAAATCCTTGTCACCGAGAACGCCTTGGGTGTGGCCGCATCAACCTCCACCGGGACTTGATGTATGAGCATGGCTAGCTCATCTTGGAGACGTCTAGCTTGGCTCCTTGTCATGGGCCCGGATGGTGGTTGGGTCGTGGATGGTCCTCCATCATCCTCCCCTTCTTGGAGAGGATCCGTCCACGGATCATGAAGCACAGATTGGCCGATGTCCGGCTTGTGGTAGGGAGTCAAATCAGCCACGTTGAAGGTGGCACTCACACCATATGTGTCCGGAAGGTCTAGGACATAGGCATTATCACCAACGCGGCGCAGCACCTTGAATGGACCATCTCCTCTCGGTGCAAGCTTGGACTTGCGCTGCTCCGGAAAGCGCTCCTTCCTCAAGTGCACCCATACGAGATCTCCTGGCTGGAAAATCACTCGCTTGCGCCCTTTGTTAGCCCTAGCTGCATTCCTCTCCGCACAAGCTTCCAACTTCTCCTTAGTCCTTGCATGCAGCTCCTTGATGAACTCCACGTGCTTTCCTGCATCAAAACTTTCACGCTCCTTCATAGGAAAAGGAGCAAGATCAAGTGGAGTATTGGGGTTGATACCATAAACACATGCAAAAGGAGATAAAGAAGTAGAAGAATGGACTATCCTATTGTAAGCAAACTCTATATGTGGTAGAGCTTCCTCCCAAGCCTTAAGGTTTTTCTTAAGAATGGCTCATAGAAGGGTTGATAAAGTCAGATTAGTTACTTCGGTTTGGCCATCCGTTTGAGGATGGCTAGAGGTAGAGAACAAGAGCCTCGTCCCTAGCTTTCCCCAAAGCGTCTTCCAAAAGTAACTAAGGAACTTAACATCCCTATCACTCACTATAGTACGGGGTACACCATGTAGCCTCACGACTTCCCTAAAGAAGAGATCAGCTACATTGGACGCATCATCCGTCTTATGGCAAGCAATGAAATGAGCCATTTTAGAGAAACGATCAACTACCACAAAGATAGAATCACGTCCCCTCTTAGTCCGAGGCAGCCCCACGATAAAGTCCATTGAGATGTCCTCCCAAGGGGCACTTGGGATGGGCAATGGGCTGTATAGGCCGTGGGGTTGCAACCTAGACTTGGCCTTTAGACAATCCAAACACCTCTTAATAAGGTGCTCAACATCTCTAAGCATGTGGGGCCAAAAGAAATGTGCACATAGCATATGATAAGTCTTGTCCCTTCCGAAGTGACCCATTAAACCACCCTTATGGGCTTCTTCAACGAGTAACATACGCAAGGAACAAATAGGTATGCACACTTTTTCAGCCTTAAATAAGAATCCATCAAACAAGTAAAACTTGTCACATGAACCCTTATCTACACACGACTTATAGATGGCACCAAAATTAGCATCTTCCACATACAACTCCTTTATATATGCAAATTCTAAGACCTTGGAGTCTAATGTGGTAAGCAAGGTGTATCTCCTAGATAGGGCATCGGCAACTACATTGTCCTTTCCCTTTTTGTATTTGATAACATAAGGGAAAGTCTCAATGAATTCCATCCACCTACCATGTCGTCTATCAAGTTTATCTTGGCTCTTGAAGTGCTTCAAGGACTCATGGTCCGTATGCAAGATAAACTCTCTAGGCCACAAGTAGTGTTGCCAAGTCTTAAGTACTCTAAATAGGGCAAAGAGTTCTTTGTCATATGTAGAATAATTAAGACTAGCCCCTTTCAATTTCTCACTAAAGAAGGCTACGGGTTTACCTTCTTGCATGAGCACGCCTCTAATGCCAATCCCGGATGCATCACACTCCACCTCGAATGGCCTTGTGAAGTCGGGTAGTACTAGCAAAGGAGCTTGCGTCAACCTCCATTTTAGGGCATTGAATGCCCTCTCTTGCGCCTCCTCCCATACAAACGCCGAATGCTTCTTGGTCACCTCCGTCAAGGGCGCGGCAATTGTGCTGAAATCCTTCACGAACCGCCTATAGAAACTGGCTAGCCCATGGAAGCTCCGCACTTGGTTCACTGAGGTAGGCGTAGGCCACTCTTGGATGGCCTTTATCTTGCTCTCGTCCACTTGAAGGCCCTTAGAGCTCACTACAAAACCAAGAAAAGAAACATGATTAGTGCAGAATTCACACTTCTTCTCATTGGCATACAAGCACGCACTACGCAAGGTAGAGAGTACTTCCCTCAAGTGTTGCTCATGCTCCTCTATAGACTTGCTGTATATTAGTATATCATCAAAATAAACAACAACAAATCTACCTATAAAATGCCTCAAAACATGGTTCATTAAACGCATAAAAGTACTAGGAGCGTTTGTCAAGCCAAAAGGCATGACAACCCACTCATACAAACCGAACTTTGTTTTGAAGGCCGTTTTCCATTCATCCCCTTCCTTCATCCTTATTTGATGGTAGCCGCTACGGAGGTCTATCTTGGTGAAGACCGAGGCTCCATGCAGCTCATCTAGCATGTCATCGAGGCGGGGAATTGGATACCGGTACTTGATGGTGATATTGTTGATGGCTCGGCAGTCCACGCACATCCTCCATGTGCCATCCTTCTTGGGCACCAACAACACTGGCACGGCACAAGGGCTAAGGCTCTCACGCACATGGCCCTTGTCAAGCAAAGCCTTCACTTGCTCTTGCACCTCTTGGGTCTCCTTGGGGTTCATCCTGTACGTCGGCCTGTTTGGAAGAGTAGCACCCGGTATTAGGTCAATTTGATGTTCAATACCTCTTTTAGGGGGCAGTCCGGGTGGCATCTCTTCGGGGAACACATCTTGAAACTCCTCTAGCAATGCTAAGATGTTCCTTGGCAGCGTAGACTTCAACTCCTCACTTAGCAAGCCGAGACCCTTGCATAAGAGCATGAGGACGGCGTCCTGTGGTAGGTGCTCCTCTCTCAACTCCTCCTTCGAAGCCAGCAATGCTTGAGATGTGGTTTTGGCCTTGGAGGTGCTCTCGGCCTTGCTCCCCTTCTTGGCTTCAACCGACTTCTCTTGATCCTTTTTCTTCTCAAAGGCTTCAGCTACCTGCAAAGGAGTCATAGGCTTAAGTACCACATTCTTACCATTGTAATCAAAAGAATGACGATTAGTATAACCATCATGCTTTACACGCCTATCAAACTGCCATGGACGTCCTAACAAGATGTGACAAGCATTCATAGGGACCACATCACATAAAATAGTATCCACATAATGTCCTAGTGTTATGGTCACATTGACTTGCTTAGACACTTTTACCTCTCCACATTCATTCATCCAATGCAGTTTATAAGGCCTAGGGTGATGGAAGGTATGTAGCTGCAATTTAGTAACTAATTCAGTGCTAGCAATGTTACAACAACTACCCCCATCAATGATCATGTTACAAACCTTTCCCTTAACCAAGCATCTAGTATGAAATAAGTTCTCTCGTTGGTTATCATCACAAGGTGTCGGTTGTACGTGCAAAGTTCTCCTACAAACTAGAGATTCACCATGCTCAAATTCAATGCAATCCATTTCCTCATCTACATCATGCATAGGCTCATCAACAATAGCCAAACCTTGATCCTCACCCTCGGACTCAGATTCATAGAGTCCAAGATGGTTAATGACCAACGTTCGACTATTGGGGCAATCTTTCATCATATGCCCACGACCTTGACATTTAAAGCAAATAGTGTCCCTAGCTCTAGAAGAAGGAGAAAAGGTCGAAATACTCCCCTGAGGGCCATTGGCCGATTGTGGTTGGCGGCTACTTGCTTGCGGCGGCGTCCCGGATGGTCCAACCTTCCTTGGTGCTTCTTGGCTCCTAGGTTGGCTCGTGGACTGAGCTTGGTTCCTACCCATTTGTGCCGGTGGAAACGTCCTTGGCTGGTTTGGAGCCCTCCATTGGCTCGGCTGTCCACTAGGGTTCCTAGCCGCTTGCCCTCCTTGATTCCTAGCTTTGAACTTCTGATTTTTCTCCACTTTTATAGCTAGGTGCAGCAGCTGGGTGCAATCTGTATAGGGATACATATCCACTTCGTTAGCAATATAAGGAGAAAGGATACGGAGATACCTCGCCATGGTAGATTCCTCATCCTCAATGACGTTGGCGCGGACCATAGCGGTTTGCATGGCATTGTAGGCTTCCTCCACGCTCATGCTAGCTTGTTTGAGGTTCTCCAACCTTTACTTGAGCTCCCGGGAGTAGTGTTGAGGGACGAACCGAGCCCTCATCAACACCCTCATTTGTTCCCACGTAGCAACCGGTGGGTCCAAATCTCGTTGCCTCTCCTTCACCAAATTGTTCCACCAAGTTAGGGCAAAACCACTAAACTCAATGGAAGCTAGCTGTACCTTCTTTGCTTCTATGAAGTTATGGCAACTCCAGATTTGCTCCACCTTCATCTCCCACTCCATGTAGGCGTCGGGGTCACATCTTCCTTCAAACGATGGCATCTTGATCTTGATCTTTCCAATGCCATCTTGCTCCAACTCTCTCCGAGGTGGCTGACCTTGATAACCCCTATTACCTCCAAATCTGCCCCGGGGCTCATAATAGTCATAAGCCCCTCGTTGGCCGTGGTAGCCACCGAACCTTCCTCCTTGGTTCCACATATCTTCTTCAAATTCAGCATCATTGAACTCGTCTTCTCTAAGTGGTTCCTGTGGCTCATTCAAAGGGTTAGCATAATAAGGCACCTCGTGTGGAGGTGGCACTTCATGGGGAAAAATGCTAGTTGTCCTATTCGGCCTACTTTGTGCATTAACAAAGGGAGAAGGGCGTTTTACCGGGGAATTTCTCACGGTGCCCGTACCTACCACTCTTGTGGGACCAAGTGGTTCCAAGTTAGCACCGGATGGCCCTCCATGCTCGGCATAGGTTCCCAAGGGCACGGGGGCTGGATTCGTGACCGTCTCTTGTGGTTGGGAAACAAGTGTCACCGGGGGTGTCACGACTGGTTGGGGAGCTCTTTGAGACGTCTCTAGGGCAGCCAACCTGTTGGTGATCACGGCCATGGAGTCGGTCAACTTTTGGAAGAGCATCGCCACATCCGGATGCACCGGCGAGGGGCTCCTATTGTCCCGGTCACTTGAAGTATCATCTCCTGCCATCACACTTAAACAAACTAACACGGAACTAAGTGAAGGGTTAGAATCAATCACAAACACTCACAAGTGTTTCTCTCGTGTGTTTCACTCTCCCTCGCTCAATCTCAACTAATTTTGTAGTGCAGCCGGTTGGGAAACTCAAGAACTTCACGTGACTTAATTGATCTCAAACAACACTTAATATCCAAGGTAAGTTAGATGCAAGGTGAAATAGAGGAGTGTTCGGCAATGGTCACACAAAGCACAATAGTTGCAAATAGGACTCAACAAATTTAACTCAAGAATACTACCATGCACGAATGTAATGCAAAGCTTGATATGGACAATAACAAAGAAGGTTTAAGAACTCAAGAGGACAAGTTGTTACCTTGATTCACCTTGGCTTGTGCTCGTGGAAGTGGAAGGATGATTGTAGAAATCGGTGTGATGATGAGAAGGAACGTAGGCACAAGAGAAGGTGAGGCTAGGAATTTTAGGGTTTACCAGACGCGGGTGCGGCGAGCTGCGAGGACACGGCGCGGCGATGGCGCGGGCGCGGCAGATGGCACTTGGGGCTCCGGCTCCTTGCTTGTTTCTTGAGTAACTTACAACTAGGTTAACTAACTAAGCCTAAGTATTAATGTAAAACAAAGACTTAGACTACAAGAAAAAGAAATGAAATACAATGCAACACTAAGATCGTCTTCTCTTTTTTTTTTTTTTGACGATTGATTTTTTTTTTTTTTTGACTCTTTCTGATTTTCTTTTCTTTCTCTTTTTTTTTTTTTTAACAAAGAAATTCGAAATTCAAATGACAACTAAAATTGAATTAAAAGAAAATAAAAGAAATTCAAGAGATAAGCTCTAAGGGAAGTTGCCTTGATTCTAGGAGGTGGGAGCCGATATTGTGGTGAGAACTCCTTGGCACGCCTCTATTGTAGGGCTTGTGATCAGCACTTGAAGAGAGAGAGAGCCGAGTGGTTGAAAAATTCAACCCACACGCCACAATTGTAGGGCTTGTTGCCGTTAGGGTTTGTGGGCGTGGTTAGAGTTCCTTGGTGATCACGCCTGCCGAGGGTAGTGGGGTATGGTCATTTGTGGTGGTGGTAGTGGACGGTTAATTAGGCGATGATGGTGGTGGCTGGAGTTGGTGTTTCCGGCAAGGATTGGCGGTTGTTTTGTGGTGGTAATGATGGTGATCGTCCGATCTTCTCAACACACACAAACCGATCTCCACAAGACACACAATCCTATCTCCACAATACACAAACACAATTAGAATGGCAAGCGACAACTCTAAAAGACTCAACAAGAACAAAGGAGAAAGAAGAACTTCGGCTATGCAAGAACACAACCGAAACTCAAGACACCAATACCGAATTTCTGAAATCGGCAAGCACAATTGTTGACACCAAAACTCAGCTCTGATACCACTTTGATACGGGGTAAACCGTAGGATGGCCCGACCTTGGTGAACAACACACGAACAAGCAAGAACAACAACAAAGTTAGATTCGGCGGAAGGGAAAAAGAACAAGAAAGAACAAACAAGAAATGGATGAATGATGAACAAGATGAAACCAAACACCCGGAGGTAGAAACCCTTGATTCGGATGAATCGAGAACCTCCACACCTAAAGTAGATGACCTCGCCTTCTACAACTTCACACAAGGAAGAACGGATCTTCAAAGCACGAAGAGGATATTTTGTGTCGCTTTGGATCAACAACTCGAAAGGACTTGACAATCACAACTCGACCAAAATCAGTTCGGATTGAGCAACTCACGAAACCTCTCTTTTGGGGAAGTTTCCAATTCAGAAAACGTGTTCTTAATAATGTGATTGCTGCCAAATTAGAAAGAAAACAAAGCTTAAATACTTCCTAAGAGAACCGGCTTTCTAACACTAAACTAAGCTAAACCGGAATTAAAAGCACAAAACCGAGTCTAATAATGTCAAAAGCCCACACGGCTGAAATATGCTAAAAGGAGAAAGTTTCCAATAGTGGAAGGTGTATACAAGCCATACACTCATCCACTATAAATCCTTGTCACCGAGAACGCCTTGGGTGTGGCCGCATCAACCTCCACCGGGACTTGATGTATGAGCATGGCTAGCTCATCTTGGAGACGTCTAGCTTGGCTCCTTGTCATGGGCCCGGATGGTGGTTGGGTCGTGGATGGTCCTCCATCACCCACAACCGGTGGAGGACAAGGGGAGTGGGCGGCTCTTGGTTTCAAGGCCAAGGGAACCTCTCTTTGAGGTTCCTTGGCTTGGTCGAACTTAGATTCAAAGTTGTGAGTCAGTTTACTTTGTGAGGAGATGAGATTGAAGAGGGAAGATGCAAGAGATTTGGAAGCTTGGAGTGAAAGAAATAAGCGGCGGCCTAGGGGAGATAAACTCAACCTTAGGCAATACCACTTCTATATTTTTCACTAGTTTGTTTACAAGGAATGTAAGGCATATAAATACTAGAGTGTTGGGGGTCTTGGCCACATGGCCTTTCTAAGCTAATGGGCCTCTTGGGCTAGAAGTCCATAAACATATGGCTTCACACACCCAAAGAGGTAATGCTAGCAATAAAAGACATCATACTAAAAATAGAAGGATAAAAGCCATAGAGGCTTGGATATAGGCGCGCATTAATGCCTTGGAATCGAAGCATGGTCGATGCTTGAGTGTCGTGGCATTAACGCATCGGCGCCTTGGTGGTCAATCACCGGGACTCATCACTCTCCCCTTCTTAGCTTCTAAGCGTCCTCACTTTGATGGTGTAGGAAGTCTGGGAGATGGAGGAAGTGTGGTGGCGCGTCTCCCCTTCTTAAATGTGAAGGTGGAGTGAGGGAGACTGCCACTAACACAAAAAATCTTGAGCATACGAGAGCCGTCGGACGGCTCCTTGGGCACCACAAGTTGGGGGGCCTCATGCGCAAGCATGGCAGCCGTCGGAAGAGACCTACAACAATGCAACTCAACAAGCCAAAGAAAGGTCAGCCAACGGTGTTGGGGGGGTCCTAAGGATGGCTCTAAACATGGCTACGGGGTGTAGGTGGCCACTAATCTCAAGTGTAAAGCTCTTCCCAAATTTCAGCCACCAAATCTCCCAACAACGACCCACAAAGCTAGGGTCCCAAGCCAACACACTAGTACGAAGGAGTCCATCTAAGAGTACCCCGGGGTCAAAGGGAACGGTAACTAATCCGAGGGCCAAGTGTGTAATGCGACAAGGGATGCCATGACCCATCCTAGGGGGGTGTTTACCTAACACACCAATGGAATCCCTCCCCTTCTTAGGCGTGGCCAATCCGGTTAGAAAGACCAAGGCTAGGTCTTCCGAAGGGGTGGGTGGATGAGCTAGGTGTGTGTAGGGACCGGGAGGGTGGGACCTAGGCAAGGGAGAGGCAAGTGTAGACGAAAAGATATAATCCTCAAAAGTTGCCATGGGTATTGTGGTCCCAAATTCTCTACGACACTCAATGGCATCCTCAATCAACAATGGCCTAAGAGAGGTCCTAAAGGCACAAAGCTCACCCACTCGGAGTAGGAAATCATCATCCCAATAATTGACCACAAAGTTACCCAAAATGACACACATTGGGGCTAGAGGACCAAGGAGGGTCTCGGGGACATGCAAGGACAAAGAGACGAAAATCAATATAGTGTAAGCATGACAAGGAGATGGGAGCACATACCTCGGAGACAAGATGTGGGCAATCTTGTCTCGGTCGTTCTTGATCTGGCCATCAAACGGAGAAGGCGCCTCGGGTGGGCAATACATGAAGCACCGTCCTCCTTGGGAGAGAGGCAAAGGTGAGGCCTTGAGCGGCCACGAGGGCGCCGACCAAGGCGAGATGAAGGCACAAAACTCCTCCGGTGTGGAAGCCATGGGGCGCCGGCCTCCATGGGGTGGGCTCAAAGGAAAGCCGCTAGGAGTTGACATGGGGCTGCTCGCGGTTATGGGCGGCGGCCAACCAAGTAGTGGCCGAGCCGCCAACAAAGCATCACCTGCCTCGGCGGTGAGGCACGGGCGCGGCACCAAGAGGACGGTGGGTGTCGCTCCGCGGAAGAGCGCGCATGGTGGCGGTGGAGAGCCGAAGGCCGCGAGGTGGGCCTTGGAGGCGCATGTCTCCTCGGCTACATCGGCGGGATCGGTCGTTGGGCACGGACGAGGCGGCGCGGGCATCACAGGCGATGGGGGTGCAGGCACCGGGGCCGACGGAGGTGGCGGGGGCTCGGGCACCGAGGCCGGCGGAGGCACGAGCACCGTAGGCGGCGGGGAAGGACCCATGGCCGGGCTTCTCTCCCCGGAGGCAGTGGCGGGCTCGAGCACCGTGGCCGGTGAAGGTGCGGGCATCGTAGGCTCTGGCGCCGGCGTCGGGGGAGGCGGCCGCACCGGGGCTGGCGGAGTCGCAAGCAATGGTGTCGACGGGGGCGCGATTGGCGCGGCCGTGGGGGAGGCCATGGAAAGGCTAGCAATGCTTTGTACAAGGGCGGCATAGTGGGTGGCGAGGCTCTCATTCTCAGCTCGGGCTCGAGCCAAGTCGGTAAGGAGGGTGGCCCTCAAGCGGTGGGCGGCTGCTTCCTTGGCTTGGTGTGCATCGGCAAGCCGAGTCGCTAACGACTCGGGGGCCAAGGTAGGTAAGGATCTGGCCAAGGAGCGCCGGGTGTGGTAGGAATAGTGAGCAAGGCCTTCGGCGCGGTGGTTGGCGCGGTGAGGCGGGAGCCAGTCTGGGGCACGACGGTCGAGCGGGTGCCGGGTCTGGCCTTGGGTGCGGTCATACCCCCGGGGGTACTCATCCGCCCACGCCTCGTCTTTAATACACTCGAGATACTCTCCATACCGGCCCTCCTCTTCATAACCGCCAAAGGACTTCATGCCGAACTTGGTGCAAGAAGGATCATAGTGGTGGTTGACCGTTTAGGCGGCTGCGGGCCTAGAGGCGGCGCGGAAATAAGGATCTCCATGCAATGGCATGGGATCACGATCATAGCTTCGTCGGCGCCGGCCCAACAGCAGCCGAGCGTGGTAAGGCCAATATGGCTCTTCCATGGGAGTTCACCTAGCACAAACAATAGGCAAAGCAAGTAAAAAGTCCAAGGCAATCAAAGCAATTCATACTTAAGGACAAATGAATTCTTTTAGGCCTATGACAATGAAGCTACGGCAATAATGAATGCTCAAGGAAAACGACAAGCTAGGACAAGCAAAGGGCAACACGAAATGGGCTCAAGCAAGGTGTAATGGTAGGCTAAGGTCGTGTGACTTGAGGACATGGGGCGGGCTAAAGCACTTCCAAGCAAAGCCCAATTGGATGACTTAGACTAGATGAGGGAATGCGGAAAATGACTAAGGATGACAAGTCTAGATGAGAGCACAATTCGGCTACCCTATGGGCCCAAGGAGAGGTGGATTGTGGTGACAAGCAACATAGAGGAATATGGAGATATAGGCTTAGTGGCCCATGGTGCCTAGTGAAGGTGAGAGAGCCCACCAAAGAATGTGGCCCAACCGAACAAAGAAAATTTTGAGTGGACCTTGTCTTGATATATAATTTATTTATTTTTTGAATTCGGACTTTCTGTTTTTTTTTTGTATTGTTGGGCCTTTTGCCTTTTCTTGGCCTCTTGTTTTGAATGAGGCTTTTTCTAACAATGGAAGAGCAAGGTCCAAATAGAAGTCATGTGAGTGGGAGTGGGGCCACACGAAGGCCTTTGAATAACACATAGGGCCGGCACCAAGGGGGTTTGAAGACAATGTCCCGTTTTGGGGTGTGGGACAAATAGGAGAAGAGGGAAAGGAGTTTGTTAACTTGCCACTAATGATCCCCCTCTTTTTGAAGCCCACAAAGAGGAAGCTTCCAAGCACTCTAACCCACACAAATCAGCCAATGGTCAAATTTGGCACTTACTCAAACAACCTAAGACAACCAAAAGGCCAAGAAGGAAAGCACTCTTGTCCTTTTCCAAATATGCCCAAGTCACATGCACACTTAACAATTCAAAATGGAGCTAGCATTGGGAGAGGGGCACGTGGCTGGCCATGAGGGATGGTTATGGTGGCTGTAGGGTGGTGGTGGTGGCAGCAAGGTGGCGGACGTGGTGGTCCGGTCGCCGGAGGTGGTGGAGGTCGCCGGAAAATGATTTTTTTTTGTGTTTTTTGGGGCTGTTTTTGGGAGGGAAGTAAAGTCCAACTAAACTAAACACTAAACTAGCATGCAAACAAGAAAAAAAAGCATGGAAACAAGGAAAAATTGAGCATGAACAACCGAACACAAAACATGAAGAAACAAGAAAAAAATTGAAACTAGCTAGAGGGGAAATGAGTATGAACACATGGTCAACATAAAAGCAAGAAAAGAACTCATGAAAGCTATGAAAATAAGCTCAAAAACTGAAGTTGGAAGAGGAAAAGAAAAACTTAGCTTGGACAATGGCTCTTGATACCAACTGATGAGAATCAAGGTCACCAATGGGACCTTTCTTCTCTATGAGGGCTAGATCGTGTCCAATCTTGTCTCTTTCTCCTTCATATGCTTGTTTAGCCTCCAATGGAGCTTGAGGAAGACTCACGGTCAAGGGGAAGTCGGGGGAACCGAGGGGCTGCCGAGGGAGCCCTCAACCGACGGCGGACAAGGGGAGCCGGCGGCTCTTGGTTTCAAGGCCAAGGGAACCTCTCTTAGAGGTTCCCGGCTTGGTTGAACTTAGATCCAAAGTTTTGAGTGAGTTTACTTTGTGAGGAGATGAGATTGAAGAGGGAAGATGCAAGAGATTTGAAAGCTTGGAGTGAAAGAAATAAACGGCGACCTAGGGGAGTTAAACTCAACCTTAGGCAATGCCACTTCTATATTCTTCACTAGTTTGTTTACAAGGAATGGAAGGCATATAAATACTAGAGTGTTGGGGGTCTTGGCCACATGGCCTTTCTAAGCTAATGGGCCTCTTGGGCTAGAAGTCCATAAACATATGGCTTCACACACCCAAAGAGGTAATACTAGCAATAAATAACACCATACTAAAAATAGAAGGTTAAAAGCCTTAGAGGCATGGATATAGGCGAGCGCATGAATGCCTTGGAATCAAAGCATGGTCGATGCTTGAGTGTCGTGGCATTAACGCGTCGGTGCCTTGGTGGTCAATCATCGGGACTCATCACCTCCCCTCTTGTTGTGCCCAAGGAGCCGCCGGACGGCTCTCCTATGCTCGTGCTTCTTTGTGTTAGTGGTGGTCTCCCTCACTCTACATTCACCTTTAAGAAGGGGAGACGCGCCACCACACTTCCTCCACACCCCGGATTTCCAACAGACTCAAAGTGAGGACGCTTCGAAGCTAAGAAGGGGAGAGTGATGAGTCCCGGTGATTGACCACCAAGGCACCGATGCATCAATGCCACGATACTCAAGCATCGACCATGCTTCGATTCCAAGGCATTCATGCGCACGCCTATATCCAAGCCTCTAAGGCTTTATCCTCTTTGTATTTTTGGTTATTTAGTTTCTTTAGTCTAGTCTTGCCTTAGTGAGTGTGAAGAGCCATTTACACATGAGCTTCAACTCACTAAGGCCCATTAGTAGCTTTCCCTTGTTAGCTTGATGCCTAGACTATTTAAAGCCATCTTTGGCTTTCTTGTTCATTTGGTTGAAGATTATAGAAGTGGAATATTTTTCTTAGGTTGAGTATATCTCCCTAAGGCCTCCACTTACTTCTATCAACCCCAAGCATTCAAATCTCACCTTCTTCCTCTCAATCTCATCTACTCTCAAGCAAATTCACTCAAACCCTTGGATTCAAGTTCAACTAGCCAAGGAACCTCTAAAGGAGGTTCCCTTGTCCTTCTAGCCGAGAGCCGTCGGCTCCTCCTTGTCCACCGCTAGTTGTGTCCACCCTCGGCGGTCCCTCAGCTCTCCCCTCTTCCTCTCGGTCGTGAGTCTCTCCCAAGCACCATTGGAGGGCTAGCAAGCTCAAGAAGGAAGGAGAAGTCAAGCTTGGCCACGATCTAGCTCACTTGGGAAGAAGAACCTCCTCTTGGGGGTTTGATTCTCATCGGCGCCTTGGTGGTCAATCACCGGGACTCATCAAGAGGAGTTGTCGCCTCTTCCGCCACATGATGAGAATCAAACTCCCAAAGGAATTCTTCTTCCCAAGTGAAGCTAGATTGTGCCTAAGCTAGGGCTTCTTCTCCTTCCTTGAGCTTGAATGGTCTCCAATGGCCTTTGGAAAGGGTGTCTCAACCGTGGGTGAGGTGAGTCTCCAAGGGAATGCCGAGAAGAGATGTGGGCTGCGGGGGTGCCAAGGGAACCTCTCTTGGAGGTTCCTTGGCTGAGCGTGAGGTGTTCGAACGAGAGCTTGAGAGATTGAGTGATTCACATGAAATTGATGAGAGAAAGAGAGTTGGAATGATGAAGGTTTTGAATTGATAGAAGATAGTGGCTGCCTAGGGGAGTTAAGACTCTACCTTAGGCTTTGGCCACTCTTTAATTCTTCAACTACTTAGAAATGAAGACATTACAAGCCTTAAATAGTCTAGGTCTCAAAGTGGACTAGGAGCCATTACACACATGGGTCCACACGTCCATAAAAGGAAACACACTTAAATAAATAGCAAAGGGGATAAAAGCCATAGGCTTGGTGGGTGGTGCGCGCCTTGATGCCTTGGAGTCGAAGCCGCGTGGCTTGATTGTCGTGGTATGGAGGCGTCAGCGCCATGACTAGTCCGAGGTGAGGCACGATAGTGATCTTGGCCCAAGGTCGGAATGCTCGCCTTGGCTTGGACTTGTGATGGATCGGTGGACTAGGCCCATGATGGCTTGGGCCATAGCTCGGTCTCAGGCCCTAGTCACCGGGCCTTGAATGCCCTTGTCGATGGGTGTGTGGCACTCATCACTCTCCCCTTCTTGAGGGAGAATTGTCCCCAATTCTTCATCATACTCCGGTGGCACATATGGAGACAAGTCAGCCACGTTGAAGGTGGGGTAGGCGTCATACTTCTCGGGAAGGTCAACTTCATAAGCATTGTCACCGAAGCGACGAAGGATGCGGAAAGGACCATCTCCCCTGTGGTTGAGCTTGGATTGGTGGTGAGCTTTGAACCTTTCCTTGTGCAAATGGACCCACACGAGGTCGCCCGGGGCAAAGACAACACGGCGCCGGCCTTTGTTGTTGTGGGACTCGTATTGGGCTGCACGGTGTTCAAGTTGAACCCGGGTCGGCTCGTGGAGCTCACGGATGAACTCGGCGCGCTTTGCTCCTTGTGGGTGCTTGGCAATGGCCAATGGATGGGGCACCATGTCCAACGGTGTGATGGGGTTCCGACCATAGACTACTTCGAATGGGGTGAGCTTGGTCGCCGAATGCATGGACCTATTGATGAGTACCAACCCAAGACGCCGGCGCATCAATGCCACGACACTCAAGCATCGACAATGCTTCGACTCCAAGGCATTTGTACGCACGTCTATATCCAATCCATTATGGCTTTTATCCCCGGCTTCGACTCCAAGTCATCAAGGCGCGCGACTCCAAGGCATCAAGGCACGCGACACAAAGGAAGGGCACCTGAGCCTGACCCGGCCCACCTGAGCCTGACCCGGCCGAGTCAGGGGCCGAGTTACGTCGACTGAGCCTGACCTGGCCAAGACCCGGCCGAGTTCCTGGCCGAGTCAGGGTTTGCCTTCCGTCTTGGCTTTCCTTTGTTATTTCCTTAGTGTGTTTCCCTTTGCTACTTATTTTAGTGTGTTTCCTTTTGTGGATGTGTGGACCCATTTGCATATGGGCTCCTAATCCCCTAGCAACCCTAGACTATTTAAGTATTGTCTTGTCTTCCTTTTCTCACTAGTTGAAGAATTAAAGAGTGGCAAAGCCTAAGGTTGAGTATATCTCCCTCTAGGCAGCCACTATCTTCTATCAACTCAAAACCTTCAACATTCAATCTCTCTTAATCTCATTCAACTCCACCAAAACAATCAAGCACTTGTTCTAGTTCTCAAGCTCAAGATCCAAGCCAAGAATCCTCTCTCCGAGAGGGTTCCTTGGCTTCCATTGGTTCGGCCACCCCAAGCTCAAGATCCATAGCCATTTCGTCCACCTCCCACCAAGAATACCTTGGAGTTGCCTTGGAATCAAGAAGGAAGGAGAAGAAGCCAAGCTTAGGCACGATCTAGCTTCACTTGGAAAGAAGAACTCCTTTAGGGGTTTTATTCTCATCAATTGGTATCAAGAGCCAAGTGCCCAAGCTAAGTCCTCTTCTCCCTTTAAAAATTTCGTTTTTATGGTTCTTTTCCATAGCTAGCATGTTCTCCTTTGTTGTTTCCATGGTTTCATGTGTTTTGCTCTGTCTTCCTTGCTAGCTAGAATTTTTTTTTTCTTGTTTCTTCTTGTTTTGTGTTGAGATTGCATGCTCAGTTTTCTCTTGTTTCCATGTCTTTTTTTCATGTTTCCATGCTATTTTTATGCTTAGATTAGTTGTCCCTAGCTCCCCTCCCAAAAACAGCCCAAAAACCCAAAAAAAAACTTTCCGGCGACCGGACCACCACCTCCGGCGACCGGACCACCGCGCCTGCCGCCTTACTGCCACCACCACCACCCCTACAGCCTCCACATTGCTGCCATGGCCGAAACCCTTCCCTTGTGTGTTTGCTTGTTCCATTTTTGAATTGTTGTCCTTGTGTGTACCTTGTCCTTGATGTACTTTGTCCTTTTGGGGGAGAGACCTTTCCCACCTTCTCTTGGTCCTTTTGTCCCCTTAGTCTATCTTGGGTAAAAGCCAAATTGTACCTATAAGATGATAGGTTAGTGGATGATGGGCAAGAAGCTTCTTAGTGGGTGCCACATGGGCCGAATTTGTTAGTGGTTGGGCACCTCTCTCTCACCTTCCTCCTAGCCTTGTCACACCCCTCAATTGGTGACTTGGCACGTCTAATCATCAAAAAAACTGAATACCCTTGTTGTCCCTCTCTACAAAAAAGTGTTGTGGTCCACTCCTTGAATTCAAACGCCATAACCTTAGGCTTGTTTCCCTTTGCACTAAAAAAAGCCAAGCTTATTACAAGAGGTCCAAACAAAAGGCAAAGGACCCAATAAAAAAAAAAAAAAAAGGACCGAAAATGAAGCAAAGTCAAGCAAAAGGGTGGGTCACACTTCTCACCTCACATTGGGCCACAACCCTTGGCGGGCTCTCTCGCCCTCACTTGGCAACTTGGGCCATTAAGCCCTTCTCTACGTATTCCTCTTGCCTTTGCCATTGTCAATTCGTCCCTTTGGGGCCCAGAGGGTAGTCGTTTTGCCTTCACCTTGACCTTGTCTTCCTATGTTGCACTTTGGCCTTTTATCCACTTAGCCTAAGGAATACAAGTTGACTTGGTTTGAAGGTGCATTGGTCACACTCCCAATTGGCAAGTACATATCATACCTTTCCTTGACAACCCTTGCATGAGCCATTGACTTGTCTTGCTTATGTCTTAGTCTCTTTTCTTTGATTGCCCTTTGCTTGCCCTAGACCTCACTTGTCTTGTTGTGTAGACATCATTGTGTGTGTTGTTTGTTTGTTTGATATTCCCTTCTTGCATTTCCCTTGTTTGTTTTATTTGGTCTTGTGCTATGTCTTACCACTTTCCTTGGAACATTTGATTGGCGTTTTCCTTTGGTTTTCCTAGGTGACGAGGCCATGGAATATCCGATGGATGATGAGTTCAATTATCTCCTCGAGAAAGCCATCGAGTTTGAACAATACCACCGCCCTCGACCTCGAGCTTCCTATGGTGTTCCCGGCCGCAGCTCCAAGCGCCCCTCAGCGCCTCATTCCATGCCACCAAGAGGAAGATATGACCGAATGCCATCCGGTTATCGGCATGCTCGAGCTCGGCCCCAATCGAACTGATACGGGGTAAGCCGTAGGATGGCCTGACCTTGGTGAACAACACACGAACAAGCAAAACAAGACAAGTCAGATTCGGTGGAAGAGAAAAGAACAAGAAAGAACAACAAGAAAATAGAAGAACGATGATGAACAAGAAGAAACCAAACACCCGGAATTAGAAACCCTTGATTCGGATGAATCAAGAACCTCTAACCCTAAAGTAGATGACCTCGTCTTCTACAACTCCACACAAGGAAGAACGGATCTTCAAAGCACGAAGAGGATATTTTGTGTCGATTTGGATCAACAACTCGAAAGCAATTGACAAACGCAACTCGACCAAAATCAGTTCGGATGAGCAACTCACGAAAAACCTCTCTTTGGGGAAGTTTCCAATTCAGAAAATAAGTTCTTACTAATGTGATTGCTGCTGAAATTAGAAAGAAAACAAGCTTAAATACCTACTAAGAGAACCGGCTCCTAAACCACTAAACTAATGCTAAACCGGAAATAAAGAGGAAAACCGAGTCTAAAAATGTCAATAGCCCACACGGCTGAAATATGCTAAAAAAAAGGAAAGTTTCTAATAGTGGAAGGTGTAGACAAACCCTACACTCAACCACTAGAAACCCTTGACACCGAGAAGGCCTTGGACGAGGCCGTTGGAACCTCCACCGGGACTTGATGTATGAGCTCGGCTAGCTCATCTTGGAGACGTCTAGCTTGGCTCCTTGTCATGGGCCCGGATGGTGGTTGGTGCAAGGATGGTCCTCCATCATCCTCCCCTTCTTGGAGAGGATCCGTCCACGGATCATGAAGCTTAGAATGGTTGACGTCCGGCTGGTGGTAGGGAGTCAAATCAGCCACGTTGAAGGTGCCACTCACACCATATGTGTCCGGGAGGTCTAGGACATAGGCGTTGTCACCGACGCGGCGCAGCACCTTGAATGGACCATCTCCTCTAGGTGCAATCTTGGACTTGCGCTGCTCCGGGAAGCGCTCCTTCCTCAAATGCACCCAAACGAGATCACCGGGCTGGAAAATCACTCGCTTGCGTCCCTTGTTAGCTCTAGCTGCATTCCGCTCCGCACATGCTTCCAGCTTCTCCTTAGTCCGTGCATGCAGCTCCTTGATGAACTCCACGTGCTTTCCTGCATCAAAACTTTCACGCTCCTTCATAGGAAAAGGAGCAAGATCAAGTGGAGTATTGGGGTTGATACCATAAACACATGCAAACGGAGACAATGAAGTAGAAGAATGGACTGTCCTATTGTAAGCAAACTCTACATGTGGTAGAGCTTCCTCCCAAGCCTTAAGGTTCTTCTTAAGAATGGCTCGTAGAAGGGTTGATAAAGTCCGATTAGTTACTTCGGTTTGGCCATCCGTTTGAGGATGACTAGAGGTAGAGAACAAGAGTCTCGTCCCTAGCTTTCCCCAAAGCGTCTTCCAAAAGTAACTAAGGAATTTAACATCCCGATCACTCACTATAGTACGGGGTACACCATGTAGCCTCACGACTTCCCTAAAGAAGAGATCAGCGACATTGGATGCATCATCCGTCTTATGGCAAGCAATGAAATGAGCCATCTTAGAGAAACGATCAACTACCACAAAGATAGAATCACGTCCCCTCTTAGTCCGGGGCAGCCCCACAATAAAGTCCATTGAGATGTCCTCCCAAGGGGCACTTGGGATGGGCAATGGGCTGTATAGGCCGTGAGGTTGCAACCTAGACTTGGCCTTTAGGCAATCCAAACACCTCTTAATAAGGTGCTCAACATCCCTAAGCATGTGGGGCCAAAAGAAATGTGCACATAGCATATGATACGTTTTGTCCCTTCCGAAGTGACCCATTAAACCACCCTTATGGGCTTCTTCAACGAGTAACATACGCAAGGAACAAATAGATATGCACACCTTTTCAGCCTTAAATAAGAATCCATCAAACAAGTAAAACTTGTCACATGAACCCTTATCTACACACGTCTTATAGATGGCACCAAAATCAGCATCTTCCACATACAACTCCTTTATATATGCAAATCCTAAGACCTTGGAGTCTAATGTGGTAAGCAAGGTGTATCTCCTAGATAGGGCATCGGCAACTACATTGTCCTTTCCCTTTTTGTATTTGATAACATAAGGGAAAGTCTCAATAAATTCCATCCACCTACCATGTCGTCTATCAAGTTTATCTTGGCTCTTGAAGTGCTTCAAGGACTCATGGTCCGTATGCAAGATAAACTCTCTAGGCCACAAGTAGTGTTGCCAAGTCTTAAGTACTCTAAATAGGGCAAAGAGTTCTTTGTCAGATGTAGAATAATTAAGACTAGCCCCTTTCAATTTCTCACTAAAGAAGGCTACGGGTTTACCTTCCTGCATAAGCACGCCTCCAATGCCAATCCCAGATGCATCACACTCCACCTCGAATGGCCTTGTGAAGTCGGGTAGTACTAGCAACAGAGCTTGCGTCAACCTCCATTTTAGGGCATTGAATGCCCTCTCTTGCGCCTCCTCCCATACAAACGCCGAGTGCTTCTTGGTCACCTCCGTCAAGGGGGCAGCGATTGTGCTGAAATCCTTCACGAACCGCCTATAGAAACTAGCTAGCCCATGGAAGCTCCGCACTTGGCTCACTGAGGTAGGCGTAGGCCACTCTTGAATCGCCTTTATCTTGCTCTCATCTACTTGAAGACCCTTGGAGCTCACTACAAAACCAAGAAAAGAAACATGATTAGTGCAGAATTCACATTCTTCTCATTGGCATATAAGCACGCACTACATAAAGTAGAGAGTACTTCCCTCAAATGTTGCTCATGCTCCTCTATAGACTTGCTGTATATTAGTATATCATCAAAATAAACAACAACAAATCTACCTATAAACTGCCTCAAAACATGGTTCATTAAACGCATGAAAGTACTAGGAGCGTTTGTCAAGCCAAAAGGCATGACAACCCACTCATACAAACCGAACTTTGTTTTGAAGGCCGTTTTCCATTCATCCCCCTCCTTCATCCTTATTTGATGGTAGCCGCTGCGGAGGTCTATCTTGGTGAAGACCGAGGCTCCATGCAGCTCATCTAGCATGTCATCGAGGCGGGGGATTGGATGCCGGTACTTGATTGTGATATTGTTGATCGCTCGGCAGTCCACGCACATCCTCCACGTGCCATCCTTCTTGGGCACTAATAGCACTGGCACGGCACAAGGGCTAAGGCTCTCACGCACATGGCCCTTGTCAAGCAACGCCTTTACTTGCTCTTGCACCTCTTGGGCCTCCTTGGGGTTCATCCTGTACGCCGGCCTGTTTGGAAGAGTAGCACCCGGTATTAGGTCAATTTGATGTTCAATACCTCTCATAGGGGGCAGTCCGGGTGGCATCTCCTCGGGGAACATGTCTTGGAACTCTTCTAGCAATGCTAAGATGTTCCTAGGCAGCGTAGACTTCAACTCTTCACTCAATAACCCGAGGCCCTTGCACAAGAGCATGAGGACGGCATCTTGTGGTAGGTGCTCCTCTCTCAACTCCTCCTTGGAAGCCATCAAAGCTTGAGACGTGGTCTTGGTCTTGGAGGTGCTCTCGGCCTTACTCCCCTTCTTAGCCTCAACCGACTTCTCTTGGTCCTTCTTCTTCTCAAAGGCTTCTGCTACCTGCAAAGGAGTCATTGGCTTAAGTATCACACTCTTACCATTATAATCAAAAGAATGACGATTAGTATAACCATCATGCTTTACTCTCCTATCAAACTGCCATGGGCGTCCTAACAAGATGTGACAAGCATTCATAGGGACCACATCACATAAAATAGTATCCACATAATGTCCTAGTGTTATGGTCACATTGACTTGTTTAGACACTTTTACCTCTCCACATTCATTCATCCAATGCAGTTTATAAGGCCTAGGGTGATGGAAGGTATGCAATTGCAATTTAGTAACTAATTCAGTGCTAGCAATGTTGCAACAACTACCCCCATCAATAATCATATTGCAAACCTTCCCCTTAACCAAGCATCTAGTATGAAATAAATTCTCTCTTTGGTTATCATCACAAGGGGTTGGTTGTACATGCAAAGTTCTCCTACAAACTAGAGATTCACCATGCTCAAACTCAATGCAATCCATTTCCTCATCTACATCATGCATAGGTTCATCAACAATAGTTGGACCTTGATCCTCACCCTCGGACTCAGATTCATAGAGTCCAAGATGGTTAATGACCAACGTTCGACTATTGGGGCAATCTTTCATCATATGCCCACGACCTTGACATTTAAAACATATAGTATCTCTAGCTCTAGAAGAAGGAGAAAAGGTCGAATTACTCCCCTGAGGGCCATTGGCCGATTGTAGTTGGCGGCTATTTGCTTGTGGCGGTGTCCCGGATGGTCCAACCTTCCTTGGTGCTTCTTGGCTCCTAGGGTGGCTCGTGGACTGAGCTTGATTCCTACCCATTGGTGCCGGTGGAAACGTCCTTGGCTGGTTTGGGGACCTCCATTGACTCGGCTGTCCACTAGGGTTCCTAGCCGCATGCCCTCCTTGATTCCTAGCTTTGAACTTCTGATTTTTCTCCACTTTTATAGCTAGGTGCAGCAGCTGGGTGCAATCTGTATAGGGGTACATATCCACTTCATTAGCAATATAAGGAGAAAGGATACGGAGATACCTCGCCATGGTAGATTCTTCATCCTCAATGACGTTGGCGCGGACCATAGCGGTTTGCATGGCGTTGTAGGCTTCTTCCACGCTCATGCTACCTTGCTTGAGGTTCTCCAACCTTTGTTTGAGCTCCCGGGAGTAATGTTGAGGGACGAACCGAGCCCTCATCAACACCCTCATTTGTTCCCACGTAGCTACCGGTGGGTCCAAAGCTCGTTGCCTCTCCTTCACCAAATTGTTCCACCAAGTTAGGGCGAAGCCACTAAACTCAATGGAAGCTAGCTGCACCTTCTTTGCTTCTATGAAGTTATGGCAACTCCAGATTTGCTCCACTTTCATCTCCCATTCCATGTAGGCGTCTGGATCACATCTCCCTTCGAAAGATGGCATCTTGATTTTGATTTTTCCTATGCCATCTTGCTCCAACTCTCTCCTTGGCTGGTTGCCTTGATAGCCCCGGTTTCCTCTAAATCGGTTCTGGGGTTCATAGTAGCCATAAGCATCTCCTTGGCCTTGGTAGCCACCGAATCTTTCACCTTGATTCCACATCTCTTCCTCATCAAACTCGTCCTCTCAAAGAGGGTCCTGAGGCTCATTGAAATGGTTAGCTACATAGGGCACCTCACGTGGAGGTGGTATTTCATTAGGATAGTTCGGAGCTACCCTATTCGGCCTTTCATGACTATGGATAAGGGGAGAAGTATTCCTTACCGGGGAGTTCCTCACGGTTCCCGTACCTTCTGCGCGTGCACGCCCAAGGGGCACCAAATTGGCTCCGGAAGGACCTCCATGTTCAGCATAAGCCCCCAAAGGCACGGTGGCTGGATTGGAAGGTGGCACTTCTTGTGGTTGGGAAGCTAGTATCACCGGGGGTGCTACGACTGGTTGGGGAGCCCTTTGAGTTGTCTCTAGGGCAGCCAACCGGTTGGTGATCACGGCCATGGAATCGGTGAGCTTTTGGAACAGCATTGCAACATCCGGATGCACCGGTGAGGGGCTCCTATTGTCCCGGTCACTTGAAGTATCATCTCCTGCCATCACACTTAACAAACTAACACGGAACTAGTGAAGGGTTAGAATCAATCAAAAACACTCACAAGTGTTTCTCTCGTGTGTTTCACTCTCCCTCGCTCAATCTCAACTAATTTTGTAGTGCAGCCGGTTGGGAAAGCCAAGAACCTCACGTGAGTTAATTGATTTCAAACAACACTTAATATCCAAGGCAAGTTAGATGCAAGGTGAAGTAGAAGAACGATCAACAAGGTTCACACAAAGGCACTTTATATTCTGAATTTTAGTGCACTTAACAAACACAAATGAGATCGAAAAAGAAGACTCAACGACTCAATTAAGAAAACCTCACAAGGGTGTAAATGCAAGGTAACTAATGGGACTCAACAAATTTACTCAAGAATACTAGCATGCACGCATGTAATGCAAGCTTGATATGGACAAAATAACAAGGAAAGTTTAAGAACTCAAGAGGACAAGTTGTTACCTTGATTCACCTTGGCTTGTGCTCGTGGAGATGGAAGGTTGATTGTAGAAACCGGTGTGATGATGAGAGGGACGTAGGCACAAGAGAAGGTGAGGCTAGGAATTAGGGTTTACCGGGCGCAGGTGCGGCGAGCTGCGAGGACACGGCGCGGCAACGGCGTGGACGCGGCAGATAGCACTTGGCGCGGCGCGGCATTGAGGACTTCGACTCCTTGCTCGTCCTTGAGAGCTTACACTTTAGACTATAATATATCCTAAGTATGAATGAAATACAAAGGAATAGACTAAGCTAGAAAAGAAATAAAATGCAACACTTGATCGTCTTCTTTTTTTTTGACGATTGATTTTTTTTTTTGACTATTCTGATATTCTTTTCTTGCTTTTTTTTTTTTAACAAAGAAATTCGAAATTCAAATTACAACTGAAATTGAATTAAAGAAAATAAAAGAAATACAACAGATAAGCTCTAAAGGAAAAAGGCCTTGATTTTAGGAGGTGGGAGCCGAAGTTGTGGTGGGAACTCCTTGGCACGCCTCTTTTGTAGGACTTGTAATCAGCCTTGAGGAGAGAGAGAGCCGAGTGGTTGAAGAATTCAATCCACACGCCACAATTGTAGGGTTACTGCCGTTAGGGTTTGTGGGCGTGGCTAGGGTTCCTTGGTGATCACGCCTTGGAGAATTAGGGTTAGGAATCCCTTTGTTGATGGCCTTGGAGAAGTCACCGGATGGAAAGGTGGAGGACGTGGATCTGATGTTGGTGTTGGAGGTGGTGGACGGTTGTTTGAAGTGGTGGTGGTGGTGACTAGCGGTGGTGTCTCCGGCAAGGATGAAGGCTGTTTTGTGGTGGTTTTGATGGTGATCGTCCAATCTTCTCAACACACACAACCGATCTCCACAATACTCACAATCCTATCTCCACAATACACAAACACAATTAGAATGGCAAGCAACAACACAAATCGACTCAACAAGAAACAAAGGAAAGGAAGAACTTCGGCTATGCAAGACACAACCGAAACTCAAGAACAACACTACCGAATTTCTGAAATCGGCAAGCACAATTGTTGACACCAAAACTCAGCTCTGATACCACTTTGATACGGGGTAAGCCGTAGGATGGCCCGACCTTGGTGAACAACACACGAACAAGCAAAACAAGACAAGTCAGATTCGGTGGAAGAGAAAAGAACAACAAAGAACAACAAGAAAATAGAAGAACGATGATGAACAAGAAGAAACCAAACACCCGGAATTAGAAACCCTTGATTCGGATGAATCAAGAACCTCCAACCCTAAAGTAGATGACCTCGTCTTCTACAACTCCACACAAGGAAGAACGGATCTTCAAAGCACGAAGAGGATATTTTGTGTCGATTTGGATCAACAACTCGAAAGCAATTGACAAACGCAACTCGACCAAAATCAGTTCGGATGAGCAACTCACGAAAAACCTCTCTTTGGGGAAGTTTCCAATTCAGAAAATAAGTTCTTACTAATGTGATTGCTGCTGAAATTAGAAAGAAAACAAGCTTAAATACCTACTAAGAGAACCGGCTCCTAAACCACTAAACTAATGCTAAACCGGAAATAAAGAGGAAAACCGAGTCTAAAAATGTCAATAGCCCACACGGCTGAAATATGCTAAAAAAAGGAAAGTTTCTAATAGTGGAAGGTGTAGACAAACCCTACACTCAACCACTAGAAACCCTTGACACCGAGAAGGCCTTGGACGAGGCCGTTGGAACCTCCACCGGGACTTGATGTATGAGCTCGGCTAGCTCATCTTGGAGACGTCTAGCTTGGCTCCTTGTCATGGGCCCGGATGGTGGTTGGTGCAAGGATGGTCCTCCATCACAACCCTTTATGTGCCTAGCCAAACCGAGGGCCATGGTGTAGGGGTGTCCTTCTACTCCTTCACCGGTTGCAACGACGGTGGTTCCGAGTTCTTAGCATGGGAGCGCCACACACGCTATGTCTTTGGCCGCTGGGATTATGATGCTCGCGAGGAGGTGCACATCGCCACTTGGTACTTCACCGACTATGCCCGCACGTGGTGGCCAAAGGTGCAAGAATGCATACGCCTCGGAGACTCCCCGCCCATCCAAACTTGGGCCCAACTCGTTTATGTCATGGCTCACCACTATGCCCCGAGGTCCATGCTAGCCAGCCCAAGTGCGTTTGAACGCGCCTTCCCGATGCTCAACCACCACATCTCCGACCATGAAGCCCACGGAGAGGCTACTATTGACGTGGTTGCGCCTTGGGAAGAGGTCCACAACAACGCTGCAATTGGCGCTCCTCAACATGCATTGGTCGCACCTCAGATAGTTTCGGTTGTGCCTTCTCGTTCTATGGCCGCGCCTCAGTTTGCCTTGGAAGAGCCTACATGCGCCTTGGTCGCACCTCAGGTACCCTTGCATGCGCCTCAGCCTCCTTTGGACGTGTTTGACATTGACTCGGGCGCGCCTCACATGGCCTCAGCCGCTCCTCACGACGCCTCATCCGCGCCACGCCATGACACCTTGCCCGAGCCCCATCGCGCCTTGTCCGAGCCCCAGCGCGCCTTGGCCGTGCCTCAACGCACCTCGGCTATGCCGTGCAGCGCCCCTGCTGCGCCTCAAGGATCCATGACCGCATCTGGGGGTGCCTTGGTTGCGCCTCAGTGGGTGCCTCGCCCTATCATCACTCGCAGCTCCATGAGCTCTTTGGCTATGCCTTGGGTGGATGACACACCTCTTGTTCCTTCTTGCTTGCCATTCTCACTCCAAGAGGAGGTCCATGCTATGGATGATGAGCCTTACAAGCCGCCAAGGCCAACTCTTAACCCCTACAACGGAGACGCTCCAATGTCCCCTATATTTAGGGAGGTACCTTCTTTTGTCTTTCCTTTTATGCCCTTGAGTGATACTTTACATGCGTGTCCATTTACACATTTGGATAGAGCTTTATTTATGAAGACACACTGTTTTGCATCTCGGACCACACATTCTTGTTTGCATTATAGTTCCATGTCTCACTTCATGCCGGCAAAGTTTTACTTCTTCCTTGTTATTTTCTACATGCCTAAGTATGACAATTGTTTGACTTGTTGCATCATGAAGCATATACTTAGGCTTAGGAAATTGAGGAATAGGCATAAAGAAATTGAGCCTTCTTAGCTTAATAATCAAAGAATTTTATTTATTATTTAAATTAAAAAATTTAAAAAAGAAACTAAAATAAAAATTTCTGATTCAAATTCTTTATCTTTAAAATATAAATATAAAAGAATAGAAAAAAATCCCATAGATATCGAAAAAAACATATGGAAATAAATTGCGTCCAATAGGATTTGAACCTATACCAAAGGTTTAGAAGACCTCTGTCCTATCCATTAGACAATGGACGCTTCTCATTACGACTTTTCTTTACTAAAATTAATGCATTAAAAAAAATGGAGCGGGTAGCGGGAATCGAACCCGCATCGTTAGCTTGGAAGGGGATGCCACTACTCTTGCACATGACCTTACACTTCCTATGGCATATACCTCTCATGTTATTGCATGTAGTGCCTTAGGCAATACAAAAGGCTTGATTGTTATACCCTTGGATTTGGCATACTCATGTTTGCTTCATAGCTCCCCATCCTTGTTGCATGAGATGTATTCACTTCATTCCTTTCCTCTCCTAGTGACGTATGTTGTGTGTTTTGCATATTCCATCCTTCAGACGCGTCATGTGTTGAGTATGCGTACCCCATACCATGATAATGCCCTTATTATGCGTCTTTGCCATGTTGATTTTTGGGCCTATTATGGGGGTACGGGCTGCCATCTCTCCTCCTTGTCCTTGAGTATGCCTAGATCTTCCCCAAGGTTTTCTTTGCAAAAGCTTTGTCATGTTGTTTGGGGACCTTTGAGGATTATACCTAGAGCGCTTCCTTGGAACCCCTTACCCATGGAGTATCATGTTGATTATGGACCTTTATGGACTGACCATACATCCCTTCCTAGGCACCTCATGCATAAGGTATTTCAGGTTGACACGGAGCCTTTGAGGATAGCCGCGCACCTAGCCTCCTTAGGGACCCTTTCGTTAGGACCTCACCTTAGCTTGTCTCTTGGTTGGTGGCCCCGTGCTTGGGTGTTTGTCCCATTGATTTGTCCTAGGTATCGCCCTCCTGACCCTAGCATTCTTGTATTCTCTTATACCGGAACTTGGGTGGTTGTGTATCTCACCCTTGTAGTCGGGTGGCCAACTCCTAAGAAGGGGAGAGATTCTCTTTGGGTGCTACTAGTTCATCTCTCCCACATGGCCAACCCCCTAACTTGTAGGATCTCACACTTTTCCTTGAGGATGGCCACTATTTTCCTTTTCCACATTTGGCCACCGGACCTAAGCCCTCCCATCACCTACCCCATTAGGGTTGCGCATGAACCGACCCTATCTCCTTGTTGGACCGTGCCTCGGGCCCTTCGTAGAGCCACCCCGGGGAGTAGGATATTCTCACATTTTGTTGTTGAGTTGCTTTGTTGTAGGACCATGTCGGCGGCAACCTTGCTTAGGGCCTTTTTGACGTCTCCTTGGAGTACACCTGCCATGGCGTTGGGAGCTCTTCCAAGCCGTCTTATGGATGCCTACTTGCCTTACGTGCCTCCGGTCCCCGATGATCGAATTGAGGACAATTCTCCTTCAAGAAGGGGAGAGTGATGAGTACCAACCCAAGACGCCGGCGCATCAATGCCACGACACTCAAGCATCGACAATGCTTCGACTCCAAGGCATTTGTGCGCACGTCTATATCCAAGCCATTATGGCTTTTATCCCCGGCTTCGACTCCAAGGCATCAAGGCGCGCGACACAAAGGAAGGGCACCTGAGCCTGACCCGGCCCACCTGAGCATGACCCGGCCGAGTCAGGGGCCGAGTTACGTCGACTGAGCCTGACCTGGCCAAGACCCGGCCGAGTTCCTGGCCGAGTCAGGGTTTGCCTTCCGCCTTGGCTTTCCTTTGTTATTTCCTTAGTGTGTTTCCCTTTGCTACTTATTTTAGTGTGTTTCCTTTTGTGGATGTGTGGACCCATTTGCATATGGGCTCCTAATCCCCTAGTAACCCTAGACTATTTAAGTATTGTCTTGTCTTCCCTTTCTCACTAGTTGAAGAATTAAAGAGTGGCAAAACCTAAGGTTGAGTATATCTCCCTCTAGGCAGCCACTATCTTCTATCAACTCAAAACCTTCAACATTCAATCTCTCTTAATCTCATTCAACTCCACCAAAACAATCAAGCACTTGTTCTAGTTCTCAAGCTCAAGATCCAAGCCAAGAATCCTCTCTCCGAGAGGGTTCCTTGGTTTCCATTGGTTCAGCCACCCCAAGCTCAAGATCCATAGCCATTTCATCCATCTCCCACCAAGAATACCTTGGAGTTGCCTTGGAATCAAGAAGGAAGGAGAAGAAGCCCTAGCCTAGGCACGATCTAGCTTCACTTGGGAAGAAGAACTCCTTTGGGGGTTTGATTCTCATCACCTATTATACACAAACTCAACATAGGAAAGTAAGTCCTCCCACTTGCGTGGGTTGGCCCTAAGGACGGCTCGAAGCAAGGATCCCAAGGTGCGGTTGGTGACCTCTGTTTGCCCATCCATTTAGGGGTGGCAACTAGTAGAGAATAAAAGGTTGGTGCCTAGCTTGCCCCACAAAGTCCTCCAAAAATGTCCCACAAACTTAGGGTCCCGGTCCGACACTATGGTTCTAGGGATTCCATGCAACTTAACCACATGATCAAAGAAGAGGGAAGCAATTTCCGAAGCATTGTTGGTGGTCTTACAAGAGATAAAGTGAGCCATCTTGGAGAATCTATCAACCACCACAAATATGGAATCCCTCCCCTTCTTAGAAGTTGGCAACCCGATTATGAAGTCCATGGAAATATCCTCCCAAGGGGCCGATGGAATGGGTAATGGGGTGTAAAGGCCATGGGGTTGGGTCCTAGAGTTGGCATGATGACAAGTAATGCAAGCCTTGCAAAACATGGACACATGATGGGCCATTTTGGGCCAAAATAAGTGCTCTCTAAGGGTTGCGAGTGTCTTAGCCACACCAAAGTGACCACGACCCTTGTGGGCTTCCTAATCAAAAGTTATGATGCGATTCTTGGTGGACCCCACAGGCCATGGACTCACCTGGGTCCTGTGGGCTGTCAACCACCCAGCCAGTCCCTCAATCGGAGAACGCCAACTGGTGAGGCCTAGCCCAACCAAGAACGCCATGGGCTGCAGTCCATACACCCCAACCTGCAAGGGCCCGTTAAGGCTCGTAGTGTAGTTGGTTGGCATATCTTCCATGGAGTTGGGGATATGTCAAAGGTCAGGGGTTCGATCCCCCCTGACAACATCCTGCAAGCAAGCCTTAACGGGCCCTTGCAGGTTGGGGTGTATGGGCTGCAGCCCATGGCGTTCTTGGTTGGGCTAGGCCTCGCCAGCTGGCGTTCTCCGATTGAGGGACTGGCTGGGTGGTTGACAGCCCACAGGACCCAGGTGAGTCCATGGCCTGTGGGGTCCACCAAGAATCGCATCATAAAAGTGCACTTTTATGATGCGATTCTTGGTGGACCCCACAGGCCATGGACTCACCTGGGTCCTGTGGGCTGTCAACCACCCAGCCAGTCCCTCAATCGGAGAACGCCAGCTGGCGAGGCCTAGCCCAACCAAGAACGCCATGGGCTGCAGCCCATACACCCCAACCTGCAAGGGCCCGTTAAGGCTTGCTTGCAGGATGTTGTCAGGGGGGATCGAACCCCTGACCTTTGACATATCCCCAACTCCATGGAAGATATGCCAACCAACTACACTGCCCATGGCGTTCTTGGTTGGGCTAGGCCTCGCCAGCCGGCGTGCTCCGACTGAGGGACTGGCTAGGTGGTTGACAGCCCACAGGACCCAGGTGAGTCCATGGCCTGTGGGGTCCACCAAGAATCGCATCATAAAAGTGCACTTTTATGATGCGATTCTTGGTGGACCCCAAAGGCCATGGACTCACCTGGGTCCTGTGGGCTGTCAACCACCCAGCCAGTCCCTCAGTCGGAGCACGCCGGCTGACGAGGCCTAGCCCAACCAAGAACGCCATGGGCTGCAGCCCATACACCCCAACCTGTAAGGGCCTATTAGGCTTTAATTGCAGGATGTTGCCAGGGGGGATCGAACCCCTGACCTTTGACATATTCCCAATTCCAGGGGAGATATGCCAACCAACTACACTGCAGTGTAGTTGGTGATATGATGGGCATTCCACTGCCCTCATATCAAAGGGTCGGGGGTTCGAGTCCCCCTACCAACATCCTGGAGGATTAACAAGCGCAAGCCTCCCTCCAGGTTGGGGTGCAGGGGCTGCAGCCCTGCTCTGTGATCAGGGCGCCAGCGGTCAGACCACCGATTGAGGCAGACCGTGGGCTGGGCCGCTGGGTCAGACCGCCGATCGGGGCAGACCATGGGAAGGCGGACCTAGGTGGGCTCAGATCACATCATAAAAGTGCACTTTTATGATGCGATTCTTGGTGGACCCCACAGGCCATGGACTCACCTGGGTCCTGTGGGCTGTCAACCACCCAGCCAGTCCCTCAGTCGGAGCACGCCGGCTGGCGAGGCCTAGCCCAACCAAGAACGCCATGGGCTGCAACCCATACACCCCAACCTGCAAGGGCCTATTAGGCTTTAATTGCAGGATGTTACCAGGGGGGATCGAACCCCTGACCTTTGACATATTCCCAATTCCATGGGAGATATGCCAACCAATTGAGCTGCAGTATAATTGGTTGGCATATCTCCCATGGAATTGGGAATATGTCAAAGGTCAGGGGTTCGATCCCCCCTAGCAACATCCTGCAATTAAAGCCTAATAGGCCCTTGCATGTTGGGGTGTATGGGCTGCAGCCCATGGCGTTCTTGGTTGGACTAGGCCTCGCCAGCCGGCGTGCTCCGACTGAGGGACTGGCTGGGTGGTTGACAGCCCACAGGACCCAGGTGAGTCCATGGCCTGTGGGGTCCACCAAGAATCGCATAAAGTTGCCTAATGGAAGAACTAGGGATGCACAACTTTTCCGCTCCGTATAGGTAGCCCTCATCCAAGAAATAACTCTCAAACTCTCCCCTACGGGAACATTCCTCAACAATATGGCTAAAGAAAGGGTCTTGAGCATATAATGATTTAAGCATAGAAAAACCCAAAACTTTAGCATCAAGATGAGCAAGAAAGAGGTACCTTCGGGAGAGAGCATCGGCCACCACATTGTCTTGACCCTTCTTGTGCTGCACATAGGGAAAAGTCTCCATGAACTCCACCCATCTAGCATGCCTTCGACCAAGGTGAGCTTGGCTCTTCAAGTAAGCAAGAGCCTCGTGGTCGGAGTGGATGATGAATTCCTTTGGCCACAAATAATGTTGCCAAGTATTGAGCACCCGGATCAAGGCGTAGAGCTCCTTGTCATAGGTGGGGTAGTTGAGTGCCGCCCCCAAAAGTTTCTCACTAAAGTAGGCTATGGGGCGGAGGTCTTGGAGAAGCACCCCTCCTATGCCAATGTTGGAGGCGTCACATTCTACCTCAATGAATTTCGCAAATTCGGGAAGTTGGAGAAGCGGGGCATGGCAAAAACGATCCTTGAGCAAGTTGAAAGCGGCCTCATGCTTGTCTTGCCAACCAACCTCGGCACCTTTCTTGGTAAACTCATGCAACGGGGCTGCGATGGTACTAAAGTCACGAACAAAACACCTATAGAACCCGGCAAGACCAAGGAACGATCTCACCATGGTTGCGGTTGTGGGGCGTGGCGATTCCATGATCGCCCGGACCTTCTCTTCATCAACACACAGCCCCTCTTTGCCCACCACATAGCCAAGGAAGGTGGTCGAGGGGGAACAAAAGGTGCACTTCGCAAGGTTGGCATAGAGCTTCTCCTTGCGTAGGCATTCAAAAACAGCCCTCAAATGCATCGTGTGATCTTCCAAGGTCTTGCTATAGATGAGGATGTCATCAAAATAGACCACCACGAACTTCCCTAAGTAGGCCCTCAAGACATGGTTCATGAGGTGCATAAAGGTGCTAGGGGCGTTGGAGAGCCCAAATGGTATGACAAGCCACTCATATAGGCCATACTTTGTCTTGAAAGCGGTCTTCCACTCATCCCCCCTCTCTCATACGGATTTGATGATAGCCACTTTTGAGATCCACCTTTGAGAAGAAGATGGCACCATGGAGTTCATCAAGCATATCATCCAACCTTGGAATGGGGTGCCGGTACTTGATGGTGATTTGGTTGATGGCCCGGCAATCCACACACATCCGCCACGAACCATCCTTATTGGGGACAAGTAGCACCGGGACCGTGCATGGACTTAGGCTCTCTCGGACATGGCCCTTGTCCATGAGCGCTTGAACTTGCATTTGTAGCTCGGTAGTCTCCTCGGGGCTAGCTCGGTAAGCCGCTCGGTTGGGAAGGGATGCGCCCGGCACAAAATCAATTTGGTGCTCAATGCCGCGCACCAGGGGCAGCCCATCCGGGATCTCATCCGGCGTAACATCGGCAAACTCTTTCAACAAGGCCGAGATGCAAGGAGGCACGGCGGTGGCTGCGGCCGTGCTGGTAAGGCAATGTTTGGGCACAAGAAGGAAGCACGGGCGGCAGCCTTGGAGCACCGGAGCTAGGTGGCGGTGCCGAGCCAAAAGGAGGCGTTGCTCACACCGTCCTTGGAGAGTGGTCGGGCTGCCAAGCTTGGCCGAGGGTGGTGCCGCTGACTCGGGCACCGCGTTGGGGTTGGCGGGGGCCATACCGGTGATGAATGCGCCGGCTGCGGGGCTCTCACCCTTGCCCGGGCGTTGAGGCACCGGGGTAGAAGGAACTAGAGGGACCGACTGTCTTGGCGTCGAGCTTGTGGAGGCGCGGCCACGGGCAGAGGGCGCGGCCGACGGTGTCGGGCCCTTGGGCGTCTCAACGGCCTTGAGGCGATTTTGCTCTACTTGGTCCTCTAGGATTTCCCGGGGGGTCATGGGCAATAGGGTGATCCGCTTCCCGCCGTGGACAAACACGAAGGTATTGAGGAAACCATCATGGATCACCTTTCGGTCAAATTGCCAAGGCCTATCTAGCAAAAGGTGAGTGGCATCCATAGAAATAACATCACAAAGAATTTTATCAACATAATGCCCAATAGAGAAAGTGATGTGGCATTGCCTTGATACCACATCACCTTTACCTTCGGAAAGCCATTGAAGGCTATAGGGTTGAGGGTGGGGAGTGGTGTTGAGGTTGAAATGCTTGACCACCCTCTCGTTGACAATGTTGGCACAAGATCCTCCATCAATGATCATGCTCAAAGACGTGGAGCCCATGAGACACCTCATATAGAAGAGGTTCTCCCTTTGATCACGGATGTCAACCTCCCTTGCCGAAAGAACTCGGCGGGCCACGAGGCCAAGGGGTGTCCCGGCGCCATGCTCCAAAGGTGCACAATCGAACTCTTCATAGGGAGCCTCCTCGGTGGCCACAACGTCGTCTTCATCTGGGCCCTCATCATCATCCTCAAAGGACTCGTATCCACCTTGGGAGGTGAACAAGATGCACTTGTTGTTCGGGCAATCCCTTTGAAGATGTCCACGGCCACCACACTTGAAACATGTCCGATCACTTGAGCGCTCGGTGGAGGGCACTTGGGGGCGAGCGGCTGCATGGGGGCCGCAAGGTGGGGCGGCGAAACGCATGGCACCGGTTGAGGCGGCAGTGGCTGCGGCGGGGCTGGCACGGGGCGGCGTGACTGAGTTGGCGGTCGGAGGTGGCCCGCTTGAGGAGCTCGGAGCAAGCGGGGCCCTAGGCACTTGGGTGCGTGCCCATGAGGCTCACCTCTTCCTTTGGAGTTGGGTATAGATCTCCATGGCGGTATGAGTAAGAGCGTTGATATCTCGGATGGGGAGCAAGACCAAGGGCTCCCAGATCTCAACATCAAGACCGCGGAGGAACATGGCTCGGAGGGAGGCGAGGGTGGTGGACATGTCGGCATTGTGGATGAGCTCTTCAAGCTCGGCAAAGAACTCAAGCGGTGTGCGGGAGCCTTGGCGGGCAAGGGCAATTTGAAGGCGCATGTGTTCAAGGTAGTCCTCCGGGACATACCGCTTGATCATAACATAGACAAGTTGATTCCAAGACTCAAGTTCACAAGGATCTATTTCGAATCACACAACTCGGCCAAGGAACCTCCAAGAGAGGTTCCCTTGGCATCCCTCCAGCCCACATCTCCCCACGGTGACTCCCTTGGTGGTTTATCCCTCCTCCCAGCTGTGAACACCCCTTGAGCTCCATGTGCTCAAGGTAGTCCTCCAAGGAAGTAGCTTTCAAACACTCTATCCCACACTAGACTGCCAAGAGACAATTTTGGCACTTTCCTCAACTACCTAAGACAACCAAAAGGAGGAAGAGAGAAAGGAAGTTGGTCCTTTACCTAAAATGTTCAAATCACATGCACAAGCTAATGGGGTCAAAGTAGCAACCAAGGGTATGGCCGGCAGTGGAGGGAGCCGTGGTGGTGGGTTGGGTGTGGCTTGGTGGTGGGGGAAGTCGCCGGAAAGTGGATTTTGGTGTGTTTTTGAGGCTGTTTTTTGGGGGGTTTGGGTGGGTCAATCTAGGCATGCAAAATACTCACTAAACTATCAAACTATGAAGCAAACTAAGCTAGAAACCAAGGAAAACTGAAAAAGAACAACGCATGCTAGACATGAAAAACAAGACAAAGATTCAAGTGAACAAGAGAAATTCTAAGCCTGGAACATGCTCAACAAGAATAAACAAGGAATTTCGTGCAAGGCCAAGAAACTAAGCATGAAAAACTGAATATGACAACCCACACAAGACATGAAAAGCAAGAAAAAGAAAAAAATCAAGCTAACAAGAGAGATGCTATGCCTAGAACATGCTCACCATGAAAACAACAAGGGTTTTAATGTAAGCTAGGAAACTAAGCATAAGAAATCCGAATTTGAAGAAGGGGAAAGGAAACTTAGCTTGGCTTTGACTCTTGATACCAATTGATGAGAATCAAACTCCCAAAGGAGTTCTTCTTCCCAAGTGAAGCTAGATCGTGCCTAAGTTAGGGCTTCTTCTCCTTCCTTGAGCTTGAATGGTCTCCAATGGCCTTTGGAAAGGGTGTCTCGGCCGTGGGTGAGGTGAGTCTCCAAGGGAATGCCGAGAAGAGATGTGGGCTGCAGGGGTGCCAAGGGAACCTCTCTTGGAGGTTCCTTGGCCGAGCTTGAGGTGTTCGAACGAGAGCTTGAGAGATTGAGTGATTCACACGAGATTGATGAGAGAAAGAGAGTTAGAATGATGAAGGTTTTGAGTTGATAGAAGATAGTGGCTGCCTAGGGGAGTTAAGACTCTACCTTAGGCTTTGGCCACTCTTTAATTCTTCAACTACTTAGAAATGAAGACATTACAAGACTTAAATAGTCTAGGTCTCAAAGTGGACTAGGAGCCATTACACACATGGGTCCACACATCCATAAAAGGAAACACACTTAAATAAATAGCAAAGGGGATAAAAGCCATAGGCTTGGTGGGTGGCGCGCGCCTTGATGCCTTGGAGTCGAAGCCGCGTGGCATGGAGGCGTCGGCGCCATGACTAGTCCGAGGTGAGGCACGATAGTGATCTTGGCCCAAGGTCGGAATGCTCGCCTTGGCTTGGACTTGTGATGGATTGGTGGACTAGGCCCATGATGGCTTGGGCCATAGCTCGGTCTCGGGCCCTAGTCACCGGGCCTTGAATGCCCTTGTCGATGGGTGTGTGGCACTCATCACCACACGTCAAGATTGTGAACAACATCTCCGAGGGTTCGGAAATATGCGGAACATCCGTCTCCACCGCCAAACATAAGGCCAAGGAAACAAGCTTCGACAAGCCGCTGGCCGTCACCAAAAAGGGTTCAGATAACATGCCCATCACGTTTGACGAGTCTGGCGACATCATCGCTGAGCATCGGGATAGTCTCGTCATATCACCCACAATTGGCAACTGCCTAGTGAGACGCGACCTAGTAGACAATGGCAGCTCCGCCAACCTGGTGTTGATTAAAGACATGCACAGCCTCGGCTTAAACCAAGATGATATCATAAAGAAGTCCACTCCTTTGGTGGGGTTTAGCATAGAAGTAAGCAATTCACTAGGGGAAATCACGATGACGACTTATGCAAGTGGGGTGAACCTTCAAGTCAAGTTTTTGATCATGGATTGTCCATCACCATTCAACGTCATCCCGGGACGACCATGGATACACGGGATGAAAGCAATCCCCTCCATGTCCCATCAAACCATCAAGTTCCCAACCAAGTGGGGGTACTAGAGATAAAAGGAGAACAAAGGCTGGCAAAGGAATGTTATAGAATCTCCTTGAAACCAACGGTCACAAAGAAATAACAAAAATGATAGACAACATACCAATTAGCGGACTGTAAGGCGTTGACACATAACGCCAAACCAGATCCCCTTGAACTCGATGAGGTGATCATGGATCCGAGCAAGCCTGATCACGTTGTGAAGATAAGCTCTGACATTCCCTGTGAAATCAGGAGTGAATTAGTCGATTTCTTGCATTCCCACACAAAAATGCTTCTCTTGGACTCATGAAGACATGATAGGAATTAGACCCAACGTGATTGCGCATCATTCTCCCCTTCTTGGAAAAGATCCGACCTCGAATCAAGCATGTTCATGTCTTCGTCTTCCTTCCGCAAGGGGTGAACCAATTCAACCACATGTAGGGTGTCTTGATCTCCTGGCTCAAAGCGCACTTCTCCGGACTCCAACTTTGAGTAGATCACATGCCTCACTTCTTGGCGTGGAATCAAAGCACAAGAAATTTCATACAACTCCACAACTTGGTCAATAAAAGGGTTAGTCACATAAGGTGCATTATGGAGTTTAGGGCATGCCATGAATTCAGTTTTGTTAGAGGGCTTAGGCATAACAACAATGACAAAATAAGGCCCTCTAGCATGTGCACACAATTGTAAGAATTTAAGCATAACTCTTCCAATCACTACATGATATCCAAGCATGCATGCAAACATTATTCCACTCTTCTTCCTAGCCCTATGTACATGCTTAGCGATGCAAGGATCAATATAACACACATGTATGGACATAATGATCATATTGTAAACAAGATGCTTTTCACAAGACATGTATTGTGCTAAAGAACTTTGGTGCACACAATAATATCTAGTTTTACATGCAAGGACAGAATTTTTCATGTGTATTGTCCTATATGGAATGACATGCTCATTTTCAAACTCAAGAGATGGAATTAAAAAGGTGGAGATAAGAGGTACTTCCCTTGCATTAGTCTTCATTGGCACATTCTTCTTCTCTTGATTGAAAATTGGTTTCTTGGACCGCTCAACATCCTTAGCTTCAACATCTTCTTGGAGTAGGAAAGGCAAGCTTGAAGGAACCATGTGAGTCCGGTCCGTCCATGGAGTAGCCAAGGATTTGAATGAACTACGCACAATGATGGGCAATCGATTGCCTCTTGTAGTAGGTGCTTCAATTTCCTCCTCCTTTCTTCTTGGCTTGAACTCCTCTTCCATTAGAGTGGGAAGTTGATTTGATTTGTCCTTGAGCTCTTCATCACTCCCTTTGGCCACATTAGGAGTCACGGCTGGTGGCCTTAGGCTTGGCGGGGAGGGGCTTGGCTGAGCACTCCTCCTTGGCTCTCCTTGCTCCATAGGAGGATGATAGCCTCGGTTTTGGCTACCACTTGAACTTCTTCCTCCTTGGGTCCTAGCCTTTGTTTTTCTCTCAACTTTGATGGCTAAGGGCATCGATTGTGTGTGGTGTCGAGGCACAAAGCGAGCTCTCATCAAGGCCTTCATTTGATTCCAAGTTATCACGGGTGCATCTAAGGTTCTTCTCCTTTCTTTCACAAGATTATTCCACCATGTTAGTGCATAACCATTGAATTTAAGGGTGGCGAGTTGTACCTTTTGATGCTCGGGGAAGTCGTGGAAACTCCATATTTGTTCCATCTTGGCCTCCCATTCCATGTAGACATATGAATCACATTGACCTTCAAAAGATGGAATCTTCACCTTGACCTTGCCAACGCCATTTTGCTTTTGCTCTTGGCCTGTCATTGCTTTGTAGCCTCGATGTGACTCATGCTCCCATTTTTCATCTTCTAACTCCTCTTCACAGACATGCCTTGGCTTCTCATGATAGGCACGCCTTGGCTCCCTTAGAGATTCCTGAAATCCATTCAAAGGGTTAGGAGCATAATATTTATCTCTACACCGGGGGAAGTTGGTGGCTATGGGCACTCGGCGCGTCTCTTGGGACACGACAATAGAGGGGCTTCCCGGCTCAGTTTGGGTGCCAAGAGGCACGGCTGCAGCCTTGGGCACTCTTATCTCCAATGCTACCATTCGATTAGACAAGATAGCAATGTTGTCCGACATGGCCTTGAGCATGTTGAACAACTCGGGTGCCATTGGTTTGGGCCCTCCATTTGATGGGCTATCTATATGAGACATGATCAACAAACTCCAAGAAAACAAGTTAGGGTTAGTGAAATCAAAAACAACCTCACAAGTGTTTGCACTCGTGTGTTTGATCACTCACTCTCTTGTTGATGTCGATGCAAGCTTTTGGAAGGTAAAGTTGCCTTGAGAAGGTCAAAAACTTCAAATAAGACTTGGTGAACTTAGACAACACTTAACCAATAAAGACAAGCTCTTGGATTTCGAATGATAGGATCAAGAAGACACACTCATAAGACAACAAGAAGGAAAACACAACAAAGACTCCAATGAAGACACAAGGAATTGTGTTTAGGAAATTCAATCATGCAATGTCATACCTAGCTTGTTTTTACCAATACTCATGAACTCATAAACAAGTTGCCAAAGGATTAAAATGAGTGGTAAGATGGTAGGCAATCAAGCTTGAGGTTCAAGAATAAGGTTCAAGGCAAACCGGGAATTCGGAACACAACTCGGTTCAAGACTCGGCCGAGTGAGGGGCCGAGTTCTTCACTGTTTTTGGTGATCAAAATCACTTGCAATTGGAGCTTAGATCACTTGGTGATAGCAACATAACATCAAGAACACACAAAGTCTTCATACAAGAACAAGAAATAAAACAAGAACAAGCCTTTTTTTTTCTTTTTTTTGGCTTTTGTTTTTCTTTTTCTTTTCTTTTCTGATATTCTATTATTTTTTTTGATGGAAAAACGTGCACAACTAAACTAGTACAATAGAAATATAATATGACTTGCTTCCTATTTGACTTTTGAAGCAAAAAGATGATATGGAGCAAATCACAAATTTTCTTGCTTCTTTCCTTGATGTCACACGTGCAATACCATAAATAGATGATACAAATAGTGTTGGTCTTCACTTTCTTTTGACTTTCAAAGCCACTTAGATGATAGGACTAATAGTACCTAGGATAGTACAAGGGTAGGTGGGATTTTGGGGTATGGTACAAGCTGATTTTTAGGGATAAAGTAAGGGAGTTGGTGAGGGTTTTTGGGGGCTGAAATGATGGTCTTTGGAGGCTGAAATTTCGGTGGTGGTTGAGTGGTGGCTGAAGGGTGGTGGTAGTGGTGGTTTGTTGGTGGCAACAAAGAGGTGGCAACAAATTCACAAGACACAAGCATAAGCAACAACAAACCAAACACAACAAAGCATGAAGAACATGAAGAACTTGAAGAACACAAAGAAGAACACAAAGAAGAAAAATGGCAAGAAAGACTCAAAAAGAGCTAACCAAAGGTGGTGGCTCAGTTGAGTGGTGGTGGCTCGGCGTCAACGAGCTCTGATACCAATTTGATGTGGGGATTAGCCGCGAGTGGCCCGATCTAGACGCCAAGAGACTCGATTGAAGGTGTAGATAGAAAAGAGACAACAAGAACACCAAGAACAACAAGAACAAGTTAGCAAATGATAGGAAACAAAGAAATAAACAAGGATATAGGAACAACCGGAAGATGCAATGGAGAGACCCTTGGCAAACAATGTCGCCAATAACCAACCCAATGTGCACAAACGACCTTTCCTTCTACAATCTCCCACAACGATGGACGTGTCCAAAGAACAAGAGAAGGAGGCGAGTGAAGCCTTGGAGCACCAAGATCATAGACCAAATTGACACAACGCAAGAGCAACCTAGCAAGTTCGAATCAACACCTTGAGAAACACTCCCATGGAGCTCTCATCTTTCATATGCTTAAAGCAAAGTTCATGGCTGAAAAAGTTCTCTTACAAAGCAAGCAAAAGAGGTCTTAAATACCCTAGGAGTCGGCCCACACAAGCCCAACAAGACAACAATACAAAAGGGGGTAAAATAGGACAAACTCGGCCAAACAAGGCCCTGACCCGGCCGAGTTTGTGACCGAGTTAGGCTCGGTATTGGCTAATTGAGGACAACTCGGCCTGGACCCGGCCGAGTTATGGGCCGAGTCAGGCCATGGCTTGGCTTCTCTGAGAGGAACTCGGCCTGGACCCGGCCGAGTTGTGGGCCGAGTCAGGGCCAAGTCTTGGTTGGCTTCTCTGGGCGCAACTCGGCCTGGACCCGGCCGAGTTTGGTGGCTTGGGCCGAGTCAGGGCCCTCCAACTCTTGAGGTCTTCGTTCGTCTTGGCGTGGCTTGGCTTGAAAGGTCACCAACGTCCTTAGCTTCGGCTCAGTGAAGTCTTCAACTAGGGCGGGCTCCCTTGAGACATAATGGCTAGCCAAGTTCTCGAACTCTTCTTGCATGAGCTTGGCTTGAGCCCTTGTGAGCGGACCACCTCCTCTTATGGGAACCTTGGGTGTAGTCTTGGATGCTCCCGCATCAGAAGGATGACAACAAAGTTGTTCAATATTGTAATTCAAATTCAAGCTACCCAAAACAAGAGACCAACAAGGCCTTAAATATGTTCCAAGAAAACTAGAAAGTAACTAACTTGCAATAAAAGAAAAACTTAAAATATGTCCAGAAATAACCGTTCCACTAATTAAGAACTTTCATTGATTGCCCTCGGTTGACATGTCTTCGAGATGGGGCCCAATAGAGCTCGCCCATAACAGAGGTGGTTTGGTGGGGGATGCCAACTCTTGCGCCCGGCCGCCTTTGCTTGCCCTCGGTTGACCTTGAGCTTGACAATGCCTTGGATGGGATTTGGAATCACATCATCCTCCCCTTCTTGAGGAAGATTCGACCCCGAATCTGCATAAGATCTTCTTGCAAACACATAAAACCCTAGGCGCTCAAACCACCCTACATAATCACTCTCTTGTAGCCAATGCGTAAGTGCACTAACCCGCCCATGATGCATGAAAACAAACGTGAGGGGACTCCCCTTCTTAATTCGCAACTTATCCTTCATACCCAAACATGAGAAGAAAATGCCCGAGTACCCTCCCAATACATGTTGCATGCATAAAGAATGTATACTATGATAAACAATGCAGGAGGACACGAAAGGACTATAAACCTTAAAGCAAAGGAGGTTTTTCTTAGCTGTGTTCGGTGGTGCACATAGCTCGTGGGGCATCTTACGCTGGGGCCCATTTACTGACTTCTTCATCCCAGGTACTGAGAGTGGAGCTACCTCCTTGGCTCTCCTCAACTCATGACTACTCATAGGTTCAAAGACGTGCCACCTTTGATCTCGGATCAAGTGATGACGGTTGCTCCTTCCTTCATGCAGCACACTATGATCAAATTGCCAAGGCCGACCCAAAATCACTACATAGTGCTTACTGGGCAGAATCATGCAAGTAACAACATCCGTATAGTCCCCTAGACGTATGACAACATCAGCAGCCTTGTCCACCACAATCTTATGAGCCTCATTAATCCAACCGATCACGATCGACGGTACTAGGGGCTTGGTCGGAATGGACAAGTGCTCAACAACGTGCTCAGCAAGGATGTTTTGTTCACTGCCTCCATCAATCACAGCAATGAAGGGGGTAGGACTCTTTCCAATGAAGCAAGTGTGATAGAACCCCAAATTTCGTTGGTCGTAATCAACCCACGGATTGTAGCTCATGCTCGGCATATCTTGGAGGAGTTCGGTCGTGAGCAAATCAGTCTCCTCTTTATCACCAAAGGCAGCATCATAGTCAAGGGGCTCTTGCTTGATACGCACGGGTTCCTCCTTGTTGATGAAGAATACCTCTCCAGTCACTTCTTGAGGGCGACAATGAATCTGGTCCGGCGCCGTCTCCTTTTGTTGCTCTCCGTCGTTCTCATCTTCGGATTCAAACTCCCCATAGGCATTGAGAAGTACTTGTTTTTGAGAAGGGCAATCTCGTGCATAGTGACCTCGACCAAGACATTTGAAGCACTTAATGTCCCGGGTCCGAGTGTGGCCTTGAGTCACGACTGGATTCTTCCAACTTGATGAGGCTGTGGCAGCCTCCTCCTTTGATTCATTCGGTGAAGAAAGGGAAGTCGAGAGACGTGAACCCCCGCTTGGTTTCTTCCTTTGCTGATTCTCAAACATTTGATTTGCATAGTGCAACACCTCTTCAATTGCAGGGCTGGCTCCAAATCTTTGGGCTCTAACAAGGGAACCAATATCATCATTCAATCCGTTAGAAAACAAGGATACAATATACCTTTCGGGAAAGTGCATGCCCGAGCGAGCAATGAGTTGCCTTAGCTCCTTGTAATACTCAAGTGGAGTCTTGTTGCCTTGCTTGAGCCTCTCTAGTCGCCCTTGGACTTGATCCATATAGTTCTCCGGAACGAAGCGGTAATGCATAGCGTCCTTAAGCTCCTGCCAGGTAGAGATAGGTTCAAGCCCACGAAGTGCCCTTTCCTCTTTCTCAGCCTGCCACCACGAGTGTGCATAATTTGTGAAGTAGATTGGAGCTACAGCCACTCTGTGAGCATCACTATAGCGGTAGTATTCAAACACGGCTTCAGTCTTGGTCACCCATTCGTAGTAAGCCTCAACGTCGGTTGTCCCGGCAAAGGTCAACACTGACAACTTGATGCCATGGGCCGGTGGGGGTGGGTCATAAGCTGGCCGTCCCATTTGGTTATCAACATCAGGCTCCATCTCATGATTCCGTCGAGGCTGTCGTCGCACATCATAGGCATTGTGCATAAAACCTCTTCGGTGATGCACGGGTGGAGCTTGGCGTCGGCGTCGGCTTTCAACACGACCTCGCCCGTCGACAGGCCATGGCTGCGCAGAGGAGCACCGAAGCAGGGGCCTCTCATCTGAGTCATCTTCTTCATCCTCCACGGCTTGAGGGTAGGGGGTCGGTTCCCGCCTTGGGAAGGGACTCCGTACTCGCGAGGTGCCGACATTGGGAAGGTCATTTAGACGTCCGGTTTGAGTCATCCGATGTCCGGTCGCCTCGGGCTGCTTCTCTAACCTTCTGTCTACCAGCTCAACAAGCTCCAAGCGAACTGAACTAACTGTAGCGGCAATGGCGGTGTTAAGGTCGTCGATGGTGAGGGCCCTAGGTGATGGAGGGTGTCCGTTGGTTGGGTTGTCACTGCCACCATGAGAAGACATCGCTGGGTTTGGGTGGTAATTAGGTGAGTCTGAGTTTGAATGTGGGTATTGGTTAGGAAGGGGGAGATAACTGTCACGATTTGGGTGTGGGTTAAGGGCTGCGTATGATTGAGAAAATCATGGGGTGGGGGGGTTATCTCGGCCGGTGGTTTCAGGGTAGTTGAGGGAATCTAGGAAGGGATTTGGGAAATGGAGTAAATCGTGGGAGGGTGGGGTGGTTTCATTTGCTGGTTCTGATTTTTTTTTTTGAAATCAAGTAACCGACACAACTGACTCGGTTGGTTACTGAGGTTGAGAGTGTGGACGACGTGGGGTTGGTTACTGAGGTTGGTTACTGAGGTTGAAATCAAGTAGTGGGTAGTGGGTAGTGGGTAGTGTGGGTAGTGGACTCGTTGGGTCCGGCAGCCCCACGGCCGAAGGGCCTCTCACCTTTGGGACCTCCCTCTTGTTTGGGGAACCTTGGTAAGCTAATGGGGTGATCAAAGTGTCGAAGGGCCTCTCTCCAATTTACCTTCAAGTGGCTTGCCAAATTCGGAACCAAGTGGTGGCCTTTGACGTTGTCTATCGTTATGGCCCCGCAATAAAACGATCTCACCAATTCTGTTGCCAAGGGACTTAAACTTTACAAGGGTAGCGCGTAAAGTTGAATCCTTCACCTTGAACCGTGCTCTGATACCAAATGATGAGCCACAGACTTCAAAAGGGTGATCACGTTCGACAAGGTGAAGCGAACCAATTCTCCAAGGAAGAGATGGGGGTTGCGAATGTTGCGCGATCGAACTAGGGATAAGCAACTTGCCTTCCTTAGGATGCAACTCACCCAAGGAAACAAGAAGAGTTAATCGATTGTAGATATTACGCACTACTCTCAATCAACCAAGCAATGGATATGACTCACCAAAGCGAGAAAAGAACACTTAGATGTGACTCACTAAACGCTCAATTCGATTCAAAGGAAGCAAACTCTCAATAGAGAAGGATGACAACAAAGTTGTTCAATATTGTAATTCAAATTCAAGCTACCCAAAACAAGAGACCAACAGGGCCTTAAATATGTTCCAAGAAAACTAGAAAGTAACTAACTTGCAATAAAAGAAAAACTTAAAATATGTCCAGAAATAACCGTTCCACTAATTAAGAACTTTCATTGCTTGCCCTCGGTTGACATGTCTTCGAGATGGGGCCCAATAGAGCTCGCCCATAACAGAGGTGGTTTGGTGGGGGATGCCAACTCTTGCGTGCGGCCGCCTTTGCTTTCCCTCGGTTGACCTTGAGCTTGACAATGCCTTGGATGGGATTCAGAATCACATCACTGACACCATTGTCTACGACAACGGGTCCCAATTCATCAGCAATAGGATGCAATATTTCTGCCAGGAACTAGGCTAGTCACATTGACTCCTCGCTATCTACAAGCCAATGGCCAAGTCGAATCTAGCAATAAAGTCATCATCCACAACCTGGCGAAGAGGCTCAAGAAAGCAAAAGACTTATGGGCAGGTGAATTACCCTATATCTTGTGGTCTGATCGCACAACTCCAAAAACACCAACTGGATGGCGGCTTACCATCACAGGGGTTGCTCGAAGCTACAATTAGAACGTGCAAATAAAGGCATTCCAGGTCGGTGATTGGGTCTTGTGAAAGGTGTTCCAAAATATAAGGGAAGAAAATGTTGGGAAGCTAAGACCCACATTGGAGGGCCCATATTAGATCACCAAAGTGGTTGAACAAGGCGCCTTTGGCGTGGCCACGACCGACGGCCTGTCCGTGATTGATACTGGAATGCGTCACACCTTAAAAGGTAATATTCTTAATCTAGTTCTTTTCAACTTACATACACATGCTCCTTACTCTTTAACACTTGATTTATTCAATAATATTTAGAAAATATTCTCCTATATTATTATCTTGCTACTATAATTGTCTGTAACAGTGAGAAAGGCCCTTGTTCTATCTTTGACACGTTGCACCCGAAGGAAGGGCCCATGTTTTATCTTCGGCATATAACTTGGGGATCATTATATGGATCCTTTCAAGTTACACGGCATTCTCTTGGCATCCCCCTTGGGGAATGCGATGTACTCGCGCATCGACCTGCTCGCTAAAACACCGGTCTATACTCCAAACATGTCATTACGCCTGGTCGAACTACATTGCACCTGTGCTAAACACGATTACGTCCCCTAGGCGCTATGTCTTAACACACTCTCCATGGGAAAAGGGTCTATCTTTTTTCAAGTCGATATGCAACATTGCAACCCTCAAAATGTGATTGCTACTCCTACGCAAGTTGACTTGAATAATCACCCATGCGGTAGCGCCTTGTCGAGCTACATTGTACCATTTTCTACACCGACTATGCTCCAAGTGAGCTATGTCGTGACACAATTTTCGCTCGTAGGCACCTTCATCTCTAATGACACAATTCTCGTCCATAGGCACCTTCGTCTCTAACGACACAATTTTCACTCGCTGGCATCTTCATCTCTATCAATGCGGTCATTACTATCACCTTTACTAACATGATCATCTCGATATATCTTTCGTTTCTATCGACACAACTACATTGGTCTTAAACTGAGCTATTGTGTCCATGCGCCATACTTAGTTCCACTTGAAAGAAGTGTCATTTCATGCACTTCGGAAGGAATGATCTAGCATCCTGATGTTCGGGAATAAAAATGAGATTGGAAGTGATTAGTTGTAGCCAAGTTGTGTACTTGTCTTAGATCGAGCAAGATGACAAGGCCATAGTCGGTTTGAAACATATCATTTCACCACTACAAGAAGATCTGTAGTTGACTCAAAACATCCATTTTGCCCCTATATTAAGACCCGTAGTTGGCTTGAAATATCCGTTTTACCGCTACATCAAAGATCCGTAGTTGGCTCGAAACATCGTTTTGCCGTTACATTGAAGACTCATAATTGGTTTGGAACACATCGTTTCACCGCTATATCTATAAGACCTGATATGGCCCAAGAAAGGATCCGGACTGGTTCAAGGAGAGTTGTCGTCCAAGCCTCCGATGAAGACACCACTTGGAAAGCAATTCGGGAAGTAGCGTGGAAACCACTCTAGATGTGGGAGTTGGGGGCGATTTGAGATGAATTTGGAAGGAGAATGGAGATGGATAGTGATGAGAATCAAGGTCACCAATGGGACCTTTCTTCCCTATGAGGCTAGATCGTGTCCAAGCTTGCCTTCTCCTCCCTTTCTATGCTTGCTTAGCCTCCAATGGAGCTTGAGAGATGGTCACGGCCGAGGGGAAAGAGGAAGAGCCGAGGGGCTGCCGTGGAGAACCACAATCGGCGGTGAACAAGTGGGAGACCGGCGGCTCTTGGGTTCACGGCCAAGGGAACCTCTAAAAGAGGTTCCTTGGCTAGGACGAACTTGGCTTCAACGTTGAGAATGATTTGCCTTGTGAGAAGATGAGATTGAGAGGAAGAGATGTGGAGATTTGGAAGCTTTGAGTTGATAGAAGATAGTGGCTGCCTAGGGGAGATAAACTCTTACCCAATGCTTTGGCCACTCTTTAATTCTTCAACTAGTTTGTTTACAAGGAATGGAAGACATATAAATACTAGAGTGTTAGGGGTCTTGGCCACATGGCCTTTCTAAGCTAATGGGCCTCTTAGGCTAGAAGTCCATAAACATATGGCTTCACACACCCAAAGAGGTAATGCTAGAAATAAAAGACATCATGCTAAAAATAGAAGGATAAAAGCCTTAGAGGCTTGGATATAGGCTTGCACATGAATGCCTTGGAATCGAAGCATGGTCGATGCTTGAGTGTCGTGGAATTGATGCGTCGGCGCCTTGGTGGTCAATCATCGGGACTCATCAATCTCCCCTTCTTAGCTTCGAAGCGTCTGCGCTTCGAGTGTGTTGGAAGTTCGGGAGGTGGAGGAAGTGTGGTGGCGTGTCTCCCCTTCTTAAAGGTGAAGGTAGAGTGAAGGAGACTGCCACTAACACAAAGAAGCACGAGCAAATGAGATCCGTCGGGCGGCTCCTTGGGCACAGCAAGATGGAAGGCCTCATGGGCGAGCATGGCAGTCGAGGGAATGTCCCTACAATAAAACAACTCAACAAGAAAATGTGAGATCATCCGACGGCTCCGGGTGGGACTATGGCCGCTCCTAGGCATGGGTCCAATGGAGGAATGAGGCATCAAGTGAGCAACACTAGTGGTGTCGAGTGTGTAAGGGATTCCATGAAATGGCCACCAAGAAAAAGCTAGGGTGAGAGGCTCAACAGGGACAAGGAGTGGCATGTGGCAAGCTATAATGAAAATTGAATCCCTTCCCTTCTTAAAAGGTTGCCTAGCGGTCATGAGGGCCAAATCAAAGAATTCCCAAGATGTGGGCATGCTAGAATCTTTGAGAAGGGCCTTAGAAGGTGTCGACAAGGCAACTACATAAAATTGGGGTTCGAAGGGAGTACGGTGGTAGGGCCAAGGCAGCCAAGGAGGAGGTCCCAAATTGTCTTGGTATAGGGTAATCCTTGGAGGTCCATGGTCATGATAAGAAATTGCATCCAATGAGTGCCTATGAAGGGCTCTAGGCATAATCCTCAAAGGGCCATGATCAACATAATAAGTTTCATCCAATGGGTGCCTAGGAAGGGCTCTAGGCAAAGCTAGTGTGTGCCCTAAGAGAGAGTAGTCCTTTTCCTCAAAAGAATGCGTAGATACCACGGGGTAGTGAAGGATTCTAAGGACAACTCGAAAGTAAGAGACATTCAACAATAAAATATATGAATCCAAAAGCGAATCATAGTAATACGGCACCCATGCACTACCAAGAAAAATAGGGAAATGAGCAACACAAGGTCCAAATTCTATATGAAAGGCAAGGATGCATGCACAAGTAATCCCACTACCCCTTGTAGGTCTAAGTAGGTGCCCCATGATACAACAAGTCAGACAAGGAGCATACTTAGATATGGATAGAATGACATGCAATAAGTGAGATCTCTTGGACAAGAATTGAGACATGGAACTAAAATGCAAACAAGGGGACATACTCTTAGATTCAAAATAGCTTGTCAACATGCAAAGTGCTCTATCCAAGGAGGTGACATGAAACTCATGCAATGTGCCACTCAAAGACATATAAGAGAAGAGAGAGAAGGGAACCTCAACTTGGGTGGGAGGCGCCGAGGGTAGCAATGGCGCCGGCCATGGTGGAGACAAGGGCTCGGGCACCCGGGTCGACGGAAGCGCGGGCACCGCAGGCGGCTGTGGCACCGGGGCCTGCTGAGGCATGGAAACCGGGGGAGGCGACTGGGGCTCGGACACTGGGGTCGGCAGAGGCGCGAGCACCGAAGACGGCGGGGGTTTGGGCACCAGCGGCGGAGGAGGCATAGACACCTCAACCGGTGGGGGAGCGGCCACCGGGGCCGGCGGGGGCTCGGGCACCAAGGCTGGTGGAGGCGCGAACACCGGGGGTGGCGGGGAAGAACCCATGACCGCGAGTTGGGCGTTGGCGGCACATGGCTCCCCGAAGGCGGTGGCGGGCTCGGGCACCGAGGTCAGTGGAGGCGCGGGCACCATAGGCTGTGGCGGCGTGGGCACCGGGGCCAGTGTAGGTGCGGGCCGCGGTGGGGCTGTGGGCGGCGCGACCGTGGGGGAGGGCGTGGAAAGGCTAGCCATGCGTTGTTCAAGGGCGGCCTTTTGGGCGGTGAGGCGTGCAGTTTCAGCTCGTGCTTGAGCCAAGTCGGCCATGAGAGTGCGGTTGGCGGCATCAGTGTTTTGGACACGGCGGGCGACAGCCTCTGACACGAGCCGCTCCTCGGCCAGCAGAACCTCAAAGGAGCGTGGCCGAGCTGCGAAAGACTCGGGGACCAAGATGGGTGAGGAGCTGGCCACGAAGCGCCGGGTGTGGTAGGGATGGTGAGCATGGCCTTCGGCGTGGCGGTTGGCGCGGGGAGGCGGGAGCCAGCCCGGGTCACTACAGTCAAGCGGGCGCCGGTGCTGACTGTGGGTGTGGGCATACCCCCGGGGGTACACATCCGCCCAAGCCTCATCTTCAAAGGCCTCGATATACTCTCCATAGGGGCGGGGAGGCGGCAGCCAATCCGGGTCACGGCGGTCTAGCGGGCGCCGTGGCTGCCCATGGGCGCGAGCATAGCCTTGGTGGCTCACATCCACCCAAGCTTCCTCTTCAAAGGTCTCGAGGTACTCGCCATATGGGTCTTCCTCATCATAGTGGTGGTGGAACTCATAAGCAGCTACGGGCCTAGGGACGGCACATGGATAAAGACCCCCATACAAGGACGTTGGGTCACGAGCATGGCATTGTGGGCGCCAGTCCGAAAGCGGCCGAGTGAGATAAGGCCAATAAGGCTCGGCCATGGAAATCACCTAGCACAAGCAATAGGAAAACCAAGTAAAGAATCCCAAGCACCCACAACAAACATACTAAAAGAGTATGAAAACTTTAGGCCGAAAACAATCCAATCAAAGCAATGCAAGCAACAAGGCAAGCAAATCAATGTTTTAGGCAACCAAGGTAATCACACCAATAGATATAGGGCAAGCTAGGCCGAGGCAATCAAGCTAATGCAACAATGAAGGGTCGAGTAAAGGAACAAGCTAGGCCTCGGTGGAGCATGTGACTTGCCAATCTTGGTTAGAACTTAGGCGCTTGCAAACTTTCCAAAGTGAATGACTTAGGCTAAGGAGTAAAGTCCAACTTCAAGACTTAGGATGATGGGAGAGGAAAAGAGAGTTAGTTGGCTGCCATATGGACAATGAAGGGAGAGAAAAGGCAATGGCAAGCAACTAGAAGAAAATGGAGAGGTAGGCGGCCCAAGTTGCCAAGTGAAAGGAGATAGCCCACAAGAGTGATGTGTGAGTTGATGTGGCCCAACCGAAAATCCCAATTCCATTTTTTTTTTGTGGGCCTTTGCCTTTTTCTTTCTTTTGGCCTCTTGTAAATCCTTAGGCTTTTTCTCTTGTAATGGGCCGTAAGCTTAAAATGAAGGAAGGGGCCACAAACTTTTGGGGCTGCAAAGGGGGTGGCAACAAGGGGTTTTGGAGTGGCAATGTCCCTTTTTAGGAGGGAGACAAAGCTTAGGAAGAGAGGGAGGAGAGGTGTTGACTTGCCACTTAAGTTCAAACCCTTTTTTGAAACCCACAATGACTAGCTTTTTAGCTCTCTCTACCCCAAAAATCATCCAAGAGTCAAATTTGGCATTTACCCAAATAGGCTAAGGCAAACAAGTGTGGGAAGCAAGAAAGCTCCTAAAAGGTTAGCCCAAATTAAACAAGTCACATGCAACACTTAAGAGTGCAAAAGGAGCAAGCAAGGTGGCATGGTCACGTGGCCAGCAATGGGGGATGGTGATGGTGGCTGTAGGGTGGTGGTGGCTGGCAGCAAGGTGGTGGACGTGGTGGTCCGGTCGCCGGAGGTGGTGGTGGTCGTCGGAAAGTGGATTTTTTTGTATATTTTGGGGCTATTTTTGGGAGGGGAAAGTAAGGCAACTAAATTAAACATAAATCTAGCATGGAAACAAGAAAATTTTCAAACTAGCAAGAGAGAACCTAAGCCTAGAACATGTTCACCATGGCAACAACAAGAAATCTCATGCAAGCTATGAAAGTAAGCTCCAAAAACTGAATTTGAGAGGGAAAAAGAAAAACTTAGCTTGGACAATGGCTCTTGATACCAATTGATGAGAATCAAGGTCACCAATGGGACCTTTCTGCCCTATGAGGCTAGATCGTGTCCAAGCTTGCCTTCTCCTCCCTTCCTATGCTTGCTTAGCCTCCAATGGAGCTTGAGAGATGGTCACGGCCGAGGGGAAAGAGGAAGAGCCGAGGGGCTGCCGAGGAGAACCACAACCAGCGGTGAACAAGTGGGAGATCGGCGGCTCTTGGGTTCACGGCCAAGGGAACCTCTTTTAGAGGTTCCTTGGCTAGGACGGACTTGGTTCCAACGTTGAGAATGATTTGCCTTGTGAGAAGATGAGATTGATAGGAAGAGATGTGAAGATTTGGAAGCTTTGAGTTGATAGAAGATAGTGGCTGCCTAGGGGAGATAAACTCTTACCCAATGCTTTGGCCACTCTTTAATTCTTTAACTAGTTTATTTACAAGGAATGGAAGACATATAAATACTAGAGTGTTAGGGGTCTTGGCCACATGGCCTTTCTAAGCTAATGGGCCTCTTGGGCTAGAAGTCCATAAACATATGGCTTCACACACCCAAAGAGGTAATGCTAGAAATAAAAGACATCATGCTAAAAATAGAAGGATAAAAGCCTTAGAGGCTTGGATATAGGCTTGCACATGAATGCCTTGAAATCGAAGCATGGTCGATGCTTGAGTGTCGTAGCATTGATGTGTCGGCGCCATGGTGGTCAATCACCGGGACTCATCAGATAGGCTACTGGATTTCTTGGATAAACTCACCAACAAAACTAATAGGATTCATAGACAAGATCTAGGATAAACTCACCTAAATCCCAACTACAAGAGTTTGGATAAACACACCAAACCAATGACGTCAAAGCTTGAGAGTTCTAAGCGTTTTTCTTTGGAAAAACTTGAACAAAATTTATGCTAAAACGTGAATGAAAAACTAAGGAAAATTCCCTTAAATAGTCTAGCATGAAAACACTAAGTATAGCAATCTGGCCTTCAACAGAAGCAGGGGCAAAACGACTCGGAATGGGCCGAAATTTGGATATGTGGGCCTTGATCTCATCATGAAGGGGCCCACCACATATGACCCCAAATGCACGAGGCATCTGGGAGATCGCCTTGGTTGAGTCATCATGACACTGCTGGCGCCGGCGCTGGTGTTGTCAGGACATGGCCAGCGTTGGCCCTTCCTTGTCTTGGCATGTCTTGGATGGACATTGCTCCAACTTGCTCGGCCAACCTGAGTTCCTTGGCACTCCTTGGATCCATGAAGGTTGTAGGGGGAGTTGGAGGCCGTTTGGGAGAGAAGGGCTCGATGAGTGTCGAGGATCACCTTCTTGTGCCGGCGCCTTCTCTTGGCTAAGTAAGGTCGCCGAGGCTTTGAGAATTTGGCTCGGCACTCCTTGAGACATCAGGCAGGCCTATTTGAAGGTCCTTGAGCACCTTCTTGGCTTGGGAACGCGTGAGCACGCCCGGGGCCTGGTGAGTCCCGGCCTTAGCTTGTTCCATGCATGCCAATGCTCGGGCACCCGCACGAGTGAGAGGTTTGCTGGGAGTCGTTGAAGTAGTTGGCACATCCACACCTGGATTAGCCTTGTGTGCAAAAGGCGCCTCTGATGAGAACCATGGCATGGCCCTCATCATGCTCACCGGGTCCCTTGCATCACCATGGCTCCATGCCTCCCCGGACCCGCTCTATGAGCCCATGCCACCTCCTGGTGTGATCCCATGGCTTCGTCAAGGCGTGACACCATGGCCGCCCCCGGAACCTCCGGACCTCCCGTGTGCCACGCCCGTGAAGGACGCCCCATGAAGCCTTGCTCGTGAACCCAAGGCCTCGGCCTCACCCGGCGTGACACCATAGCTCCATGCCTTGCGGCCACGCGCGCCAGCCTTGGCGCGCCCCTATCACCTTTCCCTTGTTTAGTTTCTTGCATTTGCCTTGGCTTGGGCCTATGTCTCTTGCATGAGAATAGCCAGCCCATTAAGACCCACTTAGACAACACTATTTAAGCTCTCTCCTTGCTATTGTAAACCCTAGCTGAAATATAACTTAAGTGGTCAAACCCTTGGAGAGAGAACCTCCTCCAAGGCTAGACCCTTGGGTTATTCAGCCAAACCACATTTGTCTTCCATTGAGTCTACTTGTTTTGATTGTTCAATCTTGTTCATAGCAAGACCTTAGGGCCGAAGCCAAGGAGCCTCTCACAAGAGGTTTCTCTTGGCATTCCCAAGGTCTTATCCATCTTTCTTCACTCTCTCAAGCTCATACTTCATCGCCTACGTTCTGCCCTTGAAGAACACCTCAAAACCTTCAAGAAACACCAAGGAAGCAACCCCACAACCGAGAGCAAGGAGGAAGAGGCGCCTTTGGCCTAGTTCGAGCAAATCCGAGAAGAAAGCCTTCAAGAGGAAGGTTGATTCTCATCAATTGGTATCAGAGCTCAGCTGGCCAAGATAAGTACCTCTTTCACTCTTAATTTTCATGCTTTCTTGATCTCCATACTCAAATCTTGCTCCCCCTCAAAAATCAAGCAATACCGAGCACTTTTGGCCCTCCGCCACCTTGTCACTGCCACAAACCACCCTAGCTCCACCCCACCTTACCTCCATAGCCACCCTACATCATCTTCCCCAACATACCAGCCACATACTCAGATTTGAGCTCAAAATTCGATTCTTAAGGCCTTGTCTTATGCTTGGACATTTTGGGAAAATGACAAACCTCCTTTTCACAAGGTGGTACTTTGCCTTATTACCATTTGTTTACCTCCTTCCAAACGTTTTTCCCTCTCTCTTGGCTGTGTGTACAGACCTTTGGAGGCTTGTGTAAGTGGGTTTTCATTGGTCCTTGGTTAAGTGGCAAGTCTTCTCCCTCTCTTCTCAAAAAGAAAGACATTGCCTACATAAAAGTGGCAAGTCTTGTCTCTTCTATTTGTACAAGCCATGTGTGTCTTACAAACTGATTTCCCCCAAGTGTAGGGCTACATTTCGTGCCTCTTCATTGTAAATCAAAGGGAGGAGTCCTCCTTTAAAAAAAAAAAAAAGAAGAAAAGAAAAGAAAGAAGACTACAAAAAATTCTGCATTTCTACATTTTTGGCTAAGGCATTTGTACTACACTTCGGGGCTGGAAAAATGCAAGGCATAGCCATGTGGGCAAGACCCCACTTCACTTGACACCATGGTCCATTAAGCTACTCTTCCACCTTCTTTCCCTTGCCACCAAATGCTAAGGATCAAAGCCCATCTCTCAAATCCAACAAAGGGGTGACCCTCTCGGCTTTCTTTCTTTTATTTTGGTTTGGATGGAAGTGAACATGTGTGATAATGTTATTGTATTGCTTGTCAACTGAGGTGGAGCCTAACCAAGTGTCTTGGTCAATGCATGTCTAGGAAAAGAATTGAGCTATTAGTGATCTATGTGCTAACCTTGCATGGTATCTCTTTCTTGCTTGTTCCATGACATTGTGTGCTTGTGTGGCCCCAGTTTAGAGCTTGCTTAGCCTCAGTTTTACCTCAGTTTTGTGTCATTAGCCTCAGTTTAGTATTGTGTGTGTGTTTTCTATTGTCCTTGTTCATCTCTTCTTCTTGAGCCAATCACCATGAACTATTGACTTGCACATTTCTTGGGTGATTGTAGGTGCCACAAGAACATGTGGATCATGGAGGATGAGTACGGCCCCTATGAGTCGTGTCACCATCCCCCAGATCGAGCCACCTATGGCGCGCCCACACGCAGCCGTTATGTGTCTGCGCCACCAAGAGGAGGCCAAGGCCAAGGCCCAACGAGTGCCCACCGTGCTCGAACCCAGCAGCCGTCGAGCCATTATGGGCGTAGCCAGCCTAGGAGCCCTAATGTGTGGGAGTTCTTATACACCTTCACCGGGAGCTACAACGACGGCTCTGAGTTCTTGGCATGGGAGCATCACATCCGTCGTGTCTTGCGCCCCTTGGGCTATGAAGAGCTTGACATGGTGCGCATTGCCACAAGGTGCTTCACCGACTATGCCCGTGCTTGGTGGCCAAGGACTCTTCGCCGACTACGTGATACCGGCCACCCACCTATCCATACTTGGGCTCAGTTCGCCTATGTCATGGCCCACCATTATGCCCATGGAACCCCCCAAGCTAGGCTCAGCGCCTATGAGCGTGCCTTTCCCAATTAGGTCCATGAAGAGGTCCAAGTCCATGCTCCAAGTAGCGCCTCTCACCATGCCTTGACCAACCGTGCCGAGCCTCCTATGGCCCCAGCCGAGCATCCTCGAGCTATCTACCCCGACCCTGCCGAAGTCGCCTCCTTGAAGGCCTCCTTTGCCAAGAGCGATGAAGTCATAGCCGAGCGCTATAGGGCTCTATCGACCCCGCTAGCCGTGGCCCCGGTTGAGCCACACTTAGCCATGCCTCTCTTGGCCAAGGCCAGGGACGATGCCCCTCTCGTGGCCCCAGCCACGCCTCCATTGGCTCTAGCCACGCTGGCCTTGTCCTCAGCCGTGCCACCATTGGTTGAGGCCCCATTGGTCGAGCCCCTCATCACCGTGCCTCACCTTGTGCCTAGCAAGCCTCCCAAGGTCTTGGATGCACCCATAGAGACCAAGGTGGCGCCTCCCTTTTCTGCGCCGCGAGAGGTCTTGAAGGTGCCCACTTTGGTCGTGCCTCCCATTGCCATGGATGCACCTTCCTTGGCTTCGCCTAGCCCTATCTTGGTTACGCCTCAACGGGTGCCTCGTCCCCTAATCACTCGGAGCTCCGTGGATTCCTTAGCCACACCTTGGCTGGATGCGAAGCCTATGGCCCTCTTTTGCTTGCCACTCGTAGCCCATAAGGAGGACCATGGCTTGGACGAAGAGCCTTGTAAGTTGCCGAGGCCAGCCCTTCACCTTTGCAAGAAGGATGCTCCAAAGTCCCCTATATTTAGGGAGGTATCTTCTTTTATCCTTCCCTTTGTACCTTTGAGTGATACCTTGCATGAGCTTCATTTCGCTTCCTGGCATAGATCCTTATTGATCATGTCAAACTTTTTTGCATCTAGGACTACACATTCTTGTATGCATTTTAGTTCCATGTCTCAATTCATGCTACGGAAGTTTCACTTAATGCTTATTGTTGCCTTCATGTCTAAGTATGATGATAGTTTGACTTGTGATATCATGGGACATCTACCTAGGCTTAGGAGTAGTACCATTCCCTTTGTATGTGTTCTCCCACTTCCTATGGCATCTACCTATCTTGTCATTACTTTGAATGCACTAGGGAGGAAAATTGATTTACATGTGCTACACCTTGCTTTTACATGTCATTTTACTCACTCAATTGTGCCCCCTAGTTCTCTACTCTTATTTCATGCTTTAGGAAAGAAAGTGATGCGGGAGCATCCAAGACCTCAACCAAGGTGCCCGCAAGAGGAGGTGGGCCACTCACAAGAGCTCAAGCCAAGCTCATGCAAGAAGAGTTCGAGAACTTGGCTAGCCAACATGTCTCAAGGGAACCCGCCCAAGTTGAAGACTTCACCGAGACGAAGCTAACGACGTTGGTGACCTTTCAAGCCAAGCCGAGCCAAGACGAACAAAGCACTCAAGGGTTGAAGGGCCCTGACTCGGCCTGAAACTCGGCCTGAAACTCGGCCTGAAACTCGACCGGGTCTGGGGCCGAGTTTCCCTCAGTTAACCTGACTCGGCCTGAAACTCGGCCGGGTATGGGGCCGAGTTTCCCTTAGTTAGCCTCCTTCTGTCTCGGTTCTTGTTGGGCTTTTATGGGCCGCCCCCTTAGCCTATTTAAGACCTTTAGCTTCCTTTGTAACTTAGTTTTTCCCATGTTATGAACCTTGCTTTATGCATTATGAAGATTGAGAGCTCCATGGGAGTGTTTTCTCAAAGTTGATTCAAACTTGCTAGGTTGCTCTTGCGTTGTGTCAATTTCGTCTATGATCTTGGTGCTCCAAGGCTTCACTCGCCTCCTTCTCTTGCTCTTTGGACACGTCCATCGTTGTGGGAGATTATAGAAGGAAAGGTCGTTTGTGCACATTGGTTGGTTATTGGCGACATTGTTTGCCAAGGGTCTCTCCATTGCATCTTTCGGTTGTTCCTATATCCTTGTTTATTTCTTTGTTTCTTCTCATTTGCTAACTTGTTTCCTTTGTGTTTCTCTTGTTTCCACCTCCATCTTCCATTCGAGTCTCTTGGCGTCTAGATCGGGCCACTCACGGCTAATCCCCGCATCAAATTGGTATCAGAGCCATCTCGACGCCGAGCCACCACCTTGGTTAGCTCCTTTGAGCCTTCTTTCCATTTCTTGTGTTCTTCTTGTGTTTTTCTTGCTTTGTTGTTTCTAGTCTTGTTTTGCTTGTGCTTGTGTATTTGTGGAATTTGCTTGCTTGATATTGCCATCACCATTTCAAAAAAACCCAAAAAGAAAGCCCTACCAACAAGCCTCGCAAAATCTAAACAAAAAAACCAAAAAAAAAAAATCCGGCGACCGGACCACCCTCCGCCGCCTTGTCCACCGCCTTGCCACCACCACCACCAGCCCCATCCGTGCCCAGCTGTGCCATGTCCCTTGAATGTTTGAATGTTAAGGCTTAAAGTGTGCATGTGATTTGGCACAATTTTGGCAAAGAAACACCTTACTTTCTTTCTAGCCATTTTGGTTGCCTTAGGAAGTTTGGGAAAGAGCCAAAAGGGACCCTTTGCAGCCTTGTATGTGGAAGAGAGCTTGAAAGCTACCTATTGCTATTAGTGACAAGTATCCAAGCTTCTTTCTCCCCTCTCTCCATTTCGGCCCACACCTTTTAGCCTCCAAAATCAGCCTTTTCTTTGCTCCAAGGAAGTCCAAGTCAACACAAAAGAAAAGAAAGGAGAAGCCTATTTTCGGCCACCCACTATACCCACACAAATCAGCCCATTTCTTCCAAAACCAAGGGAAGCCAAGAAAAGAAAGCCCACACACTTGTCTTCTATTTTCTTGTTATTGCACGTTTTTCCCTACAAAAAAAAAAAGAGGAGGGAAAAGAAAGTCAGCAAAAAAAAAAACGAGATCAAAAAAAAAAAAAAAAAGGAAGAAGAAAAGAAAGACAAATGTGTATGTGTTTATTGGTGCTTTCTCTTGATATCATTAAGTGTTCTTGAAGACTTGATCATCCTAGCCCAAGCTTAATACCCTACTCACCTTGCCCAAACACATTTCATATCATTGGCAATTGTTCACAAGTCATGAGTATTGGTATTACATGCTAGATATAACATCGCTTTGTTGAGTCTTCTAAACACTTTTTCATTGAGTCTTCTTGTGTGATCGTATTGAGTCCAATTGTGTGTCTCTTGAGCTCATTTCCAAGTCCAAACACATATTTTAGTTCCACTCAATTGCATTGTCATTCTCTATGATCCAAGAGTTATTCTCACATTTGGTTTGTGTTGTCTAAGTTCACCAAGTTCTATTGAAGATTTTGTCTCTCTCAAGGCAACCTTACATTCCAAAGCTTGTATCGAATCAACAAGAGAGTGAGTGATCAAACACACGAGTGATCAAACACTTGTGAGGATTGTTTTGTTTTCACTAACCCTAATTTGTTTTCTTTGAGTTTGTTGATCATGGCTAATGAAGGTGATGACACCCCATCAACCGAAGAAGGGTCCCCCGTGGTGACCCCCGAGATGTTCACCATGCTTAAGACGATGTCGGACAACCTCGTCCAATTGACCCACCGGATTGGAGCATTGGAGGCAAGGCCGACCGTGCCCATATCCGTGCCCCTAGGCTCCAACCTCGAGCCGGGAGGACCTTCCAACACCGTGCCTCTCCAAGCGCACCAAGTGCCCGCGGCCACCACTTCCCCTGGGCAAGGAGGGAGACCTTTTGCTCCTAACCCTTTTAATAGATTTCAGGGGTCAAGGCGCACCTATCGTGAGGAGCCAAGACGTGGCTATTATGAGGATCCAAGGTGTGCCCATGAAGAGGAAGAGGAATGGGAAGATGAAGAATGGGAGCCTATGCCCCATCGTGGTTACCTAGGAAGAGGAGGTCGAGAACCCGAGCAAGATGGTATTGGCAAAATCAAAGTGAAGATCCCATCCTTTGAAGGCAAATGTGATCCGGATGTGTACATGGATTGGGAGACAAAAATCGAACAAATTTGGAGTTGCCACAATTTTCCCGAGCACAAGAAGGTACAACTCGCCACCCTTGAATTCAATGGCTATGCACTAATTTGGTGGGATAACCTTGTGAAAGAAAGGAGACGAGCCCTTGATCCAGCCGTGGCCACATGGGACCAAATGAAAGCCATGATGAGAGCTCGTTTCGTGCCACAACACCATGCACGAGAGCTAAGACAAAGACTAGAGAATTTGAAGCAAGGGTTCATGAGTGCCGAAAAGACCTACAATGCTATGCAAATTGCTATGGTTAGGGCCAACGTGGATGAAGATGAAGAGACCACCATGGCTAGGTACCTTCGAGTCCTTAATTCTCAATTGGCTAATGAAATAGATATGTTCCTATATGCTACCATGACAGAATTGCTCCACTTAGCCGTCAAAATTGAGAAGAGAAATAAGGGTAGGTACCAAGGAGGAAGAATGCAAAGTGGGATGTCCAACTCTTGGAAGGGTCCAAATCAAAACTGAGGCCACCAACCCTATGGAAGAGAGCCTTTTCAAGCAAAGGACAAGGGGCAACCATCCAAGCCTCATTGGGAGCAAGGAGGGCCAAAGAAGAATGTTCAACCAACACCCTCCGCACCAAGCCCAAGGCCAGCCGTGGCCTCCAATGGCCCCAAAGGGAGTACTTCTAACCCTCCCACTAGGGCTAGAGACATTGTGTGTTATAAATGCCAAGGTAGAGGTCATGTTGCTAGGGAATGTCCTAACACTAGAACTCTCATGATTAATTCCCTAGGACTTTATGAATCTGAATCTGAATGTGATGATGAGCATGATGTTTGTGATGATGATAAGCTGCATGACAATGATTTGAATGATGAGAATGAAATTGAGTATGAGCATGGTGAGTCATTGATTGTTAGGAGAACTATGCATGTGAAACCGGCTCCATGTGAAGATAATCAACGAGAAAATTTGTTTCATACTCGTTGTTTGGTAAAAGGCAAGGTGTGTAATATGATCATAGATGGAGGAAGTTGTTGTAATATTGCTAGTTCTGAAATGGTTCAAAAATTACAACTTCCTACAATTCGTCACCCTAGGCCTTATAGATTGCATTGGATGAATGATTGTGCTGAATTGAGGGTTACCAAGCAAGTTAAGGTCACTATGACACTAGGGCACTATGAAGATACTATTTTGTGTGATGTAGTGCCTATGCAAGCTTGTCATATCTTACTAGGTCGTCCGTGGCAATATGATAGGAAGGTGACGCATGATGGTCTAACCAACCGTCATTCCTTCACCTTCAATGGAAAATCTATTGTGCTCAAGCCTATGACGCCATCTCAAGTGGCAAAGGAGTATGAGAAGAGAAAGGCCACGGGAAGGGAAGAGGAGAATGTGAAGGAGGGGAAGGCTTCGGAAACCCAATCACCATCCATGACCAAACCGAGCCAAGCTTTAGCCACCCAACCTTCAAGGGTCTTAGTAGCATCCAAGAGTGAGCTACAAGGTATGTACCTACCCCTAGACACCACCCTTATGCTCTTGTGCAAAGAACTAACCATGCTAGGTGAAGAGGACAAGGCTACACTACCCCCTAGAATCCAAGCCCTTCTTGAGGAGTTTAGTGATGTGTTTCCGGATGAGATACCCCATGGCCTACCCCCATTGAGAGGCATAGAGCACCAAATTGACCTTATCCCCGGTGCCACCCTACCCAATAGGCCCGCTTATAGGATGAACCCTAAGGAGAGCCAAGAGATCCAAAACCAAGTGCAAGAACTCCTAGATAAGGGTTATGTGCGAGAGAGCCTATCACCTTGTGCCGTGCCGGTCCTACTTGTGCCTAAGAAGGACAACACATGGCGGATGTGTATTGATTGTAGAGTCATCAACAACATCACCATCAAGTACCGCCATCCCATTCCTAGGTTGGACGACATGCTAGATGAGCTCTATGGTGCCACCATCTTCACAAAGATTGATCTAAGGAGTGGATACCATCAAATCCGGGTGAAGGAAGGAGACGAATGGAAAACAGCCTTTAAGACGAAGTTTGGGCTCTATGAGTGGCTTGTAATGCCATTTGGTTTGACAAATGCTCCCTCTACTTTTATGAGACTAATGAATTATATTTTGAGGAACTATATTGGGAAATTTGTTGTAGTATACTTTGATGACATTCTTATCTACAGCAGGACCCAAGAGGAGCATGAGAGACACATAAGGGAAGTCCTTTCTACTCTTAGAGTAGAGCGCTTGTATGCCAACTTGAAGAAATGTGACTTTTACACTAGTGAGGTCATTTTTCTTGGTTTTGTAGTGAGTACACAAGGGCTGCAAGTGGATGAAGAGAAGATCAAGGCAATTCAAGATTGGCCAACACCGACTTCCATTAGCCAAGTGAGGAGCTTCCATGGACTAGCGAGCTTTTATAGGAGATTTGTCAAGGACTTTAGCACCATTGCTGCCCCCTTGACCGAGATTACAAAGAAAAACAGTCCATTCAAATGGGAGGAAGCCCAAGAAAGAGCATTCAACAACTTGAAGGAGAAGCTAACCCAAGCACCGTTGCTAGCTCTCCCGGATTTCACACGGCCCTTTGAAGTGGAATGTGATGCTAGTGGGATTGGCATTGGAGGAGTGCTCATGCAAGAAGGTAAGCCTATTGCCTTCTTTAGTGAAAAATTGAAAGGTGCATGTCTAAACTACTCTACATATGACAAGGAACTTTATGCATTGTTTAGAGTACTTAAGACATGGCAACATTACCTATGGCCTAGAGAGTTTGTTTTGCATACCGATCATGAGTCCTTAAAACACTTTAGGAGTCAAGATAAACTTGATAGGAGGCATGGTAGATGGATGGAATTTATTGAGATTTTTCCTTATGTGATCAAGTACAAAAAAGGGAAAGACAATGTAGTTGCCGATGCACTTTCTAGGAGACATGCATTACTCACCACATTAGACTCTAAGGTTCTAGGATTTGCATACATAAAAGAGTTATATGTGGATGATGTGGATTTTGGTGATATTTACAAGCATTGTGTGCTAAAAGGTTCATTGGATAAGTATTACTTGTTTGATGGATTCTTGTTCAAAGTTGATAAAGTGTGCATACCTCGATGTTCCCTTCGATTGTTGCTTGTTGAGGAAGCCCATAGGGGTGGATTGATGGGTCATTTTGGGAGGGACAAAACACATCACATGTTGCATACTCATTTCTTTTGGCCACACATGCTTAGGGATGTTGAGCACCTAGTGAAGAGGTGTTTGGATTGTTTGAAGGCTAAGTCTAGGCTAAAGCCCCATGGATTGTATAGCCCTTTGCCCGTTCCTACAGCCCCTTGGGAGGACATATCGATGGATTTTATTGTAGGATTGCCTAGGACTAAGAAGGGGAGAGATTCGATCTTTGTGGTTGTTGATCGCTTCTCTAAGATGGCTCACTTCATAGCTTGCCATAAGACCGATGATGCACCCAATGTAGCTAGCCTTTTCTTTAGGGAGATTGTTAGGTTGCATGGTGTACCTAGGACTATAGTAAGTGACCGGGATGTGAAGTTCCTTAGCTCATTTTGGAAGACACTTTGGAGCAAGCTAGGAACTAGGTTATTGTTCTCTACATCTAGTCACCCCCAAACCGATGGTCAAACGGAGGTGACTAATAGGACCTTAACCACCATTCTTAGAGCCATTATTAGGAAGAATCTCAAGGCTTGGGAAGATGCCTTACCACATGTGGAGTTTGCTTATAATAGAACCATTCATTCCTCCACCCAATTGACCCCCTTTGAGTGTGTTTATGGTGTGAATCCTTTAACCCCACTTGATCTTACCCCCTTCCCCATGAAGGATAGAGAAAGCTTTGATGCAGGTAAACATTTGGAGTTCATCAAGGAGCTACATGAGCGCACGAGGGACAAGCTTCATGTCAAGGCGGCGCGCAACGCAGCCAAGGCCAACAAAGGGCGCCGCCGCTTGGTGTTTCAACCCGGAGATCTTGTGTGGGTGCATTTGAGGAAGGAGCGTTTTCCCGAGAAGCGCAAGTCCAAGCTTTCACCAAGAGGAGATGGCCCCTTCAAAGTACTATGTCGTGTTGGAGACATTGCTTACGTCTTGGAGCTACCGAACGATTATGGAGTTAGCCCCACATTCAATGTCGCCGACCTCACCCTATATCTCTCCGAGGAGGAAGACGATGATTCGAGGTCGAATCCTTTTCAAGAAGGGGAGAATGATGCGGGAGCATCCAAGACCTCAACCAAGGTGCCCGCAAGAGGAGGTGGGCCACTCACAAGAGCTCAAGCCAAGCTCATGCAAGAAGAGTTCGAGAACTTGGCTAGCCAACATGTCTCAAGGGAACCCGCCCAAGTTGAAGACTTCACCGAGACGAAGCTAACTACGTTGGTGACCTTTCAAGCCAAGCCGAGCCAAGACGGACAAAGCACTCAAGGGTTGAAGGGCCCTGACTCGGCCTGAAACTCGGCCGGGTCTGGGGCTGAGTTTCCCTCAGTTAACCTGACTCGGCCTGAAACTCGGTCGGGTTTGGGGCCGAGTTTCCCTCAGTTAGCCTCCTTCTGTCTCGGTTCTTGTTGGGCTTTTATGGGCCGCCCTCTTAGCCTATTTAAGACCTTTAGCTTCCTTTGTAACTTAGTTTTTCCCATGTTATGAACCTTGCTTTATGCATTATGAAGATTGAGAGCTCCATGGGAGTGTTTTCTCAAAGTTGATTCAAACTTGCTAGGTTGCTTTTGCGTTGTGTCAATTTCGTCTATGATCTTGGTGCTCCAAGGCTTCACTCGCCTCCTTCTCTTGCTCTTTGGACACATCCATCGTTGTGGGAGATTGTAGAAGGAAAGGTCGTTTGTGCACATTGGTTTGGTTATTGGCGACATTGTTTGCCAAGGGTCTCTCTATTGCATTCTTCGGTTGTTCCTATATCCTTGTTTATTTCTTTGTTTCTTCTCATTTGCTAACTTGTTTCCTTTGTGTTTCTCTTGTTTCCACCTCCATCTTCCATTCGAGTCTCTTGGCGTCTAGATCGGGCCACTCGCGGCTAATCCCCGCATCAGAAAGATGACTTACATGTGTTACCATTGGATTCAGCATGTCATTTTGCTTGCTCATGTGTGTCCCCTAGTTTTCGACTTGTATTGCATGAGAAGCATCTACATCATTATGGTACCTTCATAGTTATCCATGTTTTGTGCACCCTATGCCCCTTTTCTAGGCACATGTCTATGTATCATGTTGTGCTTATCTTGTATTATCTATGCTTTGATCATGCCCGTTGGTTGCCTAGGCATTCCACCTTCCTTATCTGGCCACCGAACCCCTACTATTCCATATCATTGGAGTCCTATCATGAGCCTAGGGCCCCACCTCTCTATTCCTACACCACTCGATGGCCTAGCTCCTTCCCTAGGACCTCTTTGCTTGAGGATTACCCTAGGAGCACACCACCTCTGGATTACATGCTTAGTGCCTTTTCTAGGCCATCATGTGAGGTACTTAGTGTTGATGTTGGTGGACCCACTTGGATGGCCTTCCTAGCTTCCCTTTTAGGGCACCTTCCTAGGCCACCCGAGACTTTGAGTCACTATAGCTTCACATATTGGCCACACTTCATCCCTTGGCTTAGCATCATTCCTAGGCCACCACTTGAGGTTCTTTGTGGTGTTGGTAGTGGACCCTCTTGGATAGTGTCCTTCTCTCCCTTTGTAGGGCACCTTCCTAGGCCACCCGAGATTGCATACCTATTTAGTTGGCCCCACTGTCCACACACCATACCTTGTCTTAGCACCATCCTTACGCCACCATTCATTGAGGATTTCCCTAGTAAGGCCCCTCCATTAGAATCTACTTCCTCGGCCTTCCCTAGGGAGCCATTTATAATGATGGGATGTGCTACTTTGGAACCACCTTGGCTTGACCATGCCCACCTAGGTTACATTCCTTGGTCATGGGACCGCTTAAAAAAGCCTTGGTTTTGGATCCTTGGGTTTCTAGGTCCCTTGAGAGGTAAGCTCACCTTTAAGAAGGGGAGCGCTCTCTCATTTGGCCTTAAGCGCTCCCTTATAGACCATTGGCTCACCCATAGATATTACCCTAGCCTTGTACTCCCTAGCCCATTCCTTGACCATGACCCGGGCCCTAGGGACTACTTATGTTTTGGTGTTGAGTTCTATTGTTGTAGGGTCATATGCTTCGGCCTCTACTATTGGATGGGACATGGAGAGCTTGGCCCTTTGCTTGGATGGATCAACCTCACCATGGAGACACACTTGGATGGATGGCTCAGCATGGATGCAGTGTTCGTAGCTTGGCGTAGAGGCTCACTAGGCGTCGTGGCCTTTGCTTGGACGTTGAAGATCTCCTCCCTCAGCCGAGAATTGAAGACAATTCTCCCCCAAGAAGGGGAGAGTGATGAGAACCATGGCATGGCCCTCATCATGCTCACCGGGTCCCTTGCATCACCATGGCTCCATGCCTCCCCGGACCCGCTCTATGAGCCCATGCCACCTCCTGGTGTGATCCCATGGCTTCGTCAAGGCGTGACACCATGGCCGCCCCCGGAACCTCCGGACCTCCCGTGTGACACGCCCGTGAAGGACGCCCCATGAAGCCTTGCTCGTGAACCCAAGGCCTCGGCCTCACCCGGCGTGACACCATAGCTCCATGCCTTGCGGCCACGCCCATGAAGCCTTGCTCGCGAGCCGGCCACGCGCGCCAGCCTTGGCGCGCCCCTATCACCTTTCCCTTGTTTAGTTTCTTGCATTTGCCTTGGCTTGGGCCTATGTCTCTTGCATGAGAATAGCCAGCCCATTAAGACCCACTTAGACAACACTATTTAAGCTCTCTCCTTGCTATTGTAAATCCTAGCTGAAATATAACTTAAGTGGTCAAACCCTTGGAGAGAGAACCTCCTCCAAGGCTAGACCCTTGGATTATTCAGCCAAACCACATTTGTCTTCCATTGAGTCTACTTGTTTTGATTGTTCAATCTTGTTCATAGCAAGACCTTAGGGCCGAAGCCAAGGAGCCTCTCACAAGAGGTTTCTCTTGGCATTCCCAAGGTCTTATCCATCTTTCTTCACTCTCTCAAGCTCATAATTCATCGCCTACGTTCTGCCCTTGAAGAACACCTCAAAACCTCAAGAAACACCAAGGAAGCAACCCCACAACCGAGAGCAAGGAGGAAGAGGCGCCCTTGGCCTAGATCGAGCAAATTCGAGAAGAAAGCCTTCAAGAGGAAGGTTGATTCTCATCAGCCTCCTTTGTAGGAACTTTGCCGCGTCTTTCTTCATGCCCTAGAGGTGATGTCGGCGCTGATGGTGGCGACGTTGAATGCTCTTGATGCGAATGCCGATTCACATCAAGACCCGTAGTCGGTTTGTAACACATCGTTTCGCCTCTACATCGAAGACACGTAATTAGTTTGAAACAAATCGTTTTGCCACTACACCTCATAGTTGAGAGGATTCAAACGGATCCAAACACTACACTCAAACTCGTATTTGGAAATATGTGAATGGATCCGGACACTTCAGCAATACTTGGATGAAGTTTGGAAGGCTCCCGGATTTTGATCAAGTTTTCAATAAAATTTATGAATTTGATTTCAAATGACCAAAAGAAAAAACTTTTGTTTGGCCAACAAAGTGATTGTTTGACCTATCAAATTCTTTTATGATAAAAAAAAAGCTTTGATCGTGTGGTTAGAAAAAATCACAAGGCATTCATATATAAGCTATCCATAAAACTAAGCCAAGTTTGGTATTTTCATAATCCATCATTATAAGGGTAAAAAAAGCACATAAAAACGCATATGATGTTGTAAATAGGGTGATCAATAGCTACTGCTAATACATACGGTCATACAGCAGCGTCCACACCCATGTATATGTTGGAACCATTTTTAACATAATTTATACTCTTATGTTAAAGTTGGAATTTTCCATTAAATGCAAAAATGCGGGGTTGATGCTTTATTAATTGTTGTTGTTGATTCATTCATATTTCTATATCGCCCTTTTAAGGGGAAAGATTATTTCGAGTTGTAAATTTTTTAGACATATATACGATTCCATATCAAATTTAGATGATTAACTAGCATGTGTCATCGTGCCTTGCACGGGTATGGCCATATATTTTAAGAATGAATTTAAATTTGTTTATAGTATGTAAAATATAAAAGAGAATTACATAGAAAAATTAACATGATGTATCGGAAAGATAATTTCTTGATTAGAATAATTGATAAGGTGTATTGTATAATGAAAATTGAAGGTAGATGTGTGAATTTATATTAATAAAAGAAAATATAAATTAGGAATTTTATATAATTATTATAAATAAAACTGCACTAAGCTAAAATTACATATTATATTCTTTATAATGGGGTTTACGGACAATCTATACACCCTTATTAAATCATGAACACTAATTAAGTATGATAATAATGTTTTTGGTAAGTGCATATAATATGTATGTTGATGGATGAATCGTATAACGTTAACTATTTATGGACCATCTATCTATATACATATCTTTATAATGGAGTTTACGGATCATTAACGTATATATTATATTATCGACACTAATTAAGTATGATAATGATGTTTTTGGTAAGTGTAGAATTATCATGTATAATGAGAAATATTTTGGGATGGTAATTTAGGAAATTTGTATAAATAAAAGATAAAATAAATGGTAAATAGAATAAGAGTGATTAAGTAAATGTACATAATTATTTGATGATGTGGCATACTTAGATGAACGACACGTAGGAGAGATAATTGCGGCTTTAGTAATAGTATATAGATATCAAAGTCGGTCTCAAAAAACTGATATGCATGCTCTTGGCATATGGAGGACGAAAGGATGACTTTGCCAAAATGGCTCATTTTAAATTGATCCATTAAGTAATAGAAATCATAATCGAAACTAATTATATATATGGGCTAGCTTGTTTGAAATATAAAGTTAAGTCCATCATTTTGTTTTTGGTCGGTTCTATTTAAATGTTATATTTAGAACAACGTGCGACTTGATTCCGTACTAAACAGATACGTAAGAAATTCGATATCAAACTCAAATATACATCGGATTTAGACACATCTTAAAATTTCAATCAAAGTTTGAAATTATTGTTCTTTTTAGAACTACGTATGATTTGATCTATTTTCAATGGTACGTAGGAACCTCAATATAAACTAAACACTCATATGGTTCAATCACAATCTCAAAAGTGAAATAAAAATCAAGATAGAAATATCTTACATGAAAATGATGGTCGATGTAATTTGAACAACCCTTCTGAGAAGGTGGCTTTAAGTTATATCGGTGATGCATGAAAATCATATAAACACGTGCATATGATAGTTGGTTCAGAGTTTAGGAAATCTTTCGTAGAAGGTGGTTTTAGACTTCGTCCTCTGATGCATGTAAATCAAAACCCAAATTCTCAACGCTAAATCCAATTTTAAACCTCTAAACTAAGTAAGGCTTGATCCTTCTTAATAAGGTACGTAGGCAACCCGTCATAATTCGGGTGCAGCCCAAATCATTTAATCAAATATAAATCTCCAATGTGTCTATAATATTAGAATTGTAAGGATATACAAATAAGGGTCGAACTTCAAATAAACTCAAATAAGATGTGTGATGAGAATAGGATCGTTGTGCTCGCGTCAATGTCGAAGAAGTCCAAATCCAATTCTGATATTGTTTGTTCGGATTCTTGAACAATTTTATTTGCAATTGAGAATGGAAGGTGCACGAAAATCATATAAACAATGAACTAATTTTTATTGATTATTTGGGGTTTGAAGGATAAGCAATCGAGGTCACTTGGATAAACTCACCAAATAGAAATGAAAGAAACTAATCAACACCATGGAATATCTCCAAGAATTTGACTCGGTGTTCTTGAATCACATTAGAACTTGATATTGGAATCTCTCCAAAATCAAAGGGTTTGAATCACTCAAACAAGGTTTTCCAAAAAAAAATCAACTTAATCTACCTAAAATGAAAGACATTGCATGATTTATATAGAAAATGAAATGCAAGCAAAATGACTCTTCAAGTGCATGGCTTTAAAACTTGGACTTTTGGTGTTCTTGTTATTAAGTTGGATATGGAGAATTCATGTCTTCCTCATGCTATGCCTCTTGATCTTCATTGGAAATGTAGCTTTGATTGCTTTGAAGACAAAGGACTTATGTCTTGAAATTGGAGGTAAGGAAAAACTCGTCAGAGTTTGCGCTACTGACAAGATCATTATTTTTCAGAATACCTAAGGACGATTTTGGAAACCAGTTGAAGTACAAAGTTGTAGACATTTAAAATAGATTTCCAACGATTCTAGATATCCTCCCCTCATGTGATATGGAATCCCATCAAGCTGCAAGACCAAGCCAAGAGTCGAGCTAAGCCTAGACGAGAGACAACAGTGCCACCGTCGCGGCTCCAACTAGGGTTTTTCAAGACCGACACGCCAACAACATCAAAATTGAGCCCTTCCAGTTCAATTCCTCAAGAAGGCTTAATTAAGGAGCCCCTAAAAAGTATGAAGCCAGTTGGAGGAAGAATGCTCAGTGAAGACACAAAGGACCCCATAATAGTGGTGTCGACAAAACCATTTTTGATGGGCCACGGTCAAATCCATGATCCACACGACTTGGCTCGAGCATCACTTATCCAATCTTCATTAGGGCTTCCAAGGAGCCCGGGGAGTCAAGGTTGACCGAGGCAAAGTGAAGGTGGCTCGGAGAAGTCGAGCCTAGATGGCCCAGCCGCGGTGTCAGCGAATACAACATGCGAGCCCGATTTTGTCCAAAACCGCAATTTAAATCCACTAGTGCGTTTCGGCTCAATTTTGGATATGTTTGAGTTCATGGGCCTATATAGCTCTTGTCCAAATGGCAGGGTCAACGGAGCTCTGGGGAGGGAGAACGAACGATACGTTTCAAGTTTACTAAACAATTAGGGTTTTGCAAACATCCGTCTATTTAAGTGCTTGCCGTTTTTCATTGTTAGTTAGCTTTTCATTATTCAATATACAGACTTTTAAGTTTAATTGATTGCAAACATCCGTCTATTTAAGTTCACATTCTTGAGTGTTTTTCCGTGATGAATCAACAAACCCATTTTTGAATCAATTGGTGTGTCATATCCAATAAAACCAAATTGTCTATCCCTTTTGTTTCCTTGCAAACATAAACCCTAAAATCCACAAAAAGAACCATTCTTGATGGCGATCCGAGTCTTGAACAACATGAAGCCTTCGAGGACGACTTTCCTTGAACCAGGGCGACGATCCTTAGGCAGAAACACATCATTTGATATCAGAGCTTGATCAAGGTAAAAGTCTAAAACCATTGCTTGTCTTAGTTTCAAACTTAAGATTGTGTGTTCGAGAATCCTTGTCGTTCTGCCCTAATTTTCGTGTGCAACCATGTGTGCGAAATTTTGTGTGAAACCTGCCACAAGAGTGCCCTAGAAATCCGTAGAAAATTTGTCCTAGAAAACCCTAGCCAGGAAGGACGAGAGTTGTATTGTGCGCCAAGCCTACTTCGACTACACCCTTGCACCAACCAAGTACCTTTACCCTATCTTGTGTTCGGATTTTTGTGTGACTTGCTGCCTTGAGGGAGCCGTGAATAGCTTGGAGAGAAAACCGAAAAGAGAGCCCAAGAGAACCCTAGACGTGAGCCTTGCACCCCAAGCACCCTACCACACGGCCATATCTTACCAAATCTTATCTTGTTTTTGCTTGCATCTTAAGATATATTTTATTTTGCTTTTTGTATTTAGATATTATTTTGCTTTTTGTATCTTGCTATCTTTTAGGATTAAATCTTGTCTTTCTAGATCTTATCTTAACCGTTTTTGTACAAAAAAAATACGAACTCATCAAAAAAGCAAAACAAGTGGGACTTGGAAAATGTCGGACCTAACGAAAAAGAAGAAGTTGGGCTTAGAAAAAGTCGGATCCCACGAGTCCAAGAAAGTCCAAAAAAATCAAGAAAGTCCTTTTTAACAAGTGTCTAGATTATCTAGTTGATTTAAGTTTTATCTTAAACTATATTTTATTTGGACATAACTTGCTTTCTACTATTTGACTTTGGTGAATGCCCCTTTTTTCCCTATGCCAACCGAACCTAGCCCTAGTTTGAACGCACTTCTTTTGATTGATTTTAAAATCTTGCTTGGTCTTTTCCTTGTGCATTGTAAGATACTCTCTTTATTGCACTAACCCTAAAATCAAGTTAAGGTTTTTAGAAAGGGACTTCAAGAACTCGGCCAACCCTAGGAAACGAAAGGTGTGCCCAAGATAAAATGTACTTTCTTGTTAAAGATTCTGTTTTTATTTGATTTATACTAACTTAACAAGTTTGCTTGCTTTGTTAGTTTTATAATAGATAGTCTTTCTTTGCGATGATAAATGCCACGAGAAACTACAGGGAAAGAAGTATGGAAGTCGGTTACACTGGAGGATCTTCCAATCTTGCTTGAGCAGTCCCGTCGTGAGCTCTTTGCAGCTATAGATGCCAAATTGGAGCAAAGGCTAGGATCGTTGAGCGGCACAAGAGCCAAAGAGGCGCCGACCCCTAGCCAATCCCAAGAAGCGATGGAGATATCCTTTCACCAAGGCTGGAAATGAAGACGAGGTGAACTAATGGAACCAACCTCTAGTCTATGATGAATACCCGGAGGAACATGACGGGATACCATCATTAGAGAGGGATGTCTTCGTGGCTGTTTCTTGTAATCACATGGAGGTCGTGACTAGGCCTAGTGATAACCACATTTCACTAGACCTCGTGATCCAGAAGGACTAGCCGAGGGCAATGGAGGTGGCTCTAGACGACAAGTCGCAAGTCCTTGAGGGCGAGACGAACAACACTTCAGTATTTGATGCCTTGGGAGGTCAACACGCCATTCCTTGAAGCATTGGCAGACAAGAGACTAATCCTTGGTGTCATAGAGGATGATACCCCTTCGGCAATTCGTAACAAGATGATTATTGAGGAAACAAAAAGAAGCATCCAAGATCTCTTTTGGGTAGATCATGAATTTGAGCATCATCACAAGATTCAGAACCACTGCTGATTTAGTTGCGGAAGACATAGGATTTTAACTCGTAATCTGTAAAGTTACAAAGCTGAAACCAAAATTTTACTGACCAGGGCTTAAGCATTAAGAGAAACATAGTTCTACCCTAAAACAAATCAGTAACCAATAGCAAAGTCTGGAAGCATAATCCCCAAGAACAAATATAACTCCAACACCATCTCAAATTCAGACACAAGTAACCAGAGCTTGTAGCACTGTATAGCTCAGCAATCCAGGCAAAAATACATAGATTGTACTATAATAAAGGAGCAGAGAGAATAATAGAAGACCTTCATGAGGTCACGAGGGAATTCATGACAGAACTGTCCATTTCCTGTGAAACATAGCAGATGATTGCACTTACGGTTGATAGCATGTGATGCTGAGGAGCACTGCAACTTTGGAAGAGGTCACCAAGCTCTGTAAACATACTATCAATACTCCGCAGGAGTAATGACATCGTCAATCTTCAAAATCATCTTCACAACTTGGGTTGCAAGTAGGATCTGTTGCTGTTTCCCAATTAAAGTCTCGAACACGTTTTGTTCGCGCATATTGTTAGTGCCAGCGTCATTGCAATCTATCCCGCAGAAAGGGTTGCTCTCCTGCATAGCAAACCGAGATAAGGCATCAGACTAGTAGTGGATGAGTCTACATGTCTTCTCTTTGAATAGAGACATGAATTAGACTCTTTAATCTTTAGACATTAGAGATCACTAATTGTCGATGTTTAAAAAATACATGCTTGTTCAGTTCATGTCAGTTTAACAGTATCCGAAACAAGAGGATGTTCTATAATGGTCTTAGGATAATTAATGTCTTTCAATAAAATGGGTAGAGGGGAGTATCCAAGAGAGAGCACAGGACATGGTATCCAGTACAAAGATCTCAATGAAAATTTATCCGATTGGGCTTAAATCCATGCCAAACTGACCTTAACTTGCCGAGACTTCACTGCTGATAGTGTTTCTATGGGTTGGAGACCACTGTTCTCTGCAAGTGCCATTGGAACTGCATCCAAAGCATCTGCAAATGCCCTAATGACATACTGCAAATGGAAATAGGATCAGCACCAGTGATGAAAAAAGCGTTGACGCGCCTAGCCATAAAATTCTTCAAAAATGCATTTTTTATCCCCCTTATGTTATAAAAGCATATAAAACATGTTTAAGATGAAATAAAATCACTTTGAAAACATCATAATGTTATAAAATCAAGTTTTAACTAATAAGCAAGTAGGAAAACCATGTCTGAAGCATAAAAAACTGGAAGCTGGAAGTGATTGATGACAACGGATGAAGAGGATGTGAGTCAAGCCTTCAACAGTACACTCAGCAGTAGCACTTTGCCACTTGCAGATCACACGTACAGAATAGAGGAAGAAGAGAATAGAGAGGGAGGAAGAGATAGAGAGAACGTACTAGGTAATATAGAAGATCTAATGGTTATTTAGGGTGTTTACTTAGGAAAAGAAGATATGAAAGATGCTATTTCCTAGGATAATTAAGGAATCAGCTATTTCCTAGATAATTAAGGAAAAGAAAATATAAATCTGTTTATTTAAAGATAGAATCTTTTAAAAAAATCAATTTAAAAATTCAAAAAACCAAAAATCTGTTGGAATCCCTGCAGGCTGGAAGAGGCACGCGCCTGATCCTTAGGCGCGCCTTGGCGCCTAGGCCCGCCTAGGGCGCTTGAGGGGCGCTCAGCCACACAGGTTGTGCCTCACCCTAGGCGAACGCTGGCCTTGGCCAAGCGCGCCTTTTTCATCACTCATCAGCACCAACTACAAAAAGCGACTTTTCTCATTGGTACAAGACAAAAGTGATGACAGTCTTATACCTGCTCAACTCCAGGATACCTATCAGCAGCTGCTTCCACAGCTAGAGAGCAAGAAATCTCAGCTGACCCACCACCATAAACAATAGAATTGTTACGAATCAAATTGCGGGCAACACAAAGGGCATCGTGGATGCTTCTTTTTGTTTCCTCAATCATCATCTTGTTACCTATGCAAATCAACAGGATAAGTTCGATTGAGTCAAACTAATTGCCATTGTTACTATTAACCAAAAATGTATATAAAAGACAAATTCAATGTCTATTGATAATAGCAAAGCAATATAAATGGAGCTTGGAACACAAGAAGATAATGCCCTGCCTTGATTAAGAAAAAATCACCCCCCTGGTATAATTTCAATAACAGATTAAACTCAACAGATTTATTTACTCGATACTGTCCCAATAAGTCTTAAAGAAACATCTTCACAATGTCAAAGCTTCAAGCATACTCAATATCACTTGATATGAATACAAGAAAGGTGAAAAGCTTCCTCGACTATGCTCACTAAATTTCATTTTTATAAAAAAAAATAATACAAACATGAGAAACAATAGGCTAAGTCACTTCAGCCATTATTTAATGGCACCAAACATATGTATAGCAAAGCAGAGTCATTAGAAGAAACAGAACAAATTGACATACCACCACGGATAAACATGGTTACAACGTTGAGTTTTCACAATACTCAATATTTCATTTTCATAAAAAAAATAACACAACCATGAGAAACAATAGGCTAAGTCACTTCAACCATTATTTAATTGCACCAAACATATGTATAGCAAAGCAGAGTCATTAGAAGAAACAGAACAAATTGACATACCACCACGGATAAATATGGTTACAGCCCTTGAGTTTGCACAATGCTCAATATATATCATTCTGTCTTTTGTGGTGCCAAAAGCCTTCTCTCTAACCAACCCAGCCTGGAAATTCAAAGAAAAAACCGCAATCCGAGCATTATCAATGACGACAATTTGTATCAGGGAAACACAGTTTATTACCATGCTTGCAACGAAGGAGTATCAACTATTATATCACCGACATTAATTTACAAATATCATAAACACCAATATTGGCATTTGAACAAAAAAATAAAGCCATAGGTGGTATTGAGGCAAACGATAAGCATAATATATTGAAATTGCAAAGAAAAACATACCCGTCCCAACTTTTCAGAGGTCAACTCTTGAAACCTTGGCACAATTCTACCACCTAAAGAAAGCGTATGACTATAAGATATGACCAAACATAATAGGGGTAACTAATAGTCTAACAAATATGCATACACGGGTATATCACAAACCTGTAGCTATTGCTATAAGTTCCAACTCTACACCACCCACCCATCTCACAGCAGGTAAATCCCTATGCATCAACAGATGATTTGCCTCATCATCAAAACCCCACTGGCAGATAACCAGGGTTGCACCAACATCCTGTGACAAGTAATTTGTAAGAGAACAATTTCTAATCAAGTTACACTTCTAAAGGTAAAAGATTATTTATTAAGCAATAGTACTAAACTTTCTCGGCTAAACTCACAATGAATGAAGAGAAGCAAGAGCAAAATATAGAATTCAAAAATTAATAATAGCAACCAACCTTGCATTTTGTAACCATGTCATCAAAGTACTCTTGCTCTTGTTTCCGTAATGTCTCAAACTTCTCCACAGTATCAATATCAACCTTATGCTTGGTCTTAGGTTTAGGTGGCTCAAAGGGACAAGTCAAAATAGCAATTTTTGCATCTTCAATTTGCTTTGGCATCTGTGGATGGCTCATGTCTTTATCAACCACAATTCCATAGATTAATTCAGTATCCTCAAGCTTTCCACCCACTTTTCCTTCCACTTTTATCATATCCAGATTTACATCCTTTCTTTCCAGATCAGCAACTTCCAGAACTGCCTTAACTGCAATCTCAGCCATGCTGCGCTTGCATCGGTTCACACTGAACAGCAAAGGCAAAGCGAATTTAGTTTCAAATGATTGAAAAACTTCACCAAACACAAGTGTCTAGTATGCTAATAAAAAAGAATGTATCTACTTTAGCATCAAGTCCAAACATATGAAATGGCACCACTTATCCATCATGATAGACCAATTTGATCACTACAGAAGAAATCAACTATGTAAGAGAAGGTCAGCATACATCTTGGAGGATAAAGTAGTCATGCAGGTTTGAACCAAAGGCTCTATATCTGCAAGGTCAAACTCAAACTTGTGTGCTATCTTCTCCATGTTCTCAACAGCTATCCGCGAAGCCATTTCATATCCCTCTGCAATTCTAATGGGATGGATTCCCCGGTCCAGGAGGGATTCAACCTGTTCTAAAAGGGCACCAGCCAATACAACAACTCCGGTTGTGCCATCACCAATTTCATAGTCCTGGCTTCGTGATAATTCAACCATCAGTTTCGCAATCTGATTGTCAACATCCATCTGCTCCAAGATAGTAGCACCATCATTTGCTGCACAGAAGATGAAAGGACAAGGAGATGCTTTATATAAAGAATTAAAACAAGTCAGATGACACTTTTTACATTTTTTAAATATATAAATTCAATGAATGATGCCAGATTGCCAGGGTAAACAACAAGAGCTGAACCACACCATTTAACATTAGAAGGACCACCTAGTTCCTAGTTGTATCTAATAAAATTAGTAGGAACAGAACAACAGTGTAAACTTCGTTCTAGTCTAAAACGTCCTGAGCAGTAAATTTGGAACGTATAAACAACAAGAGCTGAACCACACTATCCATTTTTTCCTCGCTTCGATTCCATTTTCAAAAGATCATTTGCTTCGAGGAAGGTACAAACAAAACCCTAAACCTACCTAACTAAGACCAAAGTTATCAAACTCAAGTTTAAAGGAAACCCGACAATTGATCTACTGGTAAAATATCGTTAAATGGAAATAAAGACGGAGTTCAAACAGATTCAAACTTGGGAATCGAGAGGGAGGAAGAGGGCTAACTGATAATGACTTCGCCGTCGGGGCTCTGGAGCATCTTATCCATGCCCTTGGGGCCGAGAGAAGATCGAAGAATCCGAGCAACGGCCTTGCCGGCGGAGATGTTGGCCTTTTGAGCCTCCAAACCCCTCAAACGAGTTTTCTGCTCCTGCTCTCTTATTATGATGAACTGCCTACCGAACTCGTCGAAGGCTAACGCCATTGTTGTTTACGTCTCTGTCCCTTTCCTGCTCTGCAAATCGATCGCGTTAGGGAGAATGCGAAGCAAACTGAGGGGGCGAAAGATGCGGAAACTTCAAGAAGCAGAGCGCCGCTCCTTTAAGCCCTAACTAGTGTGTAACTCCTGTGGTATTCACGGACATCTTAATAGATTATGCAGTATTAACGCTTTCTAATTGCATAATTTAGTTTGTAATTATGAATAATATTGAATAGAGTATTTTATTTTATTTGTTAAAAATTTGCTTATCTTTATGTTGATAACTTTTTAATAGTTTTGTTATAGTATCTATGTCATATACTTCAAATAAAGAGTAATTTTATTTTATTGTACAATACAATATATTAAGAGTTGAGCTTTTTGTAATATCAAATTAGAATACTATAGTTTATAAATTCTATCATAGTTTACTTCATAACAAAAACTTAAATAAATTAAAGATGATAATATATGACTTGGTGTATAATAAAAGACATTAGAAGTTGAACTTATTATGATATCAAATTAGAATATTAAAATTTATAAATTTGACTATAGTTTATTAATGACAAAACTTAATAAAATAAAGATGATAATGTATGACAATTTTTTAATTATATAAAAATGACATTTTTCCTATTGAATATAAACATTTATTATGAAAAATATTACTTTACATTTAGGATAAATATACAGATTATTAATGTGATGACAATAATAATAAAAATGTATTATTGTGTTGTTTTGGGTAAAAAAAAAACAATTTTGTAAAATTGAAAGTGTTTATTGGGGATGGGTTGGGTGTGAATTGACTTTTTAAAATATGGGAGTCGAAAGTTATAGGGTTGTGAATGATCATAATTTTTTTAATGAAAAGTTAATATACTAATATTAATTGAATACTTAATGTGAAATAATTGTTTTAAATTTAGAAAATTACTATAGGAATATAAATAAATATTGCTTCTAAGTTACTCCCTTTCAGACTTGCAGTAATTAGGAAGTTATAACCAATGATTGAGCGTATCATGTCATTCGTATTGTCTCAAATATGATATCGATGATTTTTTTAATTTGTCATTTCATATTTTCTTATATATAGTTGACAACGGTTAAGAATATTATTTAAATTTTAATTATTAATATTATATATATATGATGAATTTTCAAATGATGCTATATGAGATTCTTTTTAATTTTTTAATTATTATTTTTAATGGTTTAAGAACCTAAGTTATACATGAAAGTTAGGTTAGATTAGATAACCGGTTATACTCGTGCGTAAATCTTTTCATTATTTTTGTATCATATAATAGGTTTTGGATGTTCTTTAATTAATTTGTCCTTTTATATTCATAGATATAGTCAACAACGGTTATAGAATATTGTTAACATTTAGTTATTAATATTGGATATATATTTGTCGAAATTTCATATGATGCTATGTGAGATTCTTTTTAATTTTTGTCACATTAAATTTTTAATGGTTTAAGAACCTATGTTGTAGATTTAGGTTAGGTTAGGTTAGATTAGATAGTCGGTTATACTCCTACAAAGTTTTTTCATTATTTCTTTATAATACAATAGGTTTTGAATATTTTTTTTAAATTTGTTCTTTCATATTTCATATATATAGTCAACAACGGTAATATAATATTATTAACATTTTATTATCACTATTGCATATATATTTGACGAATTTTCGCATCATGTTATGTGAGATTTCAAAAAAAATGAAACATTTTTTTTGATGGCTTAAGAACCTAAGTTGTACATGTAAGTTAAGTTAGATTAGATAGTCTCTTATACTCGTGCATAAGTTTTTTCATTATTTTTGTATAATATAATGATGCTTAACATATATTAATTTTTAGAATAATTTTTATTGTGATGTACGTAGTTGTGGATAAAAGGTTTTGTTTTATTTTTTCAAATTGTTAATTTATAATTTAGTATGTCATTAAGTTGTCTATTTTTAGCTTATATACTCTAACAAAAATATCATCAAGATATACAATTATAAAATGGTTTTAACATCAAAATATACAATTATAATTAAATTGGTTTTAAAATTGTACGGTTTGGAATTAGCAAAATTTATTTGAGCTAAATACAACATTTATCATCACAATTTATTCTCTTAAATGGGAACATTTATTGTGGAAAAAATATAAACTTTTATATTAGTATAGATATAGATTAGGGTGGATGTCAAGCTTTTTTTCTTATAAAAATGGAAATTTGGAAACACAACATCAACCTTTTATTGTGGAAAATGTATAGGAAAAATTGGCCATATTTTGGGCAAAAGACACTCGTGTATTTTTTATAGTACCCTACTTCATATTAACTACTAACTAGGTAATTGTCTCCTGCATCATAAGGGAAATTTGAATTTTATAAAATTATGTATTTTCTAAAAATGTGTATTTATTATATAAGAGATATGTAATTGCATGTTTTTAAGACGGCTTCTATTTTTTGATAACTTTTTTTAATGTATGCTACTTGCATTTATATCACTCGTGTTCAATAACTATTATTAAATTTGATTATGTTTTTAAATTTAGTGTAGTATGATATAAAATGAAATGAAATAATTAAAGGTAAATACATGGAAAGAATTGTCAAATACAGTCATATTGGTGAATACATAGGCTCTCTTTGTTTCTAACTCAACATATGAAACACTTTTTTTCTGAAGTTTCTCAAACTTCTTGTCATCGAATACTGAAGACTGCACTTATGGAGTTTTGGCTCTTGATCTTCCTCTTCCCTTTTTTTCTAAATTCTCCACTTCAATGTTGCGATCCTGAAATGCTTTCTTGTACATGAAGGTTTTTTGTGTTTGAATATTATGACTTCTGAATCTCACTTGAAATGTTTTAATAAGAAAATTGAGCATAGGATTGTGGATTTTTCTATGTGATCAACCATGGAATCAATGAGGAGTTAATGAATGATGTGTTCACCAAAAGCAAGAGGTTTTTTCAGTTTGTCGATGAGTGAGAAGATGAAGCTTCTAAGTAACGAGAAGCAACGACGTTGCCCTTCCATACTTGATGAGCATCTTGATCTCGAAAATCACATTAATGTTGAGCTTTCGGGTTCTACTTGATGAGCTTCTTGTTCTGAATGTTTTTTATAATGCATTACTGCATATTGTAAGTCCCCATTCTATATGGTCATTCGAAGTGCTCGTTCATTTAGTGTTGATCGATATTAGAACCTATCTTGATGTTAAAGATCATGGGATTGTAAATGTCTTCAAGGAATTCATGGCTTCAAACTGGGATGAACTCCCAAAACCATTCATACATGATGCAATTAACCCTTGGCTAAGGACACTAATGATGAAGTTGACAAAGAAGCCTTGACAAACGTCTTCCGTGTAGTTGATGTAGTTGAGGAGGTTGCAGAGCTTTGTTTCATCTGAGGGTCATAACTCCTTTCCTTTTTTCTGTTTTTGGCTAAAGATTTTACTTAGAAGATATATAAGTCATTATGAAATAAGGCCATAACTCCTTTCATTCCCTCATCTTAGTTCTCTTCAGTATTAGTAATGTGTCGAGTAAGGCTATGTTTGGCAACATATTTATAAAGACTGTAGTAACCCTCATTTTTAGTTAAGGGCATAAATGTAATTTTACTTTAAATAAAGGGGATGAATTTTTGTTTTATTATTCCAAGTGAATAAAATGAAACATATATTTTTATTCCATAAAAGTATGTTATTTTTAAGTCATGGTGCACTTACAAAATTATCTTAACACTATGTTAATGATAATCTTGTTACTCATATCAATTTTAACCTAGATTATTTAAATTAAGATTAACAAAATGTTAATTGAGATTTAAATACGGTTAAGTTATAAGGATATGCAACTTAGACTTGAATTAATTCAACGTGTATGAATCAATTCAAAATTAAATTTTACTTTTCATAAATTTGGTTTAGAATAAATATATAAACTTTGGGTAAGATTATATATAAGTTTGGGCAAATTTTATAATTTTTGAAAAGTGGAATAAGGGCATTTTTACCACAACTTGGAAAGTTGGGCAAAATGAACAATTTTGGCCAAAATATGGGATGGCCGTGAGCTCTTCTTCCCCATGAGCCAGCCGTGAGCTTCAATCTCCCTCCAATGGAGTTTTGGCCCGGTTTTTCGTCCCATTTTCTTCAATTGGCCCATGGGCTTTGAAGATATATTTATCCTAAACAAAATTATATCAAAATCGGGATTTATAACCGCTTAGATTGATAGAATTTTATCTTCTAAGATAAACAGCCTAGTAATATCAAAAGTTCAGTAAAATCTAAAATTTGATCTCGTTTGAGATCGGATTTGGCCGAAATTTATGGTTATGGAAAACTATCTCTAAGGGCTTCAAAACGCCAATAAATACTCCCTCACCATTAAAGGAATTTACCCAATTTCAAGCCTTAGGTTTTCGGCAGTCCACAAAACGTTCAAGCACTTGAAGAAGGAAATTCTCCTTCAATTGGGCACCTCTAGTTATGGTTAGGTACCAAGATCTTCATCTAGAAGTCTAGTTTCCAGAGACACCAACCAAGCATCATTTGGAGTTCGGACGATGGAGATGCGAAGCAAACAACGAGAGGGTGTCTACAAGAACCATACGAACGAATTCAGTAATGGCTAATTCGTACCCCTATTCGGTTTTTGTCCAATTAATCATGATTATGTATGCTAATTGGGGTTAATTAGATACATATTGGGTTAATTTAATTTTATAAGTATTAAAATTGAATTAATTATATTTTATGATATTATCTTAAATTGTAATTTGTTCAGGGATAACATTACAACTCGATAATGTGGGGTTATATGAGGTGATAAATAAATTGAATAATTTATTTATTTATGCTATTATTATTTAGAATATTGGACTAATTGATTATTAGTATCGTATAGATAATCGTTATGTTGAAAAGCCTTGAAATTGATTTACTTAGAGTTAAATAAATTACATTAAAAATCGAGACTTGTATCCTTCAAATGTCGATATTGAATAAATTATCTAATCATAATTTATTTATGTTGTGTGACTTGGGTACATCTCGGAATCGCTTATGGAACGGAAATAAAGCAGGTAGCCAATTTGCTTTTCGAAAGCAACCATCTCCATTACGTTGTTCAAGCTCTTCGTAATCCAAGGAAAGTGGTGGTTCAATGTTGCAATTTGGCTATTTTGGGAGCTACTAATGTCCAATGGAGTTCCATGAGTACTCGTTGGAAAGATAAGAGAAAGGGCTACGACTTTCATGACAATTACTTCCACGAAATCTACCCCGAACAGCCCATAAGTTCAACTTGGCTCGGTGACACCGCTTGTGGCTATTCTGAACGGTGTTTGAAGGCTAACTCTCAAATGGCTCGAGCGTTTTGGCTGATATTTTAATTAGGACTTTATTATGTATTTATTTAAGTTCTGTCAAAAATTCAAGTCATTCCGATCTGAATTTCGTAGTTTAACTGATAAGGCTCTTCATGTGCCAAGGAACTTGAATGGTTAGGAGTTTGGTCGACTTGGGGGCTATATATAGCTGCCTCTTTACCCATTGTAAGGCACTCAGAAATCAATCAAAAAAACATCAAGTAACATTCAGTTTTCAATCGGAAATATCTCTCCAGAATTTCCTCCAAGTTCGTGAGTCATATCGAGCTTGTTCTTGTGTTCTTTGGGTGTGTAATATCCCAAACCACTTGAGCCTTGTCCCTAACCTTTGTGGTGCGTCATATCCACCTTGGAGAAGGCCACCTATCCCTTTCATTTTCCAGAATTCTTATTCTCTAAAAATCACAAAAATACTTCACCAATTTTGCCTCCAAAACACATCAACCATCCACCGAACTTCCAAGGAGTTTTCCAAGCTTTAAGGGACGCATCAACCCGATCGATCTTTCTTGATAGTGAGCATACAACGATCCTACTTCTCATTATTTGGTATCAGAGCTACCTTCAATGAATTTTCAAAAGGAATCATGTTTAACCACAGAAAGCACCAGCCGATCACCATTTCGGAGTTTCGACAAATTTGGTGAGAGAGTACCGCGTCAATTTTTTCCGATTGTAAGCGCTTGTTGGAGGATCAAGATCGTCGTGCAAAGGAGAGAGAAATTCAGTTTATGGAGATCAACAATAACTCTTGGAGGAACCTTGAGAACATGTTGCACCAATATGCGGCAGAGGCTGCCCTAAAGCTTGTCAAGGAACCCTTACAAATGGAGAAGTCACTCAATGGTGATGAAGCACCTAAGGAAGAAGTATGTGAAACTTCCATGGCCAAAGTTTTTGAAGAGCAAGTTGTTGAAGAGGAGTCAGAACTAAAAGAAGATGAGGCAAAATGCCTTGTCAAACAACCACTTGTCAAAACCGGCACCATGGGGGAAAAGAAAGGTAACATCTCCTCTAACTCTTGAAGTGCATGTGGATTCGAGGACGAATCCTCTTAAAAGAGGAGAGGATGATATGACTATGTGATGAGTCCCGGTTAGTGACAATCAAGACGTCGACACCTCAATGCCACGACAATCAAGCCACCCGGCTTCGACTCCAAGGCATCAAGGCGCGCGACACCAAGGAAGGACCAGCCCCTGACACGGTCCAAGACTCGGCCGAGTCTTAGGCCGAGTTCTTGCTACAGATCCTGACACGGTCAAGAACACGGTCGAGTTCTTGGCCGAGTCAGGGTCTGTCTTCAGCCTCGCCTCCCTTTGTTATTTCCTTAGTGTGTTTCCCTTTGCTACTTATTTTAGTGTGTTTCCTTTTGTGGATGTGTGGACCCATTTGCATATGGGCTCCTAATCCCCTAGCAACCCTAGACTATTTAAGTATTGTCTTGTCTTTCTTTTCTCACTAGTTGAAGAATTAAAGAGTGGCAAAGCCTAAGGTTGAGTATATCTCCCTCTAGGCAGCCACTATCTTCTATCAACTCAAAACCTTCAACATTCAATCTCTCTTAATCTCATTCAACTCCACCAAAACAATCAAGCACTTGTTCTAGTTCTCAAGCTCAAGATCCAAGCCAAGAATCCTCTCTCCGAGAGGGTTCCTTGGCTTCCATTGGTTCGGCCACCCCAAGCTCAAGATCCATAGCCATTTCGTCCATCTCCCACCAAGAATACCTTGGAGTTGCCTTGGAATCAAGAAGGAAGGAGAAGAAGCCCTAGCCTAGGCACGATCTAGCTTCACTTGGGAAGAAGAGCTCCTTTGGGGGTTTTATTCTCATCAATTGGTATCAGAGCCAAAGCCCAAGCTAAGTCATCTTCTCCCTTTAAAATTTCGTTTTTAATGATTCATGTTCATAGCTAGTATGTTTTCTTGTGTTGCTTCCATGTTTCCATGTGTTTTGCTCTTTGTTTCCCTTGCTAGCTAGAATTTGTTTCTTGTTCTTCTTGTGTTGAGTTTAGTTTGCATGCTTAGATTTTCTCTTGTTTCCATGTGTTCATTCATGTTTTCCATGCTATTTTCATGTTTAGATTAGTTCTCCCTAGCTTCCCTTACAAAAAACACCAAAAAAACCATTTCCGGCGACTTTCCCCAACTCCGGCGACCGGACCACCGCGTCTGCCGCCCTCCCACCACCACGCAGCACCCAGCCCACCACCACAACCACCTCCCACTGTCGGCCCTACCTTGTGTGTTGCTTTGACCCCTTTAGCTTGTGCATGTGATTTGAACATTTGTGGTAAAGGGACCAACCTCCTTTCTCTCTTCCTCCTTTTGGGTGTCTTAGGTAGTTGAGGAAAGTGCCAAAATTGTCTCTTGGCACCCAAGTGTGGGTTAGAGTGTTTGATAGCTACCTTTTGTGGGTTTTCCAAAAGAGGGGGGGACATTAGTAGCAAGCCTCCAACCCTCTTTCTCTCTTCTACATATTGTCCCATACCCAAATACAAATGGGGCATCTCTCTCTTCCAAACCCATGGTACCAGCCAAAACATCTTTAGGTGGCCCCAAAACCGAGTTCTTCTTAAGCTAATTAGTGGACCTTGCTTGATCTTTGTTTTGTAAAAGCCCATTAAAAAAAAAGAGGCCAACAAAAGGCAAAGGCCCAAGTTACAAAAATAAAAAAAAACAGAAATTTGGATAAAAAAAAAATTAAAAAAAATAAAAATCAAACACCAACTTCTTTGCAAGACAAGGTCACCTTCCTTCCTTTGGTTCGGTGGGGCCACTTCCTTTGGTGGGCTCTCCCACCCTCACTCGGTACCATGGGCCACTAAGCCCGTCTCTCCGCATTTTTCTAGGAGACTTGTCGTGAATTACCTCCTTCCCATGGACCCATGGAGTGGCCGATTGCCCTCTTGATCACCCTTGTCCCCTTGGGCCTTTTTCGGCACTCTCTTGCACTAGTCTAAGGTCTTCAATTGGGTTCGAGTTGGAAGTGTTGTGGTCCGCCTTGGTGATCAAATCACATGTTACTCGTCATCCATTGCCATTGCTTGAGCCCGTTGTGATACTTGTGCTTACCGTGGTGCCTAGATCATTAATTTGCTTGCCTTGTTGCTTGCATTGCTTGGATTAGATCGTCATAGGCCTAAGGTATTCATTTTGTGCTAAGTATGCATTGCTTTAATTGCTTGGGACTCTTTACTTGGATTCCCCCTTGCTCGTGCTAGGTGAATCGACATGGACGGGCCATACTAGTCTTCTCCTTCTCGGCCGCATCCGGGCCGGCGCCCGCGAAGCCATGCCCGTGACCCCATACCCTTGTATGGAGGCTCTTATTCACACGCCGCCCCTAGGCCCGCAACCGGCTACGAGGGTCGCCGCCATTATGCTCATAGTTACACCGAGTTCGACGTGGAGTCCTTTGGAGACTATGACAAGGAAGGCGCCTACAGAGGCTATGAAGAGACCTTTGAAGAGGAGGCTTGGGCGGATGTGAGCCACCGAGGATATGATCACGCCTAAGGCCAGCCCCGGCGCCCTCATGTTCCTAGTCGGCCCGTGAGCCATGGTTTAGGGGTGTCCTTCTACCCCTTCACCGGTTGCAACGACGGTGGTTCCGAGTTCTTGGCATGGAAGCGCCACACACGCTATGTCTTTGACCGCTCGGATTATGATGTTCGCGAGGAGGTGCGCATCGCCACTTGGTACTTCACCGATTATGCCCGTACATGGTGGCCAAAGGTGCAAGAGTCCCTGCGTCTCGGAGGCTTCCCGCCCATCCAAACTTGGGCTCAGCTCGTCTATGCCATGGCTCACCACTATGCCCCGAGATCGACGCTAGCTAGCCTAAGGGCATGTGAACGCGCCTTCCCGATGCTCAACCACAACATCTCCGACCATGCAGCCCATGGAGAGGCTACTATTGACGTGGTTGCTCTTGAGGAAGAGGCCCAAAACAACGTTGCAATTGGCGCGCCTCAACATGCCTTGGTCGCACCTCGGATCATTTCGGTTGTGCCTTCTTGTTCCATGGCTGCGCCTCAGTTTGCCTTGGAAGAGCCTACATGCGCCTTGGTCGCACCTCAAGTACCCTTGCATGCGCCTCAGCCTCCTTTGGACGTGTTTGACATTGACTCGGGCACGCCTCACATGACCTCAGCCGCTCCTCACGATGCCTCATCCGCGCCGCGCCATGACACCTTGCCCGAGCCTCATCGCGCCTTGTCCGAGCCCTAGTGCGCCTTGGCCGTGCCTCAAAGCACCTCGGCTACGCCGTGCAGCGCCCCTGCTGCGCCTCAAGGATCCATGACCGCGTCTCGGGGTGCCTTGGTTGCGCCTCAGTGGGTGCCTCGCCCTATCATCACTCGCAGCTCCATGAGCTCTTTGGCTATGCCTTGGGTGGATGCCACACCTTTTGTTCCTTCTTGCTTGCCACTCTCACTCCAAGAGGAGGTACATGCTATGGATGATGAGCCTTACAAGCTTCCAAGGCCAGCTCTTAACCCCTACAATGGAGACGCTCCAATGACCCCTATATTTAGGGAGGTACCTTCTTTTGTCTCTCCTTTTATGCCCTTGAGTGATGCCTTGCATGATTTTCCATTTACATCTTTGGATAGAGCTTTATGTATGAAGACAAATTGTTTTGCATCTAGGACTACACATTCTTGTTTGCATTATGGTTCCATGTCTCGATTCATGCCAACGAAGTTTCACTTATTGCTTGTTATTTCCTACATGCCTAAGTATGATAATTGTTTGACTTGTTGCATCATGAAGCACATACTTAGGCTTAGGAAGAGTGATGTCACTACTCTTGTATATGACCTTACACTTCCTATGACATATACGTCTCATGTTATTGCATTTAGTGCCTTAGGCAATAAAAAAGGCCCGCATGTTATACCCTTGGATTTGGCATACTCATGTTTGCTTCATAGCTCCCCATCCTTGTTGCATGAGATGTATTCACTTCATTTCTTTCCTCTCCTAGTTACGTATGTTGTGTGCTTTGCATATTTCCTCTTTCGGCATACCTTTAGGACGCTTCATGTGTTGATTATGCGTACCCCATACCATGATAATGCCCTTATTATGCGTCTTTGCAATGTTGATTTTTGGGCCTATTATGGGGGTACGGGCTGCCATCTCTCCGCCTTGTCCTTGAGTATGCCTAGATCCTCCCCTAGGTTTTCTTTGCAAAAGGTTTGTCATGTTGTTTGGGGACCTTTGAGGATTATACCTAGAGCGCTTCCTTGGAACCCCTTACCCATGGAGTATCATGTTGATTATGGACCTTTATGGACTGGCCATACATCCCTTCCTAGGCACCTCATGCATAAGGTATTTCAGGTTGACACGGAGCCTTTGAGGATAGCCCCGCACCTAGCCTCCTTAGGGACCCTTTCGTTAGGACCTCACCTTCGTTTGTGGCCCCGTGTTTGGGTGTTTGTCCCATTGATTTCTCCTAGGTATCGCCCTCCTGACCCTAGCATTCTTGTATCCTGTTATACCGGGAATTGGGTGGTTGTGTGTCTCGCTCTTGTAGTCGGGTGGCCAACTCCTAAGAAGGGGAGAGATTCTCTTTGGGTACTACTAGTTCATCTCTCCCACTTGGCCAACCCCCTAGCTTGTAGGATCTCACACATTACCTTGAGGTTGCCCACTGCTTTGGTTTTCCATATTTGGCCACCGGACCTAAGCCATCCCATCACCTACCATCTTAGGGCTGCACATGGACCGACCCCATCTCCCTTTTGGACCGTGCCTAGGGCCCTTCGTAGAACCACCCCGGGGAGTAGGATATTCTCACATTTTGTTGTTGAGTTACTTTGTTATAGGTCCATCCCGCCGGCTGCCATGCTTGTCCATGAGGCCCCTCAACTTGTTGTGCCCAAGGAGCCATCCGACGACTCTTGTATGCTCATCCTCCTTTGTGCTAGTGGCGGTCTCCCTCACTCCACCTTCACCTTTAGGAAGGGGAGACGCGCCACTACCCGTCCTTCATCTCTCGGGCTTCCCTCATCGTCGAAGCGAGGACGCTTTGAAGCTAAGAAGGGGAGAGTGATGAGTCCCGGTTAGTGACAATCAAGAAGTCGTCACCTCAATGCCACGACAATCAAGCCACCCGGCTTCGACTCCAAGGCATCAAGGCGCGCGACACCAAGGAAGGACCAGCCCTTGACACGGTCCAAGACTCGGCCGAGTCTTAGGCCGAGTTCTTGCTACAGATCCTGACATGGTCAAGAACACGACCGAGTTCTTGGCCGAGTTAGGGTCTGTCTTCAGCCTCGCCTCCCTTTGTTATTTCCTTAGTGTGTTTCCCTTTGCTACTTATTTTAGTGTGTTTCCTTTTGTGGATGTGTGGACCCATTTGCATATGAGCTCCTAATCCCCTAGCAACCCTAGACTATTTAAGTATTGTCTTGTCTTCCTTTTCTCACTAGTTGAAGAATTAAAGAGTGGCAAAGCCTAAGGTTGAGTATATCTCCCTCTAGGCAGCCACTATCTTCTATCAACTCAAAACCTTCAACATTCAATCTCTCTTAATCTCATTCAACTCCACCAAAACAATCAAGCACTTGTTCTAGTTCTCAAGCTCAAGATCCAAGCCAAGAATCCTCTCTCCGAGAGGGTTCCTTGGATTCCATTGGTTCGGCCACCCCAAGCTTAAGATCCATAGCCATTTCGTCCATCTCCCACCAAGAATACCTTGGAGTTGCCTTGGAATCAAGAAGGAAGGAGAAGAAGCCCTAGCCTAGGCACGATCTAGCTTCACTTGGGAAGAAGAACTCCTTTAGGGGTTTTATTCTCATCAATATGGATGGCATCATATTTGAGAAAGAACAAAAGATTAAAACAAAGAAATCGCTTGGATGTTGGAAGGTGACAAAATCGAAGAATCTGTCCCTCCGACACCTCCTCAGTATTTTGGCTATTTTGGGAGCTACTAATGTAAAATGGAGGTCCATTAGTACTCGTTGGAAAGATAAGAGAAAGGGCTACGACTTTCATGACAATTACTTCCACGAAATCTACCCCGAACAGCCCAGAAGTTCAACTTGGCTCGGTGACACCGCTTGTGGCTAGTCTGAACGGTGTTTGAAGGCTAACTCTCAAATGGCTCGAGCGTTTTGGCTGATATTTTAATACGGACTTTATTATGTAGTGATTTAAGTTCTGTCAAACATTCAAGTCATTCCGATTTGAATTTCGTAGTTTAACGGATAAGGCTCTGTTATAGAAGGGCTGCTTGTTGATCAATCTTCGGTTGTCTTGGATATCAATTGAATCGTGTTTTGAACACTTTCCAAAATCAATATTTCGACCCTATACTTGTTGCCTCGGGTTACACGAAATCTGATCCGGGATAAGACAATCGCACCTCTAGTGATTCAGGCAAATCAAAAGAGAACACTTGAAGTTTTTGGTTTTGTTCGATATAGAGAGATCGTAAGTTCTCGCGTCTCTAAGACTTGCCCCAAAACCCTCCCTTATATAGAGCATAGGAATTTAGGCAGTTATAAGTCGGTTTAGGAGGTTAAAAAATAGTTTTAGCGGTTAAGTTAGTTAAAAAACAGCCAAAAACCGCCAAAACTACCTTCTCGGCAAGAGGCATGGTTTGTTACAAACCGTGCCCTAAACCGTGCGGTCCTCCAAAGAGCCAGAAACAAGTTCTGGGACACCGCACGGTTTGTGACAAACCGTGCCACAAACCGTGCGGCTTTACAGAAGCCAAATCCGGCTTCTGTTTTGCCCTGGCACGGTTTGTCCCCACATGCACGGTTTGTCACAAACCGTGCACGTCCTTAGGACCTCCGAAAACACCTTCTCGGTGTCCGCCTCTTGAACCCTGACACGTCTCGTAACTCCGAGTCCGAAACCATGCACACGAGTGTGCACTCCGCACCCCCGAGACTCGTTATACGCCGAACAAACTCCTTAAGTCTTGAGCGAATCCCGACTACACTAAATGGCCGATGACACTAAAATCACCAACATTCCTCCCCCATTTTAGTGTAATCCTTGATTCACTATACATACATCAAACACAAACTCATGCATAAATGAAAATGTCCTTAGGATTGAATTTCCACATTAGTGTAGTACACATTCCAAATAATCGAGAATCAGGGTGTCTAAAGGATTGAACCCATCAACTTATTTGACTACTTGAAGATACAAACACACACAAGTTTCTACACTACTTCAAGTGCTAACTTGACACTATTCTAGCCATGTGTCCTTATCCATTCACGAACGCATATAAAGCCAAACCGGGCTAGTTGAAGCGGCACCACTTCACGCTCGTATAGGTGGATTCTTTTAATCATGCACCTGCAAATGCATTTTTCCAAAAGATCCATTAAGAAGAGAATCTTCAACCTAACTTTACTTGCAGGTCCGAGCACATACCTTGGGATGAAGTATGAACATGTGCTCCAAACTCTAAGTGTAGGCTTTCCACATTGAATTCAGCCTCTAACGTCATATTAGAGGGGAATTGGGTGTCCTACCATTAGAGATTTTAAACGGGCTTTAAACCCATCCCAATAGCAAATATTCTAGCATGCAAGATAACAAAATTACCTAACACACCAAAACTTGGGGAACAAGAAAAAAAATTCGGCCAAGGTAGGACCTTGTAGAAACCGAAGGATGAGCACAAGATGGAAATTGTTGATTTTTTCGTGATCTTTCAGTGAAGCAAACAATGGTGGGTAAAAAAAATTCGTGAACAAGATTGAGACTTGAGTTCGTGACTTACAAGACTGATGGGCTCTGATACCAATTGATGTGTCCTTGCCTCTTGTGACAAGTCGAATTGCCAAAGGTGATGACTTTGGATCTAGTCTTGGTTGGGAAGTCACGCAGTGAATCATCTCGTTGGTGAAGATGAAGGGAAGGCATTGAAGAACGCGATGATGGTCACGGTGGTGGTGCGGTGGTGAACGCGGTGGAAGCGATTTGATGGAAGAATGGTAACGGTGGCAGAAGCGATTGAATGGAGGGATAGATGACTTGATGGAACAAGTCGTTGGTGTCGTAGCGTCGACTGCGGAGGGGATAAACTCGAGGGAGATCGAGTGGTTGCCGTAGCGTCGGCGGCGGAGTGAATGGGGATGAGAGGGATAAGGGTGACGTCCGATCAAGGGAAGGAGGAATTTAACACTCGACTTAAAACCTTGAACTTTAACTTGAACATGAATAAAAACAATAACAAAGTTGGGTTTAAATAGGAGAGGTGAGACATCGAATGGGCCGAGTCGAACCTCATGGGCTAGCCCATGCAAGCATGCAAAATGCACAAACCCTAAAAGATAGAATGACTTAAAAGGAAACTATCTAAAATGCTATAAATAAGGAAACTATCTAAAACGCTATAAATAAGGAAACTATCTAAAACGCTATAAATAAGGAAACTGATACGGGGTAAGCCGTAGGATGGCCCGACCTTGGCGCACAACACGCAAACAACAAGAAACAATAATCAAAGTTAGACAATGGCGGAAAGAAGAAGAGATGAACGAAAAGAACAAGATGAAACCAAGAACCCGGAAGTAGAAACCCTTGATTCGGATGAATCAAGAACAACCACACCTAAAGTAGATGACCTCGTCTTCTACAACTTCACACAAAGGAGGACGAATCCTCAAGAGCACGAAGAGGATGTTTTGTGTCGTTTCGGATCAACAATTCGAAAGCAATTGACAATCACAACTCGACCAAAACCAGTTCGGATTGAGCAAACTCACGAAACTCTCTTTCATGAAGTTTCTAAATCAGAAAACGTGTTCTTGATAATAGGTTTGCTGCCTCGAAAAGGAAAAACAAAGAGCTTAAATAGTTCCTAGTGAACCGGCTCCTAAAATACTAAACCAAGCTAAACCGGAATTAAAAGCATAAAACCGAGTCTAAGAATGTTAATAGCCCACACGGCTGAAATATACCAAATAAGGAAAGTTGCTAATAGTGGAAGGTGTACACAAACCATACACTCAACCACTAGAAACCCTTGTCACCGAATAGGCCTTGGATGTGGCCGTTGGAACCTCCACCGGGACTTGATGTATGATCACGGCTAGCTCATCTTGGAGACGTCTAGCTTGGCTCCTTGTCATGGGCCCGGATGGTGGTTGGTGTAGGGATGGTCCTCCATCATCCTCCCCTTCTTGGAGAGGATCCGTCCACGGATCATGAAGCACAGATTGGGCGACGTCCGGATTGTGGTAGGGAATCAAATCAGCCACGTTGAAGGTGGCACTCACACCATATGTGTCCGGGAGGTCTAGGACATAGGCGTTGTCACCGACGCGGCACAGCACCTTGAATGGGCCATCCCCTCTAGGTGCAAGCTTGGACTTGCGTTGCTCCGGGAAGCGCTCCTTCCTCAAATGAACCCAAACGAGATCTCCGGGCTGGAAAATCACTCGCTTGCGTCCCTTGTTAGCCCTAGCTGCATTCCGCTCCGCACATGCTTCCAACTTCTCCTTAGTCCTTGCATGCAGCTCCTTGATGAACTCCACGTGCTTTCCTGCATCAAAACTTTCACGCTCCTTCATAGGAAATGGAGCAAGATCAAGTGGAGTATTGGGGTTGATACCATAAACACATGCAAAAGGAGATAAAGAAGTAGAAGAATGGACTGTCCTATTATAAGCAAACTCTACATGTGGTAGAGCTTCCTCCCAAGCCTTAAGGTTCTTCCTAAGAATGGCTCGAAGAAGGGTTGATAAAGTCCGGTTAGTGACTTCTGTTTGACCATCCGTTTGAGGATGGCTAGAGGTAGAGAACAAGAGTCTCGTCCCTAGCTTTCCCCAAAGCGTCTTCCAGAAGTAACTAAGGAACTTAACATCCCTATCGCTTACTATACTCTGGGGTACACCATGTAGCCTCACGACTTCCCTAAAGAAGAGATCGGCTACATTGGATGCATCATCCGTCTTATGGCAAGCGATGAAATGAGCCATTTTGGAGAAACGATCAACTACCACGAAGATAGAATCACGTCCCCTCTTAGTCCGAGGCAGCCCCACTATAAAGTCCATGGATATGTCCTCCCAAGGGGCACTTGGAGTGGGCAATGGGCTGTATAGGCCGTGGGGTTGCAACCTAGACTTGGCTTTAAGACAATCCAAACACCTTTTAATAAGGTGCTCAACATCCCTAAGCATGTGAGGCCAAAAGAAGTGTGCACATAACATGTGGTAGGTCTTGTCCCTTCCGAAGTGACCCATTAAACCACCCTTATGAGCTTCTTCAACGAGTAACATACGCAAGGAACAAATAGGTATGCACACTTTTTCAGCCTTAAATAAAAATCCATCAAACAAGTAAAACTTGTCACATGAACCCTTATCTATACACGACTTATAGATGGCACCAAAATCAGCATCTTCCACATACAACTCCTTTATATATGCAAATCCTAAGACCTTGGAGTCTAATGTGGTAAGCAAAGTGTATCTCCTAGATAGGGCATCGGCAACTACATTGTCCTTTCCCTTTTTGTATTTGATAACATAAGGGAAAGTCTCAATGAATTCCATCCACCTACCATGTCGTCTATCAAGTTTATCTTGGCTCTTGAAGTGCTTCAAGGACTCATGGTCCGTATGCAAGATAAACTCTCTAGGCCACAAGTAGTGTTGCCAAGTCTTTAATACTCTAAATAGGGCAAAGAGTTCTTTGTCATATGTAGAGTAATTAAGACTAGCCCCTTTCAATTTCTCACTAAAGAAGGCTACGGGTTTACCTTCCTGCATGAGCACGCCTCCAATGCCAACCCCGGATGCATCACACTCCACCTCAAATGGTCTTGTGAAGTCGGGTAACACTAGCAAAGGAGCTTGCGTCAACCTCCATTTTAGAGCATTGAATGCCCTCTCTTGCGCCTCCTCCCATACAAAAGCCGAATGCTTCTTGGCCACCTCCGTCAAGGGGGCAGCGATGGTGCTAAAGTCCTTCACGAACCGCCTATAGAAGCTGGCCAATCCATGGAAGCTCCGCACTTGACTCACGGATGTAGGCGTAGGCCACTCTTGGATGGCCTTTATCTTGCTCTCGTCCACTTGAAGGCCCTTGGAGCTCACTACAAAACCAAGAAAAGAAACATGATTAGTGCAGAATTCACACTTCTTTTCATTGGCATATAAGCACGCACTACGTAAAGTAGAGAGTACTTCCCTCAAGTGTTGCTCATGCTCCTCTAGTGATTTGCTGTATATTAGGATATCATCAAAATAAACAACAACAAATCTACCTATAAAATGCCTTAAAACATGATTCATTAAGCGCATAAAGGTACTAGGAGCGTTTGTCAAGCCAAAAGGCATGATGACCCACTCATACAAACCGAACTTTGTCTTGAAGGTCGTTTTCCATTCATCCCCTTCCTTCATCCTTATTTGATGGTAGCCGCTGCGGAGGTCTATCTTGGTGAAGACCGAGGCTCCATGCAGCTCATCTAGCATGTCATCGAGGCGGGGAATGGGGTGCCGGTACTTGATGGTGATGTTGTTGATGGCTCGGCAGTCCACGCACATCCTCCATGTGCCATCCTTCTTGGGCACCAATAGCACTGGCACGGCACAAGTGCTAAGGCTCTCACGCACATGGCCCTTGTCAAGCAAAGCCTTCACTTGCTCTTGCACCTCCTGGGTCTCCTTGGGGTTCATTCTATACGCTGGCCTGTTTGGAAGAGTAGCACCCGGTATTAGATCAATTTGATGTTCAATACCTCGTTTAGGGGGCAGTCCGGGTGGCATCTCTTCGGGGAACACATCTTGAAACTCTTCTAGCAATGCTAAGATGTTCCTTGGCAGCGTAGACTTCAACTCTTCACTCAATAAGCCGAGGCCTTTGCACAAGAGCATGAGGACGGCATCTTGTGGTAAGTGCTCCTTTCTCAATTCCTCCTTGGAAGCCATCAATGCTTGAGACGTGGTTTTGGCCTTGGAGGTGCTCTCGGCCTTACTCCCCTTCTTAGCCTCAACCGACTTCTCTTGGTCCTTTTTCTTCTCAAAGGCTTCAGCTACCTGCAAAGGAGTCATAGGCTTGAGTATCACATTCTTACCATTGTAATCAAAAGAATGACGATTAGTATAACCATCATGCTTTACACGCCTATCAAACTGCCATGGACGTCCTAACAAGATATGACAAGCATTCATAGGGACCACATCACATAAAATAGTATCTACATAATGTCCTAGTGTTATGGTCACATTGACTTGCTTAGCCACTTTTACCTCTCCACATTCATTCATCCAATGCAGTTTATATGGTCTAGGGTGATGGAAAGTATGTAGTTGCAATTTAGTAACTAATTCGGTGCTAGCAATGTGGCAACAACTACCCCCATCAATAATCATGTTACATACCTTTCCCTTAACCAAGCATCTAGTATCAAATAAGTTCTCTCTTTGGTTATCATCACAAGGGGTTGGTTGTACATGCAAAGTTCTCCTACAAACTAGAGATTCACCATGCTCAAACTCAATGCAATCCATTTCCTCATCTACATCATGCATAGGCTCATCAACAATAGCCGGACCTTGATCCTCACCCTCGGACTCAGATTCATAGAGTCCAAGATGATTAATGACCAACGTTCGACTATTGGGGCAATCTTTCATCATATGCCCTCGGCCTTGACATTTAAAGCATACAGTATCCCTAGCTCTAGAAGAGGGAGAAAAGGTCGAAGTACTCCCCTGAGGGCCATTGGCCGACGGCGGCTGGCGTCCACTGGACTGCGGCGGAGTTCCTGGTGGTCCACCTTTGCGCGACACTTCTTGGCTCCTAGGTTGGCTCATGGGCTAAGCCTGGTTCCTGCCAACTTGCGCCGAGGGGAATGCCCTGGTTTGGTTTTGGGCCCGCCATTGGTTCGGTTGACCGCTAGGGTTCCTAGCCGCATGCCCTCCTTGATTCCTTGCCTTGAACTTCTGATTTTTCTCCACTTTGATGGCCAAATGCAGCAGCTGGGTACAATCTGTATAGGGATACATGTCCACCTCATTAGCAATATAAGGAGAAAGGATTCGGAGATACCTCGCCATGGTGGATTCCTCATCTTCTATGACGTTGGCGCGGACCATGGCGGTTTGCATGGCGTTGTAGGCCTCCTCCACGCTCATGCTACCTTGTTTAAGGTTCTCCAATCTTTGCTTGAGCTCCCTAGAGTAGTGTTGAGGGACGAACCTAGCCCTCATCAATACCCTCATTTGTTCCCACGTAGCTACCGGTGGGTCCAATGCTCGTTGTCTCTCCTTGACCAAGTTGTTCCACCAAGTTAGGGCAAAACCACTAAACTCAATGGAAGCTAACTGCACCTTCTTGGCTTCAATGAAGTTGTGGCAACTCCAAATTTGCTCCACTTTCATCTCCCACTCCATGTAGGCGTCCGGATCACATCTCCCTTCAAACGATGGCATCTTAATCTTGATTTTTCCTATACCATCTTGCTCCAACTCTCTTCTTGGCTGATTGCCTTGATAGCCCCGGTTCCCTCTAAATCTACCCCGGGGCTCATAATAGCCATAAGCATCTCCTTGGCCTTGGTAGCCACCGAACCTTTCACCTTGATTCCACATCTCTTCCTCATCAAACTCGTCTTCTCTAAGAGGATCCTGAGGCTCATTGAAATGGTTAGCTACATAGGGCACCTCTCGTGGAGGTGGTATTTCATTAGGATAGTTCGGAACTACCCTATTCGGCCTTTCATGACTATGGACAAGGGAAGAAGTATTCCTTACCGGGGAGTTTCTCACGGTACCGGTTCCCACTGCACGGTCACCTCCAAGGGGCACCAAATTGGCTCCGGAAGGACCTCCTTGCTCAGCATAAGCTCCTAAGGGCACGGTGGCTGGATTGGGTGGCGTCTCTTGGGTTTGAGAGGTTAGTACCACCGGGGGCACCATGGCTGGTGGAGGAGCTCGTTGAGACGTTTCAAGGGCAGCCAACCGGTTGGTGATAACAGCCATGGAGTCGGTCAACTTTTGGAAGAGCATCGCCACATCCGGATGCACCGGTGAGGGGCTCCTATTGTCTCGGTCACTTGAGGTATCGTCTCCTGCCATCACACAAACAAGCTAACACGGAACTATGTGAAGGGTTAGAATCAAATCAAAAACACTCACAAGTGTCTCACTCGTGTGTTTCACTCACCCTCCCTCAATCTCAACTAGTTTTGTAGTGCAGCCGGTTGGGAAAACTCAAGAACTTCACGTGAATTAATTGATCTTCAACAACACTTAGCAACCCAGGTAAGTTAGATGCAAGGTGAAGTAGAACAACGATCAACAAGGTTCACACAAAGGCACTTTATATTCTGAAATTTAGTGCAATGACGACTCACAAAAGAACAAAAAAAACGAAAAGAAGACTCAAGACTCAACAAAGAAACCTCACAAGGATGTAAATGCAAGGCAACTAATGGAACTTGACAATTTAACTCAAGATGACCACAAAGCACGAATGTAATGCTATGCTAAGAATGACAAGAACAATGGAAAGTTTAAGAACTCAAGAGGACTAGATGTTACCTTAGCTCGCCTTGACTTGTGCTAGTAGAAGATGGAATGATGGTAGTAGAGATCGGCGATGATAGGGTGGAGATAGGCACAAGGAAAGGAGAGGTTAGGTTGTAGGCTTTACCGAGCGTCGGTGAGGATGACGCGGGTGCGGCAGGATGCACGAGGCGCGGCGCGGCAAGGGGCGCGGGTGCGGCAGCTTGCACGGGACACGGCGCGGCACTTAGGGCTTCGACACTCGCTAGACCTTGAGCTTGCAACTTGAGAACTTACAACTTTAGGCTAAAATCTAACCTAAGTATTAATGTAATACAAAGGTAGACTAAGCTTAGGAGAGAAATAAAATGCAACAAAATGATCGTCTTTTTTTTTTTTTTTGACGATTGAATTATTTTTTTTTTTTTTTTTTTTGACTCTTTCTGATTTTCTTTCCTTTTTTTTTTTGACTAAAATTCGAAGTTCAAATTACAACTGAAATTGAATTAAAAGAAAATAAGAAAACTAAAAGATAAGCTTGTTGCCTTGATTTTAGGAGCTAATAATCGGTTGTTGACTCTTTCCAAACCCACGCGCCACCTTTGTAGGGTGAATGGCCGAATGGATTACTTGGAGAAGTTAGGCGCGCCTTGATTGTAGGAGTGTAGCTGCCGCACTTTGAACTTGTCAACCCACACGCCACAAAATTAGGGTTTGTGGCCGAGTGGAATTGGGAGTTGGTTAGGGCAGCCGTGGGACTCCTTGGTGAGCACGCCGGCTAGGGTAGTGGGAAGTAGGGTATGTGTCTTGTGGTAGGGTTAGTGGTCGGTTAATGTAGTGGTGGTGATGATGATGATGGGGGTGGCCGGAGATAGGATTTTCCGGCAAGGCTAGGATGGTTCTCTTGATGGAAGGAAAGGTACCGTCCGATCTCCACAACACACACAAGCCAATACTCCCACAAACACAAGAACAATTCGTAGCTTAAGCAACAACAAAACGACTCAAAGACAACAAGGGAAGAAAACAGATTCGGCTATGCAACGCGCAACCAAAGACACAAGACACCAATACCGAATTGAAGAACTCGGCAAGCACTATGTTGACACCAAAACGCAGCTCTGATACCACTTTGATACGGGGTAAGCCGTAGGATGGCCCGACCTTGGCGCACAACACGCGAACAACAAGAAACAATAATCAAAGTTAGACAATGGCGGAAAGAAGAAGAGATGAACGAAAAGAACAAGATGAAACCAAGAACCCGGAAGTAGAAACCCTTGATTCGGATGAATCAAGAACAACCACACCTAAAGTAGATGACCTCGTCTTCTACAACTTCACACAAAGGAGGACGAATCCTCAAGAGCACGAAGAGGATGTTTTGTGTCGTTTCGGATCAACAATTCGAAAGCAATTGACAATCACAACTCGACCAAAACCAGTTCGGATTGAGCAAACTCACGAAACTCTCTTTTAGGAAGTTTCTAAATCAGAAAACGTGTTCTTGATAATAGGTTTGCTGCCTCGAAAAGGAAAAACAAAGAGCTTAAATAGTTCCTAGTGAACCGGCTCCTAAAATACTAAACCAAGCTAAACCGGAATTAAAAGCATAAAACCGAGTCTAAGAATGTTAATAGCCCACACGGCTGAAATATACCAAATAAGGAAAGTTGCTAATAGTGGAAGGTGTACACAAACCATACACTCAACCACTAGAAACCCTTGTCACCGAATAGGCCTTGGATGTGGCCGTTGGAACCTCCACCGGGACTTGATGTATGATCACGGCTAGCTCATCTTGGAGACGTCTAGCTTGGCTCCTTGTCATGGGCCCGGATGGTGGTTGGTGTAGGGATGGTCCTCCATCAGAAACTACCTAAACATGCTGGAAATACCAAATATAGATAATGTCTTAAAAGAACGCGTGACACTTCTAGCGCGGTGAAGGCTTTGAAGAGATCATCGCAAGAGACGACTAAGTGTCAAAGTCTTCAGAAGAATGCGTTATTTCACTTCCGATGGTGCGCGAGGACGACGAGTCTTGGATTGTCGTCTGGGCTTCCTTGGTTGGCGATGGCGCGTGCGATAAGTGACGCAACGGTGGCGGCGATGGCCTTGGACCTAGACCTTGTCACTGGGCCCTCTGAGCGTAGGCTCATGGCTTCTTCCTCGTCTTGGGCCGTCATGGGAGGCAGGGTCACATCACCAAGCCACTTTGGGGACTCCACCTTGGCTGACTTGGCCCTACCACCCTACTCCCTTCGAACCCCAATTGTATGTAGTTGCCTTGTCGACACCTTCTAGGGCCCTTCTCAAAGATTCTCGCATGCACTCACTCATTTCCCCCACATTTTGGGAGATCTTTGATTTGGCCCTCATAACCGATAGGCAACCTTTTAAGAAGGGGAGGGATTCCGATTTCCTTATAGCTTGCCACATGCCACTCCTTGCCCCGATTGAGCCTCTCATCCTTCCTTTCTCCTTGTTGCCACTTACAAGAATCCCTCACACACTCGGCTTCACTAGTGTTGCTCACTTGATGCCTCATTCCCCCCTTGGACCCGTTCCTAGGAGTGGCCATAGTCCCACTCGGAGCCGTCGGATGATCTCGCATTTTCTTGTTGAGTTGCTTTGTTGTAGGTACATTCCTCTAGCTGCCATGCTCGCCCATGCGACCTTCCATCTTGTTGTGACCAAGGAGCCGCCCGACGAATCTCGTATGCTCGTGCTTTTTTGTGTTAGTGGCAGTCTCTCTCTCACTCCACCTTCACCTTTAAGAAGGGGAGACGCGCCACAACACTTTCTCCACATTCCGGACTTCCAACACACTCGAAGCGAGGATGCTTCGAAGCCAAGAAGAAGAGAGTGATGAGTCCCGATGATGGGTTCTTCCAACACACTCCAGCCCAAGGGTCGCGCCTACTCTTATGCCTCACCATGGAGGAGCCAATGCCTTGATCACCAAGGCGTCGACGCATCAATGCCACGACACTCAAGCATCGACCATGCTTAGATTCCAAGGCATCCATGCGCACGCCTATATCCAAGCCTCTAAGGCTTTTATCCCTTTCTACTTTTGGTTATTTAATTTCATGATATTTAGTCTTGCCTTAGTGAGTGTGAAGAGCCATTTGGATATGGGCTTCAACTCACTAAGGCCCATTAGAGGATTTCCTTGTTGGCTGAAATGCCATGACTATTTAAACCCCCTTTATAGTTCATTGTAAGGAGATTGAAGATTATAGAAGTGGAATATTTTCATTGGGTAAGAGGAATACCTCCCCAAGGCCTCCACTTACATCTATCAACCCCAAAGCATTCAAATATCTTCACTTCCTCTCAATCCTCACGAGTTCATCCATCAATCTAACTCATTGAGTTCTTTCCAAGACAAACAAGCCAAGGAGCCTCTCCTAGAGGCTCCCTGATTAGTGCTATTTTGTAGTGCGTATCTAAGGATTATTACCAGGTTTGAGGTGTCATTTGGTTGGATTTAGAGCACAATTGGAGATTATGGAGTTAGAGCGGAGAAGTGTGATTTTGATGGTCTGAAAGAGCTAATTGGAGACATCTAGAGGAAGAGGAGTTGACCACCTGAGGAGATGGCTAATTTCAGGAATTAATATGGGTCAATTCGAGAACAAACCGCGACCGCGGCCATCACGCGAAGCAAAGCCAGATTAATTAAACAAGCCACGTGATGGGCCAATTTGGAGAAAGGCCCAAATGAAGAAGAAGCCCAATTAAAATGAAGAAGGTTGGGGCCGCGTGAATTGAATGCTGGAATGAAGCAAGTGATGACATCACCATGATGGAAGCGGGAGAAAGAATTGCTGATGCTGGGCCGATTTGCTGTGCTGGAGTGAGCTGTTGTTGATGGGCCGAGTGAAGATGAATAAGGCCCAATGGATAAGAAAAACCCAGCCCACGCGTGAAGTGGATGCCGCGTCAGAATGGAAAGCTGGAGAATTGAATTCAATTGGGATGATGTCGGCGTGACATCAGCGAAGGCAAATTGTGGATTTGCTGCTCGAATTGAAGCTGCGCGAGCTGAAGCGAAATGGGAGTTGGGCCGTGATGGGCCGTGGGAGATTGATGCCATAGGCCGCAGCTGCTTGCACTTTCGGTCGAGAACGAGAGGCTTTGCCGAGAATGGGGATTAATTTCCCCTAATTTGGACTGTTTTGTTTTCGGTTTTTACTTTATTATTTTATTATTGTTTAATTATTATTTTTACACACTTTTAGAATTAGGTAAAAAACACTTTTAGTTAACCTAGTTGCCAGGGAGAAAATAGTTAGACCTAGTTTCATTCATCGTTGTTTTTCCCTTTTGCTCAAGCAGACAATTGAAGCCTTTGGATTGATTGGATTGTGAGGTTATTCCTTTACTCTTTCTATGATTGTATTAATTTTCTCTCGTGCTTAATCTCATTGATCATATATCGATTCCCCTTGATTTGTTGATTAGGAAATCAAATAGATTTTAATAGTAGTTCCCTCTAGATTGACAACTTAGAGAAATTAGTATTATGTTATTGGTTCCCCTTTTCCATATAACCTGTTGAGATTGTTATTGATCATACTACTAAGGATTGGAGGATACTGGTTGAGAATCTAAATCCCTTAGTTTGTGTAGAGAATTAATTACATGCAATTGTATGACTGGTTACTGTACTTGCATGTATCTATCTATTCCTGAACTTCTTGCTGCTATTGAATTAGATCTTGAAGGTTAGTAGGGATTTGTTTAATAGTTAGGGTTATCAGGACTGATTGGACTGATAACTAATTCAGAACAGGGATTATGACTTTCATGAGTATTGAGGACTAGGAATAATCAATGATCGATATATCAATCTAAAGTGTGGATATTTGTTTGGCTGAGCTATTTTCCTAATTTGATTTCAAGTCTTTGTTTTTATTTACTTATTTTATTTAATTTGTTTTTAATCATAAACCCCCCTTGGTTACTTGTTGGTATACAATTACATCGTTGGGATAGTATTTGATTCTCTGTGGGATTCGACCCTTACTTACCAGACTACATTAGTTGGGTTTGTTTAGGATTATTTTGTATAGGTGTCACGACAACGCCTATCAAATTGGCGCCGTTGCCGGGGAGGCAACCCGAGGTATGCTTTTCTTTTCTTGTTTTTCTTTCCTTATTTTTGCATTTGTTTTGGTGTGTTTTTGTTCTTGTTTTTGTTTCCGACTAACCTGCAGGGAGGAGACCCCATGCCTATTGAAGAAGGTGTTTATCACCATTGTAAGTCTTTCCTTCCCTGCACTAAGTCACCCCCCGAAAAAACCTTAAACGGGGGCAAAAAAAAAATTCGAAAAAAAATTCGAAAAAAAAAAGTTTTACCGAAGGCCAGCTGTCCAGAGTTTCCCATGGAGAAGGTGCGCATCATGTTGTCAAGGAGGATACATTGCCCTACACTTGATTTAGCAACGATAATGACCCTACAATTGACAGCTGAGGAGGAGGAACACTAGAGCTCACACCATGATTACATTTGGGCTCCACCATGTGTTCCTAGAAGGCCGTGCAACCCCGCCATACATGCTATACCACTATTCACCAAAGTGGTTCCCTTTTGGTTGCACGATAAGAGAAGATTTTGGAGTTGATGAAGACACCCACCCAACACTGGAGACCTGTGCATACATTGTGTATACCGCCAGCGACACCTACAGTGTCCAAGCAGCTTGGCGACGTTTGTGAGTTATTTTATGCTTTTCCCTATGTTTCTATTCTTTTGTCTTTCATTACATTGAGGACAATGCACTGTTTAAGCATGGGGGAGAGTTCTATACTTGCTATGTTGCTGAGGAGAAAAATGAATAAAAAGATAAAAAGCCAAAAAATGAAAAAAAAGGCATACATGAAAATCCTGGGATAGGTCGAAAACCCGAAAGGGCGGCCTAGGTAATAAGCAGGTGGCTTGGACCAGCATTAGGCTGGGGTAATATGAGGTCAAGAGTGATGTGAGTATATTGTGAGCACATCTATGAAAAAAATATGAGTGGCTTGGTGAAAACCCGAAAGGGCGCCTTGGCAAAATGAGCGAAAAAGAAGAAGAGTGATTTTAGGATTTCTCATTATTCTTGGCGAGGCGTCATAAGAAGGGAGTCAAAGAAGGATTGTCGGGTAGGTCACTCTCGGAGGTATAAGAAGATAGATGGGAGGTTAGGATTAGATTTTTATTCACTCTATGGTGTTTGGGATAAGATTGGGGGAAGTACTCTGCTTTCCTTTTAGCTCGACTGTGTGTGGTGTTGATTGGTATTGTTGTATGTTGTGCTGGGCTTATTTGTGTTGGTGCCTGAAGTTTATTGTTGGGTATGATTCTTGGAGATTGATTTTTCTATGCTTCCTGAAACCTTGGGGATTGAATTGGAGGAGTAGGTTTACTTTATCTTACTCGAGAACGAGCAAAGTTTAAGCATGGGGGATTTGATTAGTGCTATTTTGTAGTGCGTATCTAAGGATTATTACCAGGTTTGAGGTGTCATTTGGTTGGATTTAGAGCACAATTGGAGATTATAGAGTTAGAGCGGAGAAGTGTGATTTTGATGCTCTGAAAGAGCTAATTGGAGACATCCAGAGGAAGAGGAGTTGACCACCTGAGGAGATGGCTAATTTCAGGAATTAATATGGGTCAATTCGAGAACAAACCGCGACCGCGGCCATCACGCGAAGCAAAGCCAGATTAATTAAACAAGCCACGTGATGGGCCAATTTGGAGAAAGGCCCAAATGAAGAAGAAGCCCAATTAAAATGAAGAAGGTTGGGGCCGCGTGAATTGAATGCTGGAATGAAGCAAGTGATGACATCACCATGATGGAAGCGGGAGAAAGAATTGCTGATGCTGGGCCGATTTGTTGTGCTGGAGTGAGCTGCTGTTGATGGGCCGAGTGAAGATGAATAAGGCCCAATGGATAAGAAAAACCCAGCCCACGCGTGAAGTGGATGCCGTGTCAGAATGGAAAGCTGGAGAATTGAATTCAATTGGGATGATGTCGGCGTGACATCAGCGAAGGCAAATTGTGGATTTGCTGCTCGAATTGAAGCCGCGTGAGCTAAAGCGAAATGGGAGTTGGGCCGTGATGGGCCGTGGGAGATTGAAGCCATGTGCCGCAGCTGCTTGCACTTTCGGCCGAGAATGAGAGGCTTTGCCGAGAATGGGGATTAATTTCCCCTAATTTGGACTATTTTGTTTTCGGTTTTTACTTTATTATTTTATTATTGTTTAATTATTATTTTTACACACTTTTAGAATTAGGTTAAAAACACTTTTAGTTAACCTAGTTGCCAGGGAGAAAATAGTTAGACCTAGTTTCATTCATCGTTGTTTTTTCCTTTTGCTCAGGCAGACAATTAAAGCCTTTGGATTGATTGGATTGTGAGGTTATTCCTTTACTCTTTCTATGATTGTATTAATTTTCTCTCGTGCTTAATCTCATTGATCATATATCGATTCTCCTTGATTTGTTGATTAGGAAATCAAATAGATTTTAATAGTAGTTCCCTCTAGATTGACAACTTAGAGAAATTAGTATTATGCTATTGGTTCCCCTTTTCCATACAACCTGTTGAGATTGTTATTGATCATACTACTAAGGATTGGAGGATACTGGTTGAGAATCTAAATCCCTTAGTTTGTGTAGAGAATTAATTACATGCAATTGTATGACTGATTGCTGTACTTGCATGTATCTATCTATTCCTGAACTTCTTGCTGCTATTGAATTAGATCTTGAAGGTTAGTAGGGATTTGTTTAATAGTTAGGGTTATCAGGACTGATTGGACTGATAACTAATTCAGAACAGGGATTAGGACTTTCATGAGTATTGAGGACTAGGAATAATCAATGATCGATCTATTAATCTAAAGTGTGGATATTTGTTTGGCTGAGCTATTTTCCTAATTTGATTTCAAGTCTTTGTTTTTATTTACTTATTTTATTTATTTTGTTTTTAATCATAAACCCCATTGGTTACTTGTTGGTATACAATTACATCGTTGGGATAGTATTTGATTCTCTGTGGGATTCGACCCTTACTTACCAGACTACATTAGTTGGGTTTGTTTAGGATTATTTTGTATAGGTGTCACGACAACGCCTATCACTCCCCTTGGTTCATTGGAAGCCACGGCCAATCAAGGAGCCTCACGGCCGGCCACCCCTTGCTTCCCCTAGGTTCCCCACGGTTCCTTCCTTGCTCCCACCTTCAAGAGCCCTAAGGAGACGTTCAACTCAAAGAGAGAAGGAAGAATTCCTTGCTTGGCCACAATCTAGTTCCTTGGGAAGAAAAGCCTTGACTAGGAGGCTTGATTCTCATCACCATATGTCATTTTCTACTTTTTGTCACTTTTTAAAAATAAATTTAATTGTAAATCAACGATTTTTATCCTAAATATATCACTAATTTCTTCCTAATTTAAATACAAATCAAGCACAAAGATTACAAGTTAATCACAAATACTACAAATCCAAAATTTTCTAATTATATACAAATTCAAAATTTCTTAATTATATACAAATAAAAAATTTCCTAATTATATGGATGATTGAGAATTTGAGATACAAAGTTATGATCCAAATCTGATTTTAATATCAATATTATATAGATTTTTATAATATATAGATTAATTTAAATAATTTTTTTTTTTTGAAAATATATGACCTAAAACCGGTGCGGGAATTACAAAAATAGAAGTGAAACTAGCATGTGTCCTCGTGCCTTGCATGGGTATGGCCATAAAATTTAAGAATAAATTTAAACTTGTTTATATAGTATGTAAAATATAAAAGAGAATTACATAGGAAAATTAACATGATGTATCGAAAAGATAATTTCTTGATTGGGATAATTTATAAGGTGTATTTTATGATGAAAATTGAAGGTAGATGTGTGAATTTATATTAATAGAAGAAAATAAAAATTAGGAATTTTATATAATTATTAAAAATAAAACTACACTAAAACAAATCTGCATATTGTATTCTTTATAATAGAGTTTACGGATAATCTATTCACCCTTATTAAATCATGAACACTAATTAAGTATGATATTATGTTTTTGATAAGTGCATAATTATATGTATGTTGGTGGATGAATCGTATAACGTTAACTATTTACGGAGCATCTATATATAAGTATGATAATTATTATATATTATATTATGGACACTAATTAAGTATGATAATAATCTTTTTGATAAGTACAGAATTATCATGTACAATGAGAAATATTTTAGGGGTGGTAATTTAGGGAAATTGCATAAATGAAACATAAAATAAATTGTAAATAGAATAAGGGTGAATATGTAAATGTATATAATTATTTGATGACATGACATAATTAGATGAACAACACGTAAGAGAGATGACGACACGTAAAAAAGTTAATTGCGACTTTAGTAGTAGTATATAGATAGATAACGTCCGCGTGAACACTTTGCATAGTGGCATTCATGACTCGCCTATACTTGGCCTCCTTCCAGTTGGCTTTCTCCCTTTCTTATTTCTCTTTCTGCCACAAACAAACCCTAAAATCCTCCATAGCCATCGATCAAATTAGGATTCCCCAATAAAACTCGATCTCTCCTTTTCATCCACCAATTCCTCCGATTCACAAATCCAACTCTTCATAATCGTAATGCAGTGATGAAATCTGGCAACCAAACCACCGTAATCCTCAAGTGCTTCATCTTCTCTCTGTTCCTCTTCATCCCCTTCGCTATCCTCACATTCTGACAACCCTCCTCCCTCTCCGGTCCGGATTCCGGCTTCGGGATCCAGATCTGACCCGGCTACTCTTCCTACGATGCCTACATCCAGAGCCAGCTCAACAAAACCCTAAACCCGAAGCTCCGACATATATAGACCACCCGTGACTGGGACCGCAAAATCCAGGTCTTTGCCCGATTCTTCTCGAGCCTAAAAGATTCGGATCTCCTCACCAATAACTCTAGAGCCCTCTGCATCGGCGCCCGGGTCGGGCAAAAGGTCGAGGCCTTGAAACGGGTCGGAGTCAACGACTCCATCGGGATTGATCTGGTGCCGTATCCGCCACTGGTTATTAAAGGCGACTTTCACCACCAGCCGTTCGATGGGCTGAATTTTGACTTCGGGTTCTCAAACGTGTTCGACCACGCGCTTTACCCGGAGAAATTCATCAGCGAGATCGAACAGACGCTGAGGCCTGGCGGGATTTGCATGTTACACGTGGCACTTACTAAGCCGATGGATAAGTACTCGGCTAATGAGTTGTACAGCGTAAAGCCGTTGGTGAAGATGTTTGCGAAGTCCGATTTTGTTCGGGTCAGGAAAATTGACGGGTTCGGCTTGGATACCGAAGTTGTCTTCCAACGGAAAAAGGAGGTGTAATTTGTTCTATGTTGATGAAAAAACCCCGAAAGGATTAGTTATTTTTTTACTTGCATTTATCCGCGTTTCGGTGTCAAGGGATGATCGTGGACCCCACACGTTTATGTAAGACAGCTCCAATTCTTTTTCCAATCAAGAATAGTCTTTTGTTGTATTTTTTATTGTATTTGTTAGTTTCAGAATTTAATCGGGAGTTGCAGACTCGCAGTGCTTTGATTCAGATGAATTAGGGGCATTTGTCAAATCGAAAAAGTGAGTTATAAAAACTTGAGGCAATTTCAGGTAAAAATTGTACTTAACGTAGAAAATAAGAATTGTTTTCACCGTTAGATGGAAGGGATCAGCGGTAGGGATCAGCGGTTCGGATTTAAGCATGTAGACTAAGGCGCGCGTGTCATTTTTTTCATTTAGAGTGACAATTTTATAATTATCAGCAAAAAGGGGGGACATTTCATTAAAACAAACAGAACTATCTATCCTCTTCATCTAGGCGTTCCAAAGAGACAAATCCTAGAATCTTCAATCCTTCTCCTCAAATCGGTTGTAGATCAATCAAAGCTATCAAGTTTGTTTCTCACATAACTCAAAGATTGAATCTGCGTCGCTCCACCACAAGTTTGAATCATATTGGCTCAAATCTCGTTCGCTCGACGGGATTGGTTCTTGATTCACGCCATGGGCCCTTTGGATCCAAGAGTGTCGAGGAGAGTGAGCTCGCGCCCGCCAAACGCCACGGCCCTACTTTTCCGCGCGGCACCGCCGACCATGGCTCCCCTTGAGGCGCGACCGAGCCATCTTGTGGCAATCTTATTTAATTTCCTTTTGTTGGGTTTTCATGACATTCTTAGACTATAATTTAGCATTTTTTGCGTGTGTTTTCCTTATTTGGCCATGTGGGGCCGCTAGCATTAGATGTTCTTTGCTTTCAATTCCTTTGGCTGCCTATTAAGGCAAGGATTGACCAAGAATGTAGGAACACTTGAATTCTGAAAATCCAGTTACATTTTGGCAGCCAAAAACGCTCTTCCTCTCTTCTCTCCCAACGTCATCTTCCTCTTCTTCATTCTTGTGTGTTGCATCAAGGAAATTCACCAATTGTTGGCCTTCAAGTGAGTCATATCTTGAAGGAAGCAATCTATCCAGCCCCGATCTACGTTGGTGAGTCATATCCAACCTAGGAAGAGGCATATCCTTCACTAAATCCATCACCACCCATCTCCCCTTCACGAATCCTATCCAAACAACTCATCTCGTTGAATTCATTCATGGAACTCTGTGCAACGTCTCAGTAAAATCGCCATAACTACTGATTCCGAGATATGTTCATTCTCATATTTGGAGGGCTTAAACTAGACTTCCAGATCTAACTCCTAGATTTGGAATCACCCCATTTGGAGGTTGGAGCGGAGACAACTATCCCTTGGAAGTCAGGCCGGAATTTTGGAATCTGGCTGACATGAGACCTTGCTTTGGGAGCCATCGGAGGGATGTCCTTGCACCGCGCCTTCATCGATCCTTTGACTCATCAGACTGTCATTCGATTTGGTCGTGTTGTCTGCGATGTTCATATTTAGTATCTTAATGTTCATGTATAATACCTTAAAGTTCATATTTTGTGCACCATTGAAATGGCAGGCTTCATGTGTTACATGTCTAAATAATTGATTTGTCATAGCCTATTAGCTCAAATGGTAGAGAAATTAACGTGTATGTACACATGAATGTGTGTTCAAATCCCTCATAGGCTACATATTGTGCTTGTAAAAAGTCTCAATTCAAGTTGAGTTCACATATATCATGTTTAAGTTCATATATATCCCATTGAAATTCATATTTATTCTACTAAAAACATTCGTGTGTGTTTTTTATTCTCTATATAGCACATATTCACCAGTTGTATGTAAATGTTCACATATAGTCTTGTAATGTCCAATACTTTGAGTACGTTCGTGTTTGAGGTTTATTTTTCCTTGATTGATAGAAACACTAAGGTTCAAACTACAAGTTGATGTTCATATATAAAAATCTATTGTTCATACTTATTCCTTTGAAAACTTTATCTACTTTTTCATACTTCGTGCACCATATAAATAAACTAAAGGTTCATATTTTATGTTTCAAGGTTCATATATATTCATATAGCGTTCATATTAATCCCATTTGTGGTTCATTTCATTTTGTGTCTTTTATCATGACTCTCCCAGGTTCTTCACTTTAAATGTCTATACAAATGTGAAAACAAACTGATTATCAACCATAGAGGTCATTCATCAATGTCCAACTCACAACATCTCTTTCAGGCATTTCATCAAACACCTTATGGGCTTCTATCAAAACACAAAAGTAAGAAAAAAGCTAAGAAAAAACAAAAATAAATAACATCAAATTAATCCATTACATCAAAACAAATATGACATATTTAGATTAGTCAATAGAGTGAATTAGCACAACCAAGACAACAATTCACCCAATCACAACTTCAGCCCAAAAAGCATGTTTGATTCATAAATAATATCAAAATGTTCATAATTAATCGTATGAGGTTCATAATTTGTGCATATTTTGAAAACCAACTGAGGTATCAATTATTTGTTTAGAGTATCCAATTGCAAGAAATCCTTGATACAAACATTCAACATGGAAAAGTCTATGGTAACCATCTGCAGCCACTAGCAGTAACTACAAATGATGAACATGCAGAAATACAGAGACAATGTAAACGAATAATAAAAAGCATGACATGTTCACAATTAACACAATACTGTTCTTTATTAATAGTATTATGTGCATAATCAGTGTATATTTTAAAACCAAATGAGCTATCAAACATTCAATTAGATGATGGAACAACAAGAACTCCTTTGATACAATTTTCAACAGGGGAAAGATCTATGGCATCCAAGTACAAATAAGAAGAAGAATGTTCACAAAATCATGCTATAATACCAAACAACCAAAACTAATTTTGTTTATCAAAAAATCAGTAAAATTTGAGATTTTACTCCATAAACATGATATTGCGAAATAGAAGTAACAAAAAATCAAGCCTACACTGAAACACAAACAAAAAATGAAGTTTTGAATGAAAATCAGTATCGACATCCATGGTAATTGGGAACGACGAACTCCACAAAAATAGATGAAATTTGAAGCCCATATGAGCAAATAAACAAGTTTTATTGAACAATTCGAGTTCGAATTTGAAGAATGGAGTGAAAACACTAATAAATCGTGCTAGAGAAACCCACCATGAAGAGCTTAGCTAGACAACGCGATGGAGGATTGGGGAGGAAGAAGACCTAAGTGACAGAATGTCGAAAATGCCCTCAAATCAGTAAAAATCATAAAAAACACGCTCACATCCTTAGCCGTTGATCACCAAAATCGAACGGTGCGAAATGCTCCGCGATTCGTACAGTAACACATAGATGTACCTGATCCTCTATCATATAAACTTATATAGATTATGTTAAATACACACTATATTATTGTTATTTATAGAAATATTGTGGCCCATTGCCCATTTTCTTAGATTTAATCTCAGAATTGTCCCATGTTTTTTAGCCCTTGTTTGACCCCAATACAAAGCATATCTCCTCTCCCTCCTCACCAGTTCATTCACTCTCCATTTTTCCTTCCCCATATCGAGAATCTAGATGTATTTTCGTCGTTCCATCTCCGGCGATCAGATTCTTTGTCTTGGGCTTCCCTGTCATCGACCTTCCTGACAACTCCTTCCATGATCCCATCCCCTTCGAATCTCTCTCCTCCCTCGTCGGAAATTCCTTCTCCGACGCCCTCTCACCTTGAATTTCATCCCATAAATCATTTCGTTATATGTGTAGACTAATAAGCCTTATTTCCTGATACAGATTCGTTCTCCCTTTGGTTTTATCTCCCTTTGGTTATGTATAAACTTTGTATTTTTGATCTGACCAATGAAAGACTGCAAATAAGAAATAAGAAGTTGAGTAAGAAAAATCATTGAATTCCTTTATGATTTTGTACTAACATCATGTTGTAATAGATATCTCTCTTCAGGATTGGTGAGCACAACATATAGCAAGTCGAGAGGCTAGAGAAAATGCTATTTTTGAGACATTTGGGTGGTGCACCCAAAGTGTTCGTAAAAATGTGTACATTAAGTATGTGAAGCCTAATTTACCTCTTGTTACTGCTTTTGTGGTTTTCTACTATTAGAACTATACAATTCTTACTGATAATGATGTGACCATGTCCCATCTTGACAACAACCTCGCCCCTGAAGACTTAGACGATTCTGCTGAGTCACCCATGGCGCCAACAATGCCACCTCTTCTTACTCCACCGACGTCCGATGACTTTGGCCCACACACCAATGAGTCCATTGGCTCATCCAGCTCGGGGAAGGCCATTGAGACCAAGAGCGCCGAGCCAAGTGACCCAATGCCCGAGCCACGACGCACCCCTCGCCTTACGCGCGACACCGCTAGGGTTTCCGAATCCAATCCTTCTTTGGACCCACACCCCGACACCATCACTCGCACCCAAGCTAAGAAGCTGCAAACTAGACTAATAGAGGGTCTTATGGCTCAAGGTGCACCGAGGGAATGTGTCAAGTGCCCGGTGATGTTGCTCGTCTCTCATCCATGCACAATGGCGCCGCGCACCCACTCGTCCCCACCCAAGGCTGAGTTCTAGAGCATTTAATGTCTTGAATTATAATGCTCTCATGACATTTTTTTATTTATGTTATTGCTACTTTGGACATGTTATATTTCATGAAAAGAGAGCTTTTGTCTCTCGACCTACCCAAGAGGACGAAGCTATATATGCTTCTTTTCCTCTTCTTTTGTAATCACCTTTTGCTCAAATCAAGAACACAAAACCCTAGTTCTTTTCTACAGATTTATCTCTTGTATTCGTGTGTAATATCGAATACTCCCCTTTGATCGTGCGTCATATCGATCAACCCTCTTGTTCTTCTTCTTGGATGCGTCATATTCCAAGAAGGAAAATCAATATTTCTTCCTAAGAGGTGCGTCATATCCTCAAGGGCAGATTGCTTATCCCCAAACTCCTCAAAATCATCTCTTCCTCTTGTTCATCCTTCACCCCAACATCTCCATGAATCTTTGATCCCCCTTCCAACTCCATCGCTGGGATCCGATTCCTCCCTTCAGCAACGGACGTTTGCCTAGCAAATCTTGCACCGTGGACCCTAAGAAGATCGATCCTCATCAGGTGGTATAAGAGCCACGCAAGGTTTGCAAAAGTTTTGAACTAAAAACTTGATGAAATTCAGTTCTTGCAAGCATATCTTTTCGTGCCCTTGAAGTCGATCATTTTTACCTGATTTTGTTGCATTTTGGAGTTGGTTTGGGTTGTCGTGTTGCTTGAGTTGTGTGAGAGACTTACTGCAATTTTGTTTCTCCATTTTCCAGAGGTTGAAGACGAGAAAATGAAGGGTTTCCAACATGCCAAACTGAATTGAATGCATTGAATGAACATCTTTTAATAAGCTACAACCTTTAGTTGAGTCTTATTATATTTTGTTGTTGAATTTTATGTTTTATTGCATGATTTACGTGGTGAATGTGATGTTTACCTGATTCTAAAATTAATCCAATCAATCATGAAGAATACGGGAAACATTTCTTGCCCATAAGTTGGTTAGCGGACTATAGTGTATATTATACATTAGGAATCCCAGCCTTCTAGTGTATATTATTCTCTATGACCTCGTGCTGCTTTTGTGTTAAAAAAAAGTTCTCACTATTCAAGTATACTATAAAAGCACAAGACCTGCGACCTTACCCTTTAGATAGCCTCCCAAAATTCGGACTTGGCAAGAAAAAAAAAGAGAAGCCAAGCGAGGCTCTAGGAATTGTCTTAAAATCAAACTAAGGGGCAAGAAAGCTTAGTACCTTTAGATTGTTTTGGTTGAATTGAGTTTTTGGACCAAGTAACTCAGGTTCTTTGCGTGTATTGTGTTGTGATCAAGGAATTAACATCTTTGAATTTTTTCTTGTGTCTAGGAACCCTAGCCAGAATTTCAAAGGTGCTTGCCATTTCTGAGTTTTCAAGAGTTTTATTTCCAAACTTTGTGACGTGCTTGGCTCAAGGTTCCATTGGTGTTGCTCACTTCTGTGGTACTCGTGAAAGTTCTTGTCTTGGCTCATCCTTGAAGGGCATAACCATGGATGACGGTATTCCTAACAATCAAGTAGTTCCCCCGGAGCAACCACCGGTCACCTTGGAGTCACTAATGCAGTCCATGCAACTGCATGTCACCAACGCGGAAGCCAGGAGAATTCAAGACCAAGAAGCAACCGCCTTGCTTGTGCGGACCATGGAAGATAAGACCACCTTGCTTGTGCGTTCTTTGGAAGAAAAGTTAGAGAGCAAGATAGAGCAACAACTTAGTTGGATTCAGACTCATAGTGTGCGGCAAGATGACCTTCACTCCAATGCTTCACAAGGCCATATGTCACATAGAGCATATCCTTAAGTGTCTCACCATAGAGGCACTTCATCGTCTTATCCTCCTCAGCCAACGTTGGCCAATTCCACCATGCCTATGCCCTCAACCACTACTGGCCACATTCAACCAGTGTCAGTCACCTTCTATCAACATCAAGTGATACCTCCTCGGATGAAGCCAGGTAACACCTATACTCATCCAAATACTTTAAGTTTACCACCTTTTCCTCAACATGATGCAGGTATATGTGCAAGAGAAGTCCCAAGAGAACCTCTTATGCTACCAAGAGGGAATGTTCTTAGACAACCTCCAGCTAGGGAACCCGTTCAGGAAATGAACTTCATGCAACCTCGGAAACCACCTCCTCAACAAAGAGATTACTATGAGGATGAGTATGAATGTCCAAGAAGGGATCCTAACCTGAATGCTAAGCTTGAGGTGCAATAATTTGGGGCCACTATTGTTGTTGAAGTCTATTTGGATTGGGAAGCAAAACCTGAGGCGATCTTTGACTTCCAAGGCTACACCAAGGCTCAGAAGGTAACAATAGCTACCATCAAGTGGGTAGATTTTGCTCACTACTGGTAGTTAGAGTACAAAGAAAAGCGTGATCACAAGGGATGGCCTCCTATCACTACTTGGAGGGAGCTAAAAGAAGCCCAATGAACCAGATTTGTACCTGAAGACTATCAAGAGAGGATTCATGCCAAACTTGGGCAAGTGAGGCAAGGAAGCAAGACTCTAGATGAGTACTACAAGGATCTAATGACCCTCTTGTTTAGATCTGGGTTGAGGCCATCTATAAGTTCATCCATGCCTTGAATTCTGAGCTAAAGGCCATTGTGAACATGCAACACTTTGTAAGAGGTACCCCCATTGAAGAAGTTTTACACTACACCAATCTTGTGTACAAGAATCTTCCACAAAAGAGAAATCAAGCATCAAGCTCCCGACCTTGGAGCAACTCAAACTTAAGCTCCAATTTTGCATTTTCCACCTCAATGCCAAGGCATCAAGAGCCTAGACAAGAAGCTCCTCGCCTTCAGCCAAGACGTGAGGGTAATCAAGACCAACCCAACCAGAGAAGGGAGGGAGAAACTAGAGCCATGGATACAAAATGCTTCAAGTGCTTAGGACGTGGGCACATGGCAAGGGACTGCCCCTCAAAGCGCCAAGTACTCCTCAATACCATTGGAGACTGTGAATCTGAAGATGAGCACTTGGAGGAAGGCTTGGAAGAGAATGTGGAAGAAGAACTTCAAGTTGAAGCTGAAGTTCATGGTGAGTGTTTTGTAGTCAAGCGTTCACTTATTGCCAACGAGTCTCCATCAACTCCTAACCAACATGAGACCATTATCCATTCAAGATGCCTCATTCAAGGTAAGATTTGCAACCTCATCATAGATAGCGGTTCATGTTGCAAAATTGTCGACCAAGAGGTAGTAAAAAGGTTTGATCTCCCTACTGATCCCTATTCATAACCTTATACTCTTTGCTGGTTGAATTCTAGCACCCCTCTCAAGGTGAGTGAGCAAGCTAAGGTTCAGTTCTCCATTGGAGGCTACCAAGATGAAATTATTTGTGATGTGTTGCCAATGACTGCATGCCACCTCCTCCTAGGACGACCATGGCAGTATGTTAGAAGTGTGATTCATCAAGGCGTCTCCAATGAATATTATTTTCATTTAGAAGGCAGGAGAATCACCTTACTTCCTTTGGTGCCTCATCAAATCATGGCTGACCACATAGCCAACGAGCAAAGAAGAGATCTCAAGGGGAAAGAGGAGAAACCTCAAGGAAAGAAGCTGGCCATTGGTGGTAATGGAGCTGCATCCAATCATTTACTTTTGGCTAAACCCAAGGAGATTATTTCTGCCATCAAGGAAAGTGGAGTGTGTTTTCTGGTTATTCATAAAGATATGCTCCTTTCTACTCAAGAACTTGTTGATTTGCCTCCTCTTGTCTCCTCTCTTCTACAAGATTTTGATGATTTGTTCTAAGAGGATGTCCCACCTGTTTTGCCACCCATAAGTGGATTTGAGCATCAAATCGACTTCGTTCTAGGAGCATCTCTCCCTAACAAGGCTGCATATAGGGCTAATCACGCAAAGACCCAAGAGCTTTAAAAACAAGTCCAAGAATTGTTAGACAAAGGATATGTGCGTGATAGTTTAAGTCCTTGCTCGGTCCCTGTCATTTTGGTGCCCAAGAAAGATGGCACATGGAGGATGTGTGTGGACTTCCGTGCCATCAACACCATCACTATCAAATACCGGCATCCAATTTCAAGGCTTGATGACATGATGGACGAGCTGCATGGAGCCAACATCTTTTCCAAGATAGACTTGAAGAGTGGCTACCACCAAATACGTATGAAGGAAGGAGATGAGTGAAAAACAACCTTCAAGACCAAATACGGTTTGTATGAGTGGTTGGTTATGCCATTTGGTCTTACTAATGCTCCTAGCACCTTTATGCGTCTTATGAATCATGTGCTTAGAACGTTCTTAGGAAAATTCGAGGTTGTTTACATTGACGACATCTTAGTTTATAGCCAAAATTTACAAGAGCATGTTGAGCACCTTAGATTGGTTCTTGAAGTCCATAGGAAGGAGAAATTGTATGCAAACTTTAAAAAGAGCCATTTTTGCTCGGATCACGTGGTATTTCTTGGTTTTGTTGTTTGCGAGGAAGGGCTTAAGGTGGATGAAGAGAAGGTGAAGGCAATTTGAGAATGGCTGACGCCTACTACTATGACTCAAGTCAGGAGCTTCATTGGGCTGGCTTCTATAGGAGGTTTGTCAAGGATTTTAGCACCATAGATTCTCCTCCCACTGATCTAACCAAGAAGAATGTCAACTTTCATTGGGGAATGCAGCAAGAAGAGGCCTTCAACACTCTCAAGCACAAACTTACCAATGCTCCCCTTTTGGTGCTTCCTGATTTCACCAAGACGTTTGAAATAGAGTGTGACGCATCCGACATTGGACTTGGGGGTGTGCTCATGCAAGAAGGGCGGTCAATCGCCTATTTTAGTGAGAAGTTAAATGGGGCTTAGTTGAATTACCCAACTTATGATGAGGAGTTGCTTGCTCTTGTCCGTGTGCTTAAGACTTGGCAACATTACCTGCTTCCAAGAGAGTTTGTAATCCATTCCGACCATAAAGCTCTCAAATTTCTCAAGGGCCAACACAAACTCAACAAGCGACATGCCAAATGGGTTGAGTCAATCGAAGCTTTCTCTTACGTGATCAAGCATAAGAAGGGGAAAAAATATAGTGGTTGGTGCACTGTCAAGAAGGTACACTTTACTCTCAACTTTAGATGCTAGAATGCTTGGTTTTGCCTTCATGAAAGATTTGTATGCATGTGATGTTGAATTTAGAGAAATCTATACCGCATGTCAATCTTTAGGGCGTAAGGACCAATTCTACTTGCATGATGGGTACCTCTTTAAGGGCAATAGGCTTTGCATTCCTAGTGGTTCCTCACAAAATATTTTGCTTTAAGAAGCCCATGGTGGGGGACTAATGGGGAATTTTGGGGTTTATAAAACTTTGCATGCTTTGAAGGAACATTTCTATTAGAGTCACATGTCTCGGGATGTAGAGAAATTTTGTGCATCTTGTGTGACCTGCATGCATGCTAAGTCTAAACTCCATCCGCATGGTTTGTACACGCCCTTGCCTATTCCTACTAGACCTTGGGAAGATATATCTATGGATTTTGTACTTGGTCTACCTATGACAAAGGGGGGCGTGATTCAATCTTTGTTGTTGTTGATCGATTTAGTAAAATGGCACATTTCATCGCATGCCATAAAACAGATGATGCATCAAATGTGGCAACTCTTTTCTTTAATCATGTTGTGCGTCTGCATGGTGTCCCTCATTCTATTTTGTCTGATCGTGATGTCAAAATTTTGAGTTACTTTTGGAAAACTCTATGGGCTAAGCTTGGCACTGAGCTACTTTTCTCCACCACTTACCACCCTCAAACCGATGGGAAAACTGAGGTAGTAAACCAGACTCTTGGTGCATTACTTCGTTCTTTGCTTAAGACTAACTTGCGTAGTTGGGAGGATTGTTTGTCTTTCATTGAGTTTGCCTACAATAGGTCTATTCATTCAGCCACAAGGAAGACACCATTTGAAGTTGTTTACGGCCACAACCCTGCTACACCTTTGGATCTCGTTCCCTATGCTTTGAAGGAGTGTGGAAGTGAAGAGGGAGCTGACCAAGCTGCTAAGATCCATGAGGAGACACGGCTGCAGCTGGAACGGAGGACTGCCCAATATGCTCGCCAAGATAACAAACGACGGAAATAGCTCATCTTTGAGCCCAACGATCTTGTATGGGTGCACTTAAGGAATGGGCATTTTCCCCAGCTTTGCAATTCAAAACATAAGCCTCGTGGTGATGGTCCTTTCTAGGTGCTTGAGTGCATCAACAACAACGCCTACAAACTTGAGCTTCTCGACTCCTATGGTATGCATGATGTGTTCGACGTGGCGGGCTTAGCTCCATTTCTAGATGATGATGAGTACGATGACCCAAGCGCAAATTCGAGGTTGAATCTCTTCCAATGGGGGGGGGGGGGGATGATGTGACCACGTTCCATCTTCATGACAACCTCGCCCTTGAAGACTTAGACAATTCCGCCGAGTCACCCATGGCGCCAGCGGCGCCAACAATGCCACCCCTTCCTACTCCATCAGCGTCCAATGACTTTGGCTCATCCAGCTCGGGGAAGGCCATTGAGACCAAGAGTGCCAAGCCAAGTGACCTAGTGCCCGAGCCACGATGCTCCCCTCGCCTTGCGTGCGGCACCGCTAGGGTTTCTGAATCCAATCCTTCTTTGGACCCACACCCCGACACCATCACTCGCGCCCAAGCTAAGAAGCTGCAAACTAGACTCATGGAGGATTTTATGGCTCAAGGTGCGCCGAGGGAATGTGTCAACTGCCTGGTGATGTTGCTCGTCTCTCATCCATGCACAATGGCGCCGCACACCCACTCGTCCCCACCCAAGGCTGAATTCTTGAGCATTTAATGGCTTGAATTTTATTGCTCTCAAGACATTTTCTGATTTATGTTATTGCTACTTTGGACATGTTATATTTCATGAAAAGAGACTTATTGTGTCTCGGCCTACCCAGAAGGACGAAGCTATATAAGCTTCTTTTCCTCTTCTTTTGTAATCACCTTTTTCTCAAATCAAGAACACAAAACCCTAGTTATTTTATGTAGATTTATCTCTTGTATTCGTGTGTTATATTGAATACTCCCCTTTGATCATGCGTCATATCGGTCAACCCTCTTGTTCTTCTTCTTAGATGCGTCATATTCCAAGAACAAAGATCAATCTTTCTTCCTAAGAGGTGCATCATATCCTCAAGGGCAGATTGCTTATCCCCAAACTCCTCACTTTGATCATGCGTCATATCTCTTCCTCTCATTCATCCTTCACCCCAACATCTCCACAAATCTTTGATCCCTCCTTCCAACTCCATCGCAGGGATCCGATTCCTCCCTTCACCAATGAACGTTTGCCTAACAGATCTTGCACCATGGACCCTAAGAAGATCGATCCTCATCAAATAGTCTGATAGTAATATACTCTCTTTTGCTTTCAAATTGTCAATATCCAAGATCTTATATCATCTTTGGTTGTAGTGTAGAATAAGTTGAAAGATTTGGATTGCCTCTTTTACGGTTTTATTGCTAACATAGAATTCCATTGTTTGGTTGTCACCTAAGCACCTTGAAATTAGATTATTTGCTTAAATCATACTAGGAAATTATACTGAGGAACTTCAAAGTGATGGCAACTCTACTTATCAAATTCAATGACATGAATTGCTTAGTTTAGCCCTAGTAAGTTTATGTTGTTCTACTGCTTTATACAACAACAATATGTTTGATACATGTCAGAAAAGGTTCTCGTGTTTCTAATGATGAAATTTTGGCATTTGCTAAGTTGTTCAATGATGAACTTACTCTTGATAATTTCAGCAGATTTCTTCTTTAGCTACTGTTTTTATTTCCTTTGTTTCACATTGTTCTCATCTTTTAGTTTTCAAAGTCACCAAGACTATTTTAATATTTTTGTTCCCATCTTTTGTTCCATGATATCATTATGCATTTTAAAATGAGTTTTTGCTCTTGCTGGCCTAGGTTGGTGAATATGTTGTATTCACTTGGGAATTATTTTAAATATGAAACAAAGGTGTTATGATTAAGGTTTTCATAGTATTATGATTCTCTTAATTGATCCCTTTATATATTGTTGGTTTCGGGTGAAGTAGTGAGGGAGGCGATGAACAAGATGGTGGAGGTGTGGAAGGAGATTCCTGATGTTCTTGAATATGGATCTCCACCTCCTTAGTCACAAGCTACATCGAAAGATATAAGAGATCTTTGTTTTGGATTTGATTATCAGATTTTGAACATTAATATTTTTTGTGGAGGAAGACTTGTAGATAACACAGGAGTCTCAATTGAGGATTACTGATGTTTGATTAATTTTGTTTATTCTTCTTAATGGGATTTCTTTTCAATTGATTAAATTGCACTACACTTGACTAAGAGAGGTTTATATCAAAGTTGAGGTGAGATCTTATATCACTGCAAAAACAAGTTGTCAAGGTGAAGCACAAATAGACAGCAACTCAGCGACCCTAATGTTTGACATACAAGTGGAAGCTGCATACCTATGACAATTGGGTAATTGCTTATTCACTTTGGGTGGTGCCTTCTAAAAGTAAAAGGACATTATAAGAAAAGACCAAGTGATCAGATGAACCAAAGTATTGAACAAATGATTATTTAGGATATACATTCTGGATATTGATGTGACCCTGGGTTCCATCAAGTGAGCCAAAGAAGCCTAGACGTCTATGAAGGCTGAAGTGATGGTTCAAGTGCTTCAAATGATCAAGAAGAGCTTCCTCTTAGGCCATCACTAAGGCTCGAGTCAAGCATCCAAGTGGGCTCGAGTCAAGTCAATCAAGGGAGCTCAAGAAGGATTCTTGGAGCATGAAAGTTCTCCCATGCCTCGGAGCCCTCAATCAAGTCTCAAAGGAGCTCGTTTCTCTTATTGTGTTGCGTCGGAGTGCATGATTTATATTTGAGTTTTTCCTATGGGTTTTATGACATTCTTAGACATATTTTAAGCTTGTTTTAAGTATTATTTTCAGCTTGTATCCTTGAAAGGCACCATTGGGCCTTAATAGGCCGGCCAGCCTTGTTTTTTGGGCTTTCCTTAGACGTTTCCCTTTCCCTTGCTTGCCTATAGAGGCAGATGCTCCTTCACTCCAAAAACAACGTTGAGTGATAATGAAATTGCAGTTATTGTGTTATTGAGAAAGCTCTCTTTTTCTTGTTCTTGTTCATGAGTCATATCGAGCAAACCGGTCTTGTTTCAAGGGTGGGTCATATCTCTTGAATCTCGATCTCTCCTAAACTTGAGTGGTGAGTCATATCCACAAGGGTGTTATATGCCTATCCTCCATTAAATCCATCACCATCCATCTTCCCTTCACGAACCCTATCCAAACAACTCATCTCGTTGAATTCCTTCACGGAACTCTCTGTGATGTCTCAGTAAAATCACTATAACTATTGATTCCCAAATCCGTTCATTCTCAAACTTGGAGGGCTTAAACCAGACTTCCAGATATATCTCCTCAATTTGGAATCACCCAAGTTGGAGGTCGGAGCCGAGAGAACAACCCCGTGGAAGTCTGGACGGAATTCTGGAATCTGGCTGTCGTGATCCCTTGCGTTTGGAGACGACTAAGAGCAACGCCTTGCACCGAGTCATCCTTGATCCTAGCCTACATCACGTGGTATCAGAGATAGCAAGGTAATGCTCAAAATTTTGGCTTTTAAGTTAAAGAAAATTCAGTTGGCAAGCCTAGAAGTCAAGCCCTAGGTTATGTGTCTTGTGTCTTTGTGTTGCATCTTTGAGTCTTGTTTTTGAGTCCGGTTCTTTGTCTTGTGTTTGAGTCGTGTCTTGTTGATTTTCTTGAGTTCATTGGCTGTGTTTTTGGGCGGAGAAACCAAGAGAGAGCCGAGCCTAGGAGAGAATCCAAGTGGTTAGTTAGTTCCTACATTTTTGGGATTTGTTGTTGGGGTTGTTGTGGACCGATTCTCTGGTTGTTGCAGCCCTTGAATTGCTCATTTTTTTTGTCGTTATATTCAAAATTGCTGGAGTCTTGGTCGTGTCTCTTGGATGCAAACAATCCTTGAATTTGCATGACACTTGCGCTAGAATTAAGCCTCAACGTCTAGGATACGGGAAAGGCTCGATTGCTATTAATTGAATTGTGTTGTTCAAATAGTAAGGTATATTTGCTGCCATTTAGACGTCTATTTTCAGTCATAAAAAAAATGATAGAAGAAGTATTACATTGCATCAAAAGAAAAATGGTTGATTTCGGAAACACCTGGCCTATTAACAAGAGGGAAGGCCATAGAAAAAGTGAATCAACACCTTGAAAAGTTCAAAAAGAAAATTTACTGCATTTAGAAGTGTGATTCAATTAAGTTTTTATACACAAGTTATCCACAAAAAGCAATTGAGCTTAGTAGCTTCCTTGACGTTGCTTGCTTGATTGTTGTTCAAAGTGTCTCAAGTTCTTGTGTTGTTTGTTGCTACTTCTTTTGTTCATTTTTTTTGAGTCTAGGGACCTTGAGCCTTCCCGAATTAGGAGTGTTTAATGCTGAAAAGTCTTGGCTTTAAAACAAGTATACAGCTCCTTGCTAGCTTAGGGTCCATTGAGTAGTTTAGTGTCCTTGAGGACTTCTTGCTTGGCTGCCTTTTGTTATCTCTTTCATGTCAAGGACAGGTCAAGACAAGAACTAAAGGAGATGTCTAGCATGGGTCACATTCCCTGAAAGGACTTCTTCTACTTTCGGGCATATGGATCATCATATAGGGAGGCTCACTATCTTGCTTAACAAGAAGCTAATCCATACATGAGGTACGAGCCTACCCTTATTATTACAACTCTCAATATTATTCAGCTAACCAATATGTGCAGCCTAAGGGAGCCTATGGTTCACCTAATCCGCATGTTAGCACACCCCAAAGGAGATAAAGAGTGAGCCCTCAACCGCCTCGGGTTAGGACACGTGACATTGTGTGTGTCATGTGTGAAGGGTGAGGCCACTTAGCTGAAATTTGTCCAAACCAATACTACACTTACAAAGACGAATGGTCCCTTGAGAGTGAAGTCTTGGTTACTGCTTGTAAGGATGAGGACGTCCAGATTAGTCCTTGTGCTAGCCACACTTCTCAAGTTAAAGAGGCCGGAGAGGATCCGCCTAAGATTCTTGATGCCAAGAAAGAGAATTTGGCTGTTCAAGGAGGGGACGTTTTGGCCAAAAACTTGGTTGAAGAAGAGCCTAAAGACGAGGATGTTCTTGCTACTGAACCTCCTTTGTCAATGGCCAACGGAGAGGAGCTTGAACCAAAGGAAAAACAGGAGGGCGTTGTAGAAATATCTCCCTCACCTAAAAGGAGCAAGCAACGACCCACCATTACGCGTAGCTTCCTAAATTCTATGGCTACTCCATGGATGGATGCAACACCTATGGTTCCCTCGTACTTACCATTCTCACTCCAAGAAGAGGTCAATGCCATGGATGTTAAGCCTTCCGAGGAAACAGATTTTGGCCATGAAAAAGAGAAGACTAATCTAAGGGAAGTATCACTTGTCTCTACTTTTCTTATTCATTCCCCTTTGCTTGAACATGAATATTTTTTTGGGGTAGAGAATTTCATGTGCTAAATTATGTTTTTCCATGTAGAACTAGATATGCATATGTGCCTCATAGCTCTCATTCTCAGTTCTTGTTGCATGCTAGATATCTTGTTCAATGCATTACTTTTGTAGATAAATATGACATGTGTATATCATGTTCCATCATTAAGCACATATTTAGAAAGAAATTGGGCAATACTTGTGCATGGAGGTTCACTCAAGGACACTCTATAGATCCAAGTAGGTTTGCTATCACATTTCCTTCGTTCTTATGTATTTCTTGATACCTCACTTCCATAGTTTGCGTTTGTGCAGATTCAAGTGAGTTATGACTCTTTCTAGAAGCGCATTCGGATTCGAGGACGAATACTTTCGAAGGGGGAGAGGATGATGTGACCCTGGGTTCCATCAAGTGAGCCAAAGAAGCCTAGACGTCTATGAAGGCTGAAGTGATGGTTCAAGTGCTTCAAATGATCAAGAAGAGCTTCCTCCTAGGCCATCACTAAGGCTCGAGTCAAGCATCCAAGTGGGCTCGAGTCAAGTCAATCAATGGAGCTCAAGAACGATTCTTGGAGCATGAAAGTTCTCCCATGCCTCGGAGCCCTCAATCAAGTCTCAAAGGAGCTCGTTTCTCTTATTATGTTGCGTCGGAGTGCATGATTTATATTTGAGTTTTCCTATGGGTTTTATGACATTCTTAGACATATTTTAAGCTTGTTTTAAGTATAATTTTCATCTTGTATCCTTGAAAGGCATCATTGGGCCTTAATAGGCCGGCCAGCCTTGTTTTTTGGGCTTTCCTTAGACGTTTCCCTTTCCCTTGCTTGCCTATAGAGGCAGCTGCTCCTTCATTCCGAAAACAACGTTGAGTGATAATGCAATTCCTACAGTGAAACAACAGACCACCTTTGGTTTTGATGCAAGTACACGAGAGAGGTTATGCAGATTGTTTTGACTTGGGGGAAGATCGGGAGAAGGTTTGCGGATGTGACTGAATGGATTACATGCTTGGAGAGAATGAAGAGGAAGAAGACGTTTGCTTTCTCTTTTTGGGTGGCTTGCATGAGCTCCATCATGTACTACATCTGGAGTGCAAGAAATTCCTTGATCTTTCAGCAGAACATATATATGCTACAGAATGTGCTTCAATTATTATCAATCATGTAAAGAACTGTGTGAAGGCCAAGTGGCCAAAGAGAAACTGTGAAACCATTAGATGGTTAGTGAAATTGGGATTAGAGGATCCTTGTAAAACCTAGTACGCTAGGCTGTAAGTTTTTTTATTTTTCTTACCATGAATGGAATCTCCTTTCATTCAAAAAAAAAAAAATTGCAGTTATTGTGTTCTTGAGAAAGCTCTCTGTTTCTTGTTCTTGTTCGTGAGTCATATCGAGCAAACCGGTCTTGTTTCAAGGGTGAGTCATATCTCTTGAATCTCGATATCTCCTAAACTTGAGTGGTGAGTCATATCCACAAGGGTGTTAGGTGTCTATCCTCCATTAAATCCATCACCATTCATCTTCCCTTCACGAACCCTATCCAAACAACTCATCTCGCTGAATTCCTTCACGGAACTCTCTGCGACCTCTCAGTAAAATCACCATAACTATTGATTCCCAGATCCGTTCTTTCTCAAATTTGGAGGGCTTAAACCAGACTTCCAGATCTATCTCTTAGATTTGGAATCACCCAATTTGAAGGTCGGAGCCGAGAGAACGACCCCGTGGAAGTCTGGCCGGAATTCTGGAATATGGCTGTCGTGAGCCCATGCGTTTGGAGACGACTAAGAGCAACGCCTTACACCAAGTCATCCTTGATCCTAGCCTACATCAGATATGCTTAGGAAATGACTTTGCTAGAGTACTCATATTCACTTTTGTCTTTGTTGGTCAATCAATGCATTTTCACTTGCTACATATAATGTGTCCATGGTTGTTCTAAATGATCTGTCAATTTGGAGGACATAAAATACTAGTGGTTTGCGGTATCTACTGCGATCGAGTGTTTCCAGCTTAACTGACACTTCAAACATGCCACCGACTAGTCTCGATGATACATCGAACGTGACACCGACTAGTCTCGATGACATTTCGAGCGTGCCATCGTCTAGTCTCGATGACACTTCGAACTTGCAACCGACTAGTCTCGATGACACTTTGAAAGTGCCACCGACTACTAGTCTCTATGACACTTTGAAAGTGCCACCGACTACTAGTCTCCTTGATACTTTGAAAGTGCCACCAATTACTAGTCTCGCCACCTTTACTAGTCTTGGTGACACTTCGAACGCGCCACCGACTAGCGTCGGTGACACTTTGAATGCGCCACCGACTAGACTCGGTGACACTTCGGACGTTCCACCGACTAGCCTCGGTGACACTTCGAACGCGCCACCGACTATCCTCGGTGCCACTTCGAACTCGCCACCGACTAGTCTAGATGACACTTTGAAAGTGTCACCGACTAGTCTCGATGAGACTTTGAAAGTGTCACCAATTACTAGTCTTGATGACACTTTGAAAGCACCACCAATTACTAGTCTTGATGACACTTTGAAAGTTCACTAACTAGTGGTGATGACACTTCGAAAATGCCACCAACTAGTGGTGGTGACATTTCAATGAGAATTGTCATCAAAACAAGAATTGTCGTTAAAATGATAATTGTCATCAACTAGTTGTGATGACAGTTTGTGATATCAACTAGTTGCGATGACAGTATGTGTCATCTACTAGTTGTGATACAATTTATATTTGATGACAATTTGTGTGATCAGCTAGTTGCGATATAGTTTGTATTTGATGACAGTTTGTGCTTTGATGACAATTTATGTTTTTGATGACAGTTTGTGATGACAGAAACTATCATCAAGATGATGACGTCATCAAAAAAGCAATTACTACTGGGAGAAAAGTTTACCGATCAACGGTCGTTGACCGGTCAATGGTCAAAGAACCTAGTTGGGTTGACTTATGGTGATGTCATCATTATATAATGATGACATCACTATAGGTCATGGATTTATAAGAAGCTTATTGGGGCGTATTTGTCTAATTTCACATTCCTTAGAGGGTCAATTAACCTAAACAGGGTTATTATGCATAAGGGGGCATACCAAGAGAGCATAGATAGCCTTCGCATGTCTTAGTTGAAAATATGCTATTAGAATATTCGGAAACCAAAGGAGATTGTACTAAGTATGAAAAGTCGTTTTTCAAATTTGAATACTATATAATATCGCATCATTTCAATATCGGTTATATTAAGTATATTGTAGGGAAATTTCTCTTGGTGTCCCATGATTATATTTTTTCTTGTTGGTTATCCTAAGGTTTTGTGTTTGTTTACTTCTTAACCAAGTTTTCCCATATTTGTATTCTTCCAATTTAAATTGATAAAATCTAAGCTCACCATTGTGTTTATCACCCTCAAATTAGTAGGATTTGACTCCTAAAACACCCAATTTCATATCCGAACCATCTTGATTTGAATTCTAGAGCAACAATTAATTTCCGACCTTAGGAATTCAAATCGAGGTGTTTCGGGTATGAATTTAAGTGTTTTAGGAGTCAAATTATTATAATTTGAGGTCGAATGATGCTTAATATCAAGGGGATCCGCCTCTAAAATTGCTTAAATCGAACATGAAATGGACATGAACATTCCTGAATGGCATATTTTGTGGTTGTTTTGGAATCCGATTTGATCTATTTTGTGGAGGGTATTTTCTGGGTTTAAAGTAGGGGATAAGTGGACTATAATTTGTGCTTTGATGACAATTTATGTTTTTGATGACATTTTGTGATGACAGAAACTATCATCAAGATGATGACGTCATCAAAAAAGTAGTTACTACCGAGAGAAAAGTTCACCGATCAACGGTCGTTGACCGGTCAATGGTCAAAGAACCTAGTTGGGTTGACTTATGGTGATGTCATCATTATATAATGATGACATCACTATAGGTCATGGATTTATAAGAAGCTTATTGGGGCGTATTTGTCTAATTTCACCTTCCTTAGAGGGTCAATTAACCTAAACAGGGTTATTATGCATAAGGGGGCGTACCAAGAGAGCATAGATAGCCTTCGCATGTCTTAGTTGAAAATATGCTATTAGAATATTCGGAAACCAAAGGAGATTGTACTAAGTATGAAAAGTCGTTTTTCAAATTTGAATACTATATAATATCGCATCATTTCAATATCGGTTATATTAAGTATATTGTAGGAAAATTTCTCTTGGTGTCCCATGATTATATTTTTTCTTGTTGGTTATCCTAAGGTTTTGTGTTTGTTTACTTCTTAACCAAGTTTTCCCATATTTGTATTCTTCCAATTTAAATTGATAAAATCTAAGCTCACCATTGTGTTTATCACCCTCAAATTAGTAGGATTTGACTCCTAAAACACCCAATTTCATATCCGAACCATCTTGATTTGAATTCTAGAGCAACAATTAATTTCCGACCTTAGGAATTCAAATCGAGGTGTTTCGGGTATGAATTTAAGTGTTTTAGGAGTCGAATTATTATAATTTTAGGTCGAATGATGCTTAATATCAAGGGGATCCGCCTCCAAAATTGCTTAAATCGAACATGAAATGGACATGAACATTCCTCAATGGCATATTTTGTGGTTGTTTTGGAATCCGATTTGATCTATTTTGTGGAGGGTATTTTCTGGGTTTAAAGTAGGGGATAAGTGGACTATAATTTGTGCTTTGATGACAATTTATGTTTTGGATGACAATTTATGATGACATCATCAAAAAAGCAGTTACTACCGGGAGAAAAGTTCAGCGATCAACGGTCGTTGACCGGTCAATGGTCAAAGAACCTAGTTGGGTTGACTTATGGTGATGTCATCATTATATAATGATGACATCACTATAGGTCATGGATTTATAAGAAGCTTATTGGGGCGTATTTGTCTAATTTCACCTTCCTTAGAGGGTCAATTAACCTAAATAGGGTTATTATGCATAAGGGGGTGTACCAAGAGAGCATAGATAGCCTTCGCATGTCTTAGTTGAAAATATGCTATTAGAATATTCGGAAACCAAAGGAGATTGTACTAAGTATGAAAAGTCGTTTTTCAAATTTGAATACTATATAATATCGCATCATTTCAATATCGGTTATATTAAGTATATTGTAGGGAAATTTCTCTTGGTGTCCCATGATTATATTTTTTCTTGTTGGTTATCCTAAGGTTTTGTGTTTGTTTACTTCTTAACCAAGTTTTCCCATATTTGTATTCTTCCAATTAAATTGATAAAATCTAAGCTAACCATTGTGTTTATCACCCTCAAATTAGTAGGATTTGACTCCTAAAACACCCAATTTCATATCCGAACCATCTTGATTTGAATTCTAGAGCAACAATTAATTTCCGACCTTAGGAATTCAAATCGAGGTGTTTCGGGTATGAATTTAAGTGTTTTAGGAGTCGAATTATTATAATTTGAGGTCAAATGATGCTTATTATCAAGGGGATCCGCCTCCAAAATTGCTTAAATCGAACATGAAATGGACATGAACATTCCTGAATGGCATATTTTGTGGTTGTTTTGGAATCCGATTTGATCTATTTTGTGGAGGATATTTTCTGGGTTTAAAGTAGGGGATAAGTGGACTAGGAGGTGTGGATGACGCATCACATTTCCTTGAACAATTCATCGAGTTGAAGTTGGATAAACACACCAAGATTCAACTATACACTCTTCAATGAACTCACGAACAAAGAAAGAACTTTTGATGGTATCACTCCAAAGGAAACTCGATTTATATCTCTGGGTTTTTTTATTATAAAAAAGTTGATGAAATAGGAGCAACAAGGCTATCTTATATAGCCATGGAAAATGCAAGGAAACAACCCTAGAACTAGCCTAAGTAATGACAAGTAGCCTCTTCCATATTTTGAGATTGATTCCCAAGGAACCAGTTCAAATTCTGACGAATGCTTTAGACACATTGATGAATAGGAAGTGATGAGCATCTCCATTAATTTTTAGGGAAAATGCACGATCCATTTCAAAATGCACCTTTGGGCTTTATCAAGGTATAGGGTATGTGAGAAGGGGTATATGAGAGAAAGCTTGAGCCCTTGTTCTGTCCCGGTGATCCTTGTTCCAAAGAAGGATTGGTACTTGCCAAATGTGTGTGGATTGCCGAGCAATAAACAACATCACCATCAATTATATGTATACAATACCTCGCTTGGATGATATGCTAGATCAGCTTCATGGTTCCAAGATTTTCTCTAAAGACGACTAGAAGAGTGACTATCACCAAATCCGAATGAAAGAAGGCAATGAATGGAAAATGGCCTTCAAGACGATATATGGTTTGTATGAATGGTTGGTCATGCCGTATCTTCTTATTCCCAACTCCGATCACTCTCAAATTTTGTGGAGTGAAACTAGACTTCAAGATCTATCTCTGGGCGTTGGAATCACTCCATTCCGATCACGGACGAGAGAGAACGAACCTTCTGAAGTTAGGCCAGAAACTGTCTCCGCGGAAGATGTTTGATTTGTGTTTGTTGTTTAGTTATTTTTAATTTCGTTAATTAATTAGTTAGTTGTAGCTAGTTAATTATTGTTTTTGTTATTTTCGTAATTAATTAGCTAGGTAGTTGTTTTAATTAGTGGCCTATCTAGTGGCCTAAGTCATGCTTAGGTTAGTGGGTAGGTTAGTGGAGTTAATTAGTTGATTTTCTTATTTTGTATTTTGGCACCTATATAATGGTGGCCATGCATTGTAATTCCTTAAGCTTGAATTGGAGATTAAAAAAACGTGAGTGTTTTGTTCATTTCAAGCCTCTTGGACGATGGCTTCAAGGTGTGTGATATCCTTGAGTGCCTTAGTCTTGTTTCGGTGAGTCGTATCTGAAACACCCTTTGGTGTGTCATATCCGAAGGTGGTTGGGTGTTTATGGTGTGTCATATCCATGAGTGTTCAACCTCGTCTCAAGATTCTTGGTGAGTTGCATCCGAGGGTCGAGAGATACTTATCACAAACTCTTCATGAACCTCGTTCATGGGAGTTATATCCATTTCATTTTTTGAGTCAAATCTCCATCAAGTTCTTGCTTAGAGTCACAATTAAACACATCAAATGTCCTAATCTAGAGAGCCTAGTCGAGAAGGTGTTAAACCAAGTCTTGGTGCCCTTCGTCTTGTACTGTACGGATCTTGGCATGTGCTTACGCACATTAAATAAGCTTTTGGAGTCCTAAAAGAGAAGCTCACCAATGCTCCCTTTCTAGTTTTGCCCAATTCTTCCAAGACTTTCGAGATAGAATGTGTCGCCTCAAACATTGGGCTTGGTTGTGTATTGATGGAAAAAGGACATCGAATAGGTTTATTTAGTGAGAAGTTGAGTGGGGATGAACTCAACTACCCCACATATGACAAGGAATTGTTGGCCTTTGTCTGAGGGCTACACACTTGACAACATTACCTTTTGCCAAAAGAGTTTGTCATACATTCAGATCATGAAGCCCTCAAGTTCCTTCGAGGTCAAACAAAACTAAACAAACGCCATGCTCGATAGGTTGAGTTTATTCAGCCTTTCCATATGTCATTAAACACAAGAAAGGGAAAGACAACATTGTAGCTAATGCATTATCACAAAGGTATAATCTTCTTACTACTCTTGATGCCAAAATGCTAGGTTTTCATTCATGAGAGATTTTTATGCCCAAGATATTGATCTTGCCAATGTGTATCTTGATTGCATGTATATGGGTAATATAGACCGGTTTTTTCTTTCATGATGGTTATCTTTTCAAAGGTAATAAACTTTTTGTGCCTAGAGGGTCTATTAGACGGTTGTTTGTGTATGAGGCACAAGAGGGTAAACTAATGGGGCATTTTGGTATTTCAAAAACTTAATGCATCCTTTAGGAACACTTATTTTGTCCATGCATGCGTACGGATGTAGAGAAGTTTTGTGCATCATGTGTAACTTGTTTGCGTGCTAAATCCAAATTGCATCCTCACGGTTTGTACTCCCCACTCCTCATCCCTAATGCACCTTGGGAAGATGTGATGAGTGCCAACCACTCCTCAACAACAAGCCTCAAGGCCCGGAGACTAGGGCACGGGCCCGAGCCATGGCCCAATCCATCACCGCCTTAGTCCGCCGAGCATTCAAGGAATCATCCACCAAAGAGCCTCCGACCCAAAGTCCGCCCCTACTCGTGTGGACCCTCTCGGAGTGATGAAGACGTTGACGCCTCGATGCCACGACAATCAAGCCACCCGGCTTCGACTCCAAGGCACCAAGGCGCACGACAAACCACCCAGAAGAACAGAACCTGACACGGTCCAAGACTCGGCCGAGTCTTGGGCCGAGTCAGTGCAACAGAGCCTGACACGGTCAGGAACTCGACCGAGTTCCTGGCCGAGTCAGGGTCTGCCGAGCCTTTGGCTTCCTCTTGTGTGTTGCTCCCTTTTACCACTTGTTTTTATGCTTTGCTTTGCTTTTGTGGATGTGTGGACCCATTTGCATATGGGCTCCTAATCCCCTAGACTATATAAACTTATCTTGTCTTCCTTTTCATTTTAGTTGAAGATATAGAATTGGAACATTACCTTGGATAGAGTAAACCTCCCCTAAGGCATCCAATTAATTCTATCAACTCAAACATCTTCCAAATCTCTTCTTCCTCTCAATCTCTCATCAATCTCTCAAACACATTTCGAATCTACAAGAATCTCTTGGGTTCTAGTCTTCTCGGCCAAGGAATCCCCCAAGGAGGGTTTCCTTGAATCTTCCCGGAGCCACCACCATCTAGGCTGCTCGGCCTCCTCTCTCCGGCGAACCATCCTCATCTTCAAGTGCCATTGAAGGGTCTTCAAGCTTAGGATGGAGAAGAAGCAACCCCTTGGGCTAGATCTAGCTTCTAGAGGAACAAAGCCTCACCTTTGGAGGGTTGTTTCTCATCAATTGGTATCAAGAGCCAAGTGCCCAAGCTAAGTCATCTTCTCCCTTTCAAAGTTTCATTTTTATAGTTCTTTTCCATAGCTAGGATGTTTTCTTATGTTGCTTCCATGTTTCCTTGTGTTTTTGCTCTTTATCTTCCTTGCTAGCTAGTTTTTTTTTTTCTTGTTCTTCTTGTGTTGTGTTTAGTTTGCATGCTCAGATTTTCGCTTGTTTCCATGTGTTTATTCATGTTTTCCATGCTATTTTCATGTTTAGATTAGTTCTCCCTAGCTTCCCTTACACAAACAACCAAAAAAAAAACCAAAAAAAAAAAATCCACCTCCGGCCGCCGGACAACCCCCTCTGCCGCCCTAGCTCCGCCCACTACCACCCCATCTGCCACCAACAGCCCCTACCATCCGAGCCATAGCCATTGCTTGCTTGCTTGCTTGCTCCAATTTTTGAACTTGTGTCCTTGTGTACTTGTGGTCCCCCTTGTCCTTTTGTCCCTTGCATGTACCTTGTCCTTGGGAGGCCTTCTCCACCTTCTCCTAGTCCTATTTGTCTCCCTTGGCTATTTTAGGTAAAGACCAACTAGTACCTAGGATGATGGGTTAGTGGGAGATATTGAAGGACAATTCTAGTGGGGTATACTTAAGGGAGGGCCGAAATTTTGAGGTGGCAAGGGGCCCTCTTTCTCTTATCTTCCTAGGCCTAGTCACACCACTACATGGTGACTTGGCAATTCTAAACAAAGAAAAATCTGCATCCCTTGTTGCCTTCATTACAAACAAAGTGTTGTGGCTCCACTCCTTGCATCAAAACACAAAGTCTTGCTAGTCATTGCTTCCTTTGCCTAAGAAAAATCCAAATATATTTTCAAGAGGTCAAAACAAAAGGCAAGAGACCCAAACAAAAAAAGAAAAAAAGAAGGAAGAACCGAATTCAAAAAAAAAAACGAGAAGGGCAAAGTGAAGGTCAAACTTCTTTTCTTTTCTTTTCTTTTCTTTCTTCGGTTTGGTTCCACAACCATTGGTGGGCTCTCTCATCCTCCCTCGGCAACTCGGGCCACTAAGCCCTTCTCTCCATGTTCCTCTCTCCCTTGCCATATCTACTTCCCCTCTTGATTGGACCCATAGGTTGGCCGAATTGCTCTCCCATTGAGCTTGCCATCCTAAGTTAACCTTTGGTCCTTTATCTATATTAGCTTGAGGTATATACATTGGCTTGGTTAGAAGGTGTCTTGGGTTTCTCCCATTTGTCAAGTTATATGCAATACCCTCCCTTGTCTTCCCTTGTTTGAGCCTTTGCATTGAGCTTGCTTGTGCCTCTCATTTCATTTCCTAGACTTGTTCATTTTACCTATTTTGCTTGTTCCTTGGGAATTGTTTACTTTGTGTTCCTTGTGATCTCTTGTAGGTGAATTCACACATGGCGGATCACGTGGATCCCGACACTCGGAGCTCATCACCCACGCTCTCTCCTACCTCCTTTGCGGCTAGGCTCGCCGAGGAAAACCAAGCCAAGGAGGCAGCCGCCGAGGCCTTGCGCGTAGCCCACCTTGAAGTTGATACGCTCCGCCATGAGAAGGAGGCCGCCAACGCCCGCATTGCTGCCCTCGAGCTTAGCTTGGCCACCATCGCCCCCAGTTTTCAGCCCACTGCGCCGAGCATAGAACCACCGCAGCCCGGGGCCGTCAACACCGACGCTTCATCCCGGAGAACGGCCGAGGCCCACCCTGATTCCACGGTGCCAGCTCGGGGCAAGACGTCCATCAACATCGGCGCTTCATCCCGAAGCCCGGCCGAGGCCAACCATGATTCCACGGCGTAAGCTCGGGGCAAGATGCCCATGTATCCTTCCCCGCCGTCCGAGGGCCAGGCCCTCGCCGACCGCTTACCACCACCCCGGGAGCCGAGCTACTATGGCCATCCTCCGGCGCGCACCACCTCACGTGGCCGTCATGATGCTCGGCCACTGCCGGGCCGGCATCCGAACCAATCTGCGGCCGCCTTTGAGAGTGAGCACTATCACCGCACCACCCGGGCTCCCGCCGGCGACGCCCTACCCCACCCCTACTATGGGTATGGCCATTATGAGGGCTTTGATGATGGTGATGAGGCCTATGGGGCCTATGAGGAGGACGACGTGTTTGATAAGGTCTTCCCGAGCCGTTTGAGGAGGAGCCCTTGGCCGACTTGCTCCCTCGCCATTATGGACGTGACCGTGGCTATGACCGGTGCCCTTTGCATCGTCGTGACCCACATTGGCTCCCACCTCCACCGGCTAACTTCCGACGACGTGGGCAAGCTCCCCGCCGTGACCCGGCCGGGCCCGTTCCACACTATGGCTAACGCCGGGAGATCAAGGTTCAAGTCGAGCACTTCCACGGCAAATACGATGCGGCCACCTTCCTTGATTGGAAGCAAAGCACGGAGTATGCCCTCAACCATTGCCAATATGAGGACTACGAGCGGGTCGAGATTGCCACGTTCCAATTCCGGGGCCATGCTCGGGCTTGGTGGTTCCGCTTCACCAAGGAGAGAGAGAGACGCCGCTTACCACCGGTAGAGGCGTGGAACCAACTCATCTACGCCATGACCAAGCGGTACGTGCCGGAGGACTACCTTGAGCACATGCGCCTCCAAATCGCCCTTGCCCGCCAAGGCACCCACACACCGCTTGAGTTCTTTGCCGAGCTCGAGGAGCTTATTCACAAGTCCGGCGTGCCTACAACACCCGTCTCTCTCCGCACTATGTTCCTATGTGGCCTTGACGTGGACATCCGTGAGCCTTTGATTCTACTTCCAATCCGGAACATCAACGCTCTCACCCACACGGCCATGGAGATATACAATCAACTCCAACAGAAGAAGAAGGCCGCATGGGCTCGTGGGCAGCCCTCTCGGTTCTCCGGTGCCTCAACTCCTTATTTGGGCCCCTCTACGGCCAGCCGCACCACACCGCAGCCGCGCCCCAGCCCCGCCGCGCCCGTGACCGCATCCACCGGGGCTGCGCGTGCCACTCAACCTCCTCATGGACCCGCCACCGGCGTGCGCCCTCAAGGCCCTACTCCGGACAAGGCAAGCGATAGGGCATGTTACAAGTGTGGAGGCCGCGGGCACTACCATCGGGATTTCCCAAACAACAAGCGTGTCTTGTTCTCCTCCCAAAATGGCTACGAGTCCTTTGACGATGATGAGGAGAACCCGGCTGCGGACGCGTTTGAGGAGGCCGAGGATGACTCGTATGAGACCTTTGATTGTGGTCTAATTGAGCATGGAACCGGTACACCCCTTAGCCTTGTGTCTCGCCGTGTGCTTTCGGTTCGGGAGGTTGATATTAGGGACCAACGGGAGAATCTTTTCCACACAAGATGTCTCATGGGCTCCGCTTCCTTGAGCGTGATCGTGGATGGAGGCTCGTGCGCCAACATTGTCAATGAGCGGGTCATCAAGAATTTCAACCTCTCCACCACTCCACACCCTCAACCATATAGTCTCCAATGGCTATCCGAAGGTAAAGATGATGTGGTATCAAGGCAATGCCATATCACTTTCTCTATTGAGCATTATGTTGATAAAATTTTATGTGATGTTATATCTATGGATGCTACTCACCTTTTGCTAGGTAGGCCTTGGCAATTTGATCGGAAGGTTCTACATGATGGTTTCCTCAACACCTATGTGTTTGTCCATGGCGGGAAGCGGATCACTCTTTTTCCTATGTCCCCCCGGGAGATCCTTGAAGATCAAGTGGAGCGCAACCGCCTCAAAGCCTTGGAGATGGCCACAACCGTGACACCGCAGCCCGTGAATGAGCCCCCGGAATCCACTCGCGCTTTGGTGCCCCACCGCCAAGGCAAGGGTGAGCGCGTAGCCACCGGTGCCCAGCCACCGCGTGGCGCGGCCATCACCGACACGGCCACCGCCACCCCCAACGCGGTGCCCGTGTCGGCGACTCCCTCCACCACCTTGCGCAGCCCCTCGGCCACTCTCCAAGGGCGATGTGAGCCCCACCTTCTTTTTAGCCCACAACCGCCACCTCACTCCGGCGCTTCAAGGTCGTCGCCCTTGCTTTCTCTTGGTGCCACGTCATTGCCTCGTTGCCACGGAGGTTGGCTCCTCTTTGCCACCGTGCATCATGGCCGTATTGACAGAGTTCTCCGACGTCACGTCGGATGAGCTCCCGGTTGGACTGCCCCCGGTACGCGGGATTGAGCATCAAATTGACTTGGTGCCGGGCGCTTCACTTCCCAACCGGGCTAGCCCCGAGGAGACCGCCGAGTTCCAAAAGCAAGTCCAAGAGCTCATCAACAAGGGGCATGTCCGAGAAAGTCTTAGCCCTTGTACGGTTCCGGTGCTCCTTGTGCCAAAGAAAGACGGCTCGTGGCGGATGTGTGTGGATTGCCGCGCTATCAACCAAATCACCGTCAAATACCGCCACCCCATTCCGCGGCTTGATGATATGCTTGACGAGCTTCATGGTGCCATCTTCTTCTCAAAGGTGGATCTCAAAAGTGGTTATCATCAAATCCGCATGCGGGAAGGTGACGAGTGGAAAACCGCCTTCAAGACGAAGTATGGCTTATATGAGTGGCTCGTCATGCCATTTGGGCTCACCAACGCCCCGAGCACATTCATGCGCCTCATGAACCATGTCTTGAGGGCTTACATGGGCAAATTCGTGGTGGTTTACTTTGATGACATCCTCATCTATAGCAAGACCTTGGAGGATCACACGGCCCACTTGCGGGCTGTCTTTGAGTGCCTACGCAAGGAGAAGCTCTACGCCAACCTTGCCAAGTGCACTTTTTGTGCCCCGTCCACCACTTTCCTTGGCTATGTGGTGGGCAAGGATGGACTGCGCGTCGATGATGAGAAGGTGCGCGCCATCAAGGAGTGGCCACGTCCCACAACCGCCACCATGGTACGCTCCTTCCTCGGCCTCGCCGGATTCTATAGGCGCTTCGTCTGCGACTTTAGCACCATCGCAGCACCCTTGCACGAGTTTACCAAGAAAGGTGCCAAAGTTGTTTGGAAGGACAAGCACGAAACCGCCTTTACTTTGCTTAAGGAGCGCCTTTGCAATGCCCCGCTTCTTCAACTCCCCGACTTCTCCAAAGTCTTTGAGGTGGAGTGTGACGCCTCCAACATTGGAATTGGAGGAGTTCTTCTACAAGACCGCCGCCCTATTGCTTATTTTAGTGAGAAACTCTCGGGCGCCTCCCTCAACTACCCCACGTACGACAAGAAACTCTATGCCTTGATCCGGGTGCTCAAAACTTGGCAACATTATTTGTGGCCAAAGGAGCTCATCATCCACTCGGACCATGAGGCCCTTGGTTACTTAAAGAGCCAAGCTCACCTTGGTCGGTGCCATGCTAGGTGGGTAGAGTTTATGGAGACGTTTCCATATGTGGTCAAGCACAAGAAAGGGCAAGACAACGTGGTCGCCGATGCTCTCTCCCGGAGGTATGTCCTTCTTTCTCATCTTGATGCTAAGGTATTGGGTTTCTCTATGCTTAAGTCTCTTTATTCTCATGACCCCTTCTTTAGCACCATTGTTGAGAAGTGCTCCCTTAGAGGTGAGTTTGAGAGTTATTTTTTGGATGAGGGCTACTTATACCGAGCCGGCAAGTTGTGCATCCCTAGCTCCTCTATTAGGCACCTCTTGATCAAGGAAGCCCATGAGGGTCGCGGACACTTTGGTGTGGCCAAGACCCTTGCAGCCCTTAGAGAGCACTTTTTTTGGCCCAAAATGGCCCATCATGTCACCATGTTTTGCAAGGCTTGCATTACTTGCCATCAAGCCAACTCTAGGACTCAACCCCATGGCCTCTATACCCCTTTGCCTATCCCTTCGGCCCCTTGGGAGGACATCTCCATGGACTTCATAACCGGATTGCCAAATTCTAAGAAGGGGAGGGATTCCATCTTTGTAGTGGTTGATAGGTTCTCTAAAATGGCACATTTCATTGCTTGCAAAACCACTAACAATGCATCCGAGATTGCCTCCCTCTTCTTTGATCACATTGTCAAGCTCCATGGAATCCCTAGGACTATAGTGTCGGATCGGGACCCCAAGTTTGTGGGGCATTTTTGGAGGACCTTGTGGGGCAAACTAGGTACCAACCTCTTATTATCCACTAGTTGTCATCCCCAAACGGATGGCCAAACTGAGGTTACCAACCGTACCTTAGGAGCCTTGCTTAGAGCCGTCCTTAGGGCCAACCCACGCAAGTGGGAGGACTTACTTTCGTATGTTGAGTTTGTGTATAATAGGTCTATGCATATGGCGACCAAGCTCACGCCATTCGAGGTAGTCTACGGCCGCAATCCTCTCACTCCCCTGGATATGGTGCCACATCCCTTGGGCATTGACGAGCATCCTCAAGGTGCCAAGCGGGCTGATTTCATCCGTGAGCTCCACGAGCGCACCCGGGCACAACTCGAGCACCGTGCCTCCCAATATGAGCACCACGCCAACAAAGGACGGCGCCGTGTCATTTTCGCCCCCGGTGACCTTGTGTGGGTTCACTTGCGCAAGGAGCGGTTCAAAGACCACCGCAAGTCCAAGCTCAACCCTCGCGGCGACGGTCCTTTCAAAGTCCTCCGCCGTTTCGGGGACAATGCTTATGAGGTCGACCTCCCCGACAAATATGGCGCGCATCCCACCTTCAACGTAGCGGATCTCACTCCTTATGTGCCCCCGGAATATGATGAAGAATTGGGGACAATTCTACCTCAAGAAGGGGAGAGTGATGAGTGTCAACCACTCCTCAACAACAAGCCTCAAGGCCCGGAGACTAGGGCACGGGCTCGAGCCATGGCCCAATCCATCACCGCCTTAGTCCGCCGAGCATTCAAGTAATCATGCGCACGACAATTCTACCTCAAGAAGGGGAGAGTGATGAGTGCCAACCACTCCTCAACAACAAGCCTCAAGGCCCATTGACGCCTCAATGCCACGACAATCAAGCCACCCGGCTTCGACTCCAAGGCACCAAGGCGCACGACAAACCACCCAGAAGAACAGAACCTGACACGGTCCAAGACTCGGCCGAGTCTTGGGCCGAGTCAGTGCAACAGAGCCTGACACGGTCAGGAACTCGACCGAGTTCCTGGCCGAGTCAGGGTCTGCCGAGCCTTTGGCTTCCTCTTGTGTGTTGCTCCCTGTTACCACTTGTTTTTATGCTTTGCTTTGCTTTTGTGGATGTGTGGACCCATTTGCATATGGGCTCCTAATCCCCTAGACTATATAAACTTATCTTGTCTTCCTTTTCATTTTAGTTGAAGATATAGAATTGGAACATTACCTTGGGTAGAGTAAACTTCCCCTAAGGCATCCAATTAATTCTATCAACTCAAACATCTTCCAAATCTCTTCTTCCTCTCAATCTCTCATCAATCTCTCAAACACATTTCAAATCTACAAGAATCTCTTGGGTTCTAGTCTTCTCGGCCAAGGAATCCCCCAAGGAGGGTTTCCTTGAATCTTCCCGGAGCCACCACCATCTAGGCTGCTCGGCCTCCTCTCTCCGGCGAACCATCCTCATCTTCAAGTGCCATTGAAGGGTCTTCAAGCTTAGGAAGGAGAATAAGCAACCCCTTGGGCTAGATCTAGCTTCTAGAGGAACAAAGCCTCACCTTTGGAGGGTTGTTTCTCATCAAGATGTTTCCATGGATTTTGTGATGAGAATCACTGATCGTTTAACATTGTTTCTTAGATGTAACGGATATGCAATCAACTGTCTCAAGGAATACACCAAAACAAATTGAAAGACCCGACTACTCTTTGATAGATCCATCAAGGATTGACGAGGTTGATTATTTGAAGACGCAAGATAGATCCACTCGCGCCTCTATGATTCGGGGTTGATTAAACTCTTGGATAGGTCCACCAAGGATTCGAGCAAAACAATATTGATAAGGCCACAAGATCGGTGTTGGAATCCACCAACAAAATAAGAAGAAAATGCTTGAATTGGAAATGCAAAAACGAGAATTATATTGAAACAAGAGAAATTTGTTTTTCTTCAATTTTATCTGCTAACCGACGATTCACAATACTCCTTATATAGGAAAACAAAAAGTCTTCACATGTCCAAGAGTTACGTAGGCATGTCACTCTTGAAATGATGCCATGATTGATAATTTTTTAAAGCCAAACTCTTTAAATGTCCCTCATGATGGCTCTTGATGGCAGTACTCTTCATATGACCAAATTCATGGAAAGACGCTTCATATGACTAAATTCAAGGCAAGACTCTTCATATGGTCGTCTTAATGACAAGACTTTTCATCTTCAACGCTATTTTATGGAATCCAAGACAAAGCTCCTTCTATATTAATTAGTGAGCGTCTTTTTCGAGTCTTCTTCCAATGCACGAATACTCTGTGTTCCTCTTCAGTATTGATGATAGCCCTGATCATCATTTTGTTTTGGGACTTTGATGTGATCCCACCTCCCATGACGGCCACAGACGAGGAAGAAGCCATAAGCCTTCGCTCAGAGGGCCCAGTGACAAGGTACAGGTCCAAAGCCATCGCGGACGCCGTCACCTCCCTAGTCGCTCGCGTCATCGCTGGCCAGGTAGTCCGGAGACCGAACCCAGACCCGTCGTCCTCGCCACCATCGGCATCGGAGTTTCGAGCCCATCGCTGCCGGCACCGGGTGCACCCACTCGCAAGGCCATCGACCCATCGTCGTCGCCGCTCGCAGTGTCTGCGTCCATGCCCTCGCTGCCACCGGGTTTATTGCCTTTGTTTTGGCATAGTTTAGAGACACTTTCTGTATTTGGGTTTGTGCCTTTGCATGCTTGTGCCTTTGCATGCTTGCATGGGCTAGCCAACTAGGCTCGACTCGGCCCATCCGATGTCTCGCCTCTAGTATTTAAGTCAAACTATGTTATTTGTTTTAGTTACGTTCAATTTTAATGAAGGTTTCAAGTAGAGTGTTTATCCTCCTTCCCTTGATCGGACGTCACCCCTCTATCTTCGCATCCCTATTCCTTCCGCCGCCGATGCTACGGCAATTGCTTGAACCTTCAAGTCAAGTCTTCCTTCGCATCTCCCTTCTTCCGCAGTCGACGCTATGACATCAAAGACTTGTCTTTTCAAGTCACTTATCCCCAATCCAATCGCTTCTGCCATCGCTATCCATTCACTCCATCAATCGCTTCCATCGCATCCACAATCGCCACCAAAACCATCGTTGTCGTCATCGCTAGCATCGCCTTGACACTCGTCATCGTCTTCGTTATCGCCGTCGCCAACAAACCCAGACACCCACCCAGTCGATCGCTCGCGGACACCATCGCGCTTGTCATCGCCTTCGCCATCGTCGTCTTTGTTGTCGTGACACTCAGCCTCGCCGCCGCCGCTACCACCCAGACCACCTCCATCGGGTTCGCTTCGCAACACCACCGTGTCCGATAACCTCTAAAAGCACCATTCATCGCGCCACCGCTCTTGTCAGCCTTTCGTGCAAGACAACAAGGGTTTACACCCAAGGATTCCACGGCAGGCGTGACAAGGAAGGAGTTGACTTCTCGACCAAGACTAGATCCAAAGGTATCACCTTTGACATTGGCTTGTCATCGGAGGCAAGAACACATCAACTGGTATCAGAGTCCAACAGTCTTGTAAGTCACGAACTCAAGTTTGCATCTTGTTCACAAAATTTTTCTTGACCCCTATCGTTTGCTTTCGCATAATCATTGAGAAAAACCAAAGTTTCCATATTTGCAACACCTATTCGGTTCTATAAGATAATATCTTGGCCGAAAATTTTTCCTTGCTCCCTAAGTTTTGGTGTGTTAGGTAATTTGTTATCTTGCATGCTAGAATATTTTGTTTCCTTGTTTCATGCGTGGATAGAGTTTTCTTGTTTGCTAGATTTTGCTTTTTAGTTAAGTTAGCCGAATTTCCTTATAAGATATCAAATCAAATCTTATTTTTTCTCTCCTATCTCTAAAGATCACACTTGTGATATTCTTGTTACTTAGGCCGTTTTGCTTTTGGTTTGTTTCCTTTTGCAAATCCGAAAAGATCAAAAGATAAGATCTCGGATATTAAAAAAAAAAAGATATCAAAAAGATATTCAAAAAAAAAAAGTTTCCAAAGTTAGGTATAGCCAAAAAAAGGCAACCCTAACCCACTCGACTCGGCTTAAGCTCATCTTCTCAACCCCTCCGCCGTCTAGGTCAAGCTTACTAGAAGGTGATTTCTTGCTAATTAGGTTACTTTGTTTACGTTTGTTTTAGGGTTTCAATTTGTTCTTGTGTGTTGTTTGCAACTTGCTTGATACACCATCTCTTGTGCAAGCCAAGCCGCCCTCACGGCAAGCCAAACTAGCCCTACCTACGTGAACTTTGTGACTTGACTAGTGATTTTCTTGGTTGTTGTTCTTTGTTATCTTTTGGTTCGTTTTTACTCCCATGTCTGGCCATATTGTTATAGGTAGCATGACGGTTGGACAAAGTGAAGACCAACTTGGAGTCGACAACACCAATCCACATCCACCGCCGTTGGGTCTACCCCAAGACCAACCACCGATTGACCCTCCACAACAAGACCCGCTCATAGAGTTGTCCGAGGAGCAACGAGAGATACAAGCTCTTCGTCAACGTGTGGCTCAATTTCAAGCCAGAGAACGCACAACACATCTCATCCCCACACCCACATCCCTGAGTGCCATGGACGCGGCGGCTCAACCACGAGCCACCGACGCCGGTCCATCGAAGACAAGAGTAGACAAAGGAAAAGGAATCATGCCTTCCACATCTCATCATCAACCACAACCCAATCGTATGCAAAGTGTCATCGAGAGTCGCCAAGGCTTCATTTCGCACACGGACCGCTACGTGCCCAGAGCCACACCCGCTGGCTTCGACACCGGCTCCGACAACGACCTCGACGCCGAGGACACTCAAGGTGAGTTTTATGAACCATACAACTTTGATGATCGCTATGCCTCTAGGAGAACCCCGAGATGCATACCGGGATTAGCGCCACGCGAAGGCCTCCCTCGACGAGCCGAGCAAGCCGACGCGACGCCAAGGAGACCCAGTCGCCGACCTAGTGGGCATATGCGACGCAATGATCAATTGAGGACCCCAACTACTCAGCCACGGAGCCATCATGTACGCGATCACCTTTGACACCAAAGTGTTCGGACGCCGCGTTACGGATCCGATGGCTATGCGTCAATCACACCCAATGTCCACGACAACTTCGACGAGTATGACGACGAGGAGATCGAGGACTCAGGTATGGTCAACCCTAATTTTTTTCACCCCCCTCTTGGAGATCCACTTGAATTGCAGGATCACCCTTCAGATTGGATACCTCCACCGCATCTCCAGCCCCAAGGAGAATGCGTTCGTGACATTGGCAGCGAGCGCCACGATGTCATGCCAAGGGACATTCGCCGAGCTGACTACGATGCCCAGCCGTGAAGATGCCGATGCGATGACGCCTACGCGCTAAGGGATGAGTTTGCTCGCGGCGAAGATCGCCAAGACCGCGATAGACGCCAGGTTGGACGCGATAGACCCCATGGAGTGCATGCCTTCGAGAACCCTCTCTACGATGCCGCGCCAAACAACGCGCCCAACCTCGAACCAGCCCCACCTCGATACCAACGACACAAAGTCAAGGTAAAAATCGAGCATTTTTATGGTGAATACAACCCCTCTGTTTTTCTTGAATGGGTGCAGGCTACGAAGTACACACTTTGCTACTGTCGAGTGCCACCTGAGGAGCATGTTGACGCCGCGACACTTTGATTCCGCGGAGCCGCGCGAGTGTGGTGGCATCGCTTCGAGGATGACTGCGTGCGTCGCCATAGAACACAGGTCACTGAATGGCATCAACTTGTGTACGTGATGACCAAGAAATACGTGCCTCCAGACTATAGGAATCAAATGAGAATGGAGATAGCCATGGCTCGCCAAGGGTCGATGACTCCACTCGAGTTCTTTTCCAAGCTTGAAGACATGTATTACAAGGCCAACATCTCCGTTGCACCATCGACTTTGAGGACAAAATTCTTGAGTGGCTTAAACACCAACATCCGTGATTAACTCGAGATTTTGCCCATTAAAGATTTGAACACACTCACACATACGACAATGCAAATCCATGCACAAATCTCTCGCCGAAAGTCTTACACTTTTCCAAGTGGCCAACAAAGGTATTCTTCTAACCCTAGTGAATTGCCTTCTACTAATGTTCGCCCTAGTGTCTCTACCACAGCCACGTCGAGCCAAGCCCCCAAAGCGAAGCTGTCGACGCCGGGCACCGCGCCGCGCCAGAATGCACCCAGACAAGCTCCAGTGGGCACCGATCGCACGCCGAACGTCGAGTGTTACAAATGTGGTGGAAGAGGCCACTATAAGAAGGATTACCCCAATACTCGCAAGGTGTTGTTCTCCACCACGGCCGCCGGCTACGAATCTATCGACGACGAGGAGCCAACACTCGAGCCCATCGATGAAGGAATCAAGGACGATGAAGACGCCTACGATTGTGAACCCGCTTCTCTGCATGCGGGCACACCATTGAGCTTGGTGACACGGCGTCTACTCACAGTCAAGGAAGCGAGCCTACGCGACCAAAGGGAGAACTTGTTCCACACAAGGGCTCTCGTCCAAACGGCTTCCTTGAGTGTCATTGTTGATGGAGCATCATGTGATAATATTTTGAATGAGAAGGTCGTGTCACACTTCCAGTTGCCTACGACGCCTCATCCCCAACCTTATGCCCTCCAATGGATTTCTTCTAGTCTAGGTAACACAGTCTCTCGCCAATGTTTAATTTCCTTTCCCATAGGGCAATACTGTGATTTCATTTTATGTGATTTCATTGCAATGGACGCCACCCATATTTTGCTTGGGCGCCCATGGCAATTCGACAGGCGCATGCTCCATGATGGCTATTTGAACACTTATGTGTTCAATTACCACGGGAAGCGCATTACCTTGCATCCAATGTCTCCCCATGAGATCTTGCAGGACCAAGTCGAACGAGATCGCCAGAAGGCCATTGACGCCGCAACAAAGACGCCAAACGAGTCCCCAGAGGAACTCGAAAGGCAAAACTACTCCGATTCTGGCAAAATTTCGTCTTCCCTAGGCACTAACAAGAAGAGGAACAACGCCACAGGTGGGACACCAAATGCCCATCTGGATCATCATGGCACTGCTGCTGGTGCCGCTAGGAAGGCCAAGAAAGGCACTCTAGACGCTTGGCCAGGATTTTCCACTTATGGCTCGAGCACTGGTCCACATATGCCCAGTGCCCCACAAAAATCGACCAGCGCCTCACCATCGACAAAGTTGGCCATGCCGTTGCCACAGACCCCTCCGTTGCAAGGCAAATGTGAGCGTCGATTGCTTTTGGCCAGGCCCAGTGACCTCACTGCGTGTTTGACTGGCAAAGCTCCATGTTTTCTACTTTTGCCAACTCCGTGCATCTCAGGGTCATCGAGCATCGCGCCAGTGCCTCCTGCCATCGCTGCCTTGCTCGCCGCGTTTGACGACGTCTTTCCTGACGAGTTACCACAAGGCCTACCTCCGCTGAGGGGCATTGAGCACCAAATTGACCTAGTGCCTGGTCCCTCCTTGCCCAATCGCGCTGCCTACAGAGCTGGCCCAGAAGAGACTCAGGAGCTGCAGTGCTAGGTGCAAGAGTTGTTGGATCGAGGCTACGTGAGGGAATCTCTTTCCCCTTGCGCTGTCCCTGTGATCCTTGTGCCCAAGAAAGATGGCTCATGGAGGATGTGTGTTGATTGTCGTGCCATTAACCAAATCACTGTGAAGTATAGGCACCCAATCCCACGCCTGGATGACATGCTTGATGAGCTCCATGGCGCCACACTTTTCTCCAAGATAGATTTAAGGAGTGGTTATCACCAAATTCGGATGAAAGAAGGTGATGAATGGAAGACCGCCTTCAAGACGAAGTATGGGCTCTACGAGTGGCTTGTCATGCCATTTGGGCTCACGAACGCGCCCAGCACCTTCATGCGCTTGATGAACCACGTCTTGAGAGCCTTCCTTGGCAAGTTTGTTATCATTTATTTCGATGACATCCTTGTGTATTCACAGAGCCTAGAGGAGCATGTCGATCACCTTCGCCAAGTGCTCGAGTGCCTTCGCCGCGAGAGCCTATTTGCCAATCTAGCCAAGTGCAGTTTTTGCTCCGCGTCAACCAATTTTCTGGGCTATGTTGTGAGTAGTGATGGTCTGTGCGTCGACGAAGACAAGATCGCCACCATCAAAGAGTGGCCGACGACGCCGACACAGGTGTGAAGCTTTCTCGGCCTCGCATGATTTTATAGGCGCTTTGTTCGAGACTTCTCCTCCATTGTCGCGCCTTTGCATGAGTTGATGAAGAAGGGAAGCATTGTATTGTGGCTTGAGTCCCACGAAGAGGCCTTCTCGGCCTTGAAGCGGGCCTTGTGCCAGGCGTCTTTGCTCCAGCTCCCCGACTTCGCCAAGAACTTTGAGGTGGAGTGTGATGCCTCAGACATTGGCATTGGTGGTGTGCTACACCAAGAGAAGAGGCCCATTACATATTTCAGTGAGAAGCTCACGGGGGCCACACTTAATTACCCCACTTACGACAAAGAGTTATATGCCCTAATACGTGTGCTAAAGACATGGCAACATTACCTTTGGCCACGTGAATTTGTCATCCACAGCGACCACGCCGCCTTGAGCTATTTAAAGAGCCAAGCCCACCTCAATCGACGCCATGCTCGTTGGATGGAATTTCTTAAGACATTTCCTTATATCGTGGTCCACAAGAAGGGAAAAGATAATGTCGTGGCCGACGCCTTATCTCGCAGGTACATTCTCTTGACTCATGTGCAAACTAAAGTTTTGAGTTTTGCTTTGATTAAGGAATTATATGCTAGTGATCATTTCTTTGCCCCTATATTCGAGGATTGCCTAAGATTTCGAGAGTTTGAGTCATATTTTCTTTCTGAGGGTTATTTATAAAAGGCTAGTCGCCTTTGCATCCCTAGGTCCTCCATTAAGCTCCTTTTGATTCAGGAAGCGCATGAAAGCCGTGGACATTTTGGGATTAGCAAGACATTGGCCGCCCTTAGAGAACACTTCTTTTGGCCTAAGATGACCCATCAAGTGACTAGGTTTTGTAGGAGTTGTGTGACTTGCCAAAGGGCCAAAGCTCGGTCTAGTCCTCACGGCCTCTACACACCATTGCCCATTCCTAGTGCCCCCTGGGAAGATCTTTCTATGGATTTCATCACGGGTTTGCCCCTCTCTAAACGAGGTAAAAACTCTATTTTTGTGGTCGTAGATAGATTTTCTAAGATGGCACACTTTATAGCTTATAAGACAACCCATAGTGTTAGTGAGATTGCCGATTTATTCTTTGAGCATGTGGTGCGTCTTAATGGGGTCCCACGTACCATAGTAAGTGATAGGGATTCTAAGTTTGTTGGTCATTTTTGGAGAACACTTTGGGGTAAGCTAGGCACTAAGCTTCTATTTTCCACTAGCTACCACCCCCAGACCGATGGCCAAACGGAGGTCACGAATAGGACCCTAGGAGCCCTCCTTCGCACGATGCTTAAAGCCAACCCTAGGCATTGGGAGGACTTACTATCACTTGTCGAGATTTGTTACAATAGATGCAGGCACACAGCGACCAAGTTGACACCGTTCGAAGTAGTGTATGGCATGAACCCATTGACACCGCTTGATTTGTCGCCGCGCCCACTGCGAGACCCAGTGCATGTCTCCTTCGCCAAACGCGCCGAGCAAGTGCAGGAGCTTCATCGACGCACCAGGGAGCAACTGGAGAGGAGGGCCACGCAGTATGCCTCACAGAAGAACACTGGCCGCCGCCGCATCGTCTTCGCACCCGGGGACCTCGTCTGGGTGCACATGCGAAAAGAAAGGTTTCCCTCGCGGCGCAAGCACAAATTGGCACCACGTGGAGATGGCCCATTCCGCGTGATCAAGGCCATAGGAGACAATGCCTGTCAACTTGAGCTCCCACCAGATTTTGGAGTCCATGCATCCTTCAACGTTACGGACTTGACACCATATGTTGAGCCTGAGTTCGATGATGGTGAAGCGGGGATGCTTCACAGCCAAGTGGGGGAGAGTGATGTGATCCCACCTCCCATGACGGCCACAGACGAGGAAGAAGCCATGAGCCTTCGCTCATAGGGCCCAGTGACAAGGTCCAGGTCCAAAGCCATCGCGGACGCCGTCGCCTCCCTAGTCGCTCGCTTCATCGCTAGCCAAGGTAGCCCGGAGACTGAACCCAGACTCGTCGTCCTTGCCACCATCGGCATCGGAGTTTCGAGCCCATCGCTGCCGGCACCGGGTGCACCCACTCGCGAGGCCATCACCCATCGTCGCCGCCGCTCGCAATGTCTGCGTCCATGCCCTCGCCGCCACCGGGTTTTGACACTTAGAGGTTTAATGCCTTTGTTTTGGCATAGTTTTGAGACACTTTCTTTATTTGGTATTATTGCTTATTTTAGATAGTTTCCTTTTGTAGTCATTTCTATTTTAGGGTTTGTGCCTTTGCATGCTTGCATGGGCTAGCCCACTAGGCTCGACTCGGCCCATCCGATGTCTCGCTTCTAGTATTTAAGTCAAACTATGTTATTTGTTTTAGTTACGTTCAATTTTAATCAAGGTTTCAAGTAGAGTGTTTATTCTCCTTCCCTTGATCGGACGTCACCCCTCTATCTTCGCATCCCCATTCCCTCCGCCGCCGACGCTACGGAAATTGCTTGAACCTTCAAGTCAAGTCCTCCTTCGCATCTCCCTTCCTCTGCAGTCGATGCTACGACATCAAAGACTTGCCTTTTCAAGTCACTTATCCCTCATCCAATCGCTTCCGCCATCGCTATCCATGCACTCCATCAATCGCTTCCATCGCATCCACAATCGCCACCAAAACCATCGTTGTCGTCATCGCTAGCATCGCCTTGACACTCGTCATCGTCTTCGCTATCGCCGTCGCCAACAAGCCCAGATACCCACCCAGTCGATCGCTCACGGACACCATCGCGCTTGCCATCGCCTTCGCCGTCGTCGTCTTCGCTGTCGTGACACTTATCATGACACTCAGCCTCGCCGCCGCCGCTACCACCCAGACCACCTCCACCGGGTTCGCTTCGCAATACCACCGTGTCTGATAGCCTCTAAAAGCACCATTCATCGCGCCACCGCTCTTGTCAGCCTTTCGTGCAAGACAACAAGGGTTTACACCCAAGGATTCCATGACAGGCGTGACAAGGAATGAGTTGACTTCTCGACCAAGACTAGATCCAAAGGTGTCACCTTTGACATTGGCTTGTCATCGGAGGCAAGAACACATCAGACTTCCTAGGTCCAAAAGGGGTAGAGATTATGTTTTTGTTGTTGTGGATCAGTTTTCAAAAATGGCACATTTCATTGCATGCCATAAGACCGACATTGCATCTCATGTGGCGGATATGTTGTTTAATGAAGTTGTAAGGATTCATGGTGTGCCTAAGTCAATTGTGTCACACTGAGATTATGCTTTTGCTGTTGTGGATTGGCTTTTAAAACTCGCACATTCATTGCATTCCATAAGACCGACAATGTTTCTCATGTCGTGGATTTATTCTTTAATGAAGTTGTAAGGCTTCATGGTATGCCTATGTCAATTGTGTTCCACCGAGATATCTAGTTTAGCTATTTTTGGAAGACCATATGGTTAAAATTGTGCATCAAGCTTGGTTTTTTCCACCACATTCCATCCACAAAATAATGGGCAAACTGAGGTACTTATGTAAGGCCCGTGGCCTTAGAAGTGTCACCTTATGCCAACCCGATGACTTTCCAATAGGTCACTCATCCCGGTACTGCTCCCGCCCTAACATGCTTAACATCAGTGTTCCTTGTCCTCAATTGAACCCTGGAAAGGAATAACTCTTGTTGACATGGAATGCACTCTAATCCTTATAAATGATTACAAAACTAGGGGTGTTACTATCACCCCCACTTCCCTTGACGACCTCGTCAAGGCCCAAAGACCGCCCTTTAGGTCGAGGGACCGCCCTTAAGGCCAATTCAACTTGTAACCCAAAGTCGGCTCTGATACCATTTGTAAGACACGAGGCCTTAGAAGTGCCATCCCATGCCAACCCGAGGACTTCCCAGGAGGTCACCCATTCAAGTACTACTCTCGCCCTATCACGCTTAACTTCAAAGGGCTTTGTCATCACTTGAAACCTGACAAGAAAGAGCTCTTATTGACATTGGTAGCACTTTAATCCTTATAAAGGATTACAAATCTGAGGTGTTACAATTTAACCGAACCCTTGGTACCTTGCTTCGTTCTTTGATACGTACTAACTTGCGTTGGTGGGAAGAGTGCCTTGCTTTCGTTGAGTTTGCCAACAATAGGACGGTCCATTCAACAACCAAGAAGTCTCCTTTCGAAGTAGTTTATGGTTGCAATCCCATCACTCCCCTTGACATTATTCCATACACCATCGAGGACATGGAAAGCAAAAAAGACGTTGATCATGCTGAGTACATCAAACACCTCAACGAGTCCACTAGGCTTCATATTGAGAAGCGCACATCCCAATATGGCAAGCAAGCCATCAAAGGGCACCGTAAAGTCATATTTTAGCCTAATGATCATGTGTGGGCTCATCTAAGGAAGGAGCGCTTTCCAACTTTACGTGACTCAAAGCGCAAGCGAAGAGGTGATGGTCGCTTTTAAGTCTTTGAAAGGATCAACAATAATGCCTATAAAATTGATTTCCCAAGTGAGTATGGTGTACATGATGTCTTTAACGTGGTTGATTTAGCTCCTTTCTTTGCAAATTATGATAAGTCAAGCGACGACTAAGATTCGGGGTTGAAACCTTTCCAAGTCAGGGAGGATGATCTGACCATGCTTGTGTCACATCAAGACCTTGAAGAAGAAGGTGTGCGCCCTCTCCAGGCCTCCTTCCACCCTCAACGGATTTCACTCACTTCCAAGAACAATCACTCTAGCCAAAGCTTGAGTATTATCATCAAACCTCCAACAAAGGTTAATGAGCTCAAGTGTGCCAAGACAATTTGATCTGGGCTCGGTGGTTTTGATCCAAGCCCAAATGTGGCTGCCACTGCCGCCACCAACCTACACCCCGGAAAAGCCCAAAGGCGCATTTTCAAATGGCTCGTACATTTTCCCTCAAATTTTGATGGAGAGGCTCCTCACTTCCTCTATTCAATGTGTCTAGAGAATTCATAAGAATTGGAACAGATTCCTTGGGAATCAATCTCAGAATAATGAAATGGCTACTTGTGTTTACTTAGGCTAGTTCAAGTGTTGTTTCCTTGTATTTTTCATGATTATATAAGCTAGCATTGTTGCTCCTATTTCATCAACTTGTTTATCATCAAAAATCAAAGATGTAAATCGAGTTTCCTTTGGAGTGATTCCATCGAAAGTTCTTTCTTTCTTTGTGAGTTCATCGTAGAGTGTTTAGTTGATTATTGGTGCATTTACCCAACTTCAACTTGACGAATTGTTCAAGTAGTTATGGTGCGTCCATCCACACTTTCTTTTACACGTATCCCTTACTTTAAACACATAAAATACCCTCCACAAAATAGAGCAAATTGTATTCCAAAACAACCCAAAATTTGCCATTCGAAGAAGGTCTCTGTTTAAGTTCGATTCAAGCACAACTTTGGAGGAGGCTTCCCTTGATACTGAGCATCATTCGAGGTTGGGCTTACACTAGGATGAAAATCATGGGGTTTCTATACCCCGAGATTTGGGATACCCTACATACCCTAGGATATGCAGGGCTTGGGGTTTAGGGTCCCCAAGGTTTCCAAAACAAGAAAACCAAGGTATGGACATCCTAGGATTTGCATAGAATATAGGGTATGGAAATCACGGGGTTTCCATACCATAGTGTTTGGAAACCTTATGTAGGGTTTGGGGTTTAGTGTGTTTGTAGTTTCTAAAACAAAAAAAAAACTGTAGGGTTTCCAACGCTTAAGGTTTGGTAACCTTATAAAGTTTTGTTGTTGAGGTTTAGGATTTCAAAAAAAATAAAAACCATGGTAAGGACACCAGAGATTTACAAAAAGTATTAAGTAAGGAAATTATTAGTTTTTCATACCTTGGGGTTAGGGGTTTAGGGTCCCTAGGTTTTCCAAAACAAGAAACCCCAATGTATGAACACCCGAGGGTTTCTATATAGTACATGGTATGGAAATCATGGTTTTCCATACCCTAGGGTTGGAAACACTACATACCCAAGGGTATATAGGGTTTGTGATTTAGGTTCTCTAGGGTTTCCAAACAAAAACCTTAAGCTATGGACACTCAGGGGTTTACATACAATAAAGCGCATGGATGTCATGAGGTTTCCATACCTTGGAGTTTAGAAACTTTTCACTCCCCAGGTATGTAGGGTTTCGGGTTTATGGTCGCTAGCTTATTAAATCCTTGTTGAAATCCTTGCTTAAGTTTGGAAACTTCAGCAAGGATTTAATAACCAAGAAGGAAAATGCCCATTAAGGCCCCATAAGGAATGATTAATTGTCCCAAAAAAAGAGGTAGACTATTTAAAACCCTTTTAGCATGAATCTCATTCATTCAATCCTGTCTAAAAAACCCTAGCCCCTATTAATGCAAACTAACTTGACAGTCGGAGGTGAAACTGGGACAAGCCCTGACTTTCGTTGTTTTTTCTATTCATAGGGCACCCGTAACGAGATCGGAAGGGGTATAGGATCGTCAGAGTTGCGGATTCTCATTTTTGTTATCAACTATTAATATGATCGCCAAAGTTGTGGGTTCTCGTAATGGTCTTCAACTATTATCGTGGTAAAAATTTATGCTACCACATGCTTTATAAATACAAACTTGAAACAACAGTAAAGTCATCCCTTTAATGAATGATTATCATCAATCATGAAAATCGTTTCAAATAAACATAATAATTCTCTAGAAACTTAATGCAAGTCATCATATTAAAAATGTTTAAAATCTTGGTACAAGAATTGATTACATCCACAATACCTTTAAATCGAATTACCTTACACCAATCTTTAACCCATGATTCTTTTCCACTCATTCTAATTGAACCAAACCCAAAACTTAAAAAGAGTAGCATTCAACATGTACAAATCTCTTCGCAAGATGTTGCTTGAAATAGCAATACGACTTAATCCACAATAACAATCAACCTTTAGCCTCAATATATATGTGACTTGAAACCCCATAAGTTCTTACATCCCAACTTTTTCTTAAAAAGAGTAGCATTCATGCCATGATTTGATAGTAGATAACGCTCTTGCACTAGCACGGAAGAATGTGGATTAAGCTAAACTATACCGCTTTAGAGTTGTCAAGAAAATTTAGTTTAATCCACATTCTTCCGTACTAGTGCACCGAGTGTTATCTACTATCAAATCATGGCATGAATGTAACTCTTCTTGATGTACAACTCTCAATAACCCAATCATTATACAAGTACGACAAAATCGTATACTTATCCAATGCCCAATAACTATCCATTAGGATAAAATATTACTTTCCAATGTCAAGCCTTCAACTTCACATCAAATTAATAACATGTAAGGATAGCCCTAAGTTAGGTATATGATTAATATGCTCAATTTCCCAACTACAGCTCTAACTCTCCCAATATCTTTAGATTGAAAGAATAACAAGTCAATAAAAATCTCATAATGATACACAATTGGCATTAACTCCGCCCATGATCTTTTTCACTTTAAAACATGCAAATGTTACATATTTTCTTTTAATAGATATATATCATATTTACGCAAGTCGACTAGCTTCCATTAAGGGTGAACATCATCTAGTATGTGAAATGTCCAAGACAATCATTATAACCACTCAATCAAGATCCTATCATAAGTCTATATGGAATCATGCGGTTTTTACAATTCGCATGTTTCTCTTACTGATACTCATATCACTGAATGAATCATTATACATCTCAAATGAAATATGCTTAACAAGCACTTAATATCCAAACCCCACATGATCTATACTCTTTAATTGTAGCAACTATCTTAAAAATTCTCCTTAAACTTGATAATTATTATATGTCTAATAAAGAACCCAAGTCTTGTACAAATGTAGAAAGATCACCTAATCATTCAATTACCCGAAGCTAATAATAATCAATTTCGTTGTCTTCAATTATCAATATAGGCCTTTCATATTACAAGTTCGAAATCACAACCATATTATAACCTTAACTTAAAAAATTTCTATGTACGTATTAGCTTTGCTACCAATTATACAAATGTAACAACCACCTAGTTCATACATGAACAATTTCACACCACTTTTTTCACCCAAACATAAATCAAGTACAAACTAAACATACAAATATATTAATCATCACCCATATATTCTACTCACAGCCAAAGAATTTTAAGTAAATTCAAAAGAATATTATTGACTCGTCAATTTCCTCGAATAAAATTCACGTTAATGTTCAAGTAAGAGTACAAATCTAGAGAATCACTAAACAATGAGGGAATCAACAAATATAAATCACAAAGTTTAAGTTTGTGAACAATTTGTAATTCATCCACATGATAAAAACACAAAACTCAAAACCATGAAATGTACAAATAAATGTGAAATCATCACCTTGGAACAATTACTCACACTATTAATTCTCTCAAAGCCAATACTCTACTTAGCCTTATTTTCAACATGATCATGCAAAGCTTAAAGCGCACAAAGGTCACATATATACCCTTAATGAGCAAATATCATTTTACTTTAGTCAACATATGGCTCATTTGGTATTCATTCCTAATTCAATGGGAATCATAATAACTGATTTTCATAATTGTGTTTCATAAGTCTTTCATGGGAATGAATTTCATTTCAAGGACTGCATGATTCGTAGATTAATGAAACATTTGATTCTACAAAAAATGTTGAGATATCCTGCATTCCAACTAGACATATTAAAAACCGTCTGACCCAAAAACCCGTCCCGACACAAAAATCAACGGGTGAAGAAGGACCCGAGCACGATGGACTCGAACTCGACCCTGAACTCAAAAGACCCGAACCTGACCCTACCCGAACTTTGACCTTAGCTCGACTGACCAATTGTTTCATGTAAATTATCTCATTTATATAAATATTATAATATATTTTATTAAATCTTTAAATAATATTAAGTATTTAACTATTTATTATTAATAATCATAATAATGGACACATTCAACCCCTTGGGTCAATCCGAACCCGAGCTAAATCCATTATGGTCTGATCAGAAAAACCCAAACCCGATTTGACACAAACTCGCCCCCCCCCCCCCCCCCCCCCGACCCAGTTGACTATAATCTCGCGTTGCGAAAGAGTATGCACAAGAATGACTCATTCCGACAACATACCAAACGACAAGTTACATGAATAGGAATGAACTATTCCTGATTCTGATTTTGATTCTGATTCTTAAGGGTTCGTTTGATGATTCAAGAATCGGGTTTTTTACTCACTTTGGAAAGTTTGGGAAAACACATGCAAATCACCCTAATAATGTCGTGCGTAATTAAGAAGGATTCTGGGGTTATTGTACATCTTCTTATTTCTTCTTGTTCGCAGATAGGGTTTGCGTTATCAACTCAAAATTCGCGGGATTTGGACGAAATTGAGTCATTCTATTGATTCTTATTTTAGGATCAATCGGTCCTCAATCAAATACCTAACACTTTCAGCTCAATTGAACGAAGAATCGTCCGAATTCATCTCGTGTTTGTGACGACGCGTTCGTGACTCATTCGGTCGAAATTCTATCGTTTTTGAATCAATTTTGTCGAGGGAAATGCACGATCTTGTTCTTGGGATTGAATGCAACATTATTTCTATCAATTAAGCCTCATTCCACTCGAATTCAGCACCCAAATCATCTAAAAATAGAAAATCTCATTTTTTGTTCCTCTGTTTTTTGAGTCACTGTAAATTGTTTTTCTGGTGCTGGTGAAGAAGCTCAGCTTCCACTATCCATATCCGAAGTTAGTTTCAAGTGCCACGAGTTCAACACCGTCGGCCTTTCACCATTTGGTTGTCGTTTGATCCACCTACAAACCGCTCGAACCTTAACGGTAGCGAAGGCAACTTTTGGAAAGAATAGAAAAGTTCTTTCGGGACACTGTTTGTGCCACTTGTTTGACACCGTTAGCCATCTTCAGCCGCCTCGACCCATCTTCGGTAAAACCTTGTAGTGTCACAAACCCAGCGCCGTCATAATTTAGCCATTTAGACTCCGTCCGAGCCACTAACAAGTTGTCTGAAGTGGGTTTCATTGGTGCGTCGTTCTGGAAATTTTCTGAAATGTGAAAATTTCAGTCCGCACCCAGCCTGCTCGCTTCTCCGCTTTATTCGCCACCAGACCAACCACTGACTTGCTCTCCACCGTACACAGTGGGTGCCTCTCGGCTCCGTCGGGATCAACTTGAAGTTGAGCCGTCGTCCTTACGCACCTCAGTACGCGTACAATTTGGAGAATTCCAAACTGAAGGAGAAGGTGGGAAGCTCACATATATTATATATGTCTTGGGCTTTTAAACCCATTAATATTCGAGTCCAAATTTATCCCGGGATCGACTAAGCTGTATAATTTAGGTCCAGTTTTACTTGTATATGTCCTTAGAAAATTTCAATTATTGTTGTAAGAGTAATTTCATAAAAAATTATTGAATTGGTAAAAATAAATAAAATTTTTTTTTTGTCTGATCGTAAAGTTGTTTGCTGGATTGCGTGTGGGCTAAAAACCTTGCTAGAGTTGTCGTGGAGCAGAAGTCAATTCCTTGGAATCAAGTCAACACTAATTCCCGCATCGTCATTCATTTGAAATAAGTTTAAGGACAGTGGTGGTTCGCTCTTGTCATTTCAGTTCATCATTTGATCGACAATTAATATTGAAATGAATTGTTAACTAATTAGGTAATTTCTAAAACCTAATCAACATTAGGGAACACTTGTTGCTTTAAATTGATTTCGTATGTATATGGGTTGATTGTTATTATTGATAATATAGTTACATATATGATTAATTTAGTTATCGTCCTAATGACGATATTGATTGTGAACTTTGTGGGTTATGTGTGGACTTTATAGTCATTAAGTGCCGACTTTAATAGTTGTGTGTGTCAGGGATATTATGAGATTGCGAGGTGTAATAATATCTTTATAATTGGTATTAGGAGGCTTAATTACCTAATACTTGTTCGTGACCATGCTTCTTATTCATCGTCGAATAAGAAGTGTCCGGGACACCTAGCTAGTGCAATGTGTGGGTTGAAAATGAGTCACCAGTTCTGGTCTCAATATTTTCAAGAATATGTTAAAAGTTTAAAATAATGTGTGGTGTGTTGAAACTAAATAAGATAAGTGTTGCGAGTAAATAATTAATGAACCCGATTGAGAAATACAACTGGGAAACCACTCTTTCTCCAGTCTAAGTGGGTTGTCTTGTATTATGAATTCGCACTATGTGGTGAGGTTGGTTGGCCCAATTATTCAATGGAGTTTTTATATATGTTGTGTGATGATTTTGAAACGTTCTGAAACAAATTCATATGTTTTCTTCCCATAATACCAACATTCATTTTGGATATTCTCTTGTTGCATATGTTTTGTTTATATTTTGCATCAGTTGAAGTATTTTAGCTACCTATCGTCTATCGGCTTTTATTGATGGAACAATGGTAATGACTAGATATGACCACATAGAATCTCACCTAATTTCATTAGACTAACCAACCACTCTTTTTCCTTACATGGTTGGCTGGTGTCATCAGTTTGGTTTTGAAATATATTTCTAACTTGTTTGATTATAGAAATTAATCTTCTTAATTCATGTAATATGTGAGGTTATTAGATAACTTAGTCATGTAATTAGGGTATATATAAAGTCTACCACTATAATATTTATGTTGTCTTTTAAAACTTATCTCCTCAATTTACAAGAAGAATTTAAATAAAGATTGAGTATTTATTTCCAAATGTGTGCTACTAGTGTTTATTTTATTATATATGGAATTGTATTTACGCATAAATTGTTTGGATTAAGCCTTTAGTGACTTTGGACATTAAATTCTAAGATCACTAGTGTGTAGCACTACCGACATAAGTCGGATGTGTTACAACTATGGTATCAGAGCAATGATTTTAAGATTGTTTGCATATAGTTAGGTTTGAGAATTTTCAAAATTATTTTCAAATTATTTTATTATATTTTAAAAGGAAGTATGAGAATTTTAACCCTTAAGTATTTGATTCAAACATTTTGAAAATGATTTAAAGTTTAGAGAAAAAATGATAAAGATTGTAGCTTAATTATTAAGAAACATATATTAGTTCTTCAGTTTGTTTAACAATAGTGGTTGAAATGGTTGATTTTTAAATTTTATAATAATTTAAAAGTGTTGTTTGAAACTTTTGCAAACTTCAATCAAGTAATTTATACCTTAGATCCATTCATAAGAATCTATGTATATTCTAAGAATAATGTCAAGTTGGATATTGACATTATATTGTTCTCTTCGTTCGAGTTAATGAGCATTGTCTCGTGAGTTTAGTCGTGTAAGGATTTCTTATTATAAGGAGTTAAACACGAGTAGTCAATGCTATATGAAGTCAAGATTTTATTTCCCATATACATACTCCGAGCACTAGTTGTAGTAAATTCCGTGTGTGAATATAATATAAACCTTAAGATACTTATTGGTGAGTTTTAAATATTATTCAATCAAGTGAATAATTTTTTAGAAAAGCATGTTGGCTTTTTCTAAAAAGAATGGTAAAAAGTAGGTAGTTTTAGTGATGTTTGTCTCTTAAAATCTTAGCTTTTACTTTTCCCCAATATTTTGAAAATATAAGAGGATTCACAGACAGAAATTGACAAAATTTGAAACCCTTAACTTTCGCTCAAAGTTGTGACTATTTTTGTAAATGGTAAATAGTAGTTCTTTTCAGTGTTATTTGTCGCTCAAACTCTTCACTCTTTGTTTTTCCCCAATATTTTGAAAATATAAGATGAATCGCGGAAAGAAATTGAAAAAATTTGGAACCGTTAACTTTCGCTCAAACTTGTGACTTGTATCGTAAATGGTAAAAACTAGAAACTCCTAACATTCTCTTAATGTTGTGCCTTGTATCGTAAATGGTAAAATGTATGTATTTTTCTTGTTGTTTTGTCGCTCAAACTAATAGCTCTTTATTTTCCCCCAATATTTTGAAAATATAAGAAAAGTCACAGAAAGAAATTGAAAAAATTTGAAACCATTAACTTTCCCACAAAGTTGTGACTTGTATCGTAAATAGTAAATCGTAGGTCTTTTTAGTGTTGTTTGTCTCTCAAACTCTTAACTTTTTGTTTTTCCCCGATATTTTAACAATATAAGATGATTCATGAAAAGAAATTAAAAAAATTAGAAACTCTTAACATTTGCTCAAAGTTGTGCCTTGTATTGTAAATGGTATAAAGTAGGTCTTTTTCAAAGTTATTTGTCTCTCAAACTCTTAGCTCTTTGTTGTCCTCCAGTATTTTCACAATATAAGATGATGCACAGAAAGAAGTTGACAAAATTAAAAATCCGTAACTTTCGCTAAAAGTTGTGCCTATTGTCGTAAATGACATATAGTAGTTCTTTTGAGTGTCGTTTTTCGCTCAAACTCTTAGTGATGTAGCAATGGATCGTTCAAGGACAGTGCAAGGCGAGCCCCCTTGATGGCTTCTTAGTTGGTGGCGCCGAGATGGTTTCTGACCTGACTTCAGAGGGTTGGTTCTCCCTCGTCCGTGATCGGAATGGGGTGATTCCAACGCCCATAGATAGATCTTGAGGTATAGTTTCAACCTTCAAAATGTGAGAGTGATCAGACTTGGAAATCAGAAGATAAGACACTTTTACTGAGGCGTTGCTGAGATGGGATGAACAACGGCGGTTGGTGATGCAATTGGTTCGGTGATGATGGATATGAATTCCTTAGGTTGGATATGACGCACCAACCCTTAGAATACTGAGTTGATCTCTTCAAGATGTGACTCACTTGAAAGGATCAACAATGGAGGTCCTTGATATCACACACAAGGAGAACGATGAGGAGAGAAAAGAGAGAGCTCAAAAACTGTATTTCTTGTTCTGATAAAACGTCCAAAGAAAGTAGTTACCAAGGCCTTATATATGGCTTGGTTTTAGGGGAAAGAAAAGCAAGGGAAAAGGCCAACATGGCTGGCTGCCACATACTAACATGGCTTGGCCCAAATGAAAGGAAAACGTCTTAAAAACCAACTAAGAGCCAACAAGGCTCATCTTCAATTGTCTTAAAAAATGTCTTGAATGTCAAGATGGGGCATAGTCATATCATCCTCCCCCTCTTGAAAGGGATTCGACCTCGAATCCAGCTCGTCAAGGTCTTCATCTCCTTCCATGCAATAGCTATCTGCATGTGGGGCGCCTTCCTTTCCTGGCTCAAATGGGACCTCCCCGGACTCCAGCCTTGAGCCAATGATGTACCTGCCTTCTTGACCTACAATAAAACCACTAGAAACTCCATGCAACACCACAACTTTTTCATTAATAGGGTTAGTCTCATAAAGTGCATTAGAAAGTTGAGGGTATGCAATAACTTGAGGCATAAAAGGCTTGGCCAAGAGCGATTAGAAGCACCACCTTTGCTTCCAATTGCCATCTTCTTACCTTTGGCTTGCTCTACTTCTTGGTTGGCCTTCTTTTGCTCTCTAGTCACATGGTCAGCCATGATTTCATGGGGCATCATAGGTTTTAGAGTGATTTTCTTACCATTCATGATAAAAGAATATTCATTTGTCACTCCTTGATGGATGACACCCCTATCAAACTGCCATGGGCGGCCTATGAGGAGATGACATGCGGTCATGGGCAAAACATCACACACAACCTCATCCACATATCATCCTAAGGCAAACTGAATGGTGGCTTGGTCCTTAACCTTAAGGGGCTTGTCGGAATTCAACCAACAAAGTGTGTAGGGTTGCGGATGAGAAGTTTATGCGGTTCGAGGTGGACCCCACATGCCATGGACCGGGCCCTCGGCGTAAACCTGGGTCTTGTGATCTGTCAACCACCCAGCCAGCCCCTCAGTCGGGCTCACCAGCTGGTGAGGCCTAGCCCAACCACGAACAGCCCATGGGCTACAGCCCATGCACCTCAACCTACATGACCCATTAAGCCTGCAGGGTGTTGGAGGTGGGATTCGAACCCTAGACCTCCCTTTAACAAGTGGTGGCTTGCCTCGCCAGCTGGTGAGCCCGACTGTGTGGTTGACAGCTCACAGGACCCAGGTTTACGACCGAGGGCCCGGTCCATGGCCTGTGGGGTCCACCTCGAACCGCATCAAAAAAGTGCACTTTTATGATGTGATCCGAGCCCACCTGGGTCCGCCTTCCCATGGTCTGCCTCGATCGACGGTCTGACCCAGCGGCCCAGCCCACGGTCTACCTCAATCGGCGGTCTGACCGCTGGCGCCCTGATCACAGAGCAGGGCTGCAACCCCTGCACCCCAACCTGGAGAGAGGCTTGCGCCTGTTAATCCTCCAGGATGTTGGTGGGGGGACTCGAACCCCCGACCCTTTGATATGAGGGAAGTGGAATACCCATCATATCATGATGTGATTCGAGCCCACCTGGGTCCGCCTTCCCATGGTCTGCCTCGATCTACGGTCAGATCCAGCGGCCCAGCCCACGGTCTGCCTCAATCGGCGGTCTGACCGCTGGCGCCCTGATCATAGAGTAAGGCTGCATCCCCTGCACCCCAACCTGGAGAGAGGCTTGCGCTTGGTAATCCTCCAGGATGTTGGTGGGGGGACTCGAACCCCCGACCCTTTGATATGAGGGCAGTGGAATGCCCATCATATCACCAATTGAGTTACAACTCAGTTGGTGATATGATGGGTATTCCACTGTCCTCATATCAAAGGGTCGGGGGTTCGAGTCCCCCCACCAACATCCTGGAGGATTACCAAGCGCAAGCCTCTCTCCAGGTTGGGGTGCAGGGGATGCAGCCTTACTCTATGATCAGGGCGCCAGCGGTCAGACCGCCGATTGAGGCAGACCGTGGGCTGGGCCGCTGGGTCAGACCACCGATCGAGGCAGACCATGGGAAGGCGGACCCAGGTGGGCTCGGATCACATCATAAAAGTGCACTTTTTTGATGCGGTTCGAGGTGGACCCCACAGGCCATGGACCGGGCCCTCGGCCGTAAACCTGGGTCATGTGAGCTGTCAACCACCCAGCCAGCCCCTCAGTCAGGCTCACCAGCTGGCGAGGCCTAGCCCAACCAAGAACAGCCCATGGGCTGTAGCCCATGCACCCCAACCTACAGGACCCATTAAGCCTGCAGGGTGTTGGAGGTGGGATTCGAACCCTAGACCTCCCTTTAACAAGTGGTGGCTTCACCACTTGCTAACCAATTACACTGCAGCCCAATTGGTAACAAGTGGCTTATCAGCTACTTTCTAAAGGTCAGGGGTTCGATTCCCCCTGCACAGCTCAGTTGGTGATATGATGGGTATTCCACTGCCCTCATATCAAAGGGTCGGGGGTTCGATTCCCTCCTCTAACATCCTGGGGGATTAACAAGCGCAAGCCTCCCTCCAGGTTGGGGTGTAGGGGCTGCAGCCCTGCTCTGTGATCAGGGCGCCAACGGTCAGACCGCCGATTGAGGCAGACCGTGGGCTGGGCCGTTGGGTCAGACCGCCGATCGAGGCAGACCATGGGAAAACGGACCCAGGTGGGCTCAGATCACATCATAAAAGTGCACTTTTTTGATGCGGTTTGAGGTGGACCCCACAAGACATGGACCGGGCCCTCGGCCGAATCACATCAAAGGGTCGGGGGTTCGATTCCCCCCTCTAACATCCTGGGGGATTAACAGGCGCAAGCCTCTCTCCAGGTTGGGTGCAGGGGCTGTAGCCCTGCTCTATGATCAGGGCACCAACGGTCAGACCACCGATTGAGGCAGACCGTGGGCTGGGCCGCTGGGTCAGACCGCTGATCGAGGCAGACCATGGGAAGGTGGACCCAGGTGGGCTCGGATCACATCATAAAAGTGCACTTTTTTTATACGGTTCGAGGTGGACCACACAGGCCATGGACCGGGCCCTCGACCGTAAACCTGGGTCCTGTGGGCTGTCAACCACCCTTCCAGCCCCTTAGTCGGGCTCACTAGCTGGCGAGGCCTAGCCCAACCACGAACAGCCCATGGGCTGCAGCCCATGCACCCCAACCCTCTAATCACAAGGGGTGTTGCCAGGGGGAATCGAACCCCTGACCTTTAACAAGTAGCTGATAAGCCACTTGTTACCAATTGGGCTACAGTGTAATTGGTTAGCAAGTGGTGAAGCCACCACTTGTTAAAGGGAGGTCTAGGGTTCGAATCCCACCTCCAACACCATGCAGGCTTAATGGGTCCTGTAGGTTGGGGTGCATAGGCTGCAGCCGATGGGCTGTTCGTGGTTGGGCTAGGCCTCGCCAGCTGGTGAGCCCGACTGAGGGGCTGGCTGGGTGGTTGACAGCCCAGAAGACCAGGTTTACGGCCGAGGGCCCGGTCCATGGCCTGTGGGGTCCACCTCGAACCGCATAAAAAAAGTACACTTTTTTTGATGCGGTTCGAGGTGGACCCCATAGGCCATGGACCGGGCCCTTGGCCGTAAACCTAGGTCCTCTGGGCTGTCAACCAACCAGCCAGCCTCTCAGTCGGGCTCACCAGCTGGCGAGGCCTAGCCCAACCACGAACAGCCCATCGGCTGCAGCCCATGCACCCCAACCCTCCAAACACAAGGGGTGTTGCCAGGGGGAATCGAATCCCTGACCTTTAACAAGCAGCTGATAAGCCACTTGTTACCAATTGGGTTGCAGTGTAATTGGTTAGTAAGTGGTGAAGCCACCACTTGTTAAAGGGAGGTCTAGGGTTCGAATCCCACCTCCAACACCCTACAGGCTTAATGGGTCATGTAGGTTGGGGTGCATGGGCTGCAGCCCATGGGCTGTTCGTTGTTGGGCTAGGCCTCGCCAGCTGGTGAGCCCGACTGAGGGGCTGGTTGGGTGGTTGACAGCCCACAGGACCCAGGTTTACGGCCGATGGCCTGGTCCATGGCCTGTGGGGTCCACCTCGAACCGCATAAAAAAAGTGCACTTTTTTTTGATGCGGTTCGAGGTGGACCCCACAGGCCATGGACCGGGCCATCGGCCGTAAACCTGGGTCTTGTGGGCTGTCAACCACCCAGCCAGCCCCTCAGTCGGGCTCACCAGCTGGCGAGGCCTAGCCCAACCACGAACAGCCCATCGGCTGCAGCCCATGCACCCCAACCCTCCAAACACAAGGGGTGTTGCCAGGGGGAATCGAACCCCTGACCTTTAACAAGCAGCTGATAAGCCACTTGTTACCAATTGAGTTGCAACCCATGGGCTATTCGTGGTTGGGCTAGGCCTCGCGAGCTGGTGAGCCCGACTGAGGGGCTGGCTGGGTGGTTGACAGCCCACAGGACCCAGGTTTACGGTCGAGGGCCCGGTCCATGGCCTGTGGGGTCCACCTCGAACCACATCAGAAGTGGTCAATAGATTGAATCTATTCACCACTTCTTGATCAATCAAGTTGCAACAAGAGCCACCATCAATGATGACACTACACTTAATGGTATACCTAGTGTGAAAGATTGTTTCACGTTGACTAGGTACACTTGGACTCTCCGAGACGGTTAGTGCTCTTTTAACCAAAAAGCACTCACCCTCGGCTGCCACAACATGAAGCTCTTCGACCTCGTCTTGCCTAACCTCATCAACTTCTCCTTGACACTCGTCTTCGGACTCGTAGTCCCCGAGAGTGTTAAAGAGAACATGCTTCTTGGTAGGGCATTCACGGGCCATATGTCCTCTCTCATTCACGGGCCATATGTCCTCTCCCTCCCCTTCTTGAGGTGGAAGTGAGGGCTGAACTTGAGCATCCCTCTTAGGCTGATTTTGGGATTCATGCCTTGGTTCTAAGCGTCTAGAAGTGGCTTGGGATGGGTTGCTATTATGAGAGGGCTAAGGCCGTGTGTTAGCAACTTGGGGGCGCCTTTGAGGGAGGTTCTTATACACATGGTTAGTGTAATGAAAAACCTCTTCAATGGGCGTCCCTCGGATGAAATGTTGCATGTTCACCACAGCCCTAAGATCCGGGTTTAAACAATTGATGAACTTATAAATAATATAACCCTCGGGGAATTTTAGTCCAGATCTAAAGACCAAGGTCCTTAGCTCCTTATAATATTCATCCGGGGTCTTATTCCCTTGCCTCAATTGTTCAAGCCTAGCATGCACCCTTTCGTTATAATCGTCCGGTACAAACCGGGTTCTTAAAGCAATTTTGAGCTCTTCCCAAGTTTTGATTTGAGGGTAGCCTCTATAGGTCCTATCCTCCTTATCTTCTAACCACCAATGGTAAGCAAAATCCACAAATTTAATTGAGGCTATAGCTAGTCGTTGAGCATCCGAGTAGTTATAAAACTCAAAGACTTGATCGGTCTTTTGCTCCCAATCTAAATAAGACTCGATATCACATGTACCTCCAAAAGGCTGAACTTCGATCTTAATGCCATGGTGAGGTGGTCGGCCATAGTGATCTCCAAACTCCTCGTCATATGGCACTCGTTGAGTATGAAAAACTGGCCTTGGAGCCGGTTGTGGGCCACGGCCATATCCTCTTCCTGGCTGAGGTCTCCTAGCCATCATGGGGGGTGCTGGGCTTCTTTGAGTGTAGGGATCGGCCTGAGGGTGTGGGTACTCTCTTCCTCCATAATCTGCATTGTTAGTGCGCAAGGGAGGAATAGAATGTACACTTGAAGACATAGGGAACTCGGAGGTCATACCTTGGCCTTCTCTTGGTAGGCCATGTCCGTCTCTAAGAGTAGAGGTAATTAGCTCTTGGATGGGGTGGTGCTCGGGTAAGGAGAGGCGAGAAAATTCTTGAGATACTCCTCCTTGGATGCCTCCATGCTACCCACCGGCGGAGACAAAGGATTGGTGGAAGGTGCCTACATCGTGCCCTCCATACAGACGGGCGCTCTCATGGACTTGCTCCAATTTAGCATCCATGCTCCTCATAAAGGCCATTTGCTCCTCTCTCATAGCTTGGAGTTGTTGGTTCACCTTTGCATCCGTGTCTCTTTTGTTGTCTCGGATGGCTAGAAGCAAGGTGTCCAAAGTGATGGGGTCCTCGGCTGTCCTCTCCTCAGGTGCGAGACCCTTGTCTTTGGTTTGGGCATCCATAGTCCTGGACGTGACAAGAACAACAAAGAGCAGCCAAGCAATAACCTCTAAAAAAACCAATGCCAAACAATGGACCCAAGCTAGCAAGGAGCTCTCGACCTTGGTTCAAGGAAAAGAACGATCCAGCAAGCAAGACTCCTAGGGCTGGACGTGGGTTTACTAGACTCGACAACGAAAACAAGCAAACACACAACAACACACGACTCACAAGAAATTGAAAGACTTGAGCAACAATTAGAGCCAACAACAATAGGAAGCTACTAAGTCCGTTTGCTTTACAATTGATGCACTTGTTTAAGAGAGGATTACAAGCTGGAAAGAAGTATACAACAACATTAAACACTTGGTAAGACGAAAATTTTCTTTGTGTTTCTTTTGTTCACAACCGATGCACCACTTTTTCTATGTCCTTTTGCTTTTATAATAGCCGCGTTTTTCTGGTTGCATCCACTTTTTCTTAAACACTTTCCTTTTTTTTTGATTTGATATAGCAGCTATAACATGCAGTAAGGAGCTTAATTTGAATAGAAACAAGTGCTTAGAAATAGCAAGGAACCGTTCCCGTATCCTAGTATTGTTGTTCTAAGTATAACTCAAGTAGCATGCAATTTCTAGGGAGAACGAGGCTGTTATGAATACGACTCAAACAATGCAAAATAAAGAGTAACTCTGACTCGAACAATGCAAAAGAAAATGGTGCAATTTCGTGGCTGCAACAACCTGCAAAGCTAAGTCAAAGACACAACAAGAAAATCCCTAGAAACTAGGAACTACAACCACTTCTGGAGATTGAATTCAGACGGCAGTTTGCTTTGGTTTCTCAGCCCAATTTGTAGCCAAAACACTCATGAAATACGTATCCACAACAAGGAAAAGTAGCAGCCACAACACACAACTCAATCGAACCCTTCCAAGGCTCAACCGAGAACAACACAACACAAAAACTGGATCGGTAAAGGGAGATTGTGTTCGGTTTTTGGTTGGGTTTTAAATCCGGTTCTAACAACCTAGGGTTATTAACATTGAAACACTAGAACACAGCACAAAGCAATGGCAATTCAAGGATCAAACACGCAGCCAAGACGCAACAACATCAGATTCCTACGATTGGGGTTCTATGTCTTGCAAACTGAATTTTCTTGGCTTAAACAACAAGAACAAGAGCTTTACCTTGCTTGGAGCTCTGATACCACGTGATGTAGCAATGGATCGTTCAAGGACAGTGCAAGGCGAGCCCTCTTGATGGCTTCTCAGTTGGTGGCGCCGAGATGGTTTCTGACCTGACTTCAGATGGTTGGTTCTCCCTCTTCCGTGATCGGAATGGGGTGATTCCAACGCCCAGAGATAGATCTTGAGGTCTAGTTTCAACCTTCAAAATTTGAGAGTGATCGGAGTTGGAAATCAGAAGATAAGACACTTTTACGGAGGCATTGCTGAGATGGGATGAACAGCGGCGGTTGGTGATGCAATTGGTTCGGTGATGATGGATATGAATTCCTTAGGTTGGATATGACGCACCAACCCTTAGAAGACTGAGTTGATCTCTTCAAGATGTGACTCACTTTAAAGGATAAACAATGGAGGTCCTTGATATCACACACAAGGAGGACGATGAAGAGAGAAAAGAGAGAGCTCAAAAATTGTATTTCTTGAAGTAAAACGTCCAAAGAAAGTAGTTACCAAGGCCTTATATATGGCTTGGTTTTAGGGGAAAGAAAATCAAGGGAAAAGGCCAACATGGCCGGCTGCCACGTGCCAACATGGTTCGGCCCAAATGAAAGGAAAACGTCTTAAAAACCAACAAGGTGTGATACCCCGTAATTTTGTAAGGCTATTTTGGAATTTTGAGATTTTTCCGGAAAGCCCGTTTTGTACGTCGGATTTAATTCTGAGAGCTTAAGACATTCTGTAATGTGCTCTGCCTCTATAATATTTTTCTCAGTGAAATAACATACAGTCGACGCATTTTGGGAGTTAATACTCGTTCGTGTACGAATATATTTAACACGGGGTTAAGATTATTGCCCAAGAGTTATCATCCAATGGGCACTAAAGTACAAGTTTGTTACCCTAAGGTTTTTATCCAAGAGGCAAAGTGCAAGGTTATTACCCAAGGGATGGGAAGGAAGCTTCCTACCTCCTTCCTTCACCTTGGAGCTTGCCTATTTAAGGAGGACATTGGGAGGAAGAGAGAGCTCACACTCTCAAAGCTGTCAAACTCTCAAAAATGCTCTCTTCGGGAAAGCTCAAGTCGAACGTCGGAGCTTGTTTGGTGTCGTTTCCGGTGGCCAAGAGAAGCTTGGGAGGCCCTTAGAAGCCTAGAAACCAAGCAAGGCGAAAGACGAGCCAAACCGATCGTCGAGGGTGAGTTTTTCCTCTCGTATTTCAGTTTCTGTTTAGCGACGGCGACCGCCGGCTTGAAGGCGGCGACCGCCGGCCAGAACACGGCGCCCGCCGTGATGAGCACGGCGACCGCCATGAAGAGCTCGGCGACCGCCGTGAAGAGCCCGACGCCCGCCGTGAAGAAGGGCCAACAGCCGGGAAGAAACACCTTTGAGCGGCACCCGCCGCGTGGGAGGCGACGCGCGCCGCGTGGGAGGCGGCGCCCGCCGCGTGGAAGACGGCGCCCACCGTGGTGAATGCGGCGCCCGCCGCAAGAGGGGTGGCGCCCGCCGCAAGTTTGGCTGTTGGCCGGTTGCTGTCGTGGCTTCCGTGGCCTTCGTTCGGGTTTCATTTCCTTCGATTCCTTTCGTTCCTTCTTAGGTTCGTATTGTTGTTTGTCGAATCTAACTTAGGGTTTCTTTGTGGGTCGATCCGAAGGAATCTGTGCTCCAGATCTGTCCCTGTGTCGAGCCCGGAATCCCGTCGTTAGACTTCATTCAAACTCTGCGGATTCAGGCAAGTGACGGTTTGCTCTTGCTCATCGTTCCATGTTTACATTAATTATCAGTTGTTTATCTGAGTAATTAATTTGGAATGATTACTGTGTTTATCTGAAATTGGTTTTATAAACTGTTTTGGAAACTGTAATAATGATATTAATAGGTTGTATATCTGTTAGAACAACGCTATTATGTTCGCCTTGAGGGCATTTATGTGGGTTTATCCTGAACTATTGTTGTGCTTGAACTGTTAGTTAGCACGAGTATTCGTAGGAACGCCTGGATTCTGAGAGGTCCATTCGTTTCTTTATAACTGTTAAGGGCGAGCAAGACCCTGCGATAGTAGAAGCTTGGACTCTGTGAGGTTCATTCTTTCGATTAAGATGAGATTTGGACTCTGTGAGGTTTATTCCTTAGATATGTGTTCTGCGTGACATGTCATATATATTTAAAAGCTTAACGTGATGTGGGTTTTGGAATTTAATAAGATAAAGTGCCTGAGTACACAAAATTAATATACCTTTGGCGAGTAGTGTAGCTAAGTAAATAGTGCAGCTAGGAAAGCTCGTCTCGACTTTTGATCAGAGTACGTTCTCTTTCCAATCTGGATTCGCTGTAAGCGGTGAGGTTGGTCGTGAACCGAAACATCTAAGTCGGCTTTTAAATCACTGATGTCTTATTCTTTAAACGTTCTAGATTTGTCATATTTCCTTAAAGACTCAATCTCTTGGAGTCTCTTTTCGGGTCGATTTCTGTGAAGATTCAGTCTTCCAGAATCTTCTCTTGTGCATACCTCTTGTTTATTCCAGTAGGAGTATGATGGTTGACTATCGTCATCGGTTATTATTCGAGAAGGGATGTGTCTAACCTAATACGACTGCTTCGAACCACTCTGCTTTATACCCTTGCATAGTCTATTCAGTAGACTAACCAACCGCAATTGTTCTCTGCATGGTTGGCTGGTGTCATCCGTTCGATTCAGCACATCAGATAGAGCGAAGATATGAGGAGACTAGATTGACTATGAAGACGACGGTTGTTTTTGGATGTTTTTAATAATTTCTTTTAATCAGGTTGAGATCCTTGGGAGATGACCATTGTGGTCAAGATCCTTGTCTGTACCTTGTTTAAAGACTTCCGCTGTACCTTGTTTAAAGACTTCCGCTGTACTTTGTTAAACTCTGTGTTTGTCATATTCGGGATTGGGATGTAATCCCGGGACTCATGTTTTATATGAATAAAGTTATCATTTTGTATCATTGTATTTCATGATTTGTATTTAAATGGTAAAGCCTTGGGTGATCTCGGTAAGGAACACTGGGATCACTGGCGGTAATACCTTTCCAAAAGGGTTCAGATTTGGGGGTGTTACAGTTGTGGTATCAGAGCCAAAGGTTTTAAAACGGGTTTAGGATTTTATAAATCATTTATCCGTTTTTGAAAATACGTTAAAAGGGCTCTAAATTTTCAAAGTAAAAAGAATTTCAAAACACCGTTCATAGTCGTGTCTTCTATATAGTCTAATGTAGTAAGCTTGCTTCTATGTCTAGAAAGACTAATTTATTTCTCATTGCCCCGCTAGATATGGGTGCATTCTGTTCTCTTCAGAGGAACCCGGGAGAAGCCGAGGTGGTTTCGCCATCTCCAGTTAGGCTTGATTCCCAGTTCGCTCGTTGTGATTTGAGGTTGTAGAACCTAGTATCTCAGTTTCATTTCATCAATAGAAATTTATGAGTTTGATCTATTCTAAGTTGTTTTTATTACAATAAGTATATCATAGTGATACTAATGTGATAAAATCCTTGGAATTTGATCGGTAAACAGATGGTGAACACAAGGAACGTTATCCGTGCTAGTGTTGGGCCGAGCAATGACCCCAGACCAAACCCGAGGATTGATGCAGACCCATCAGGAGAGCGTGAGTCTGTCTTCAACAATAATCCAGGAGGCAATGGCCAAGCTCAGGCCGACGCTCCAGTAGTGCTCGATGCAGCAACAGTCGCAGCAATTCGGGGGATTGTTATGCAAGCATTCACCGAGATAATGCGACCAATCGCACCTCAGGCACAAGGAGTGCCAGTACCTCCAGAAGTTCCAAGGTTTGAGGAACAAGAGAACCAGGTACTACAGGGAGGTGTGATCAGGAATAGAGGGGAGTATGGCCGAGCTCTGAAGGCCATTAACTCTATGAGACCCGACAGCTACGATGGAAAGAGAGAGTCAGTCAGAGTGGCTCATTGGTTTTCCCACATGGAGCAATTGTTCCGTAATATGGAGTGCACTGAAGCAGAGAAAGTGCACATAGCTTCTCTATAGTTGAAGGAAGAAGCCAGTGAATGGTGGGAGAGTACCGACTTAGCTGATAGCCCGGTGTTGACCTGGTCAATGTTTAAGACCAAGATGACGGACCGTTTCTTCTCTCGTGCTATGAGGGAGGAGAAACACAAGGAGTTCTTATATCCTAAGACAAATGGATTGAATGTGACCGAGCTTGCCACTAAATTCAATCATTTGCTGCAGTATGTTGAACCAGAGATATCCAGTGAGGCTCAGAAGATCTGGTACTTCCATGAATGGATGAACCCAGATATTAAACCATGGATGGTGCACCACACATGCTCTACTCTCGAGCAGTACGTGGATGCGGCCTACAAGTTGGAGGTAACTCTGGAGGAGTCAACTAGGAAGCGTGATAGCTAGAGGCAAGTGCAGAACCAGCCTCAGGCAAGTGGGTTTAAACGTCCCACACCACCTTCTGATTTTGCCAAGTCCAGCAAGGCAAAGATAGAAACGACTCGAGATGGGTCAACTCAGCAATCGGGTCAGAGCAAGAGTCTGATCCAATGCCATAATTGTGGTGCATCTTTGCACAAGAATTTTTCATGTCAGAATGAGAAGAAGACTTGTTTTGGTTGTGGAAAGGAAGGACATATGCAGAGGTTCTGTCGGCAGGGAATGCAAAAAGGAGCGGAGTCACAACAGGGGTATGTTAATCCAAACAACAGACCTAGGTTTAAACCAGCAGAGACTTCCAATCCTTCGATGCAGACAACTGCGTAGGATAAGGGGGAAACCCCAGTGGCTTCTGGAAGTCAGGGTCAACGTCTTTACGTGATGCGTGAGGCGGATGGACCCTATGCTCCTAATGCTTAGAGTACTTTATATCTGCGTTCTACTTTTGTTAATGTGTTGTTAATGTGGGTGCTACCCAGACTTTCATTTTGGATGGTTGTAAGTTAAGTTCTGTATGCGGCTAAGTTTGTGAACCTTTGGTTATAAATATTATTAATATGAAATATTTGGTTAGAACCAATCGTCTGTCGGAATTGTCGATTACCATCAAGGGTAAGAAATTCAAAGCGTTTTGACCTAAATAACCATGGTCCCATACGATAATTATTCTCGGTATGGATTGACGGAAGCGTCATAAGGCAGTGATAGACTTCAGTTTTTGATATTCCTGTGGTTAGAGGATTTTCGGGTGTCTTTCCAGAAGATATTCCTGGATATCCCGGATCGTGTTGTGGAGTTTGCCGTTGATCTCGAGCCGAGTACCACGCCGATCTCTGAGGCACCATACCGGATGGCTCCTGTTGAGATGCAAGAGTTGAAGAAGCAACTCAAGGATCTTCTTGACAAAAGTTATATAAAGCTGAGTGCATCACCTTGAGTAGGAGTGCCCTAGTTTTATTTGTCAAAAAGAAAGATGGACCGTTTCAACTTTGCTTTGACTTTCGAGAGTTGAATAAAGTCACGATCAAGAGCAAGTATCTGTTGCCAAGGAGTGATGATCTGTTGGATCAACTACAGGGAGCAAAAGTTTTCTCCAAGATCGTCCGGAGGTCTGGTTTTTATCAGCTCAGGATTTGTGAGGATGATATTCCGAGGATTGCGTTCGGACGAGAGATGGTCACTACGAGTTTGTTGGATCTAGAAGTGGCTTTCTTAGGCCATGTGATCAATAAGAATGAGGTTATGGTTATTCCCCAGAAGAGTGAATCAGTAGTTGTTTGGAAGCGGCCTCAGGGTGTGAGCGAGGTGCGCAGTTTTCCAGAGCTTGCTGAGCATTATAGACGGTTCATGGAAGGATTTTTCTAAGATCACTCCACCTATGACCAGTCTGTTCCACAAGGTCAACAAGAAGTTGTCTGGGATGACAAGTGCAAGACCAGTTTTTAAGAAGTTGAAATAGTGTCTGACTTATGTACCAGTTTTGGCGTTGTCGGAAGGAATGATGGTTATATGGTCTATAGTAATGCTTCGAGAAATGGGTTGGGATGTGTCTTTGATGCAGAGGGGCAAGGTTATTGCATACGCATCTAGACAATTGAAAACCTATGAAGCAAACTAATCAACACATGACCTAGAACTAGCAGCAATAGTGTTTTCATTAGAAACTGGGGTTACTTGGGTGACGCAGAGGTCAGCAGAAGTTTTCCCCCAGGAGATTGTCCGTTTACATGACATTCCTAAAGACCATTGTATCGGATCGAGATGGTCGATCCATGTCAAGGTTCTGGCAAGAGCTTTATAAGGCCATGGGAACTGAATTAAGATTCAGTACAACATTTCATCCTCAGACAGATGGACAGTCTGAAAGGACCATCCAGACCCTGGAGGATATGCTAAGAGCATGTGCACTTGATCGTCCGACTAGCTGGGAAGACAGCCTGAGTCTGATTGAGTTCACATACAATAATAGCTGGCATGCTAAGATCAAGATGCCTCCGTTTGAAGCTTTGTATGGTCTCAAATGCAGATCTCCGATTTGTTGGGATAAGAATGCCGACAAGATTCTGCTTGGACCAGAGTTGGTCGAAAGGACAGCTCTAGACATTGCTTGATTAGACAGAGGATGTTGACCGCCCAGAGTCGACAGAGGTCACATTGGAGGAGTCTGCCCATAAACGGGAGAAGCAAGTTAAGGGAAAGGGTGGGCAACAGGATCGCCAGGTTGGTTCATTCAAACGACCGGCATTGCCTACCAAGTTTGAAAAGTCTGGTCGTACCAAGACCGAGACAACTCAGTCTGACTCTGCCAGAGGCTCAGGTTGGAGCATCAGAGTAATTCAGTGCCACAACTGTGGTGAAGTTGGGCATAAAAATTTTTTTAATTGCCAAAAGGACAAGAGAGTATGTCATAATTGTGGGAGAGAAGGCCACATAAAAACATACTGCAGACTGAAGGGTCAGGGACCAATGCAGTCTTATCAGGCGTCAAATGTTGGCGGTGGGCAGAACCCAAGGCCAGAGGCATTTGCTCCTGAGCAGTCTATGGCTCGTAATAAAGGCAAAGCGCCTATGGGGTCTTCAGGCCAAGGGCAAAGACTCTTTGTAATGAGCCAAGCCAACGGAGAAGAATCCTGATCCATTAAGTTGTATTTATGTCAAGTCTTTCTTTAAGATTAAGGAGTAGCGACGTGTGTCGATAATCTCCGTGGTATCGTGATCTGGTTGTTCAACTTTTGTCAGTTAAGGTAATGTTTGAATGATAATGAAGTGTTTCCTTGTTTTGGAAATTTCAGAATGTGTTATCATTACGAATTAGTTATTCATACGAAACCTCGTAAGTGTCGAGAACAGCTTATGCCAAGTAAGGATAAATACCGTCGGACTTATGGTGGTGGAGTATTGTGGGCAACTTAGATGTTCGTCCCCTATATGATTAATCACAGGGTCGACTCTGCTGTTTAAATCTAAATCCATTCCTAAGATTCTTCTTCATATATAGAGTATGTCATCTATAAGGCTGGGTGCAACTCTTTGAGGAAGATTAAGTTGTAAGAGTTGTTGTGTTAAGAAAAAAAGGTTGCAGTTTAAGAGGGGATATGCCAATGATCTCGATGTATTAAAGATTCAGTAAAGAGAATTGTCTATATACACCTAAGGAATAAAGTGGTAAGCGGTATCCCATATGCTGAGTTTTTTTTTTCCAAGCTTCCTTAAGAGATAATGGATGAACTTGTGGAGTTATGTTCGGAGAGACTAAGAGTTATCTCTCATAAGTGAGTTGTGTTATAAGCATCGAGACGAGCGGATCATTTTCAGAATGATATCCTAAGGAATTAAGAGTAATATCTCTTGTGATCCATTTCAAGGATGAAGTGAATAAGGATTCTGAATCCAGGTGGTAAGATTGGTGTTGAGGCAGGACCCTCATTGGCTTAATGCAAGTTTCGGGGTCGAAACTTCTTTTAAGGGGGAGGTGATATGATACCCCGTAATTTTGTAAGGCTATTTTGGAATTTTGGGATTTTTCCGGAAAGCCCGTTTTGTACGTCGGATTTAATTCTGAGAGCTTAAGATATTCTGTAATGTGCCCTGCCTCTGTAATATTTTTCTCAGTGAAATAACATACAGTCGACGCATTTTGGGAGTTAATACTCGTTCGTGTACAAATATATTTAACACGGTGTTAAGATTATTGCCCAAGAGTTATCATCCAATGGGCACTAAAGTACAAGTTTGTTACCCTAAGGTTTTTATCCAAGAGGCAAAGGGCACATTACAGAAATGCTCACACTCTCAAAAACGCTCTCTCAAAGCTCTCAAACTCTCAAAAACGCTCTCTTCGGGAAAGCTCAAGTCGAACGTCGGAGCTCGTTTGGTGTCATTTCCGGTGGCCAAGAGAAGCTTGGGAGGCCCTTAGAAGCCTAGAAACCAAGCAAGGCGAAAGACGAGCCAAACCGATCGTCGAGGGTGAGTTTTTCCTCTCGTATTTCAGTTTCTGTTTAGCGACGGCGACCACCGAATAGAGGCGGCGACCGCCGGCTTGAAGGTGGCGACCGCCGGCCAGAACACGGCGCCCACCGTGATGAGCACGGCGACCGCCGTGAAGAGCTCGACGACCGCCATGAAGAGCCCGGCGCCCGCCGTGAAGAAGGGCCAACTGCCGGGAAGAAACGCCTTTGAGCGGCGCCCGCCGTGTGGGAGGCGGCGCCCGCTGCGTGGAAGACGGCGCCCGCCGTGGTGAAGTCGGCGCCCGCCGTGGTGAATGCGGCGCCCGCCGCAAGTGGGGCGGCGCCCTCCGCAAGTTTGGTTGTTGGCCGGCTGCTGTCGTGGCTTCCGTGGCCTTCGTTCGGGTTTCGTTTCCTTTCGTTCCTTCTTAGGTTCGTATTGTTGTTTGTCGAATCTAACTTATGATTTCTTTGTGGGTCGATCCGAAGGAATCTATGCTCCAGATCTGTCCTTGTGTCGAGCCCGGAATCCCGTCGTTAGACTTCATTCAAACTCTGCAGATTCAGGCAAGTGGCGGTTCACTCTTGCTCATCGTTCCATATTTACATTAATTATCAGTTGTTTATTTGAGTAATTAATTTGGAATGATTACTGTGTTTATCTGGAATTGGTTTTATAAACTGTTTTGGAAACTGTAATAATGATATTAATAGGTTGTATATCTGTTAGAACAACGCTATTATTTATGTTCGCCTTGAGGGCATTTATGTGGATTTATCCTGAACTATTGTTGTTCTTGAACTGTTAGTTAGCACGAGTATTCGTAGGAACGCCTGGATTCTGAGAGGTCCATTCGTTTCTTTATAACTGTTAAGGGCGAGCAAGACCCTGCGATAGTAGAAGCTTGGACTCTATGAGGTTCATTCTTTCGATTAAGATGAGATTTGGACTCTATGAGGTTCATTCCTTACATATGTGTTCTGCGTGATAGGGCATATGTATTTAAAAGCTTAACGTGATGTGGGTTTTGGAATTTAATAAGATAAAGTGTCTGAGTGCACATAATTAATATATCTTTGGCGAGTAGTACAGCTAAGTAAATAGTGCAGCTAGGAAAGCTCGTCTCGACTTTTGATCAGAGTACGTTCTCTTTCCAATCTGGATTCGCTGTAAGCGGTGAGGTTGGTCGTGAACCGAAACATCTAAGTCAGTTTTTAAATCACTGATGTCTGATTCTTTAAGCGTTCCAGATTTGTCATATTTCCTTAAAGACTCAATCTCTTGGAGTCTCTTTTCAGGTCAATTTCTGTGAAGATTCAGTCTTCCGGAATCTTCTCTTGTGCATACCTCTTGTTTATTCCAGTAGGAGTATGATGGTTGACTATCGTCATCGGTTATTATTCGAGAAGCGATGAGTCTAACCTAATACGACTGCTTCGAACCACTCTGATTTATACCCTTGCATAGTCTATTCAGTAGACTAACCAACCGCAATTGTTCTCTGCATGGTTGGCTGGTGTCATCCGTTCGATTCGACACATCAGATAGAGCGAAGATATGAGGAGACTAGATTGACTATGAAGACGACGGTTGTTTTTGGATGTTTTTAATAATTTCTTTTAACCAGGTTGAGATCCTTGGGAGATGACCATTGTGGTCAAGATCCTTGTCTGTACCTTGTTTAAAGACTTTCGCTGTACCTTGTTTAAAGACTTCCGCTGTACTTTGTTAAACTCTGTGTTTGTCCTATTCGGGATTTGGATGTAATCCCGGGACTCATGTGTTTATATGAATAAAGTTATCATTTTGTATCATTGTATTTCATGATTTGTATTTAAATGGTAAAGCCTTGGGTGATCTCGGTAAGGAATACTGGGATCACTGGCGGTAATACCTTTCCAAAAGGGTTCAGATTTAGGGGTGTTACACAAGGCTCATCTTCACTTGTCTTCAGAAATGTCTTGAATGTCAAGATGGGGCGTAGTCACATCACTTAGCTCTTTGTTTTCTTCCAATGTTTTGAAAATATATGATGAGTCAAGGAAAATAATGACAAATTTTAGAACCATTGACTTTCGCTCAAAGTTGTTTCATGTATCGTAAATGGTTAATCGTAGGTCTTTTTTTGTTGTTTGTGTCTCAAACTGTTAGATCTTTGTTTCACCAATTTTTTTGACAATATAAGATGACTCATGGAAGGAAATTGACAAAATTAGAAACTCTTAACTTTCGCTTAAAGTTGTGTCTTGTATCTTAAATGGTAAAATGTAGGTCTTTTAGTGTTGTTTGTCACTCAAACTCTTAGCTTGTGTTTTCCCCCAATATTTTGAAAATATAAGATAAATTTAGAAACTCCTAACTTTCTCTCAAAGTTGTGCCTTGTATCGTAAATGGTAAAAAGTAGGTCTTTTTAGTGTTATTTGTCGCTCAAACTCTTAGCTCTTTGTTGTCCCCAATTATTTTAACAATTTAAGATGATTCACAAAAAGAAATTAACAAAACTAGAAAACCTTAACTTTCGCTCAAAATTGTGCCTATTATCGTAAATGGTAAATAGTAGTTATTTTTACTGTTCTTTGCCGTTCAAACTCTTAGCTCATTGTATTCCCCGATATTTTGAAAATATAAGATGATTCATGGGAAAAAAATGACAAAATTTGAAACCTTTATCTTTCGCTCAAAGTTGTGACTTGTATCGTAAATGGTAAAACGTAGGTCTTTTTAGTGTTGTTTGTCTCTCAAAGTCTTAGCGCTTTGTTTCCTCCCATTTCTTTGACAATATAAGATGATTTATGGAAAGAAATTGTCGAAATTGGAAACTCTTAACTTTCGCTTAAAGTTGTGTCTTGTATCTTAAATGGTAAAATGTAGGTCTTTTTAGTGTTGTTTATCGCTCAAACTCTTAGCTCTTTGTTTTCCCCTAATATTTGAAAATATAAGATGATTCACATAATTAAATTGATAAAATTTGAAACCATTAACTTTCGCTCAAAGTTTTGACTTGTATCGTAAATGGTAAATAGTAGGTCTTATTAGTGTTGTTTGTCTCTCAAACTCTTAGCTCTTTGTTTTCCCCTAATATTTTGACAATATAAGATGATTCACATAATGAAATTGACAAAACTAGAAACCCTTAAATTTCGCTTAAAGTTATGCCTATTGTCGTAAATGGTAAATACTAGTTCTTTTTGGTGTTGTTTGTCTCTCAAACTCATAGCTATTTGTTTTCCCCAATTTTTTGACAATATAAGATGATGAATGGAAAGAAATTGACAAAATTAAAAACTCTTAACTTTCTCTTGAAGTTGTGCCTTATATCTTAAATGGTAAAAAGTTGGTCTTTTCAGTGTTGTTTGTTGCTCAAACTCTTAGCTCTTTGTGATCCCGCAATATTTTGACAATATAAGATCATTCACAAAACGAAATTGACAAAATTAGTAACTCTTAATTTTCGCTCAAAGTTGTGCCTATTGTCATAAATGGTAAATAATAGTTCTTTTTAGTGTTGTTTGTCGCTTAAACTCTTAGCACATTGCTTTCCCCCAATATTTTGAAAATATAAGATGTTTCACAGAAAGAAATTGAAAAAAATAGAAACTCTTAACTTTCTCTCAAAGTTGTGCCTTGTATCGTAAATGGTAAAAAAATAGGTCTTTTTGGTGTTGTTTCTCGCTCAAACTCTTAGCTCTTTGTTTCCCCCAATAATTTAACAATATAAAGATGATTCACGGAAATAAATTGAAAAAATTAGAAACCATTAACTTTCGCTCCAAGTTGTGACTTGTATCGTAAATGGTAAATCGTAGGTCTTTTAAGTGTGGTTTGTCGCTCAAACATTTATCTCTTTGTTGTCCCCCAATATTTTTACAATATAAGATGATTCACATAATGAAATTGATAAAATTAGAAACCCTTAACTTTTGCTTAAAGTTGTGCGTATTGTCGTAAATGGTAAATACTAGTTCTTCTTAGTGTTGTTTGTCGCTCAAACTCTTAGCTCTTTGTTTTTCCTCAAATACTTTTGACAATATAAGATGATTCACAGAAAGAAATTGACAAAATTCTAAGCCATTAACTTTATCTCAAAGTTGTGCCTTATTTCGTAACGGTAAAATGTAGGTCTTTTTAGTGTTCTTTGTCTCTCAAAACCTTAGCTCTTTGTTTTCCCCCAATATTTTTAAAATATAATATGATTCACGAAAAGTACTTGACAAAATTTCAAACTAGTAACTTTTTCTCAAATAGCCATGCTCGCCGGATTGGTTGTCGCCTACCCGCGCCGACCTCCGCGCCAATAGCCTTGCTCGCCGCCCCCATCAAGACCGGCGCTTCTTGGCCAGCTCTTACACTGCACCCACGGAGCCCACATCACCCATAGCTCAGTCCCAGCGGGCTCCCATTCTCACCGCAAGCTGTCGTGATGAGGCCAAGGCCATGGAGGTTGCCCTTGCGAAGTGTCACGCCGCTCTAGCTGCAGAGGCCGAGTTCCTCCGGAAGATAGAGGTTGCCGAGGTCGGGCTCCGCCAGAAAATAGAGGTTGTCGAGGCCGAGCTCAACCGGACGAGAGAGATTGCCAAAGCCAAGCGCCGCTATACGGAGGAGACCGATGACGCCCGGCTAGCCGCCCTTGATGGCCTCTTGGCAGCCCGGCTGGCTGAGGCGACCCGCGCCATCATAGCCTGAGAAGCCACGACGAGCTGCAACCACAACGCCGTAGCCGATGAGGCATGTGCTGCCAAGGCCCACCTTGTGGCATTCGGTTCTCCACCACCGCCTAGCGCGCTCACCACCGGAGCGACCCCACCTCCCCCTTGGTGCCACACCCTTGCCCCACCACCAAGGAGGGCGGTGCCTTGTTGCCAACTCGGCTGGCCGCACCCTTGGCTCAACCCGGATTTGGCTGGCCGCTGCCCATCGCTGCAAGCGGTCCCGTGTCGCCTCTTGGAGCCTCCCCATTGCCCCACCCTCAAGGAGGTCGGCGCCCCATCTCTGCGCCACCGGAGAAGGACGGTGCCTTGCTCCCGCCTTGGTTGGCGCCCATGTTGCCTCTTGACGCCTCTCAATTGCCCCACACACGTAGAGGTCATCATCCCATTATCGCGCCACCAGAGGAGGACGGGGCCTTGTCATCGACTTGGCCATCGCCTGTGTTGCTTCTTAGCGCCGCTCCATTGCCGCACTCTTGCATCACTACCAAGGAGAGCAGAGCCGCGTTGCCACCTTGGTCGGCGCCTTTGTCGCTTAGTCCTGCCTCTCCATTGCCCCACCCCCAGGTAGGTTGGCGCCCCATTGTCGCACCACCGGAGGAGGGCGGTGCATTGTTGCCCACTTGGCTGGCCGCACCCTTGATTCAGCCGCGACTTGGCTGGCCACCGCCCATCGCCGCGAGAGGTCCCTTGTCGCCTATTAGCGCGTCCCCATCGACCCACCCCCATGGAGGCCGGCGCCCCATGGCTGACCCACCGAAAGAGGCTTGTTACCGCCTTGGTCGGCATCATTGTTGCCACTCGGGTCCTCACCATTGTTCCATTACCAAGGAGGTCGACGCTTGATTACTTCACCACCCACAGAGCTCTCCCTCCACGCTTATTCTGAAGCTCTTGTCCACTTGAGGATCGACGCCCACAATGGCCGGCGCCATGTGCATGGGATGGAGCTTATGGAGACTTGGCCGTGTGGTGTCAAGCACACGAAGAGCCAAGACAAGATTGCCGACACCTTGTCTAGGAGGTATGTGCTTCCTTCTCTTTGTCATGATCATATTTTGGAGTTTTCACTTACTATATCTTTACATGCTCATGACGCCCCTCTAGCCCTACCCTAGCCGAGTATGCCAGTTTAGAGGACTTTGCGGGCTATTATTGGGATGATGGTTTCCTTATCTGAGCGGGTGAACATTGTATCCTTAGGGACTCCTCTAGGAACTTGTTGATTACGGATGACCATGAGACCCGTAGAGAGTTTGGGAATGCAACACACATGGCAACATTTGAGGATTATGTCTTTTGGCCTACACTTGCTCCGCTTTTGCCTAGGTCCCACCCTCCCGGTCCTCACACACCCCTATCTCTCCCACCCACCCCTTGGGAAGACTTAGGCATAGTCTTTCTAACTGGATTGTCCACGCTTAAGAAGGGGAGGGATTCCATTTGTGTGTTAGGCGACCACTTCCCTAGGATGGATCATGGCATTCTTTGTGGCACTACACAACTTGCACCCGAGCTAGATACCAATACCTTTGACACCGGGGTAATCTTACATGGAATCCCTTGTGTTATTGTGTTGGCTTGGGATCCTAGGTTTATGGGTCATTTTTGGAGGATGTTGTGGCTGAAATTTGGGAAGAGCTTTCCTTATCCGAGTGGGTGAACATTGTATCCTCACACACCCTTATCTCTCCCACCCACCCCGGTGCCTTGCTTAGAGCCATCCCTAGGGCCCCACCGCACCGTTGGATGACCTTTCCGTTGCTTGTTGAGTTTGCTTGTCCTAGGACATTGGCGAACATGCTCCCACCGTTTGCACGGATTCCAGCCTGACGCCGCTCCAAGCCTTGCCGATAAGGCCACGCTGCCTTCCAAGTGTTCAAGTGGCTCGCCGAATATGCTTATGAGGTGGAACTTCCCGAGGACTACGACGCCCACCCCGCTCTCACATTGGCCGTCCTCTTCGGCCCTTATGTGCCCCCGGTCCCCGATGATGAATTGAGGACAATTCTACCTCAAGAAGGGGTGAATGATAGGTTCCAACCCCCCTTGTCCTCCATCAACGACACCGGAGAGCCATGGGCACCTCGCCTCCACATTGGGGGATGGCCGAAGCACTCATCAAGGTCATCACTTGACCACGGACAAGGCCCATGACACTCGGCGCGCCCTTGCTGCCAAGACACCTATAGGCGCGCGCGGCCCATCCCCGGCCTAGTGGCCGTATCTATCCAAGCCTCTCAAGGCTTTTTTCCATTTCCCTTTTAGTCATTTACTTTGATGGTTTTAGTCTTGCCTTAGTGGGTGTGAAGAGCCATTTGCATATGGGCTTCAACTCACTAAGGCCCATTAGAAGCTTTCCTTTGTTGGCTGAAATGTCATGACTATTTAAACCCTTTTGTTAGCTCCTTGTAACTTGGTTGAAGAATTAAGAAGTGGAATATTTACCTTAGGTTGAAGAATACCTCCATAAGGCCTCCACTTATCTACAACCCTAAGCATTCATCAATCTCTTCTTCTTTCTCTCAATCTCTCATGCAAAACTCCATTAGTCAAGTTCTTAAGCTCGTTCAAAGGTCAAGCCAGTCAATGAGCCTCCCTTATAGGCTCCCTTGTCCCATTGCTCCATCTCGGCTAGCCAAAGCTCCACCCTCGGCTAACCCTTCCTCCGCCTCATCTCCCCAAGCTCTTCTCTTGCTTCCGCCCTCAAAAACAGCCCAAAGGAGCCATCAAACCAGTTGGTGCCTCTTGGAGAAGATCGAGCCTCTCTTGTGCCACGATCCGGAGCTCAAGCTTATGAGACAAGGGCATTCAACCCCTTGTTTCACATCAATTGATATCAAAGCTCAAAGGCCAAGTTAATTGCTTTTTCTTCTCATTTGTTTTTGTTTTTATGCTTATTAGTCTTTATTCTAGCTCCCCTCCACAATTCTCTTCAAAAAACCACAAACAAATCACCCGCCGCCTTGCTGCCACCGCCGGCCACCATGTCGCCGCCTCCTGCAACCTTGCCGCCACCCACCACCACCCCCTTCCCCATGGTCGGCCATGTCCCCATTCTTAGTCACTAGCTCCCTTTTGAATTTCTTAAGTGTTGCATGTGACTTGGTTATATTTGGCAAGAGCTAAAGGTGCTTTCTTTCTTTGCATATTTGTTTGTCTTAGCGTATTTGGATAAATGCCAAATTTGACTATTGGCTTATTTGTTTGGGGTAGAGAGCTAGGAAGCTTCCCATTGTGGACATCAAAAAGGGTGGGAACATAAGTGGCAAGTCAACAACACTCCCTTCCCTATTCTCAAGCTTTGTCCCACTCCCAAAAAGGGACATTGCCAGTCTAAAACACCCTTGTTGCCGCCCCTTTTCAGTTAAAAATAAATATAAAGTTGTGGCCCCACTCTTCATTTTTAACACAAAGGCCCATTACCCTAATTCGGCCTCACTACTCAAAACAAGAGAAAAAGCCTAAGGCAAGACAAAAAGGCCACGAAAAAGGCAAAGACCCAAATTCAAAAAAAGAAAAGAAAAAGGAAGAAAGGTTTCATTCAGTTGGGCCACAACCAATTTCTTGGGCTCTCCCACATCACTTGGCAACTTGGGGCACTAAGCCTACCTCTCCATCTTCTTCTCTTCTCTTGTCACTTCACTTCTCCTCTTTCATGGCCCATATGGCAACCCACACCCTCCATTTCCCACACTCATCACTCTAAGTTTGAAGGTTGGGTTGTCCTAATTAGCCTAAGTCCCACAAATTGGAAGGATGAAAAGTGCCTAAGTTCTAATCAAGTTGGCAAGTCACATGCTCCACTGATCTTGTTCCCATACTTGAGCCTTCATTGTTTGCATTAGCTTGATTGCCTAGGCTTAGCTTGCTTTCACTTTCTTGGTGTGATTGTTTGATTGCTTGAGCCTTTGTTTGTCTTAGGATTCACTTGTTTCCACCTATTGCTTGTATTGCCTTGGTTTGATTGTGTTAGGCCTAAAGTATTCACATTTTCCTAGTATGATCGTGGTGATTGCTTGGAACTTTTTACTTGCTTTGCCTATTGCTTGTGCTAGGTGAGTCCCCATGGAAGAGCCATATGGGCCTTATCACGCTCGGCCACTGTCGGGCCGGCACCCACGAAGCTACGCTAGTGATCCCATGCCCTTATATGGAGATCCTTATCCCCGTGCCGCCCCTAGGCCCGCAGTCAACTACGAGTTCAGCCTCCGTTATGATCATAGTTTCACCGAGTTCGATATGAGGCATGGGCGGATGTGGACCATCGGGGTTATGATCGCGCCCGAGGCCGGCGCCCGCTAGACCGCCGTGACCCGAATTCGCTACCACCTCCCCGCCCCTATGGAGAGTATCTCGAGGGCTTTCAAGACAAGGCTTGGGCGGATGGGTACCCCCGGGGTTATCACCAAGCCCGGAGCCAGCCCCGGCGCTTGCTTGACCGTCGTGAGCTGGATTGGTTGCCGCCTACCCGCGCCGACCTCCGCGACAATAGCCATCGCCGCCCCCAACAAGACCGACACCTCTTGGCCAGCTCCCGCACCGCACCCACGGAGCCCACATCACCCATAGCCCTACCCTCAAGGATGTTGGCGCCCCATCTCTGCGCCACCGGAGAAGGACGACACCTTGCTCCCACCTTGGTCGGTGCCCATGTTGCCTCTTAACGCCTCTCCATTTCCCCGCACACGTGGAGGCCGCCGTCCCATTGCCGCACCACCAGAGGAGAACGGCGCCTTGTCATCAACTTGGCCAGCGCCTGTGTTGCTTCTTGGCGCCGCTCCATTGCCACACTCTTGCATCACCACCAAGGAGAGTGGAGCCGCATTGCCACCTTGGTCGGCGCCCTTGTTGCTCAGTCATGCCTCTCTATTGCCCCACCCCCAGGTAGGCCGGCGCCCCATTTCCGCACCGTCGGAGGAGGGTGGTGCCTTGTTGTCCACTTGGTTGGCCGCACTCTTGATTCAGTCGCGACTTGGCTAGTCGTCGCCCATCGCCGCGAGCGATCCCTTGTCGCCTATTCGCGCCTCCCCATCGACCCACCCCCATGGAGGCCGGCACACCATGGCTGCCCCACCGAAGGAGGCTTGCACCTTGTTATCGCCTTGGTCGGCGCCATTGTTACTACTCGGGGCCTCACCATTGCCCCCATTTCCAAGGAGGTCGGCACCTCATTACTTCACCGTCCACGGAGCTCTCCCTCCACGCTTATTATGAAGCTCTTGTCCACTTGAAGATCGACGCTCACATTGGCCGGCACCATGTGCGTGGGATGGAGCTTATGAAGACTTGTCCATGTGGTGTCAAGCACACGAAGAGCCAAGACAAGATTGCTGATACCTTGTCTAGGAGGTATGTGCTTCCTTCTCTTTGTCATGATCACATTTTGTAGTTTTCACTTACTATATCTTTACTTGCTCATGACCCCCCTCTAGACCTACCGTAGCCGAGTATGCCACTTTGGAGGACTTTGCAAGCTATTATTGGGAAGATAGTTTCCTTATCCGAGCAGGTGAGCATTGTATCTTTAGGGCCTCCTCTAGGAACTTGTTGATTACGGATGACCAAGAGATCCGTTGAGAGTTTGGGAATGCAACACACATGGCAACATTTGAGGATTATGTCTTTTGGCCTACACTTGATCTGCTTTTGCCTAGGTCCCACCCTCCCGGTCCTCACACACCCCTATCTCTCCCACCCATCCCTTGGGAAGACTTATGCATAGTCTTTCTAACCGGATTGCCCATGCTTAAGAAGGGGAAGGATTCCATTTGTGTGTTAGGCGACCACTTCCCTAGGATGGATCATGGCATTACTTGTGGCACTACACAACTTGCACCCGAGCTAGATACCAATACATTTGACCCCGGGGTAATCTTACATGGAATCCCTCGTGCTATTGTGTTGGCTTGGGATCCTAGGTTTGTGGGTCTTTTTTGGAGGATGTTGTGGCTGAAATTTGGGAAAAGCTTTACCCTTGACACTAGTAGCCACCTCCAACCCGGTGTCTTGCTTAGAGCCATCCCTAGGGCCCCACCACACTGTTGGCTGACCTTTCCATTGCTTGTTGAGTTTGCTTGTCCTTGGACATTGGCGAACATGCTGCCACCGTTTGCACGGATTCCAGCCTGGCGTCGCTCCAAGCCTCGCCGATACGGCCATACCGCCTTGCAAGTGATCAAGTGGCTCGCCAAATATGCTTATGAGGTGGAACTTCCCGAGGACTACGACGCCCACCCCGCTCTCACATTGGCCATCCTCTTCGGCCCTTATGTTCCCCCGGTCCCCGATGACGAATTGAGGACAATTCTACCTCAAGAAGGGGTGAATGATAGGTTCCAACCTCCCTTGTCCTCCATCAACGACACCGGCGAGCCATGGGCACCTCGCCTCCACATTGAGGGATGGCCGAATCACTCATCAAGGCCATCACTTGACCACGGCCAAGGCCCATGACACTCGGCGCGCCCTTGCTGCCAAGACACCCATAGGGGCGCGTGGCCCATGCCTAGCCTAGTGGCCGCATCTATCCAAGCCTCTAAAGGCTTTTATCCATTTCCCTATTAGTCATTTTCTTTCATGGTTTTAGTCTTGCCTTAGTGGGTGTGAAGAGCCATTTGCATATGGGCTTCAGCTCACTAAGGCCCACTAGACGCTATCTTTGTTGGCTTAAATGCCATGACTATTTAAACCCTTTTGTTAGCTCCTTGTAACTTGGTTGAAGAGTTAAGAAGTGGAATATTTCTATTAGGTTGAGGAATACCTCCCTAAGGTCTCCACTTATCTATCAACCCCAAGCATTCATCAATCTCTTCTTCTTTCTCTCAATCTCTCAAGCAAATCTCCATTAGTCAAGTTCTTAAGCTCGTTCAAAGGTCAAGCCAGCCAAGGAGCCTCCCTTAGAGGCACCCTTGGCCCATTTCTCCATCTCGGCTAGCCAAAGCTCCACCCTCGGCTGGCCCTTGCTCCGCCTCATCTACCCAAGCTCATCCCTTGCTTCCGCCCTCAAAGACAGCCCAAAGGAGCCATCAAACCAGTTGGTGCCTCTAGGAGAAGATCGAGCTTCTCTTGTGCCATGATCCGGAGCTCAATCTTGTCCCACGATCCGGAGCTCAAGCTTGTGAGACAAGGGCATTCAACCCCTGGTTTCACATCATCTTTGTTTTCCCTTAATTTATTGAAAATATAAGATGAAGGAAATAAACAAATTGACAAAATTAGAAACCATTAACTTTCGCTTAAAGTTGTCTCTTGTATTTTAAATGGTAAAATGTAGGTCTTTTTAGTGTTGTTTATCGCTCAAACTCTTAGCACTTTGTTTTCCCCAATATTTGAAAATATAAGATGATTCACGGAATTAAATTGACATAATTTGAAACCATTAACTTTCGCTCAAAGTTGTGACTTGTATCGTAAATGGTAAATCGTAGGTCTTTTTAGTGTTGTTTATCGCTCAAACTCTTAGCTCTTTGTTTCCCCCTAATGTTTTGAAAATGTAAAATGATTCACAGAAGATAATTGACAAAATTTGAAAGCATTAACTTTCGCTCAAAGTTGTGCCTATTGTCGTAAATGGTATATAGTAGTTCTTTTTAGTGTTGTTTGTCGCTTAATCTCTTAACACTTTGTTTTCCCCCAATATTTTGAAAATATAAGATGATTCACGAAACGACATTGAAAAAATTAGAAACTCTTAACTTTTGCTCAAAATTGTGCCTTGTATTGTAAATGGTAAAAACTAGGTATTTTCAGTGTTGTTTTCTCGCTCAAACTATTAGCTCTTTGTTTCCCCAATATTTTGACAATATAAGATGATTCACAAAAAGAAATTGACAAAATTTGAAACCATTAACTTTCTCTCAAATTTGTGACTTGTATCGTAAATGCTAAATCGTAGGTCTTATCAGTGTGGTTTGTCGCTCAAACACTTAGCTCTTTGTTTTCCCCCAATGTTTTGAAAATATAAAATGATTCACGGAAGGTAATTGACAAAATTTGAAATCATTAACTTTCGCTCAAAGTTTTGCCTATTGTCATAAATGGTATATAGTAGTTCTTTTTAGTGTTGTTTGTCGCTTAATCTCTTAGCACTTTGTTTTCCCCCAATATTTCTAAAATATAAGATGATTCATGGAATGAAATTGAAAAAATTAGAAACTCTTAACTTTCGCTCAAACGTGTGCCTTGTATCGTAAATGGTACAAAGTAGGTCTTTTCAGTGTTATTTTCTCGCTCAAACTGTTAGCTCTTTGTTTCTCCCAATATTTTGACAATAGAAGATGATTCACGGAAAGAAATTGACAAAACTAGAAACCATTAACTTTCTCTAAAAGTTGTGACTTGTATCGTAAATGTTAAATCGTAGGTCTTTTCATTGTGGTTTGTCGCTCAAAAACTTAGCTCTTTGTTGTCCCCTAATATTTTGAAAATATAAGATGATTCACGGAGTGATATTGACAAAATTTGAAGCCCTTAACTTTCGCTTAAAGTTGTGCCTATTGCCATAAATGGTAAATACTAGTTCTTTTTACTGTTGTTTGTCTCTCTAACTCTTAGCTCTTTGTTTTTCCCCAAATATTTTGACAACATAAGATGATTCACATAAAGAAATTGACAAAATTCTAAGCCATTAACTTTAGCTCAAAGTAGTGCCTTGTGTCCCCCCATTTATTTGACAATATATGATGATTTATGCAAAGAAATTGACAAAATTAGAAACACTTAACTTTCGCTTAAAGTTGTCTCTTGTATCTTAAATGGTAAAATGTAGGTCTTTTTAGTGTTGTTTATCGCTCAAACTATTAGCTCTATGTTTTGCCCCAATATTTGAAAATATAAGATGATTCACAGAATTAAATTGGCAAAATTTGAAACTATTAACTTTCGCTCAAAGTTGTGACTTGTATCGTAAATGGTAAATCGTATGTCTTTTTAGTGTTGTTTTTCACACAAATTCTTAGCTCTTTGTTTTCCCCTAATATTTTGACAATATAAGATGGTTTATGGAAAGAAATTGGCAAAATTAGAAACTCTTAACTTTCGCTTAAAGTTGTCTCTTGTATCTTAAATGGTAAAATGTAGGTCATTTTAGTATTAGTTGGTGCTCAAACTCTTAGCTCTTTGTTTTCCCCTAATATTTGAAAATATAAGATGATTCATGGAATTAAATTGACAAAATTTGAAACCCTTAACTTTCTCTCAAATTTGTGACTTGTATCGTAAATGGTAAAATGTAGGTCTTTTCAGTGTGGTTTGTCGCTCAAACACTTAGCTCTTTATTGTCCCCCAATATTTTGACAACATAAGATGATTCACATAATTAAATTGACAAAATAAGAAACCCTTAAGTATCGCTTAAAGTTGGGCCTATTGTCGTAAATGGTAAATACTAGTTCTTTTTAGTGTTTTTTGTCGCTCAAACTCTTAGATCTTTGTTGTCCCCCAATATTTTGACAATAAAAGATGAAGGAAAAAAAGAAATTGACAAAAATAGAAACCATCAACTTCCGTAAATGGTAAATACTAGTTCTTTTTACTGTTGTTTGACGCTCAAACTCTTAGCTCTTTGTTTTTCCCCAATATTTTGACAATGTAAGATGATTCATGGAAAAAATTGAAAAAAATAGAAACTCTTAACATTCGTTCAATGTTGTACCTTGTCTCGTAAATGGTAAAAAGTAGGTCTTTTCAGTGTTGTTGTCGCTCAAACTCTTAGCTCTTTGTTGTCCCAAATTATTTTCACAAAACGAAATTGACAAAATTAAAAAACCATAACTTTTGCTCAAAATTTTGCTTATTGTCGTAAATGGTAAGTAGTAGTTCTTTTTACTGTTCTTTGCCTTTCAAACTCTTGGCTAATTGTATTCCAACAATATATTGAAAATATAACATGATTAATGGAAATAAATTGACAAAATTTGAAACTCTTAACTTTCGCTCAAACTTGTGAATTGTATCGTAAATGGTAAATTGTAGGTTTGTTTAGTGTTGTTTGTCTCTCAAACTCTTAGCGCTTTGTTTCCCTCCATTTATTTGACAATATAAGTTGATTCATGGAAATAAATTGACAAAAATTGAAACTCTGAACTTTCGCTTAAAGTTGTCTCTTGTATCTGAAATGGTAAAATATAGGTCTTTTTAGTGAAGTTTGTCGCTCAAACTCTTAGCACTTTGTTTTCCCCAAATATTTCAAAACATAAGATGATTCACGAAATTAAATTGACAAAATTTGAAACCATTAACTTTCGCTCAAAGTTGTGACTTGTAAAGTAAATGGTAAATCGTAGGTCTTTTTAGTGTTGTTTTTCTCTCAAACTCTTAGCTCTTTGTTTCCTCCCAATATTTTGACAATATAAGATGATTCATGGAAAGAAATTGACAAAATTATAAACTCTTAACTTTCGCTCAAAGTTATGCCTTGTATCGTAAATGGTAAAAAGTAGGTCTTTTCAATGTGGTTTGTCGCTCAAACACTTAGCTCTTTGTTGTCCCCCAATATTTTGACAATATAAGATGATTGACATAATTAATGTGACAAAATTAGAAACCCTTAACTATCGCTTAAAGTTATGCCTATTGTCGTAAATGGTAAATACTAGTTCTTTTTAGTGTTGTTTGTCGCTCAAACTCATAGCTCTTTGTTTTCTCCCAATGTTTTGAAAATATAAAACAATTCACAGAAGGTAATTGACAAAATTTGAAACCATTAACTTTTTGCTCAAAGTTGTGCCTATTGTCGTAAATGGTAAATACTTGTTCTTTTTAGTGTTTTTTATCGCTCAAACTCTTAGGTCTTTGTTGTCCCCCAATATTTTGACAATAAAATATGAAGGACATAAAGAAATTGATTAAATTAGAAACCATTAACTTCTGCTTAATGTTGTGCCTATTGTCGCAAATGGTAAATACTAGATCTTTTTACTGTTGTTTGACGCTCAAACTCTTAGCTCTTTGTTTTCCCCCAATACTTTGACAATGTAAGATGATTCATGGAAAAAATTGAAAAAAATAGAAACTCTTAACATTGGTTTAATGTTGTGCCTTGTCTCGTAAATGATAAAAAAGTATGTATTTTCATTGTTGTTTGTCGCTCAAACTCTTAGCTCTTTGTTGTCCCCAATTATTTTCACAATATAAGACGATTCACATAAATAAATTGACAAAATTAGAAAACCTTAACTTTCGCTCAAAATTTTTCCTATTGTCATAAATGGTAAGTAGTAATTCTTTTTACTATTCTTTTCCTTTTAAACTCTTGGCTCATTGTATTTGTAACACCCCGACCAGAGGTATCACAGTGTCGTAGGCCCGAAGGTCTATAAGGCATTTTTAGAAAGAAGAAACCCAAAACAATTCTAAATATACAAAAGTTATCAACATAGAAATCCCTACTTCAAGTTTGAAACAACATTCAAACTTTGCATCAAGTTTAGAATATAAATTTACATCCAAAAACAACATGTAGCTAATAAAACATTTTCATATCCGATGCAAAAACTAAATCTTTAACTGTGAAGACGAACTGTGATCAATAACCCCCTTGTTGCTGCCGAACTTGCGAAGACAAGTTGACTGGTGGACCCGATTCACCAGCCAACCATGGAAACATAAACCGAGGTTGGGTTAGTCAAATGAAAGACTAGCAAGAATCATCAAGCAAAAATATTAGAACATAGGAAAGGTTCATTATATCGTCCATCTAATGCCAATTAATAACACATCAAAATATATACCATTACTTAACCATCCTTATCCAACTCTTCAACGTGCTAAATACATTCAATACAATCTCAACCACACAGCGAGTATAAACGGGTGAGACTATCATCACCCTAGATAATCACACTACCCATGGATAGGTTTAAGATGGGACACTCACCATCCAATTGTGGCCTTGAACCAACGCAAGGTCACCCTCTACGTGGTCGGGTGAGGCTATCATCACCCTGGCCCAGCTATAAGGAGTCATGCCCTCCTTATAATCGAAACAAACAATCAACCAACAACAACTAACAACCAACAACCATAACGATCCAACATTAATCATCACACAAGGCAACAACCAACCAACACACATTCCACCATTTAATTCTACGACTACTAATCTAGATCAACATAACGGATAAATAAAAAATCAATTACTGAACATTAATATACAAAAATAGTTATACTCAAAGATATATGTAATAAGTATGAGCAAGAATCATCTTGCCTTAAACATAACGACAACAACCCTAGAAATTCACCAACTTCACAAATTAATCCCGAACGAACCTGCGACGACAAATGGAACAATTTCTTGCGTTAATTTAACACATACCATGCCATTACTTACAAACCCCAATTCATCCCCTAATATAATCATACCTCCAATTTTACCAACTTTAGTAAATCCCACAAATCAACCTAATACTCCAAAATAGATTTTGTGGCTGCACAAAATTCTTGCAAATTTCCAACTGAAATTGCCCAAAATCCAATTTTGTCCAAGCATCCAAATCTGTCAACAATAGAGGAATCGATTAACAATTATTGGTTGCCCAAAATCCAACTTCGAAGGGACCAACATAACGAGGACTCAACTTCCCTCGTTTCCCAAATCTGAACACTCCCTTAGTCGGTGATACTTTAACAAACACATGGTCCCCAACATTAAATTCTAAGGGTCGTCTACGAATATCTACATACGACTTCTGTCGACTCTGAGCTGCCAACAATCTCTGACGAATCGTCCCAATGTCGTCCTTAGTCTTCTGCAAAAGCTCGGGGGCAACTAGAACGGCATCGGTCATACCGTCCCAACACAGTGGCGATCTACACCGACGACCATACAGAGCAAAGTTGCCATCTGAATCGACACATGCCAACTATTGTTGTATGTAAACTCCACCAGATGTAGATTGTCTTCCCAATTTCCTGGCCACTCCAAAGCGCAAGCTCAAAGCATATCCTCCAAAGTTTGGATTGTTCTTTCATACTGACCATCAGTTTAAGGATGAAAGGATGTGCTGAATCTCAGTTGCGTCCCCATTGCTGCGTGTAAGGACTCCCAAAATCGAGACACAAATCGTCCATCTCTGTCAGACACAATAGTCTTGGGAACGCCATGCAATCTAACTATCTCTCTTAAGAATAATTCAACTAACCTCTCTGGGTCCCAAGTAATCTTGATGGGTACAAAATGCGAAGACTTCGTTAACCGATCCATAATGACCCATATAGCATCATTTCATTTTCGTGATCTAGAAAGACCAACAACAAAGTCCATTGCGATGTCTTCCCACTTCCATTCAGGAATAGGAAGCAGTTGTAATTCTCCAGCTGGTCATTGGTGTTCAATCTTAATTTGTTGACAAGTCAAACACCTCGACACGTACTCAACAACTTCCCGTTTCATGTCACTCAACCAATAACTCCGTCTCAAATTCATTATACATCTTACTAGCTCTAGGATGTACAGAATATGCCGAAGAGTGACCTTCTTTGAGGATCAACTCTCTGAGCTCCTTGTCAGCTGGCACACATAATCGATTCTGAAATCGCAATGTCCCATCCTCATGAATGAGAAACCCTGGCGCCCTTCCTTGAGCAATCTCACTGCATATCTTACTTAACACTGGGTCCTGCGATTGCTTCTCCTTGATCGTTTCTATCAGGGTTGAGTGAATCTCCATCGCATTCAACTGCGTCCGTTCCTTCCCAAACCAAATTTCAATTTCACCCCTCACTAACTCTTGTTGCAGTTCCGGCTGAACTGTCAGACAAGCAACCCTATGCTCGGGAGTAGACTTCCTGCTCAAGGCATCTGCTACCACATTGGCCTTTCCAGGGTGATAGCGTATGTCTACATCATAATCCTTGATCAACTCTAACCACCGCCTCTGTCTCAAATTCAGTTCTTTCTGAGTAAAAATATACTTCAGACTCTTGTGATCAGTGAAAATGGGACAGCTTACCCCATACAGATTATGTCGCCAAATCTTAAGGGCAAAGACCACAACTACAAGCTCAAGATCGTGGGTAGGATAGTTGGCTTCATGTGATTTAAGTTGGCCATACGTGTATGCAATAACCTCCCCATTCTGCATTAGGACGCAACCCAAACCTTGCTTAGAGGCGTCATTGTAGACGGCAAACCCTTTTGTTCCCTGTGGTAAGGCTAACACTAGCGCACTAGTCAAGAACCTCTTGAGTTCTTCAAAACTCTCCTGACATCTCCCGTCCCATTCAAACTTCTTAGTCTTACGTATCAGATTGGTTAGCGGTTGGTCAATCTTAGAAAATCCCTCCACAAACCGCCTGTAGTAACCCGCCAGTCCGAGAAAGCTCCTAACTTCCTTAACATTCTGAGGTTGTTTCCAATTCGCTACTGCTTCTGTTTTCTGCGGATCTACCATCACACCCTCGCTAGAAATCACATGGCCAAGAAATGCTACCTTAGGTAACCAAAAGTCACATTTAGACAGCTTTGCAAATAGTTTTTGCCGCCTCAATACTTCAAGTACTGCTCCAAGGTGAGTCTCGTGGTCTTCCTTACTCTGAGAGTACACTAAAATGTCATCAATGAAAACCACTACAAAACGATCCAGGTACTCTCTAAAATATCGATTCATTAAGTCCATGAAGACCGCTGGAGCATTAGTCAAACCGAAAGGCATCACCACAAATTCATAGTGACCGTACCTGGTTCTGAAGGCAATCTTGTGAATATCCTCCTCTCGAATTCTAAGCTGATGATACCCTGATCTCAAGTCAATCTTTGAAAATACTGTAGCTCCTTGCAATTGATCCAACAAGTCATCAATACGAGGGAACGGATACTTATTCTTGACTGTCACCTTATTCAACTCCCTATAGTTGATGCAAAGTCGAAGGGAACATCCTTCTTTTTAACAAACAACACATGCGCACCCCAAGGAGATGCACTTGGCCTAATAAAGCCTAACTCCATAAGTTCCTCTAGCTGCTTCCTCAATTCTAGCATTTCTACTGGTGCCATCCGGTATGGAGCTCGAGAAATCGGGGCAGTTCCAGGCTCTAGCTCAATAGTGAAATCAACATCATGTCTCGGTGCTAGCCCTAGCAGTTTCTCAGGAAACACATCTGGGTATTCGCGAGCGATGGGGATATCGTCTAACTTTACTTCATCCTTTCTCTCTTCTAAGGCATAACACATGTATCCGGCACAACCTTGTCTTAATAGTTTTGCAGTTGTCATCGCACTAATTATTCTGCCAGAGTCTCTAGGATCATGACCCTCGAATACATGCACTAAACCCTCATATGTCGTTACAATAACTGTCTTCTTCCTAAAATCAAGAACGACACCATGGCGAGAGAGCCAATCCATACCTAGAATGATATCGTAATGCAACATACTGATAGCTATAAGGTCGACCATCCATTCCCGACCACCTATGATGATCGGAAAGTTTCTAAGTCCCCTAGTCCCTACCAATTTATCACCATTAGGCAATCCAACAACAAAAGGTTCGCACTCCAAATCGCATACTAGCCCAAGTCAAATCTTCAACGTGCTAAATACATTCAATACAATCTCAACCACACAGCGAGTATAAATGGGTAAGACTATCATCACCCTAGATAATCACACTACCCATGGATAGGTTTAAGATGGGACACTCACCATCCAATTGTGGCCTTGAACCAACGCAAGGTCACCCTCTACGTGGTCGGGTGAGGCTATCATCACCCTGGCCCAGCTATAAGAGTCATGCCCTCCTTATAACCGAAACAAACAATCAACCAACAACAACTCACAACCAACAACAACCAACAACCATAACAATCCAACATTAATCATCACACAAGGCAACAACCAACCAACTCTTAACATTCGTTCAATGTTGTGCCTTGTCTCGTAAATGGTAAAAAGTAGGTCTTTTCAGTGTTGTTTGTCGCTCAAACTCTTAGCTCTTTGTTGTCCCCAATTATTTTCACAATACAAGATGATTCACAAAAAGAAATTGAAAAATTAAAAAACCATAACTTTCTCTAAAAAATTTGCCTATTGTCGTAAATGGTAAGTAGTAATTCTTTGTACTGTTCTTTGCATTTAAAACTTTTGGCTCATTGTATTCCCCCAATATATTGAAAATATAGGATGATTAACGGAAAGAAATTGACAAAATTTGAAACCTTTAACTTTTGCTCAAAGTTTTGAATTGTATCGTAAATGGTAAATCGTAGGTCTTTTTAGTGTTGTTTTTCTCTCAAACTCTTAGGGCTTTGTTTCCCCCCATTTATTTGACAATATAAGATGATTTATGGAAAGAAATTGATAAAATTTGAAACTCTTAACTTTCACTCAAAGTTGTGCTTTATATCGTAAATGGTAAAAAGTAGGTCTTTTCAGTGTGGTTTGTCGCTCAAACACTTAACTCTTTGTTGTCCCCCAATATTTTGACAATATAAGATGATTTACAACATGAAATTGACAAAATTAGAAACCCTTAAGTATCGCTTAAAGATGTGCCTATTGTCGTAAATGGTAAATACTAATTCTTTTTAGTGTTGTTTGTCGCTCAAACTCATAGCTCTTTGTTTTCCCCCAATGTTTTGAAAATATAAAATGATTCACGGAAGGTAATTGACAAAATTTGAAACCATTAACTTTTGCTCAAAGTTGTGCCTATTGTCGTAAATGGTAAATATTAGTTCTTTTTAGTGTTTTTTGTCGCTCAAACTCTTGCCTCTTTGTTGTCCCCCAATAATTTGACAATAAAAGATGAAGGACATAAAGAAATTGACAAAATTAGAAACCATTAACTTCCGCTTAATGTTGTGCATATTGTCGCAAATGGTCAATACTAGTTCTTTTTACTGTTGTTTGACGCTCAAACTCTTAGCTCTTTGTTTTTCCCCAATATTTTGACAATGTAAGATGATTCATGGAAAAAAATGAAAAAATAGAAACTCTTAACAATGGTTTAATGTTGTGCCTTGTCTCGTAAATGGTAAAAAGTAGGTATTTTCATTGTTGTTTGTCGCTCAAACTCTTAGCTCTTTGTTGTCCCCAATTATTTTCACAATATAAGATGATTCAAAGAAAAAAAATGACAAAATTAGAAAACCTTAACTTTCGCTCAAAATTTTGCCTATTGTCATAAATGGTAAGTAGTAGTTCTTTTTACTGTTCTTTGCCTTTCAAACTCTTGGCTCATTGTATTCCCCCAAAATTTTTAAAATATAAGATGATTAACGGAAAGATATTGACAAAATTTGAAACCTTTAACTTTCGCTCAATTTTGTGACTTGTATCGTTAATGATAAATCGTTGGTCTTTTTAGTGTTGTTTGTCTCTCAAACTCTTAGCGCTTTGTTTCCCCCGTTTATTTGACAATATAAAATGATTTATGGAAAGCATTTGACAAAATTTGAACTCTTAACTTTCGCTTAAAGTTGTCTCTTGTATCTTAAATGGTAAAATGTAGGTCTTTTTAGTTTTGTTTGTCGCTCAAACTATTAGCTCTTTGTTTTCCCTCCAATATTTGAAAATGTAAGATGATGCACGGAATTAAATTGACAAAATTTGAAACCATTAACTTTCGCTCACTGTTGTGACTTGTATCGGTAATGGTAAATCATAGATCTTTTTAGTGTTGTTTGTCTCTCAAACTCTTAGCTCTTTGTTTTTTCTCCTAATATTTTGATAATATAAGATGATTCATGGAAAATAATTGACAAAATTAGAAACTCTTAACTTTCACTCAAAGTTGTGCTTTATATCGTAAATGGTAAAAAGTAGGTCCTTTCAGTGTGGTTTGTCGCTCAAACACTTGGCTCTTTGTTCTGCCCCAATATTTTGACAATATAAGATGATTCACATAATGATATTGACAAAGTTGTGGCTATTGTCGTAAACTAGTTCTTTTTAGTGTTGTTTGTCGCTCAAACTCTTAGCTCTTTGTTTTCCCCAATGTTTTGAAAATATAAAATGATTCACGGAAGATAATTGACAAATTTTGAAACCATTAACTTTTGCTTAAATTTGTGCCGATTGTCGTAAACGGTATATAGTAGTTCTTTTTAGTGTTGTTTGTCGCTTAATCTCTTAACACTTTGTTTTCCCCCAATATTTTGAAAATATAAGATGATTCACGGAACGAAATTGGAAAAATTAGAAACTCTGAACTTTCGCTCAAAGTTGTGCCTTGTATCGTAAATGGTAAAAAGTAGGTCTTTTCAGTGTTGTTTTCTCGCTCAAACTCTTAGCTCTTTGTTTACCCCAATATTTTGACAATATAAGAAGATTCACGAAAATAAATTGACAAAATTAGAAACCATTAACTTTCTGTCAAAGTTGTGACTTGTAACGTAAATGCTAAATCATAGGTCTTTTCAGTGTGGTTTGTCGCTCAAACACTTAGCTCTTTGTTTTCCCCCAATTTTTTAAAAATAAAAAATGATTCGCGGAAGATAATTGACAAAATTTGAAACCATTAACTTTCGCTCAAATTTGTGCCTATTGTCGTAAATGGTATATAGTAGTTATTTTTAGTGTTGTTTGTCGCTTAATCTCTTAACACTTTGTTTTCCCCCAATATTTTGAAAATATAAGATGATTCACGGAACGAAATTGGAAAAATTAGAAACTCTTAACTTTCGCTCAAAGTTGTGCCTTGTATCGTAAATGATAAAAAGTAGGTCTTTTCAGTGTTGTTTTCTCGCTCAAACTCTTAGCTCTTTGTTTCCCCCAATATTTTGATAATATAAGATGATTCACGAAAAGAAATTGACAAATTTAGAAACCATTAACTTTCTGTCAAAAATGTGCCTTGTATCGTAAATGGTATAAAGTAGGTCTTTTCAGTGTTGTTTTCTCGCTCAGATGATTCACGAAAAGAAATTGACAAAATTAGAAACCATTAACTTTCTCTAAAAGTTTTGACTTGTATGGTAAATGCTAAATCGTAGGTCTTTTCAGTGTGGTTTGTCGCTCAAACATTTAGCTCTTTGTTGTCCCCCAATATTTTGACAATATAAGATGATTCACAGAGTGAAAATTGACAAAATTTGAAGGCCTTAACTTTCTCTTAAAGTTGTGCCTATTGCCATAAATGGTAAATACTAGTTCTTTTTACTGTTGTTTGTCGCTCTAACTCTTAGCTCTTTGTTTTTCCCCAATTATTTTGACAACATAAGATGATTCACATAAAGAAATTGACAAAATTCTAAGCCATTAACTTTAGCTCAAAGTAGTGCCTTGTGTCCCCCCATTTATTTGATAATATCTGATGATTTATGCAAAGAAATTGACAAAATTAGAAACACTTAACTTTCGCTTAAAGTTGTCTCTTGTATCTTAAATGGTAAAATGTAGGTCTTTTTAGTGTTGTTTGTCGCTCAAACTCTTAGCTCTATGTTTTTCCCCAATATTTGAAAATATAAGACGATTCACAGAATTAAATTGACTAAATTTGAAACCATTAACTTTCGCTCAAAGTTGTGACTTGTATCGTAAATGGTAAATCGTAAGTCTTTTTAGTGTTGTTTTTCTTACAAATTCTTAGCTCTTTGTTTTTCCCTAATATTTTGACAATATAAGATGGTTTATGGAAATAAAATGACAAAATTAGAAACTCTTAACTTTCGCTTAAAGTTGTCTCTTGTATCTTAAATGGTAAAATGTAGGTCATTTTAGTGTTGGTTGTTGCTCAAAATCTTAGCTCTTTGTTTTCCCCTAATATTTGAAAATATAAGATGATTCATGGAATTAAATTGACAAAATTTGAAACCCTTAACTTTCGCTCAAAGTTGTGACTTGTATCGTAATAGGTAAAATGTAGGTCTTTTTAGTGTGGTTTATCGCTAAAACACTTAGCTCTTTGTTGTCCCCCAATATTTTGACAACATAAGATGATTCACATAATTAAATTGACAAAATAAGAGACCCTTAAGTATCGCTTAAAGTTGTGCCTATTGTCGTAAATGGTAAATACTAGTTCTTTTTAGTATTTTTGTCGCTCAAACTCTTAGCTCTTTGTTGTCCCCCAATATTTTGACAATAAAAGATGAAGGACAGAAAGAAATTAACAAAATTAGAAACCATTAACTTTCGTAAATGGTAAATACTAGTTCTTTTTACTGTTGTTTGATGCTCAAACTCTTAGCTCTTTGTTTTTCCCCAATATTTTGACAATGTAAGATGATTCATGGAAAAATTTGAAAAAAATAGAAACTCTTAACATTCGTTCAATGTTGTGCCTTGTCTCGTAAATGGTAAAAAGTAGGTCTTTTCAGTATTGTTGTCACTCAAACTCTTAGCTCTTTGTTGTTCCCAATTATTTTCACAATATAAGATGATTCACAAAAAGAATATGACAAAATTAAAAAACCATAACTTTCGCTCAAAATTTTGCTTATTGTCGTAAATGGTAAGTAGTAGTTCTTTTTACTGTTCTTTGCCTTTCAAACTCTTGGCTTATTGTATTCCAACAATATGTTTAAAATATAAGATGATTAACGGAAATAAATTGACAAAAATTTGAAACCCTTAACTTTCGCTCAAAGTTGTGAATTGTATCGTAAATGGTAAATCGTAGGTTTGTTTAGTGTTGTTTGTCTCTCAAACTCTTATCGCTTTGTTTCCCCCTATTTATTTGACAATATAAGATGATTTATGGAAAGAAATTGACAAAATTTGAAACTCTTAACTTTCGCTTACAGTTGTCTCTTGTATCTGAAATGGTAAATTGTAGGTCTTTTTAGTGTTGTTTGTCGCTCAAACTCTTAGCACTTTGTTTTCCCCCAATATTTGAAAACATAAGATGATTCACAGAATTAAATTGACAAAAATTGAAACCATTAACTTTCGCTCAAAGTTGTGACTTGTATTGTAAATGGTAAATTGTAGGTCTTTTTAGTGTTGTTTTTCTCTCAAACTCTTAGCTCTTTGTTTTCCCCCAATATTTTGACAATATAAGATGATTCATGGAAAGAAATTGACAAAATTAGAAACTCTTAACTTTCGCTCAAAGTTATGCCTTGTATCGTAAATGGTAAAACGTAGGTATTTTCAGTGTGGTTTGTCGCTCAAACACTTAGCTCTTTGTTGTCCCCCAATATTTTGACAATATATAGATGATTCACATAATTAATGTGACAAAATTAGAAACCCTTAACTATCGATTAAAGTTATGCCTATTGTCGTAAATGTTAAATACTAGTTCTTTGTAGTGTTGTTTGTTGCTCAAACTCATAACTCTTTGTTTTTTCCCAATGTTTTGAAAATATAAAACGATTCACGAAAGGTAATTGACAAAATTTGAAAGCATTAACTTTTTGCTCAAAGTTGTGCCTATTGTCGTAAATGGTAAATACTAGTTCTTTTTAGTGTTTTTTTGTCGCTCAAACTCTTAGTTCTTTGTTGTCCCCCAATATTTTGACAATAAAAGATGATTCATGGAAAAAATAGAAAAAAATAGAAATTCGTAACATTGGTTTAATGTTGTGCCTTGTCTCGTAAATGGTAAAAAGTAGGTATTTTCATTGTTGTTTGTCGCCCAAACTCTTAGCTCTTTGTTGTCCCCAATTATTTTCACAATATAAGATGATTCACAGAAATAAATTGACAAAACTAGAAAACCTTTTTTTCGCTCAAAATTTTGCCTATTGTCATAAATGGTAAGTAATAGTTCTTTTTACTGTTCTTTGCCTTTCAAACTCTTGGCTCATTGTATTTGTAACACCCCGACCAGAGGTATCACAGTGTTGTAGGCCCAAAGGTCTATAAGGCGTTTTTAGAAAGGAGAAACCCAAAACAATTCTAAATATACATAAGTTATTAACATAGAAATCCCTACTTCAAGTTTGAAACGACATTCAAACTTTGCATCAAGTTTAGAATATCAATTTACCTCCAAAAACAACATGTAGCTAATGAAACATTTTCAAGTCCGATGCAAAAACTAAGTCTTTAACTGTGAAGACGAACTGTGATCAAGAACCCCCTTGTTGCTGCCGAACATGCAAAGACAAGTTGACTGGTGGACCCGATTCACCAGCCAACCACGGAAACATAAACCGAGGTTGTGTTAGTATAATGAAAGACTAGCAAGAATCATCAAGCAAAAATAATAGAACATAGGAAAGGTTCATTATACCGTCCATCTAACGCCAATTAATAACACATCAAAATATATACCATTACTATCACATAACCTTTACTAAACCATCCTTATCTGTAACACCCCCAAATTTAACCCCATTTGAAAGCGTTACTGCCGATGACCCCGGACGTAAACCCCAAAGTCACCCCAGGCTTTTCCGACGTCATAACTGACTTAAAACACAGTTACAATACTAAAATCATAACTTTTATTAAACCACATGGTCGCGGAATTACACGATTCCAAAAATGACCCAATAATCAGAATTACAACAGCGAAAGTCTTTAACAAAATACAAAATAGCACAGCGGAAAACTTGTAAACAAAGCGACAAAACAACTTGTCGAAAACACCGTTCATCTTCATAGTCGTTCTAGCCTTCTCGGATCTTCAACACACCTGATGTGCCGAATCGAACGGATGACACCAGCCAACCATGCAAGGAATATAACGGTTGGTCAGTCTAATGAAAGACTACGCAAGGGTACAAAGCAGAGTGGTTCGAAACAGTCGTATTAGGTTAGACTCATCGTCCCTCGAATAATAACCGAGTACGCTAGTCAACCATCATACTCCTACTAGAATAAATGAAGCAGCATGATCAAGAGAAGACTCTAGAGACCGAGTCTCACAGCAATCAATTCCAAAAGAAGACTTCAAATGAAATGAGCCATAAAGGAAACATGACAAATGTTGGGAAACTTAAACAAACACACACAAACACATCACACAAGTATCGCATACGAGCGATCTACAACTAAGACGAGTTTTTCCTAGCTGCATTAGCGCCTAGCTGCACTACTCGCCACAGCATTTTAAATAAGTGCTTTACTCATACGGCACTTTATATTATGGTCAAGGCATTTTGATTATGTGCATTACTCATTGGCACGTATCTTATTAAATGTCAACATACACACACATCACGTTATAAGCTTTTATCATGATCAACTCGTCCCGAGACGAGAGATCTCTTGGGAGCATCTCCCGAGATTTGCCCCCGAGATATATGTGTGACACTAGCTAAGTGCACCACCTCTATACCCGAGTATAGAGGCTAGTCATGACTCACCAATGGTATTAGGGTCTCAATGCCCTTTTCTCCATTTAATTATCAAGAAACGACTAGACCTCCTGGCCCCAGTAAACGTTCCTACGAATACTCGTGCTAACTAAACAGTTCAACACAGTCATATATCACATCAAAACAAAGCCATCAAGGCCAACATCATAGATCTAACAATCTATATATATATATCAAAATAGCGTTGCCACTAACAGTATATGCAACCTAATATAATCTTTTATATGAAATTCACCTTTAAAATCCACAACAAAACCATTATGAACATAATAGCGCTGTATCTAGCAATATACAACCTATTATAACAACACTTCTTTTTATCAAATTATTTATCAAAACTGTTCCCAACTTAAGCAGATGAATCATCCCAAATTAATTAACAACAAACAATTGATAATTAATGAAAGTATGGAATGATGAGCAAGAGCGAACCGCCACTTGCCTTGGATCCGACAACTTCGAATCAAGCTGAGCAACGTCTAGTTCCGGGATCTAAAACTGGAGCAGATCTTGGATATCAAATCCCTAAGAAACGGCCCATAACAAGACCCTAAGTTAGATTCAATACACTTATATATGAATCTAAAAGAATACAAGAAGAAATCAAAGGAAACGAGCAAAGCCCAAAGCTAAACCACAAGACACACAACTCAGACGCAAATACCGCGATCGCGGCAAGTCGCGGCCAGTCGCGGTTCATCAACAGTGGCAAAGCTTCGACAGCTTCCATGGAGAATTTCTTACCCAAACCGATTTGTTTGCCTTCAATTTGTCTATGGTTCGATCTCCCAACACCTCAAAGCTTCTCACAACACTCAAGAGCTCCTTCTCAACTCAAGAGACACTCGAAATCTACCACACACGAAGCTCACAAGCTCGGCTTTAATGGAGAAAAACAGAGGAGAAGAAGAAGGAAGAAGAAGAGAGCTTAAGCTTAGGTCTTCACCTCCTTTTATAGCCCAATCCGAGTCTCCACCAAGGGAACAAGTCGGGGACAAGGGGACAAGCCAAAGCCAAGTGGATCGAGCCACTTGCCTGCCCCAAAAACAGAGAAAAAATAGAGTGCTACAGTAACCGCCTTCGAGGAAGACGACACTGCTCAGCAAAAGGTGTTACCGCGAGCGCGGCCGGTCGCGGTTAGTCGCGGCATCTCGCGTCAGGTCGCGTCAAGTCGCGGTTTAAAGGCCGACTTCATTAACTCTTATCCGAACTTGGTTTGGATTAAATTTCTTAACTCCGGGTTAAATATATTCGTACATTAACGATACATTAACCCCGAAAACACCTCAAATGTATTATATAATGCTCGGAAAATTTTACAGAGCTCAGACCCCTTTTGAGAAGGTCCGAGACTCACTGAATTAAATCCGTTTAGCAAAACGGGCATAAGAAAAATTTAAAAATAATTCAAAATACCCTTAAAAATTACGGGGTGTTACATTATCCAACTCTTCAACGTGCTAAATACATTCAATACAATCTCAACCATACAGCGAGTATAAACGGGTAAGACTATCATCACCCTAAATAATCACACTACCCATGGATAGGTTTAAGATGGGACACTCACCATTCAATTGTGGCCTTGAACCAATGCAAGGTCACACTCTACATGGTCGGGTGAGGCTATCATCACCCCGGCCTAGCTATAAGGAGTCATTCCCTCCTTATAACCGAAACAAACAATCAACCAACAACAACTAACAACCAACAACAACCAACAACCATAACGATCCAACATTAATCATCACACAAGGCAACAACCAACCAACACACATTCCACCATTTAATTTCACGACTACTAATCTAGATCAACATAACGGGTAAATAAAAAATCAATTACTGAACATTAATATACAAAAGTAGTTATACTCAAAGATACATGTAATAAGTATGAGCAACAATCATCTTGCCTTAAACTTAACGACAACGACCCTAGAAATTCACCAACTTCACAAATTAATCCCGAACGAACCTGCAACGACAAATCGAACAATTTCTTGCGTCAGATTAACACATACCATGCCATTACTTGCAAACCCCAATTCAGCCCTTAATATAATCATACCTCCAATTTTACCAACTTCAGTAAATCCCACAAATCAACCTAATACTCCAAAAACAGATTTTGTGGCTGCACAAAATTCCTGCAAATTTCCAACTGAAATTGCCCAAAATCCAATTCTGTCCAAGCATCCAAATCTGTCAATAATAGAGGAATCGATTAACAATTATTGGTTGCTCACTACTCCTTGCAATCTCAACCAATCTGTCCACATATTCGAATTTCTGCCAACAACATGAAATTAAGAGAAATTTTCTCTAGTATCAAAAAATTAGATTGAGGCAATCCCACAATACCTTGTCGTCCACCTTGCTCTCGCCGCCGGGACTGGCTCCTCGTTGCCGGAAAGTGCAGCAGCAGCAGCGGCATGCAGAAAGTCACAACAGCTCGCGATCTCGCACAACAGCTCGCGGTCTCGCTCCAGCAGCTGGTCGCGGTCTCGCACAACAATGGTTCGCGTCTCGCCTTAGGGAAATGAAGTGGTGGCAGGCAGCAGTCGGGTCGAGCTCACCGGCGGGAATTTGAGCAGCTGAAGGGGACAATCGGAGGGTAGGAGAGAGGTGAGCTCTACGGTGGGGTTCTCATACAAAGGAGACAAGGGTTTCTGACCCACTTTTCTACCTTTTTGGTGAATTTATAACATTATGACTATTATAACTATATTAACATAAAATGGGGTATTTTAGTATTCCCCCAATAATTTTAAAATATAAGATGATTAAAATGGGGTCTTTTTAGTGTGGTTTGTCGCTCAAACACTTAGCTCTTTGTTGTCCCCCAATATTTTGACAATATAAGATGATTCACATAATGAAATTGACAAAGTTGTGGCTATTGTCGTAAATGGTAAATACTAGTTCTTTTTAGTGTTGTTTGTCGCTCAATCTTTTAGAACTTTTTTTTCCCCTAATATTTTTAAAATATAAGATGATTCACAGAACGAAATTGAAAAAATTAGAAACTCTTAACTTTCGCTCAAAGTTGTGCCTTGTATCGTAAATGGTACAAAGTAGGTCTTTTCAGTGTTGTTTTCTCGCTCAAACTCTTATCTCTTTGTTTCCCTTAATATTTTGACAATATAAGATGATTCACGGAAAGTAATCGACAAAATTAGAAATCATTAACTTTCTCTAAAAGTTGTGACTTGTATCGTAAATACTAAATCATAGGTCTTTTTTGTGTTGTTTGTCTCTCAAACTCTTAGCTCTTTGTTTTTTCTCCTAATATTATGACAATATAAGATGATTCATGGAAAAAAATTGACAAAATTAGAAACTCTTAACTTTCACTCAAACTTGTGCTTTATATCGTAAATGGTAAAAAGTAGGTCTTTTCAGTGTGGTTTGTCGCTCAAACACTGAGCTCTTTGTTGTGCCCCAATATTTTGACAATATAAGATGATTCACATAATGAAATTGACAAAGTTGTGGCTATTGTCGTAAATGGTAAATACTAGTTCTTTTTAGTAGTGTTTGTCGCTCAAACTCTTAGCTCTTTGTTTTCCCCCAATGTTTTGAAAATATAAAATGATTCACGGAAGATAATTAACAAAATTTGAAACCATTAACTCTCGCTCAAAGTCGTGCCTATTGTCGTAAATGGTATATAGTAGTTCTTTTTAGTGTTGTTTGTCGCTTAATCTCTTAACACTTTGTTTTCCCCCAATATTTTGAAATTATAAGATGATTCACGAAACGAAATTGAAAAAATTAGAAACTCTTAACTTTCGCTCAAAGTTGTGCCATGTATCGTAAACGGTAAAAAGTAGGTCTTTTTAGTGTTGTTTTCTCACTCAAACTCTTAGCTCTTTGTTTCTCCTAATATTTTGACAATATAAGATGATTCACGAAAAGAAATTGACAAAATTAGAAACCATTAACTTTCTCTCAAAGTTGTGACTTGTATCGTAAATGCTAAATCGTAGGTCTTTTCAGTGTTGTTTGTCGCTCAAACACTTAGCACTTTGTTTTCCCCTAATGTTTTGAAAATATAAAATGATTCACGGAAGGTAATTGACAAAATTTTAAACCATTAACTTTCGCTCAAAGTTGTGCCTATTGTCGTAAATGGTATATAGTAGTTCTTTTTAGTGTTGTTTGTCGCTTAATCTCTTAGCACTTTGTTTTCCCCCAGTATTTTGAAAATATAGGAGGATTCACGGAACGAAATTGAAAAAATTAGAAACACTTAACTTTCACTCAAAGTTGTGCCTTATATTGTAATTGGTAAAAAGTAGGTCTTTTCAGTGTTGTTTTCTCGCTCAAACTCTTACCTCTTTGTTTTCGCCCAATGTTTTGAAAATATAAAATGATTCACGAAAGGTAATTGACAAAATTAGAAACCATTAACTTTCCCAAAAAGTTGTGCCTATTGTCGTAAATGGTACATATTAGTTCGTTTTAGTGTTTTTTGTCGATTAACCTCTTAGCACTTTGTTTTCCCCCAATATTTTTAAAATATAAGATGATTCACGGAACGAAATTGAAAAAAATAGAAACTCTTAACTTTCTCTCAAAGTTGTGCCTTGTATCGTAAATGGTACAAAGTAGGTCTTTTCAGTGTTGTTTTTTCTCTCAAACTCTTAGCTCTTTGTTTCCCTTAATATTTTGACAATGTAAGATGATTCACGGAAAGAAATTGACAAAATTAGAAACCACTAACTTTCTCTAAAAGTTGTGACTTGTATCGTAAATACTAAATCGTAGGTCTTTTCAGTGTGGTTTGTCGCTCAAACGTAACAGATCTGCAGCCAGAAGAATGATGACAAGTAAGGTATTAACCTCTTATCTACATTTCTGACAATATTCTTTGTTTTCAGAAATGGCGGGGAGAGGAAACTCTCGGAAGCAAACCCCAGCGGATTACCTCCCAGCAAAAGGCACTGGCGAACTAGTCCCGGTTCATAACCAGTTTCAGAGTCTATCTCAATATCCAACCCTCTCAAAGACCTCAAGTCCAAAGACCCCTCTGAAAAAAGAGTCTCAGACTAAAGCAAAAGTATTTCATAAATATTTCATCAAACAAACTCCCTTTGAAGAAATATGCCTAACCAAAGAGTTCGTAACCCATGAACCAAAAGAGTTCGAACCCTTCATTAAAAGCCTCTTTTCAAAAGACTTTCAGTGGTTCTCGTCTGAACCAGCAAAAACCCAAAAATTTTATGAATTCATTCTGGTAGATTCCCTGTCCACAGAAATCTCCCACACCAAAGATGATAAAGACCCCAACCTCATTCTCTACTCCAAATGCAAGATTCGCAATATCATCTCCAGAGAACAATGGGGAGATCCGACCATTCAAAAGCAATTCTCAATCCCTTTCTACCCCAAGGGATATTCATACTACGACTATCGCATGGCATGGTCAAAAGCCTTTTTTATCAGACCCTTCAACCATTCATGGTTCTTCTTTTTTTGCAAAGACTGTCCTGACACCATACCAATCTGGTTTTACTCTTGGTGGAACCTCTTTGGCCCTGTCCCAGATATTTATCCTGAACCAGTCAAATTGGCAAAAAACTACTTTTTTAGTCATTGTTTTTGGCCAGAGCATGTCAAACCTGTTCAATTTCACAAAACAACCGGCATAGCCTGGATCTTCTGTTGGATCTATGACCTCAGACAGATCCTCCCGGCACCTCTCCCATTTTCCCTCTGTAGACTTTACAAGGTTAGATGGTGGGAGAAGTTCGATTTAGAACTCATCACAATTGACAAAATCAAAACCCTTATCCAATCAAAGAAAGCTGCCCAGGCTCCTCAAAATACCCAAACACATCCTTCAGGTATCACAGTCGCTTCTTCTTCCAGTCCACCATCCTTATCTGCAGCCCAGCAAAAAGAATGGGATGCGTTTCAAAGTTGGAAAAAATATCATGAGAATTTGACAGCCCAGTCAAGTGCAACACTACCAAAGGCTGTTCAAGCCAAGACCATACTAATCGAAGACGTCCAGCCCAAATCACAAAAGAAGAAATCATGGGCGGACAAAGTCCAAGAGGAAGAACTCGAAGCCCAAAGCAGTTCACCCAATCGAGACTACTACGAGGATTTTGACCCTGATGATCAATTTGCTCAAGATCCTTACGCATAATTATCCATATCAAAATATTGGCCCAAGATATATTCAAGTCCAGCAAGAAGTCTTTGGCCCAATTCAGCAAAACAGTTCTCAGCAAAATCAGTTGTCGGCACAAAGCAATCAGTGAAGATCAATTCACTATCAGCAAAAGTTTATGGCCGACAAAGACTTTCAACGAAAGTAGAAGAGTACAAAAGTCCTTTCTGCAAAAGCTTATGGCCGATAATGACTATTAGCAAAAGCAGAAGGCTCCAAAAGCTCTTTCCAGCAAATGTAAATCCCACTTGTTTTAAACTGTACACATGAATAGTTGTACGGCTACCAAACAGGGGATCCCAAATAGTCACTTTTTATTTTTCTATTTATAGCAAAGCCCTTCAGTCTGTTGAAGGCACGCAAAAAACTCTCTCTCTCTCTCTCCATATATTTCTCCATCATATTTTTAAAGTTTTTAGCCTTGGTGTTCTTCAGCTCCTTAGTAAGTCTACTTTGTACAGTTTCTCTTTGTATGCAAATTTTCTATCAATAATAGTCCCAGTTCATATTTTTCGCCTTACTTTCAATAGTATCGATGGTTACTATTCATTAAAGGTCACTGTAGCAAAGTACTATTCATGCAATATTTCTAGTTCGTGTTATTGTTTGTTCTAAGTTTTTCATATTTTCAAAGTTTTGATCCCTTTGGCCAACTTGGTATCAGAGCCTTGTGTTTTTAGCCTCCTTACTTTTTCATCATCATTATCATTATCTAGTTTCTGTTTTACTATTTTAAAGTATTAATCTAGTCTCTGGGCACAGTGTTTGGTTTAGTCCCGTAAGATCCGATTGGTCAGCCTTTATGATAGGTGGTCCCGGTGGATGGTCCCACTGTTATGAGCCCTAGATTAAAACCTTTAAGCTATAGTAAACCTTTAACCCTTTTAGTGATAGTCATGACTGAAATGGCAAGAAGACTATTTAGGCGTGGTTCAGGTAGCAATTCTAGACAAATCGTTCATAGCAATGAGAACATGTATACCTTAGACCCAGACAATATCCAGAACTTGACTATCCCAGACAATCCTCAATCTGTTTATAGATTAGGAATTATGGATATGTTCCATGCAAATTGCATTAAGCATCAAGAAGAAACCATTAGTCTTACCAAAGAGCAACAATCTCTTAGACTACTCAATCCTATAACCATTCAGAGTTACTTAAGAAAAGGTTATAGATTCTTGCATATAGGACTAATTCAAATAGCATTAAAACCTTTGCATAGAAAAGGAATTGATTCTCCTGTCTTCCTAGCCTTGAGAGATGACAGATTCATCGCTTACAAGGATTCCATCCTTGCCTTAGTCCAGTCCAATATTTGTAATGGTCCTTTGTTTTTCAATTGTTCTCCAAACTTCTCGGTTGATTTAACAGACCCTAGGATTTGTCAAACTCTTATCCTAGATATCAAAATGCTAAACTATAATTGTAAACAATTCACTAAGAATTTTGCCGTTATTTTTAGACTTTATTTTAAACTCATGAGCGCCTTAACAGACCCTAAGTGTAGCTTAGCCCCTCTAGCTCAGGGAGAAACCGTTCTTCTTCAACTAGAAGCGGAAAAGTCTTACACCTTTACACCTAAAACCATCAAATGGAAAGACATAACCATTCCTGAAACCTTAGAGGTCGACAACGACAATCCTCCTAGGAACATGGAACAACAAGAGATTTCTCAGATCATCGAAGAAATCGATGGTAGAATTCTCATCAGATTCAACTCTTCTAGAGAAAATTCTGCCAATAGACCCCCTTTGATTCCTGGCAGAAACTCTATCCATGATCCCTTCTATTCTATTAGAAGTGAATTTTCGGGATCTTTGAGAAATGACCATCTCAGAAATGATCGTGTCAATTATGAAGATCCTTTACCAAGAATCATCCCTCAAAACGATACAGAGTCAACCGGTGGTCACTCACCAACCTCCATTGATAGACACAGTTTTTCCTCTATCAATGTTTTATCCAAAACTGATTTTATCATTGACAAAGATTACCTTAGAAAGGACTTTGGTAGTCCCAAAAATGATAAAAAGAAAAGATGGTTCATGAGCATAGACAAAGAATGTAGAAACCATATTAGAGAAGAATGGTATGAAGATATGAATAGACTTCAGACTAATATTCTCTTTTTCAAATGGTTCTCCATATACTTGTCCAGAAAAGGAATTAAAGACCCTTTTCACCTTTCTTATCTAGAAGTTCAAAATAGAATCACTAGAACCTGGAAACTTCTTCCAACGGGCTCTAGTACCTCTGTTCATCCTCCTCTCAAAGGAATTATTCTCAGTAATGAGAATAAAGAGATTAAGGCTGAACCCTTCAAAAAGGGTAGAACTGATGCGGATAATAGCCCTGTAAATCTTAGAGATATTAAAAAGATTTACAATCAGAACAACTACTCTAATCAGATCCTACATACCATTGCCGAACAGATAGACCAAGTTCACTTGGGAATCGACAAAGGATGCAAATCTCCTAGGTTTCCTAGAGATGTTTCTAAACCCCACTTTCAATCCGAAAGTATCCCTAGCAATCTTTTGAGAAACATAAATCTCAATCCTCCAAACTTGCTTGAAAGAATCTCCCAGAAAATTGATGCTTTCCAAGCCTCTACTTCTCAAAGAATTGATGCAATCCATGCATCGAACTCTGGGGCAAAACCCCATACTCCTATCAACCCGGCAAACTTAAACTGCTTAAAGGCGTCTTGCAAAAGCAGTTGTAATGATAACTCTTGCACAGATCAGAATAGTCCCAGTACTACAGAATCTAGTACTGAAGATGAGTCTGATAAAAAGAGTAATCAAATAGAGTCAGAATTACCAGAGATCAACAGACTCAGAAGAAGAGGAAACAGATCTCAACATTTTACCAAAATGTTTGGAAACTCTGACACTAGAAATTATTATAATAGACCTACTCCTCCAGATCTTCAGTATGAAGAAAGAGCTAAGTTCAGGACCACTAATTACAGTGGTACATCCATCTACGAATGGAACATAGATGGAAAGTCTGAAGGAGAGATTTTAAATACTCTCCAAGAAATGGGAATGGCCAAGGTTGCCTATAGAACCCATGATCAAACAGACAAAACTGCTGCATGCCTTATAATCCAAGGATTCACAGGGCAGTTAAAACATTGGTGGGATAATGCTACCAGTCTTCAGCAAAAAATGGAAATTTTAGATGCAACTATTTCCAGTGAAGATGATAATGGCAGAATCACCACAGAGCAAAACTCTTGTGCCCAACTTATATATGCTATTAGCATGTATTTCATCGGCAATCCTAAAGAGGAACTTGAAGCTAACAAGTTCACCCTTACAAACCTTAATTGCCCAACCTTAAGTGACTATAGGTGGTACAAAGATGTATTTTTAACCTATGTCCTTAAAAGACCAGACTGTAATGAGCCTTTCTGGAAAGAAAGATTCGTTGCTGGCTTACCTTCCTTATTTGCCAAACGCATCATAACCAAGCTCAAAGAAAACATTGGAACATAAGATATTCCATGGAAAGAGATCACTTATGGTCAGCTTGGGGCGTTTATCAAAAAAGAAGGATTAGCATTATGCACTGAACTTAAAATTCAGGCAAAATACGGGGGAGAAAAGGGCAGCTCCAGAAGAGAAATGGGAAACTTCTGTGAAGCCTTTGGCATGGAAAAGATCCAAGCCCCTTCTAGAGCTAGAAAGGATAAGCCTTTCAGTAGAAAAAAGGACTTCTCCAAACGCTTTAGAAAACACAGATCTAACCCTGCTAAGCCTGAAAGATCTTATAAACCAAGATTCAGGCCCAACCCTAGCAAAAAGATCATTTGTTACAAGTGTCGTAAACCAGGACACAAAGCTGACGTTTGTCCTCTTAAACAAAGGATCAACGAGTTAGCTAAAGACAACCCCAGTCTCAAAAGAGAATTAGAAGAAATTCTCCTCAATAACACTGATCATTCTTCTAGCAATGAAGGTCTCCATGAACTAGATTATAATACATCCTCTAGTTCTGACAATGATCAACCTCAGCAATTTTGCAATGTCATCACTAAGGCCGACAGAGAAGAAGCCTTATTTGACCTCATAAACCAAATTCCTGACCCTCAGACCAAGCATGATTATTTCATGAAACTCAAAGATCTCATTTTCAAAGAACAAAAACCTACTCTGGAAAAACCTTTTAGCATTTCTAAACTCTTTGAGAACAAACCTTGCACCAGTCTCCTTGGCACACAGGTTACCACTAAAGAACTTCAAACTGAGGTTAACAGACTCAAAAGAGAAGTCAAAGATCTTCAGGAATATGTTAGGATCAGAGATCCTATTAACCTTGAGATAGAAACCAGAATTACCCTACTTGAATCCAGAATTGAATCAAGTAGTAGTAATCATTCCTCTCATAGGTCCAGGAGCAGTTCTAGAAACTCTTCTCCTAGCAACCACTCTGATGATTTGTTCGTAGCATCCCTAGAAAAAATGAATTTTCAAAAATGGTACTGCCCGATCAGAATCAAAATAAACACCTTCATTCTTGACACTGTCGCTCTTCTCGACAGCGGAGCTGATCTCAACTGCATAAGAGAAGGCCTCGTACCTTCCAAGTATTTCGAGAAAACCAATGAAAGACTCCTTAACGCAAGCGGCGTTAAAATGCAATTAAACTTCAAAATTCCCGAAGCTTCTATTTGCAGCAATGGTTACTGTCTCTCAAACTCATTTGTTCTTGTTAAAGACCTTACCCAAGAAGTCATTCTAGGAACCCCCTTTCTAACTCAACTCTATCCCTTCACTGTCACTAGACATGGTATCCATGCTGATATCTTGGGGAAAAAGTTAGATTTCAAATTCCTAGATCCTATTAGAACCAAAGATCTTGATCTCCTTCAATCTGTTTCAATCAAGAAACACCTTAATCTCATCGATCATAAGAAAACCTTCATCAGAGATTTAACTAAGGAAATTGCTTCCCTAAAAATCGAAGAGAAACTTCATTGTCCCCATTTACAAACAAGAATCAGTAATCTTGAAAAATCCTTCAAAAATCAAGTTTGCTCTGAAGTCCCTAATGCTTTCTGGGATCACAAACAACACCATGTCTCCCTCCCCTATGAAAAGTCCTTCAACGAGAGGGACATTCCTACCAAAGCCAGACCCATTCAAATGAATAAAGAATTACTTGAATTTTGCAAAAAAGAGATAGACTCCTTATTAAACAAAAAGCTTATAAGGAAATCCCAATCTCCTTGGAGCTGTGCTGCCTTCTATGTTATGAATGCAGCAGAAAAAGAAAGAGGTGTTCCTAGGTTAGTCATCAACTACAAACCTCTTAACACTGTTCTTCAATGGATTAGGTATCCTATTCCCAATAAAAGAGATTTGCTTAACAGACTCTTTGAAGCAAAGATTTTCTCCAAATTCGATATGAAGAGCGGTTACTGGCAGATTCAGATAACAGAAGCATACAAATACAAAACTGCTTTCACAGTCCCTTTTGGGCATTATGAATGGAATGTCATGCCATTCGGCCTTAAAAACGCCCCTTCAGAGTATCAAAGGATCATGAATGAAATTCTAAACCCTTACTCTGACTTTCTCATTGTCTATATCGACGACATTCTCATATACTCCAAATCCTTAGATGATCATTTCAAACATTTAAATACCTTTCTTTACGTCATCAAGAAAAATGGTTTAGTTTTATCTATGACCAAGATGAAACTCTTCCACACCAAGATCAGATTTCTTGGCCATGATATCCATCAGCAAACCATCAAACCCATTCATAGGAGCATTGAATTTGCTAACAAATTCCCTGATGAAATTAAAGACAAAACCCAGCTTCAAAGGTTTTTAGGATGTCTTAATTACATCTCAGACTTCTTCCCTGACCTTAGGAAACTTTGCATTCCTCTGTTCCTTAGACTCAAGAAAAATCCTCCTCCTTGGGGTCCAGAACAGACCAAAGCTGTCAGAATTATCAAAAGCAAAGTTCAGCAACTTCCTTGCATAGGCATTCCTCAACCTAAAGCCTTTATGATTGTTGAGACAGACGCCTCTGATCTAGGATTTGGTGGCATCCTAAAACAAAGATTAGATACCAATAAACCAGAACAATTAGTTAGATTTTACTCTGGATGTTGGACAGGTCCTCAAAAGAATTACAGCACTGTCAAGAAAGAAATCCTTGCCATTGTTGCCTGTATTTCTAAATTTCAAGATGATCTTTACAACAAAACTTTTCTCCTTAGAGTCGATTGCAAATCGGCAAAAGAAATTTTGCAAAAAGACGTTCTTAACATTGTCTCAAAACAAATTTTCGCCAGATGGCAAGCTATACTTTCAGCATTTGATTTCGAAATAGAATTCATTAAAGGAGAACATAACTCCTTACCTGATTTTCTTACAAGAGAATTTTTACAGGGAAAATCAAGCATTTAAATGTCTCCTTTCCCTCATCTCAAAATCTTTCAAGATCTTCAAAATGAATGTTTAGCATCCTGTGATGTTTTTAATAGCCTACTGGATCTCAAAAGAATTCTAGCAACAGACTACGATTCTGAAGACTCAAAAAACCTTGACATTTGCATAGCAAAAATTTGGCTTCAACGTAACAGATCTGCAGCCAGAAGAATGATGACAAGTAAGGTATTAACCTCTTATCTACATTTCTGACAATATTCTTTGTTTTCAGAAATGGCGGGGAGAGGAAACTCTCGGAAGCAAACCCCAGCGGATTACCTCCCAGCAAAAGGCACTGGCGAACTAGTCCCGGTTCATAACCAGTTTCAGAGTCTATCTCAATATCCAACCCTCTCAAAGACCTCAAGTCCAAAGACCCCTCTGAAAAAAGAGTCTCAGACTAAAGCAAAAGTATTTCATAAATATTTCATCAAACAAACTCCCTTTAAAGAAATATGCCTAACCAAAGAGTTCGTAACCCATGAACCAAAAGAGTTCGAACCCTTCATTAAAAGCCTCTTTTCAAAAGACTTTCAGTGGTTCCCGTCTGAACCAGCAAAAACCCAAAAATTTTATGAATTCATTCTGGTAGATTCCCTGTCCGCAGAAATCTCCCACACCAAAGATAATAAAGACCCCAACCTTATTCTCTACTCCAAATGCAAGATTCGCAATATCATCTCCAGAGAACAATGGGGAGATCCGACCATTCAAAAGCAATTCTCAATCCCTTTCTACCCCAAGGGATATTCATACTACGACTATCGCCTGGCATGGTCAAAAGCCTTTTTTATCAGACCCTTCAACCATTCATGGTTCTTCTTTTTTTGCAAAGACTGTCCTGACACCATACCAATCTGGTTTTACTCTTGGTGGAACCTCTTTGGCCCTGTCCCAGATATTTATCCTGAACCAGTCAAATTGGCAAAAAACTACTTTTTTAGTCATTGTTTTTTGCCAGAGCATGTCAAACCTGTTCAATTTCACAAAACAACCGGCATAGCCTGGATCTTCTGTTGGATCTATGACCTCAGACAGATCCTCCCGGCACCTCTCCCATTTTCCCTCTGTAGACTTTACAAGGTTAGATGGTGGGAGAAGTTCGATTTAGAACTCATCACAATTGACAAAATCAAAACCCTTATCCAATCAAAGAAAGCTGCCCAGGCTCCTCAAAATACCCAAACACATCCTTCAGGTATCACAGTCGCTTCTTCTTCCAGTCCACCATCCTTATCTGCAGCCCAGCAAAAAGAATGGGATGCGTTTCAAAGTTGGAAAAAATATCATGAGAATTTGACAGCCCAGTCAAGTGCAACACTACCAAAGGCTGTTCAAGCCAAGACCATACTAATCGAAGACGTCCAGCCCAAATCACAAAAGAAGAAATCATGGGCGGACAAAGTCCAAGAGGAAGAACTCGAAGCCCAAAGCAGTTCACCCAATCGAGACTACTACGAGGATTTTGACCCTGATGATCAATTTGCTCAAGATCCTTACGCATAATTATCCATATCAAAATATTGGCCCAAGATCTATTCAAGTCCAGCAAGAAGTCTTTGGCCCAATTCAGCAAAACAGTTCTCAGCAAAATCAGTTGTCGGCACAAAGCAATCAGTGAAGATCAATTCACTATCAGCAAAAGTTTATGGCCGACAAAGACTTTCAACGAAAGTAGAAGAGTACAAAAGTCCTTTCTGCAAAAGCTTATGGCCGACAATGACTATTAGCAAAAGCAGAAGGCTCCAAAAGCTCTTTCCAACAAATGTAAATCCCACTTGTTTTAAACTGTACACATGAATAGTTGTACGGCTACCAAACAGGGGATCCCAAATAGTCACTTTTTATTTTTCTATTTATAGAAAAGCCCTTTAGTCTGTTGAAGGCACGCAAAAAACTCTCTCTCTCTCTCTCCATATATTTCTCCATCATATTTTTAAAGTTTTTAGCCTTGGTGTTCTTCAGCTCCTTAGTAAGTCTACTTTGTACAGTTTCTCTTTGTATGCAAATTTTCTATCAATAATAGTCCCAGTTCATATTTTTCGCCTTACTTTCAATAGTATCGATGGTTACTATTCATTAAAGGTCACTGTAGCAAAGTACTATTCATGCAATATTTCTAGTTCGTGTTATTGTTTGTTCTAAGTTTTTCATATTTTCAAAGTTTTGATCCCTTTGGCCAACTTAATGGTTTCAAAGAGATAAGAGTTTGAGCGAGAAAACAACACTGAAAAGACCTACTTTGTACCATTTACGATACAAGGCACTAGTTCTTTTTAGTGTTTTTTGTCGCTCAAACACTTAGCTCTTTGTTGTCCGCCAATATTTTGACAATGTAAGATGATTCACATAATGAAATTGACAAAATTAGAAACCATTAAATATCGCTTAAAGATGTGCCTATTGTCGTAAATGGTAAATACTAGTTCTTTTTAGTGTTGTTTGTCGCTCAAACTCATAGCTCTTTGTTTTCCCCCAATGTTTTGAAAATATAAAATGATTCACGGAAGGTAATTGACAAAATTTGAAACCATTAAGTTTTGCTCAAAGTTGTGCCTATTGTCGTAAATGGTAAATACTAGTTCTTTTTAGTGTTTTTGTCGCTCAAACTCTTAGCTCTTTGTTGTGCCCCAATATTTTGTCAATAAAAGATGAAGGACAGAAAGAAATTGACAAAATTAGAAACCATTAACTCCCGCTTAATGTTGTGCCTATTGTCGTAAATGGTAAATACTAGTTCTTTTTACTGTTGTTTGATGCTCAAACTCTTAGCTCTTTGTTTTTCTCCAATATTTTGACAATGTAAGATGGTTCATGGAATAAATTGAAAAAAATAGAAACTCTTAACATTCGTTCAATGTTGTGCCTTGTCTCGTAAATGGTAAAAAGTAGGTATTTTCAGTGTTGTTTGTCGCTCAAATTCTTAGTTCTTTGTTGTCCCCAATTATTTTCACAATATAAGATGATTTACAAAAAGAAATTGACAAAATTAAAAAACCATAACTTTCGTTCAAAATTTTGCCTATTGTCGTAAATGGTAAGTAGTAGTTCATTTTACCGTTCTTTGCCTTTCAAACTTTTGGCTCATTGTATTCCCCCAATATATTGAAAATATAAGATGATTAACGGAAATAAATTTACAAAATTTGAAACCTTTAACATTTGTTCAAAGTTTTGAATTGTATCATAAATGGTAAATCATAGGTCTTTTTAGTGTTGTTTGTCTCTCAAACTCTTAGCGCTTTGTTTCCCCTCATTTATTTGACAATATAAGATGATTTATGGAAAGAAATTGACAAATTTTGAAACTCTTAACTTTCACTCAATGTTGTGCTTTATATCTTAAATGGTAAAAAGTAGGTCTTTTCAGTGTGGTTTGTCGCTCAAACACTTAGATCTTTGTTGTCTCCCAATATTTTGACAATATAAGATGATTCACATAATGAAATTAACAAAGTTGTGGCTATTGTCGTAAATGGTAAATAGTAGTTCTTTTTAGTGTTGTTTGTCGCTTAATCTCTTAGCACTTTGTTTTCCCTCAATATTTTGAAAATACAAGAGGATTCACGAAACGAAATTGAAAAAATTAGAAACTCTTAACTTTCGCTCAAAGTTGTGCCTTGTATCGTAAATGGTAAAAAGTAGGTCTTTTCAGAGTTGTTTTCTCGCTCAAACTCTTAGCTCTTTGTTTCCCTCATTATTTTTACAATATAAGATGATTCACGAAAATAAATTGTCAAAATTAGAAACCATTAACTTTCTCTCAAAGTTGTGACTTGTATCGTAAATGCTAAATCGTAGGTCTTTTCAGTGTGGTTTTGACAATATAAGATGATTTACAGAGTGAAATTGACAAAATTTGAAGCCCTTAACTTTCCCTTAAAGTTGTGCCTATTGCCATAAATGGTAAATACTAGTTCTTTTTACTGTTGTTTGTCGCTCTAACTCTTAACTCTTTGTTTTCCCCCAAATATTTTGACAACATAAGATGATTCACAGAAAGAAATTGACAAAATTCTAAGCCATTAACTTTAGCTCAAAGTAGTATATGATGATTTATGCAAAGAAATTTACAAAATTAGAAACACTTAACTTTCGCTTAAAGTTGTCTCTTGTATCTTAAATGGTAAAATCTAGGTCTTTTTAGTGCTGTTTGTCGCTCAAACTCTTAGCTCTATGTTTTGCCCCAATATTTGAAAATATGAGATGATTTACAGAATTAAATTGACAAAGTTTGATACCATTAACTTTCGCTCAAAGTTGTGACTTCTATCGTAAATGGTAAATCGTAGGTCTTTTTAGTGTTGTTTTTCACACAAATTCTTAGCTCTTTGTTTTCCCCTAATATTTTAACAATATAAGATGTTTTATGGAATGAAATTGACAAAATTAGAAACTCTTAACTTTCGCTTAAAGTTGTCTCTTGTATCTTAAATGGTAAAATGTAGGTCATTTTAGTGTTGGTTGTTGCTCAAACTCTTAGCTCTTTGTTTTCCCCTAATATTTGAAAATATAAGATGATTCATGTAATTAAATTGACAAAATTTGAAACCCTTAACTTTCGCTCTAACTTGTGCCTATTGTCGTAAATGGTAAATACTAGTTCTTTTTAGTGTTTTTGTCGCTCAAACTCTTAGCTCTTTGTTGTGCCCCAATATTTTGTCAATAAAAGATGAAGGACAGAAAGAAATTGACAAAATTAGAAACCATTAACTCCCGCTTAATGTTGTGCCTATTGTCGTAAATAGTAAATACTAGTTCTTTTTACTGTTGTTTGATGCTCAAACTCTTAGCTCTTTGTTTTTCCCCAATATTTTGACAATGTAAGATGGTTCATGGAATAAATTGAAAAAAATAGAAACTCTTAACATTCGTTCAATGTTGTGCCTTGTCTCGTAAATGGTAAAAAGTAGGTATTTTCAGTGTTGTTTGTCGCTCAAATTCTTAGCTCTTTGTTGTCCCCAATTATTTTCACAATATAAGATGATTCACAAAAAGAAATTGACAAAATTAAAAAACCATAACTTTCGTTCAAAATTTTGCCTATTGTCGTAAATGGTAAGTAGTAGTTCATTTTACCGTTCTTTGCCTTTCAAACTTTTGGCTCATTGTATTCCCCCAATATATTGAAAATATAAGATGATTAACGGAAATAAATTTACAAAATTTGAAACCTTTAACATTTGCTCAAAGTTTTGAATTGTATCGTAAATGGTAAATCGTAGGTCTTTTTAGTGTTGTTTGTCTCTCAAACTCTTAGCGCTTTGTTTCCCCCCATTTATTTGACAATATAAGATGATTTATGGAAAGAAATTGATAAAAATTGAAACTCTTAACTTTCACTCATAGTTGTGCTTTATATCTTAAATGGTAAAAAGTAGGTCTTTTGAGTGTGGTTTGTCGCTCAAACACTTAGCTCTTTGTTGTCCCCCAATATTTTGACAATATAAGATGATTCACATAATGAAATTAACAAAGTTGTGGCTATTGTCGTAAATGGTAAATACTAGTTCTTTTTAGTGTTGTTTGTCGCTCAAACTCTTAGCTCTTTGTTTTCCCCCAATGTTTTGAAAATATAAAATGATTCACGGAAGGTAATTGACAAAATTTGAAACCATTAACTTTCGCTCCAAGTTGTGCCTATTGTCGTAAATGGTATATAGTAGTTCTTTTTAGTGTTGTTTGTCGCTTAATCTCTTAGCACTTTGTTTTCCCTCAATATTTTGAAAATATAAGAGGATTCACGAAACGAAATTGAAAAAATTAGAAACTCTTAACTTTCGCTCAAAGTTGTGCCTTGTATCGTAAATGGTAAAAAGTAGGTCTTTTCAGAGTTGTTTTCTCGCTCAAACTCTTAGCTCTTCGTTTCCCTCATTATTTTTACAATATAAGGGGATTCACGAAAAGAAATTGACAAAATTAGAAACCATTAACTTTCTCTCAAAGTTGTGACTTGTATCGTAAATGCTAAATCGTAGGTCTTTTCAGTGTGGTTTTGACAATATAAGATGATTTACAGAGTGAAATTGACAAAATTTGAAGCCCTTAACTTTCCCTTAAAGTTGTGCCTATTGCCATAAATGGTAAATACTAGTTCTTTTTACTGTTGTTTGTCGCTCTAACTCTTAGTTCTTTGTTTTTCCCCAAATATTTTGACAGCATAAGATGATTCACAGAAAGAAATTGACAAAATTCTAAGCCATTAACTTTAGCTCAAAGTAGTATATGATGATTTATGCAAAGAAATTTACAAAATTAGAAACACTTAACTTTCGCTTAAAGTTGTCTCTTGTATCTTAAATGGTAAAATCTAGGTCTTTTTAGTGTTGTTTGTCTCTCAAACTCTTAGCTCTATGCTTTGCCCCAATATTTGAAAATATGAGATGATTTACATAATTAAATTGACAAAATTTGATACCATTAACTTTTGCTCAAAGTTGTGACTTGTATCGTAAATGGTAAATCGTAGGTCTTTTTAGTGTTGTTTTTCACACAAATTCTTAGTTCTTTGTTTTCCCCTAATATTTTAACAATATAAGATGGTTTATGGAAAGAAATTGACAAAATTAGAAACTCTTAACTTTCGCTTAAAGTTGTCTCTTGTATCTTAAATGGTAAAATGTAGGTCATTTTAGTGTTGGTTGTTGCTCAAACTCTTAGCTCTTTGTTTTCCCCTAATATTTGAAAATATAAGATGATTCATGTAATTAAATTGACAAAATTTGAAACCCTTAACTTTCGCTCTAAGTTGTGACTTGTATCCTAAATGATAAAATGTAGGTCTTTTCAGTGTGGTTTGTCGCACAAACACTTAGCTCTTTGTTTTCCCCCAATATTTTGACAATATAAGCTGATTCACATAATTAAATTGACAAAATAAGAAACCCTTAAGTATCGCTTAAAGTTGTGGCTATTTTCGTAAATGGTAAATACTAGTTCTTTTTAGTGTTGTTTGTCGCTCAAACTCGTAGCTCTTTTTTCCCCCCAATGTTTTGAATATATAAAATGATTCATGGAAGGTAATTGACAAAATTTGAAACCATTAACGTTTGCTCAAAGTTGTGCCTATTGTCGTAAATGGTAAATACTAGTGATGCGGGAGCACCTCATGTGCCTACCTTTGATGGTGCCATCACACGAGCAAGGGCTAAGGAGATTCAACATGAGCTAGACAAGGTTGTGACCACCCTCTTGTCTAAAGAGTCCACAATGTTAGACGAACCTCCTAACCCAGAAATGAAGACCATGGTGACCATCTCGGTGCATGAAGACCTCAAATATGTTGAGGATATCAAGTGAACTTGTAATAGGAGTATTATGACATTTGGCCGTATGCTTAGTGGTTTTAAGACATTTTCTTTCTATTTTTAGACGTGGCTCTTAGGAGTATTTAAGGAGCTTTCTTTCTCATTTTCCCGCACGTTAGAACTCAGTTTTCAGAACTTGTATTTTCAGTTTTCAATCCAAAAAGAGAGCTTTTGGGGTTGGAAGTGAGGTTTGTTGATTGATTACGTCTAGTTGCTCTTGTGTATGTCAAATCCTCCGAGTTTTGGTGTTATCAAGGTTCCATAGGCACCCTCCTTGTGCTCAGCCACCATGGCTGCCGTGTAAGGTTGCAAAGAGTAAGGGTTTAGCCATCATTTGGTTCGGTTCTTTGTCTCCAACGACAAGGGGTTGTTCCATTGTTTGGTTTGGTTCTTCTCCTATCTTTTCCTTCTTGTTTCTTGTTGAATCCATTGATTTCCGAGTAGTTGTTGTCCATTTCTGATTTCGTGTTGTTGTAGAGGTTGTTGGTGTCTAGATCGAGCCTTAGGGAGTCATCCCTATATCAAGTGGTATCAGAGCAAGGCGACACCAGCCACCACCGTCCACGCCGCCGAGCCGCCGCCTGGCTGCACCACCATCTCGGTTTGGTTTGAGTCTTGTCAAGTCCGGTTAGTGCTTCCTCAGTTTTCGTGTCTTTTGGTACCTTTTGCTCTTGTTTTGAACGTGTGACTTGGAGTTTGAAGAGTGTAAACCACCCCCTGCCGCCAGCGAGCCACCACCCTCCGACCACCAGCCCCTCAGCCAACTTTCCACGTCCAAATTCAAAGAAAACCGCCACTACCCCCACTTCCCAATTAATCCAGCCGGTTACTAGCAAAAGAGCCAAAAGAAAAATCCTACAAAATTGCCCACGTCCTACATTTCCTCCAAAATCTTTGACCTTTTCAAACCTCAATCCTAACCACATCCTAAGCTAATCCTCACGGCTGATTTCAAATTCAAAAATCAAACAAATTCGGCAGCCACCTTTCTAACATTGTATATATCATTTTAGTCTATGCTCTTCATACATTTCATACTATAGGTTAGTATAATATTTGTATTTTATTTTTTGAGACAAAAAAAAAAGGAGTGATCAAAAAAAAAAAAAAAAAAAAAAATATCTGATCGTCAAAAAACAAAGAAGAAAACGTCTCTTGCATTGTTCTTTCATTTGTATGTTATACTACCCCTAAGTTGTGATTGTAATAGTCTAAGGCTACACTTAGCCGATTTCTGAGTTTGTTCTCAAGAGGATCCTAGCCGGTTGTGTTAAGGCCTAAACACCCTTCACCTAACCCTACAAGCTACCTACGCCTACCCTAATCTCTCTACTCCATTGTTGCACGACAAGCAAGGCAAAGGTACGTCTCTCTCTTGGCCCTCTTGAGTTCGTAATTCAGCCCTAATTAGCATTGCATTACAATCTTGCTTTGTAGTCTTCTTAGAGTCTTTCTTTCTTTCTTTTCTTGCGTCTTTGTTTCTTGTTCAATTCCTTGCATTTTCAGTCGCCATTCTGTCCACACTCTTAACCTTGAATCATAGTCGTTTGTGTTGCCTAAACATTGAGCTCATATAGGTATTTGATCTATACAAGGCAATCCATCAAACCGACGGTATCAACAACAAGAGTGTGAGTGAAGCAAACACAAGGGAACACAAGGGAAACACTAGTGAGGTCTTTACTGATTTTACTAACCTTACGTGTTTGTTGTGTTGTTGTGTAGGTCTACCCTCCAATACGCTGCATTTGGAGCTTGAAGACCACAAAACCGAGAGTGAAACACTTGAGAGATCACATACAAACGAGTGCACTAAAGAGAGGAGAGTGTTCTGATTTTAGAACTAACCTTAACCTTTGTTTATTTTGTTTGTGATCATGTCTAATTCAAGGAGTCCAACCCGTTCTAGGAGCCCCGAGCCGGTGCATCCGGAGGTGTTTAGTCTCCTCAAGCAAATGTCGGACACCCTAGCTGGATTGTCCACTAGGATGGCCACATTGGAGTCAAGGACACCTCAGCCCACGCCGGTTCCATTGGGTACCAACATGGAGGCTGGAGGCCCTTCACTTTAACCATCAAGGGCGCCCCTCCCGGATCAAAGGGCCACCTACAATGCTGCTAGGGCCGCCACTAACCATGAGACGCCACCCTTATCCACAACTCATCCAGCCGTGTCTCATCATGATGCCCACCAAGGAGCTGGCCATGTAAACCCTAACCGGGGTCATGCTCACCGTGAGCAAGGGTCGGTTCCTAACTCTCCTATGCATAGACATGCTTTTGCTCCTAATCTTTTCAATGAGTTTCAAGGATACCAAGATGATTACATGGAAGACGAGGGCTGGAGAGCCGAGCCAATGAGGGCCTATCCACCAAGGAGAGGTCGAGAGCCCGAGCAAGATGGCATTGGGCGTATTAAGGTCAAGATCCCAAGCTTTGAGGGCAAGTGTGATCCGGATGTGTATCAAGAGTGGGAGACCAAAGTGGAGCAGATTTGGTCTTGCCATAACTTCCCGGAGCACAAGAAGGTTCAATTGGCTGCATTGGAGTTCAATGGCTATGCCTTGGTATGGTGGGATCACCTAGTCAAGGAAAGGAGAAGAGCCATGGATCCAGCCGTGGCTACTTGGGAGCAAATGAGAGCTTTGATGAGGGCTCGTTTCATTCCTCAACACCATACAAGGGACCTACGCCAACGCCTTGAAAATCTGAGGCAAGGGTCCATGTCAGCCGAGGAGACATACAACGCCATGCAAATGGCCATGGTGAAGGCTGACGTGGTGGAGGATGAAGAGACCACAATGGCAAGGTACCTCCGCATCCTTAATTCTTATTTGGCTAATGAGGTTGATTTGTACCCGTATAGGACCATGACGGAGTTGCTGCACCTAGCCATTCGAGTGGAAAGGAAGAACAAGGGGAGGAACCAAGGGCCAAGACCACCAAGTGGAGCTTCCAATGCTTGGAGATCTCAGCCCAACCGAGGCTATCCTAACCCCAACCGAGAGCACCCCCATGCAAGGGAAGGTCCAAGGGCACCTAGCACGGACCAAGGAGGAGTGAAGAGGAGTGCACCACCTAGTGGACATCCATACCCTCCAAGGAGTTCGGCTGGTCCTTCTAATGGACCCAAAGGGAGTACCCCTAACCCTAACCCACGTGCTAGAGATATTGAGTGCTTTAAATGTCGTGGTAGAGGTCATTATGCTAGGGATTGCACTAATACTAGAACCCTTATCATTAATCACTTAGGGCTGTATGAAAGTGAAAGTGATAAGGATGATGATGATTTGGTTGATGAGCATGTTGTGCATGAATCTGATTTGCATGATAATGATGATGGCATTGAGTTTGAACATGGTGAGTCTTTGATTTGTAAAAGAAATTTGCATGTGCAACCGGCTCCTTGTGAGGATAATCAAAGAGAGAACCTATTTCATACTAGATGCTTAGTTAAAGGAAAAGTGTGCAACATGATAATTGATGGAGGTAGTTGTTGCAATATAGCTAGCACTGAATTGATCACTAAATTGCATCTACCTACGGTTTGCCACCCTAGACCATATAGGCTGCATTGGATGAATGATTGTGGTGAGTTGAAAGTGAATAGGCAAGCTAAGATAACATTCACCCTAGGTCATTATGAGGATACCATTTTGTGTGATGTTGTGCCTATGAATGCTTGCCATATCTTGCTAGGTAGACCTTGGCAATATGATAGAAGAGTTGTGCATGATGGTTTTACTAACAAACACTCTTTTACTCATAAAGGCCAAAATGTTGTTTTAAAGCCTATGACCCCAGTGCAGATTGCGGATGCCTATGAGAAGAAGAAGAAAGAGGAGTTGGAGAACATGGAGAAAGGGAAGACAAGCTCACGGCCCCTTGAGGGTCCATCTACACCGTCACCCCAAGCCCTAGCTATCCAGTCCCCTAGTGTCCTAATGGCATCCAAGAGTGAGATGAGAGATGAGTGCCTACCCTTAGACACCATCCTAATGACCCTTTGCAAGAAGTTGGTTGCCTTAAGTGAGGACAACAAGGCAACCCTTCCTCCTAACATCCAAGCCATCCTAGCTGAGTTTGAGGACGTGTTCCCGGATGAGATACCTCCTGGCCTCCCCCCATTGAGAGGTATTGAGCATCAAATAGACCTCATCCCCGGAGCCACCCTACCAAACCGTCCAGCTTATAGGATGAACCCTAAGGAGAGTCAAGAGGTCCAAGACCAAGTCCAAGACCTCTTAGACAAGGGTTATGTGAGAGAGAGTAAGAGCCCATGTGCTGTACCTGTCCTATTGGTCCCCAAGAAGGATGATACGTGGAGGATGTGTGTTGATTGCCGGGCCATCAACAACATCACAATCAAGTACCGCCACCCAATCCCCCGCCTAGATGACATGCTCGATGAGCTACATGGTGCCACCGTCTTCACCAAGATTGACCTAAGGAGTGGCTACCATCAGATTCGGATGAAGGAGGGAGATGAGTGGAAGACGGCCTTCAAGACCAAGTTCGGACTCTACGAGTGGCTCGTAATGCCCTTCGGTTTGACTAATGCCCCTTCTACTTTCATGCGCTTAATGAATTATGTATTGAGGCATTTTATAGGGAAATTTGTTGTTGTATATTTTGATGACATTCTTATCTACAGCAAGTCCCTAGAAGAGCATGAGAATCATCTAAGGGAAGTCCTCTATACTCTTAGAGTAGAGCACTTGTATGCCAATCTAAAGAAGTGTGACTTTTGCACTAACAAGGTTATATTTCTTGGTTTTGTAGTGAGCACACAAGGGCTGCAAGTTGATGAGGAGAAGATCAAGGCGATCCAGGAATGGCCCACGCCTTCAAACATTGGACATGTGAGGAGTTTCCACGGTCTAGCTAGCTTCTATAGGCGATTTGTCAAGGATTTTAGCACCATTGCCGCCCCCTTGACTGAAATCACAAAGAAGCATGCGCCATTTGTGTGGGGAGAAGCACAAGAGAGGGCCTTCAACACGCTGAAGTGGAGCCTTACCAACGCCCCACTCTTGGTGCTCCCGGACTTCACTCGGCCGTTTGAAGTGGAGTGTGATGCAAGTGGCATTGGCATAGGGGGCGTCCTCATGCAAGAAGGTAAACCCATCGCCTTCTTTAGTGAAAAACTGAAAGGAGCATGTTTAAACTACTCTACATATGATAAAGAATTGTATGCATTGTTTAGAGTACTTAAAACATGGCAACATTACTTATGGCCTAGAGAGTTTGTCTTGCATACTGATCATGAGTCCTTAAAACACTTTAGGAGTCAAGATAAACTTGATAGGAGGCATGGTAGATGGATGGAGTTTATTGAAACATTTCCATATGTCATTAAGTATAAAAAGGGAAAAGATAATGTAGTTGCTGATGCACTTTCTAGGAGACATGCTTTGCTCACCCAATTAGACTCTAAGGTGTTAGGTTTTACTTACATTCAAGAGTTGTATGAGGATGACGTTGATTTCAGCACTATATACAAGCATTGTGTGGCTAAGGGTTCTTTAGATAAGTTTTACTTGTTTGAGGGATTCTTGTTTAAGGTTGATAAGGTGTGCATTCCTAAGTGTTCTTTGCGGATTTTGCTTGTGGAGGAAGCCCATAAGGGAGGCTTAATGGGACACTTTGGTAGAGATAAGACATATCACATGCTGCACACTCACTTTTATTGGCCACATATGCTTAGGGATGTTGAGCACTTGTTGAAGAGATGTTTAGAGTGCCTTAAGGCTAAGTCTAGGGTGAAGCCACACGGATTATACACACCATTGCCTATTCCCACGTCACCTTGGGAAGACATTAGCATGGACTTTATTGTGGGCTTACCTAGGACTAAGAAGGGGAGATATTCTATTTTTGTGGTAGTTGATAGATTCTCCAAAATGGCTCATTTTATTGCTTGTCATAAGACCGATGATGCTACTAATGTTGCTAACTTATTCTTTAGGGAAGTAGTTAGATTACATGGTGTACCTAAGTCTATTGTGAGTGATAGGGATGTGAAGTTCCTTAGTTACTTTTGGAAGACTCTTTGGGGAAAGCTAGGGACGAGACTCTTGTTCTCTACCTCTAGCCATCCTCAAACGGATGGTCAAACGGAAGTAACTAACCGAACCCTCACAACCCTCTTACGGGCTGTTATTAGGCAGAATTTGAAGGCATGGGAAGAAGCCTTACCACATGTAGAATTTGCATACAATAGGGCCGTGCATTCATCTACATCTTTGAGTCCTTTTGAATGTGTATATGGTTTGAACCCCTTAACTCCACTTGATCTTTCGCCGTTACCTATGAAGGAGCGAGCAGATTTTAATGCAGGTAAACATGTGGAGTACATCAAGGCATTGCATGAGAGAACTCGGATAAAGCTGCAACAAAAGGCCGAGCACACCGCATCCAAGGCTAACCATGGACGTAGACGAGTTATCTTCCAACCGGGAGATCTTGTTTGGGTTCATTTGAGGAAGGAGCGCTTTCCTGACAAGCGCAAGTCCAAGCTCTCACCACGTGGAGATGGACCTTTCAAGGTGTTAAGGAAGGTGGGCGACAATGCCTATGTGTTGGAGCTACCCGAGGAGTATGGAGTTAGCCCTACCTTCAATGTGGGCGATTTGACACTTTATGAGGCACAAGATGAGGAGCTCGAAGATTCGAGGTCGAATCCTTTCCAAGAAGGGGAGGATGATGCGGGAGCACCTCATGTGCCTACCTTTGATGGTGCCATCACACGAGCAAGGGCTAAGGAGATTCAACATGAGCTAGACAAGGTTGTGACCACCCTCTTGTCTAAAGAGTCCACAATGTTAGACGAACCTCCTAACCCAGAAATGAAGACCATGGTGACCATCTCGGTGCATGAAGAACTCAAATATGTTGAGGATATCAAGTGAACTTGTAATAGGAGTATTATGACATTTGGCCGTATGCTTAGTGGTTTTAAGACATTTTCTTTCTATTTTTAGACGTGGCTCTTAGGAGTATTTAAGGAGCTTTCTTTCTCATTTTCCCGCACGTTAGAACTCAGTTTTCAGAACTTGTATTTTCAGTTTTCAATCCAAAAAGAGAGCTTTTGGGGTTGGAAGTGAGGTTTGTTGATTGATTACGTCTAGTTGCTCTTGTGTATGTCAAATCCTCCGAGTTTTGGTGTTATCAAGGTTCCATAGGCACCCTCCTTGTGCTCAGCCACCATGGCTGCCGTGTAAGGTTGCAAAGAGTAAGGGTTTAGCCATCATTTGGTTCGGTTCTTTGTCTCCAACGACAAGGGGTTGTTCCATTGTTTGGTTTGGTTCTTCTCCTATCTTTTCCTTCTTGTTTCTTGTTGAATCCATTGATTTCCGAGTAGTTGTTGTCCATTTCTGATTTCGTGTTGTTGTAGAGGTTGTTGGTGTCTAGATCGAGCCTTAGGGAGTCATCCCTATATCAACTAGTTCTTTTTAGTGTTTTTTGTCGCTCAAACTCTTAGCTCTTTATTGTCCCCCAATATTTTGACAATAAAAGATAAAGGACAGAAATAAATTGACAAAATTAGAAACCATTAACTTCCGCTTAATGTTGTGCCTATTGTCGTAAATGGTAAATACTAGTTCTTTTTACTGTTGTTTGACGCTCAAACTCTTAGCTCTTTGTTTTCCCCAATATTTTGACAATGTAAGATGATTCATGGAAAAAATTGAAAAAATAGAAACTCTTAACATTCGTTCAATGTTGTGCCTTGTCTCGTAAATGGTAAAAATTAGGTCTTTTCATTGTTGTTTGTCGCTCAAACTCTTAGCTCTTTGTTGTCCCCAATTATTTTCACAATATAAAATGATTCACAGAAAGAAATTGACAAAATTAAGAAACAATAACTTTCGCTCAAAATTTTGCCTATTGTCGTAAATGGTAAGTAATAGTTCATTACTGTTCTTTGCCTTTCATGTTTTTGTCTCATTGTATTCCCCCAATATATTGAAAATATAAGATGATTAACGGAAATAAATTGACAAAATTTGAAACCTTTAACTTTTGCTCAAAGTTTTGAATTGTATCGTAAATGGTAAATCGTAGGTCTTTTTAGTGTTGTTTGTCTCTCAAACTCTTAGCGCTTTGTTTCCCCCCATTTATTTGACAATATAAGATGATTTGTGGAAAGAAATTGACAAAATTTGAAACTCTTAACTTTCACTCAAAGTTGTGCTTTATATCGTAAATGGTAAAAAGTAGGTCTTTTCAGTGTGGTTTATCGCTCAAACACTTAGCTCTTTGTTGTCCCCCAGTATTTTGACAATATAAGATGATTCACATAATGAAATTGACAAAATCAGAAACCCTTAAGTATCGCTTAAAGATGTGCCTATTGTCGTAAATGGTAAATACTAGTTCTTTTTAGTGTTATTTGTCGCTCAAACTCTTAACTCTTTGTTTTCCACCAATGTTTTGAAAATATAAAATGATTCACGGAAGGTAATTGACAAAATTTGAAACCATTAACTTTTGCTCAAAGTTGTGCCTATTGTCGTAAATGGTAAATACTAGTTCTTTTTAGTGTTTTTTGTCGCTCAAACTCTTAGCTCTTTGTTATCCCCCAATATTTTGACAATAAAAGATGAAGGACATAAATCAATTGACAAAATTAGAAACCATTAACTTCCGCTTAATGTTGTGCCTATTGTCGTAAATGGTAAATACTAGTTCTTTTTACTGTTGTTTGACGCTCAAACTCTTAGCTCTTTGTTTTTCCCCAATATTTTGACAATGTAAGATGATTCATGGAAAAAATTGAAAAAATTGAAATTCTTAATATTCGTTCAATGTTGTGCTATGTCTCGTAAATGGTAAAAAGTATGTCTTTTCAGTGTTGTTTGTCGCTCAAACTCTTAGCTCTTTGTTGTCCCCAATTATTTTAACATTATAAGATGATTAAAAAAAAGAAATCGACAAAGTTAAAAAACCATAACTTTCGCTCAAAGTTTTGCCTATTGTCGTAAATGGTAAGTAGTAGTTCTTCTTACGGTTCTTTGCCTTTCAAACTTTTGGCTGATTGTATCCCCCCAATATATTGAAAATATAAGATGATTAACATAAATAAATTGACAAATTTAGAAACCTTTAACTTTTGCTCAAAGTTTTGAATTGTATCGTAAATGGTAAATTGTAGGTCTTTTTAGTGTTGTTTGTCTCTCAAACTCTTAGCGTTTTGTTTCCCCCCATTTATTTGACAATATAAGATGATTTATGGAAAGAAATTGACAAAATTTGAAACTCTTAACTTTCACTCAAAGTTGTGCTTCATATCTGTAACACCCCGGGCCAGAGGTACTACAGTGCCATAGTCCCGAAGGACTATAAGGCGGTTTTTAAAAGGAAAGAAAGCCAAAACTCTTCCAATTACATAAAAATCATCAACAAAATCCCTGTTCAAGATTAAATCAATACTTAAACCTGTCATCCAGTTAATACATCAATTTATATCCAAAACACGGAAGCGAATACAACATTTTCAAATCCGATGCAAAACAAAATCTTTAACGGTGAAGACACATCTGTGATCCAGAACCCACTTGTTGCTGCAAACCTACAAAGCCCAAATTGACTGGGGGACCCGATACCCCAGCCAACCGCGGCACGTAAACCGAAGCTAGTCAGTCTTTCAAAAGACTGGTAAGATTCCTCAAGCCAAAACAGTTTAAAAACACATAGCATTGTCACAACAATCCAATCATGTCAAACAACAACCTACCACACAATATATATATAACTATACTTAACCAATAGCACACCGACCAACCAACCACATATCAAACCTATACGCACATTATCATATAACAATTCATTTCTCATCTTTATTCAGTTCTTCACTATGCTAATATGTTCAATTCAACTTTCAATCAACTCAGGTTCACAACCTTGATTAGTTACAATCAATCACTATAACCTCATTCCCATCACAAGTACAAACGAAAGAAACGATCAATCTAACTTTGCTGACACATCCAATTCAACTTTCACAAATATCCACTCAACCATCTTGGTAATTAATCCACATATCACATAACCCTCTTTCCGCAACAAGCTACCGACAACAACTACAAGATACAAAATTTCACAACCACAACCAATGGCCAACAATGACCCGCAACCACAACTAACAATAATCAACACAACCAACCTTCATAATCCACTAGTTACCATAAACAACCATACCAATAGAAATCCACCTCATAAAGAACTAATATTGAACAATAAGTCACTAGCCAATAATCAATATCCAACATAAAACCAATAACCAAAACACACAATCAATATTCGCCAACACAACCACTTAATCAAGCGCACAGTCAATATCATCATAAAATCACTTACTCAGGTACACAACCAACATTCAACACAAATCACTTAATCAGTTCGCAACCAACATTCAACACAAATCACTTAATCAGTTCGCAACCAACATTAAACACATAATAGATATCACAACAATCAACCAATTGTAATCAAACAATAATATAACTCAACACTGAAACACAAACGACCCTAACACATCTCCAATCCAATCTCCAATTCAACCTCCAATCCATTCCAACCCTTGGCCCTTAACGACGTAGGCGTATACCTTGTATACCCTGCGCGGTTTGGTGAGTATATCATCACCTGGCCCTTCGACCTCCAATTCCATTTCAACCCTTGGCCCTAACGATGTAGGCGTAAACCCTACGCGGTTTGGTGGAATCCATTCCTACCTTCGGCCCTTAACGACGTAGGCGTATACCTTGTATACCCTATGCGGTTTGGTGAAATCCCTTGCAAATCCTTGGCCCTTAACGACGTAGGCGTATACCTTGTATACCCTGCGCGGTTGGGTGAAATCCATTCCAACCCTTGGCCCATCGACCTCCAATCAACAACAATCCAACCACCACACCGACAACCAATCAATTATTACACACGACCACTATTAACACATTTTCACACACATATATATATATATATTCAACCAAGAAACTTGAAAATCAATAATCCAATCAATCCACGACAATCAATCCACAACAATCAATCCATAACAATCAAACAACAACAATCAATCCACATCAGTCAATCCCAGCATACACACATTCACACACAAACGCACAATCCCAGCATACAACTGCCAGCACGCACACACACACATTCAATCCAACACACACATACGATCCACACACACACACACACACACACACACACACACACACACACACACACACACACACACACACACACACACACACACACACACACACATTCAATCCAACACACACATACGATCCACATACACACACACATTCAATCCAACACACACATACGATCCACACACACACACACACATACACATTCAATCCAACACACACATTCGATCCACACACACACACACACATTCAATCCAACACACCCACACGATCCAACACACACACACACACACGTGTCAACAGACATTATCAACAACAATCAATCACATTTAGTCACAATTGACTACCACGTCAACATTTAATCAAATACGATACAAGACAAATCATATCACACGCACATACACATATTCAACCAAGCAACGGTAAACTTAATTATGAAATAAACTGGGCATAAAACAATTTATAAAAATATAAAGTTAGCAAGAATCCTCTTGCCTCAAGTCGAACCACAACGACCCCAGAGATCTCCAATCAACCCGAACGAACCTGCGAAATCAATCCGAGAAAATCCCTGGCATTAATTACTCATCCAATCCACAACCAATAAAACCCCAAATTCAAACCCTAGAATCAAATCCTTAACTAATTAAGTAAACCACACCAAAATTAACCCAAACTCAAAATCAACGTAGTGCTGCACAGCTCTACCGAATTCAGTCCAACAATTCACAACTAACAATTCACAGATGGGACGAAATCCTCAACGTCTTCCATATCTTACCTCACCGAACCGCAACAACAACAACAATTCAAGCTTAAAATTAGCTGAACTTCTGAAATTCAACAAAACCAATTGAGGAATCTTACCCATACCTCATCGTCATCCACATGGTCGCCGCCAGAAGGGCTCCTCGTCGTCGCCAGAATTACAGTAGCAGCAGTAACTGGACAGCAGCAGCACCACGACCACCAGCACAGCTCCAGAACAGAGGAGGAAGAGGACGACGCACAACGGTGGTCCGGTCGAGCTCACCAGAGACGACGCTTGGCTGGGCTGGCTCGTCGTGGGTCGCGCGAACAGAGGAGGAGAAGAGCTGGGCTGCTCGCGGCTCGGCTCTGTGCATCAGCGAACCAGCACCCACACCAGCGGAGGAGGAGGAGGAACGACGCGGTCCAAGTCGGCTCGCCGGAGAAGAACCGCTCGGCTGGGCACAAGGGGAGTTCGCCGGAGAAGGAGGCTGCTGGCTGAAGAACCACGCGAGAGAGAGAGAGAGACCGCCAAATGTTTAGGGATTTTATCCCCAAAATTTTCCATTTCACCCAATTGAAGCAAAACCTTAATTAATTTACCCTTATGCCATTACTAACATCCTTGGGGTATTTCATTCTCCCTCCCTTATAAGAGTTTCATCCTCGAAACTAAGATTAAACAGGTTCTGATAACTGCCTCTCATAACTGACTCTAATATGTACAGGACTTGTCGAAGAATGACCTTCCTTAGAATCAACTCTCAAATCTCTTTATCAGCTGACACACATAACCGATCTGAAATCACAATACTCCATCTTCCTGAACAAAAATCCGAACACTCTTTCCTGAGCAATCTCACTGCATCTCATACTCAACATTCCATTACATTCAGCTATATCTATTCCTTCAATCTCCGCATACACACAGATAACCAACACAACCTTTTCTTAATAGTTTACAGCGGTCATCGCACTAACAATTCTGCCAGAGTCTCTAGGATCCTGACTCTCAACACATGCACTAAACTCTTATCAGCTGTTACAGTAAAGGTCGTTTTCCTGTAATCACAAGAACATTCTGATTCTCAACTCAACCGAACCCATAATCGCGAAATTCTACTTTCTCAGATGCAGACCGAGTTCTCTGTTTCTTACTGCTTCTAACATCAACAGTCTGATCAAAGTCAATTGTCTCAGTCTCCCTGATCAAATATTCATCAGCATACTGCTCAAAGGTCGCACAGCCGAGCCTCCTCATCGAGATTTCATCTCGGAACACAACCATATCTGAAAGTGCTCAATCTGTCATTCTCATTCATGACAAGAACAGCAACACATAATATCTTCCTACCAAATCATCAGTTACCAGACTCAACCTCTTGACGATAAGCCCAATGGCCTCATCCTCTACCATACTCGTACCTTTTAAATCTCTAGCACGTCCCACTTACCAGGGAACGCACCATTAAAATTACTTAACCACATTAAACATCGCATATGAAATTAATATCAATACTCAACATCACATATAAAATATATCAAACACAACTAAAGTTACCTATACGTAACAACAAGGGTCTCTGATCACACGATTGCTTCACAGTTTTTGCGAGTGGTTTCATCCACATCAAACTTTTGAAAACCATTTTAGAACGTAAATACTCTGATACCAATTCCTCTAACACCCCGGGCCAGAGGTGCTACAGTGCCATAGTCCCGAAAGACTATAAGGCGGTTTTTAAAAGGAAAGAAATCCAAAACTCTTCCAATTACATAAAAATCATCAACAAAATCCCTGTTCAAGATTGAATCAATACTTAAACCTGTCATCCAGTTAATACATCAATTTATATCCAAAACACGGAAGCGAATACAATATTTTCAAATCCGATGCAAAACAAAATCTTTAACTGTGAAGACACATCTGTGATCCAGAACCCGCTTGTTGCTGCAAACCTACAAAGCCCAAATTGACTGGGGGACCCGATACCCCAGCCAACCGCGGCACGTAAACCGAAGCTGGTCAGTCTTTTGAAAGAGTGGCAAGACTCCTCAAGCCAAAACAGTTTAAAAACACATAGCATTGTCACAACAATCCAATCATGTCAAACAATAACCTACCACACAATATATATAACTATACTTAACCAATAGCACACCGACCAACCAACCACATATCAAACCTATACGCACATTATCACATAACAATTCATTTCTCATCTTTATTCAGTTCTTCACTATGCTAATATGTTCAATTCAACTTTCAATCAACTCAGGTTCACAACCTTGATTAGTTACAATCAATCACTATAACCCCATTCCCATCACAAGTACAAACGAAAGAAACGATCAATCTAACTTTGCTCACACATCCAATTCAACTTTCACAAATATCCACTCAACCATCTTGGTAATTAATCCACATATCACATAACCCTCTTTCCGCAACAAGCTACCGGCAACAACTACAAGATACAAAATTTCACAACCACAACCAATGACCAACAATGACCCGCAACCACAACTAACAATAATCAATACAACCAACCTTCAGAATCCACTAGTTACCATAAACAACCATACCAACAGAAATCCACCTCATAAAGAACTAATATTGAACAATAAGTCACTAGCCAATAATCAATATCCAACATAAAACCAATAACCAAAACACACAATCAATATTCGCCAACACAACCACTTAATCAAGCGCACAGTCAATATCATCACAAAATCACTTACTCAGGTACACAACCAACATTCAACACAAATCACTTAATCAGTTCGCAACCAACATTCAACACAAATCACTTAATTAGTTCGCAACCAACATTCAACACATAATAGATATCACAACAATCAACCAATTGTAATCAAACAATAATATAACTCAACACTGAAACACAAACGACCCCAACACATCTCCAATCCAATCTCCAATTCAACCTCCAATCCATTCCAACCCTTGGCCCTTAATGACGTAGGCGTATACCTTGTATACCCTGTGCGGTTTGGTGAGTATATCATCACCTGGCCCTTCGACCTCCAATTCCATTTCAACCCTTGGCCCTAACGATGTAGGCGTAAACCCTACGCGGTTTGGTGGAATCCATTCCTACCTTCGGCCCTTAACGACATAGGCGTATACCTTGTATACCCTACGCGGTTTGGTGAAATCCCTTTCAAATCCTTGGCCCTTAACGACGTAGGCGTATACCTTGTATACCCTGCGCGGTTGGGTGAAATCCATTCCAACCCTTGGCCCATCAACCTCCAATCAACAACAATCCAACCACCACACCGACAACCAATCAATTATTACACACGACCACTATTAACACATTTTCACACATATATATATATATATTCAACCAAGAAACTTTAAAATCAATAATCCAATCAATCCACGACAATCAATCCACAACAATCAATCCATAACAATCAAACAACAACAAGCAATCCACATCAGTCAATCCCAGCATACACACATTCACACACAAACGCACAATCCCAGCATACAACTACCAGCACGCACACACACACATTCAATCCAACACACACATACGATCCACACACACACACACACACACACACACACACACACACACACACACACACACATTCAATCCAACACACACATACGATCCACATACACACACACACACATTCAATCCAACACACACATACGATCCACACACACACACACACACACACACACATTCAATCCAACACACACATACGATCCACATACACACACACATTCAATCCAACACACCCACACGATCCAACACACACACACACGTGTCAACAGACACTATCAACAACAATCAATCACATTTAGTCACAATTGACTACCACGTCAACATTTAATCAAATACGATACAAGACAAATCATATCACACGCACATACCCATATTCAACCAAGCAACGGTAAACTTAATTATGAAATAAACTGGGCATAAAACAATTTATAAAAATATAAAGTTAGCAAGAATCCTCTTGCCTCAAGTCGAACCACAACGACCCCAGAGATCTCCAATCAACCCGAACGAACCTGCGAAATCAATCCGAGCAAATCCCTGGCATTAATTACTCATCCAATCCACAACCAATAAAACCCCAAATTCAAACCCTAGAATCAAATCCTTAACTAATTAAGTAAACCACACCAAAATTAACCCAAACTCAAAATCAACATAGTGTTGCACAGCTCTACCGAATTCAGTCCAACAATTCACAACTAACAATTCACAGATGGGACGAAATCCTCAACGTCTTCCACATCTTACCTCACCGAACCGCAACAACAACAATTCAAGCTTAAAATCAGCTGAACTTCTGAAATTCAACAAAACCAATTGAGGAATCTTACCCATACCTCATCGTCATCCACATGGTCGCCGCCGGAAGGGCTCCTCGTCGTTGCCGGAATTACAGTAGCAGCAGTAACTGGACAACAGCAACACCACGACCACCAGCACAGCTCCAGAATAGAGGAGGAAGAGGATGACGCACAACGGTGGTCCGGTCGAGCTCACCGGAGACGACGCTTGGCTGGGCTGGCTCGTCGTGGGTCGCGCGAACAGAGGAGGAGAAGAGCTGGGCTGCTCGCGACTCGGCTCTGTGCATCAGCGAACTAGCACCCACACCACCACGGACACCAGCGGAGGAGGAGGAGGAACGGCGCGGTCCAAGTCGGCTCGCCGGAGAAGAACCGCTCGGCTGGGAACAGGGGGAGTTCGCCGGAGAAGGAGGCTGCTGGCTGAAGAACCACGCAGAAGAGAGAGAGAGAGAGAGACCACCGAATGTTTAGGGATTTTATCCCTAAAATTTTCCATTTCACCCAATTTAAGCAAAACCTTAATTAATTTACCCTTATGCCATTACTAACATCCTTGGGGTATTTCAATATCGTAAATGGTAAAAAGTAGGTCTTTTTCAGTGTGGTTTGTCGCTCAAACACTTAGCTCTTTGTTGTCCCCCAATATTTTGACAATATAAGATGATTCACATAATGAAATTGACAAAATTAGAAAGCCTTAAGTATCGCTTAAAGATGTGCGTATTGTCGTAAATGGTAAATACTAGTTCTTTTTACTGTTGTTTGTCGCTCAAACTCATAGCTCTTTGTTTTCCCCCAATGTTTTGAAAATATAAAATGATTCACGGAAGGTAATTGACAAAATTTGAAACCATTAACTTTTGCTCAAAGTTGTGCCTATTGTCGTAAATGGTAAATACTAGTTCTTTTTAGTGTTTTTTGTCGCTCAAACTCTTAGCTTTTTGTTGTCCCCTAATATTTTGACAATAAAAGATGAAGGACATAAAGAAATTGACAAAATTAGAAACCATTAACTTCTGCTTAATGTTGTGCCTATTGTCGCAAATGGTAAATACTAGTTCTTTTTACTGTTGTTTGACGCTCAAACTCTTAGCTCTTTGTTTTTTCCCAATATTTTGACAATGTAAGATGATTCATGGAAAAAATTGAAAAAAATAGAAACTCTTAACATTGGTTTAATGTTGTGCCTTGTCTCGTAAATGGAAAAAGTAGGTATTTTCATTGTTGTTTGTCGCTCAAACTTTTAGCTCTTTGTTGACACCAATTATTTTCACAATATAAGATGATTCACAGAAATAAATTGACAAAATTAGAAAACCTTAACTTTCGCTCAAAATTTTGCCTATTGTCATAAATGGTAAGTAGTAGTTCTTTTTACTGTTCTTTGCCTTTCAAACTCTTGGCTCATTGTATTCCCCCAATATTTTTAAAATATAAGATGATTAATGGAAAGATATTGGCAAAATTTGAAACCTTTAACTTTTGCTCAATGTTGTGACTTGTATCGTAAATGGTAAATCGTTGGTCTTTTTAGTGTTGTTTGTCTCTCAAACTCTTAGCGCTTTGTTTCCCCCCATTTATTTGACAATATAAAATGATTTATGGAAAGAATTTGACAAAATTTGAAACTCTTAACTTTCGCTTAAAGTTGTCTCTTGTATCTTAAAAGGTAAAATGTAGGTCTTTTGAGTTTTGTTTGTCGCTCAAACTCTTAGCTCTTTGTTTTCCCTCCAATATTTGAAAATATAAGATGATTCACGGAATTAAATTGACAAAATTTGAAACCATTAACTTTCTTTCAAAGTTGTGACTTGTATCGTAAATGGTAAATCATAGGTCTTTTTAGTGTTGTTTGTGATGTAAGCACGCCAGTGCTTCATCAAGGACATGACTTGGACCCGTCATGGAAGCCTCCAACACCACCCATGACGCGTGTCCGTCGTCGTGCTCAAGGAGAGGAAACACCAACAGGGGCGCCAACAGTTATTACAAGGAGTTGGGCGAGCACTCATGGGCCCCATATAGAAGCAACCTCATACAATGAAAGATTGCCAAAGATGAGGAACAATGGAGGAGAATTTCTTGGTGGAGCTTGAGGAGGACCTTTGTTGCAACCCCAACGCAAGAGACAAACTAAGGAAGAATGGTGCTTGTGGATGGTTGCTCTAATTGGGCTTAATTTTGGATATGTTTGGGCTACATGCCTTATCTGCAAGATGTCCAAAATTCAGGTCCAACGCTGCCTTGAGTCTCAAGATATCTGCGTCACAACACCAGGGCATAACCAGAATTGTTCAGGCCCGTCCTTGCAAACCACTCGTGCGTTTGGGCAGATTTTTGGAGCTCTCATGGGCCCCATATACAAGAAACCTCATACATTGAAAGATTGTCAAATATGAGGAACAATGGAGGAGAATTGCTTGGTGGAGCTAGATGAGGACCTTTGTTGCAACCCTAACGCAAGAGACAAACTAAGGAAGAATGGTGCTTGCGGATGGTTGCTCCAATTGGGCTTAATTTGTATGTTTGGGATACAGGCCTTATCGGCAAGATGTCCAAAATTCAGGTCCAACGGTGCCTTGAGTCTCAAGATATCTGCGTCACAACACCAGGGTATAACCAGAATTTTTCAGGCCCGTCCTCTCAAACCACTCGTGCATTTGGGCAGGTTTTTGGATATAAGTCAGTTATTGGGCTTCTCTTATTTGTGTCAAAAAATCACGCTAAATGGAGATACAAGCTAGAAGATCTGATGCTGGGAAGATCTCATCGATTGTGGAGATTTGAAGATCTTTACATTTTAGGAAATAACATCTTTTGAGTTGATTCTTGGTTGGAGAGCAAGTTGGACATTTTTAAGACTATTTATATGTGGTTTTTAGGGTTTCATTTTCAGCTTTGATTAATTGAAAGAAAACACATTGTTTCTTGATTCCTGGATTGTAATTGGATTGTTGCAAGTTTTGAGGATTCGACTTGTTTCAATTGCGAGTTTTGCTTGTTTTGGTGGACTCCTGATATAGCAAATCTCAACCTGAGTTCAAGAGTGTTGGTGGACTCCATCATTCAAGGATTCAAACCTTGTTCGACTCCTGGTGGACTCCAAGAGAAGAGAAAGTCGTCTCGGTGGACTCCAAGACGGCGTTGTTCACTTATCCCGGTTCGTGTTCATTCCACGCCTTCAAGATCTCAACATCTATCCCTCGTGCCTTCATTCTCGACCATTTCGAGAGCCTTCACTTCAGCCGTGCGTTCCTTGGTGTCTTGGCAAGCGATTCGTGACGTTTTATCTTCCTTGACGCGATCCTCCGAGGGCAAAAGCCATCATTTGGTATCAGAGCCAAGCTAGGTAAAAACGCTATTCTCTTTTGATTTTATGCTTATACGATTTATAGGTTCAAGGCAAACCCGGGGTTGGGCAAGTGGGAGCCAAACCGAGAGAGAGAGACCCATAGGGGCTGTAGATCTAAACCCACGGCCAAGTGAGTGAGCGAGAGAGGTCCGGTGCAGAGGGGCAGATCCGGCGCGGCCGATCCGGTGCGGCAGAGGCGCGGCGCGGCTCCGGCGGGCCCGTGGGCGTGGTCGTCCGCGGCTGGTGGGAGGGGTCGAAGCAAACCCTAACCTACCCCCACTAGTACAAACTTTGCATTAAAATACACACCATAGAAAGCGGTTGCTCAAAAACCATTGTCTTATAAGTATAAAAATATGCGGACAACGGTTGTTGGTATGAACCGTTGTCTATACTTGCATTGTAGACAACGGTTGCTAAAAAACCATTGTCTTACATGTCTTAGAATATGCGGACAACGGTTTTTGGTATCAACCGTTGTCTATACTTGCATTATAGACAACGGTTGCTCAAAAACCATTGTCTATAATACAAGTATAGACAACGGTTAGTAAAAACCTATTGTCTTTGAGCAACGAAATATGTGGATAACGATTGATAAAAGACCCGTTGTCTATGATTGACACATAAACAATGGTTATAAGTAACCATTGCATATAATATCCTTTTACACAACGGTTGTAATCAAACGTCGTCTATAATGGATCGATACACAACATAATTAAACCACCGTTGTCTATAAGTTATACACACCTTTGCGCGGTAAATGTTGTTTAAGAGAATTGGCGCGTTTTTTATAGGTACATAGACTACGGTTCTTCACTGAACCGTTATCTAAGTTGTTAAAAGAAAGACTATTCAAAAGCAAAAAATTTAGAGGGAATATTTATTATCAAATACAATTATAAAATTAACAGATATAAGAATACAAGACTTCGTTTTAAACTTATTTTAAGAGACATATTCTATAATAGATGTAATTTATTAAATAATTTAGTTTACAAACATCTAGTTATCTATTAAATTATTTTTTTAAATCCTACATTACCACAACTTCGGTAATTATATATACAAGACTAAGACTTATTTAATTATACATGTTAATCTTAATACATAATCTATTTTTTTTTCAAAAAAACATTACTCAAGAATTTCCAAGCTTACCAGCTCCAAATTATTTTTAATTCCAAAAATAAAATAAAACTTATATTCTACACCCAAATTGTCACTGCAAACATTCAACCCTACCAGCGTGTACTTGCCTTCAAACCCGCGAAATCACTTTAAGAATTTCCAACCTTCGATCGTCGACGGTTGTTAGGAGTATAGGGTTGTGAAGATATCATCGATCGTCGGTGCTTACTTCCCTTTGCAAATCACATTCAGAATTTCCAAGCATCCCATCACCGGCACGCACTTCCCTCCCTTACTCGCAGGTGCTCAGAGCCAAGGTTTGATTTTTTACTTTAATTGACTTGATTTCTATTGGGTATTATTGAATTCTTGTGCAATTGATGTCGATTCTCCGTTTGGTTTAACCCGCTGGTCTTTTGGAGACTTGGTTGCTATGCAAGCTCTCTTTTTTCCATTACTTATCTTAATTTTGCTGTCAATTAAGTTGTCGTATGCTTTTGTTGTGGTGAATTTTGTAATTTTGTGCTGAACTGCATGCTTTGCTGATTTTTTGCAAGCTTTGCTGTTTTGCTGATTTGTTGATGCTCAATTTGCTAATCACTGTTTCCTTCAATTTTCCCGCCCTTGTCTCCAACGTGTCCACTGTCCCCATTTCTTAGTGTTTTCATGGCACTTGGGAGAATTTCAAGCGCTTCCGAGTTTCTGACATATGATACTAGTGCTTCAGATTTTTAGTGTGGAACTTTTAATATCAATAGTGTCCCCAAGGTTTATTTAAATCTCATAGTTCTTGAAAGTCCACTAAGGTGTATTTTCTTGGCCTCAAACAACCGTTACTCCCAAGCACACAAGCAGGCTTATTAGACACTTCTTGTTGTGTATTGCCTAAATATCTACAGTTCATAACATAGTTTTTCTTAGGACCAAATAAGGAAGCTTTTACTTTAGAGAACTAGAGAGAGTGACAGAGAATGTCAAAAATCAGCAAAATTTGTCTCTCAAAACTCCTATAGGGTACTGAAAACATCTAGTAGGCAAAGTACTTTGTACTATCAAATGGTTTACACAATGTTTAAGCAATAAACCCCATTACATGATATAATGAACATGAGCAAATATCTCAATCCTAACCTATTATAGGACAGTCATTTCACAAGAAAAGAACAAATACATTATATGGCAATCTTTCACATCAAAAGAAGATATATATTATAGGAAAATCATTTAAAATGTTACAATAATAGGACATCAAATGATTAGTTACTTGACAGAGGCTCAATTCTAAAGAGCCATGACAAGGATTTAAGGGCAGCCACATTAAAGCACACTCAACAACAAACTCAGTGATACGACTCTAGCAGCAAAAGTCGGGCCTTGGATGACTTATTCCAGAAGGAGGCACCAGCTTGGATGAGTTAGATTTAATTTTATTTAATTTTAGTCAGTAACTTATTTAGTTGTGCATTTTCGGTTGTTAGTAGGCAGAGTCAGTTCCTATTTGTTAGTTTGAAGAATGAGTCAGTGTTAGTTTTCGTATTTTTAGTAGCACTAGTTAAATTATTCCTAAAGTATCTCCTTAGTGGGTTAGTGGGAGATCAGTAGTGGTCAGTCGTTATTTCTGCACTATTTAAGTCATGTTAGAGTCTCATTGTAATCATCAGATTATTTATCAATTGAATCAGAGTAAAAAACGTAGGATATTCCTACACAAATTCCTCATTGTGAGATTCTCCTCTGAGTGGTCTTGGTACTTAACACTGAGGAAGCAACAACTTAACATAATACATAAATACCTAGACTTCCAACTACAAGTTCAATAAAGCAACTATGATAGGTGAGATATAGCTATACACAGCTGAATCAGCATACACTTTGTAATTAATGAAAAGTTACAACTAGTTAAGATTAGTGCTTCAAGGAAATCAGACACTTTGTAATTACATCATTATCTAACGGTTGAACTGCGCGCTTTGGTGAATTTTGTAGCTTTGCTGATCTGCTGTCAACCATTGCTTTTAGTATATTGTTCTTATGCAAGCTTTGCTGATTTTTTTATGCTCAATTTGCTAATTTTTTGCAAGCTTTGCTGATTTTTTTATGCTTAATTTGCTGATTTTTTGCAAGCTTTGTTGATTTGCTGAAGCTCAATTTGTTGATCTGCTGAACCGCGCGCTTTGGTGCATTTTGTAGCTTCGCTGATCTATTGTCAACCATTGCTTTTAGTATATTGTTCTTATGTAAGCTTTGCTGATTTTTTGATGCTCAATTTGCTGATTTTTTGCAAGCTTTGCTGATTTTTTTATGCTCAATTTGCTGATTTTTTGCAAGCTTTGCTGATTTTTTTATGCTCAATTTGCTGATTTTTTGCAAGCTTTGTTGATTTGCTGATGCTCAATTTCCTGATCTGCTGAACTGCGCACTTTGGTGAATTTTGTAGCTTTGCTGATCTGCTGTCAACCATTGCTTTTAGTATTGTTCTTATGCAAGCTTTGCTGATTTTTTGATGCTCAATTTGCTGATTTTTTACAAGCTTTGCTGATTTTTTTATGCTCAATTTGCTGATTTTTTGCAAGCTTTGTTGATTTGATGATGCTCAATTTGCTGATCTGCTGAACTACACGCTTTGTTGAACATTGCAAGCTTTCTAACAAAGAGGTTCCAACCAAAGCAGTTCCAGCCAAGGTCGTTCCACCCAAGGAGGTTCCAGCCAAGGTGGTTCCAGCCAAGGTGGTTCCAGCCAAGGAGGTTCTAGCCAAGGAGGTTCCAGCCAAGGAGGTTCCAGCCATGGTGGTTCCAGCCAAGGGGGTTCCAGCCAAGGTGGTTCCAGCCAATGTGGTTACAGCCAATGTGGTTCAAGCCAATGTGGTTCCAGACAAGGTGGTTCCTATTAAAGATGCTTCTACTGCAAAACAAACTTATCTAGTGCAGGGTAGCAACACTAGTATCTCTCAATGTCAACCACCTGCAATGGTTAATTTAGAGGTAATTAATTCATCAATTATAGATTTAATATATAATTTAATTAATGTTATTAATATTTTTGTGAGTTAATGGTGTAGGGAACATGGATCAAGTGCCAATTATTTTGGCGGAATCTCAAAATTCGTGTGGCCACAAGAAGCATGTTTATCTCTTCCTCAAATGCACCTATATATCTCCATTGTAAACCAGTCCAGGCTAAATGTGTGAAAGTTATCATAGAAACTGCATTGCACGAGTCTTCACCACTACCATGCCCAATAGAAGAAGCAAGTACGGTAAATGATGCATTAGGTATTCCGGTTTCATGGCCAAAGTCACATATTCTGCCCTTAAAGGTACCATATATAACTTTTTATATTAACCATATATTTTTTTAACTCATTGACTGATGTGATGAATATGTATCTTGTGCACACATTGTTTTAACCTAAGACATCGGTACCATCAAAGAATTCGAAGATTTCAGCTACAAATATTTCAAAACACGATGTATGTCAACCTCAACTTGTTGATAGGCCGCAAATACAGCCAACATTCAGATCTTTGAGAAAAATGGAAAAGCTCCTCCTAGTAATGGATTCATATTGTGTTCTAGCTTCTATTCTGATGCCTAAAACAATTTTAGGCTATGATCATAACGTCTCAATCGCGAAAAGCGATATCGAAAGATGGCTACTTAAAAAAAGGATAGATTCATGTCATGTTTCAATATATATGAAGTAAGTTCATAGACTGTTTTTTTACATTTGGATGTGTGCTTTAATGTATTAATATAAATGAATAAACTATTTTATTTATTGATGTATAGGTACTTGTTTTAGAACAAATGTCCAAAGAACTTAGACATGTTTGGCTTTTTATGCCCACAATGGACATCTGCATCTTCAGAAAGCGGTTTAACACGAAAAGAGAGAGCTAGCTATATTTCTACTTCAATGGTTCAAGAACAAAGTCATCGAAAGTTATTCTTTACACCTTATAATGCAAAGTAAGTTAATAATACAACTCTTAGATATATACCTTTTCATATTACTTTCAAGATCATTTTAATTTCAAGATTAATATACATATGGCAATTTCTTTAGTGGGCATTGGATGTTAGCTGTCATTTATCCCCGAGAAAATACGGTATATTGGTTTGACCCATTGCATGACAATGTGAAAGAGGAGTTTAAAGAGGTAATTGAAACGTAAGTTAATTTAGTGTTTTAACCTAAAATTTTAATATTTATATGTTACTTTTTCATTTATATGGTATACAGGAATGACCCATTTGCATGTTTTGATGAGTGTGTAGGGCCATTATGATGTTTTATGCTGATATCAAAGAAAACAAAGTGTGGAAAAATACACAGTGGTTGTTGGTAGAGGTTAGTTTGGAAATAAATTAGTTTTGTAGTTGAAATAGAAGATCTGCAATATGCAATTACTAACTTGTATTTTGTATTGGTTGATGAAGTGTCCTCGTCAGCCTAATACTATTGACTGTGGTTAGTATATCTTGAGATATATGCGAGAGATTATAGGACAAAGAACTTTGAGCATTCCAACCAAGGTTTATCCTCATTTCATTGTACATATAAAGGCTTAAGGTACTTATTTATTTATTTACTCGTTCATCAAATCCGTACACATCAAATCAACTTGATGAAATACGAGAAGAGTGGGTTGAGTTTGCTGAGAAATACATTGAATGGTAAGTAACTAATTAAGCATATATATGCTCAGATAACGACTAAATTTGTTTATTGAATTTCCTAATAAGCATTCTTGAATTATGTTTTCATTAATATCTTCACTTTCCTTGTAGGTAGTTGATGATTCAAGCTAACTCAAGTAGGATGCCAAAAGTTTTACATACTTATTCATTAGTTTATATATTCATTACAGGACTATGTTTGTTTCTTTAGTTTAATTCAAAATTGGCATTATTATAGATAGATAGCTAGCTAGTCTCTATTCTTTGTCCTGTGCACATTTTGTTGATTATATGGATAATGTTATTTGAACAGTTTTATAACAAGTACTTTTTCATTATATATGTATTGGTGTATATATCTGGAGGATAATGTGCCCATTTTAGATTAATATTATAGATAACGGCTAATTAACCTATTATCAATGTAACTAATATTTCAAAATTATCATTGACAACAGCTTCAAACCGTTGTCTATGTCATTTTTATTTAAACCACACACAATTAAACAACGGTTGTATTACAGTAAAGACAACGACCTAAGTAAAAAACCGTTGTCAATAATATTCCACTTTCATTATCTATATTAGACAACAGTTGTAATCATACTAAAGACAACATGTCCAAGTACAACAACCATTGTCTATGTAACTTTTGTTTTAATATAATCATTAGACAACGGTTGTCATCACATTAAAGACAACGGGCCGAATCATTTGCTCTCTATTTCACAACGGTTGTAGGCTACATAGACAACGGTATACTTCAACGGGAAACACCAAATATTATTTTCTACACTATATAAGACAACGGTTATATGGTATCCTAAACAACGGGTGCCAACGTGATCTAAAAGAACTGTTGTAAAAGGTAAATCGTTGTCTATGTTGTCAATGCATAGACAACCCTGGATACGACAACGGTTCCAAAATTGGTGTCCATATCATTTTTTAACCGTTGTCTAAACATGTTTCTGCAGTAGTGCCCTTTTCTTTTCTTGCTCCCCAAGTGATTTTATTTTATTTTATTTGATTCTGTTAATCTTTTTGTATAAGATTTTGTTAGATCAGATTTGGTAAGATTCTGATATCTTTTGTTATCTTTGGTGGGTGAATATATTTGCCTGATTTCTTTGGATAAGATACGATCTTGTGTATCTTGTTTGCACCTTTTCTAGCTTTAAAAAAAAATCTCGTGTGATCTCGTGGTCCCACCAAATAAAAAAAAAGAAAAAAAAAAAGAAAGGAGAGTCGGCTAGCAGCCCTAGAAATCAAGGCGAGGCGGACCCGGGCAAAGCCTTGAGAAGTCCAAGGGCGTACGTCAAGTGGTCCCGGCCCAAAGGGCTTGAGAAGACCCCGCCCAACAAAGTACCCTTGTGGATGGTCTCATCGAGGCAAGTCAGGCCGGTGGCTTCCCCATCTGTAACAAGAAATTTTGGGATCTTGCTTCATTTATCTAACAAATATTATCTTACTTTTCCCTTTTTGTGTCTTTCTTGTTTATTTCCTGCTTTACCTTAAATCTTTTCCTTGAATCTACTGCGTATTGTGAAATCAAGTTAGAGTCGTTTTTCCTTATTGTTGTCTCTGCTGGCTTTTGCTCTTGCGTGCAGGATCCACCAAGTGGGCTTGAGAAACCGAGTCCCAAGGTCTTGGAAGAAATCTAAACGTTTGGGACGATGGAGAGGCCAAGCTATGGCCACTTGTCCCAAAAAGATTATATGTGTCTAAGATTTGGTGGAGCTAGCTTCTTTGAAGCTCCAAGACGGAGTTCAACCCAAGGGCCTAAGGAGATGCCAAACATCGGTAGCATGTCACAAGAGGAATTCCTTTGCTTCCGGGCTTATGGAGATTCATATAGGAAAGTCCTGAGATGTGCTCGTCTTGATGCCATCGCTTACAAGAACTCTTCGATGAATTTTCATGGCCATGTAAAGGAAAGAGGTATGCCACGAAGGAGACAAGCCTATGAAGACAAATCCTATGGCTATGGAGAGGCTTATGAAGATTATGGCTATGATTGTGGCTATGAAGATGGTGCAGGATGTCACACCCCAACAAGGTATCACCATGAACATTCTTTTTGTGACTCTTACTATTCTTATGGGTATTCTTCTTCTAACAATCTTGTGCAGCCTAAGGGAGTTTTTGACTCACTAAGCCACTCCTTAGCAGGCCCAAGGACAGGAAAGGATCGACTCTACAGCCTCGAGTTCGAACACGTGACATTAAATGTGTTATGTGTGAGGGGAGAGGCCACTTGGCTGAGATTTGCCCTAACAACAACTACATCTACGAGGATGAAGTTGATGTGATAGCCTCGGAGAGTGATGTAATCATTTCTTGTGCCAAGGAGGAGGTCAAGATAGGGCCTAATGCTAGCCACACTCCTTTTGTCTTAGTAAGAGGGAAAGAGCCGCATAGGGGCCTCGACGTCGAGAAGGATCTGCTGCAAATTATTGACGAGAACTTGGATGATCCTATGGCCATGAAGGGAAGTTTGGTGGCTGAAGAAGAAGAAGAGCATACCAATGACATGTTTGAAGAGGCTGAATTGAAAGAGGGTGTTTCATCTCGGATGCAAGAGCAACCTCAAATTCAAAAGGTGGTTCTGGATAGCACTGAGCTCGTGTTTAGCTCAAATCAACGCCTATGTAAAGCTAGTGAAGAGTTCTTTCCAGCCATGAACGACTCTTGCTCAGAATACTGCAGAAAGGTGGATGAAAATCCAGAGCTAAGTGTTTGAGCTCAAAGGCGGTTGTGAAGTGGAAATTGTCGTACGAGGAGATTCAAATGCTGGCACATTCTAAGGGAGTTTTATTGCTCAAAACTTTTAATTTGCATGCTAGTTTTGTGGTGCATTTCTTAAGTTATCCTCTATGTGCCCTGAGTTACCATAGTCTCCTGCCTAGTCATTCTATAGCTCTTCATCTGCGTGTTGCATGTAAATCAAGGTCTTTGTTCAAAAGCTATAGTTATCCTTGTAAGTACAAGACATATAGTTTGCATCCCAGCACTACTACAGAAATGCCCAAATAACACATAGCTAAATAACCCGGGCGTTCATACAGCGAGAAATATGCTGGGTTTTAAAAAGGTGCTGTTAAATATAACCCGGACCTAGACTAATCCGGGTTATATAAAGTGATGTTATAACAAATTAACCCGTACGCAACACGCCCGGGTTATTAGAACACAAATATATACACCACACTAATTGCATCCGGGTTATTTGAACCCAATTTCTAAAATCACAAGCCCGGATTATTTGATATACGATGGATACGATGAAACCTCCTTTTCGAGCAACTAGCCCTAATCCACCGATAGCCTTCGAGCACCCCTTATCCTTCGAGCACTCGCCGGACTGCGCCTCTTCACCGGCCTCTCACCAGGTAAGCAGTGCTCTTCGCCGGAACTAGTAGTCTATTTGGTTTGTGTTAAAATTGCCAATTTTTGGGTAATGCATTGAACCTCTTTGCTACGAAAATTGTACTTTATGCGTATGCCTACCTACCTATACAAATTGATGTGCGTATGCCTACCTACCTGTTGACAATTGATGTGGAAAATCGGTGTTTGGAGCGGGCAGGAGGATTTGCCATGGGTTGCCATTGGCAGTGAGAACACTTCCTGTGAGATAAATAAATATTTTTAAGATTCCAAATTCATGTTGCAGAGCTACACATCAATTACTTGCATCATGTAATTGCAATTATATTTTCTGGAGGCCAAGTTTGCTTTGTCTTCCATTCATTGTGTTCAAGACAGATGACTAATTGTGTTATGATCATACAGAAAGAATATCAGCTTTACTTCCAGGTCTCAAAAAGTAGTTCTACTAATAATCTCGAATAAATTTGGAAACGAGAGATGGTATTGTATTATTTGGTACATAAATTATCTTTCATCGCAGTTTTATGTTTGTGCTATTCCTTACCAGTCAACCTTGGTGTTGGATCATTAGCTAGGAAATGAAAGAGAGATGTCAAACTAACATTCTTCAGTTCATCATGAATCTAGCATGACTGTCCATTTAGTGCCATGTAGCCCAAGTGAACATCCAACTGATATGACGTTAGGCAAGAGGTCTAGAGATCTCATGTTCAAAAAGGCTTAGGGATTATGGAATGGGGAGATTCAATTTTGCAAGGATAAGTATCACATGATTTTTGAAGCCCACAAAATCCAGTTTTAGGTAACCATACAAACATAAACATAAACATAAACATGTATTAATTCAGAAATCTGAATATTTTGTTTGTTGGTAGGAGTGGGTTTTAGAGCATAAAGCTCTTTCGGTTGCTTTTTTATAAATATATATCTCTAGATTATATAAGAGAACTTCAAGTCATATATAGCATGAAACCTCTAATCAATTAGATTTAATTAATATCAGTTCTAGTCTTTTTTTGTTTTATTAAGCTGTCAATTGTACTTAAATTTTATGTTTTTCTTTTTGGTTGTTCTTCAAATTGTCTTCTTGTGGTCAGAAATACTGTTCTTTGTTGCATGATGTTATCACCCATGAAAGATTGTTGGTAGGTCATCTCAGCACTCCTAGCCACTATTCCACTTTAAACTTTGTACTCTCATCAATAAAACCAGAAACCAGATTAGTGCTTGCTAGATACCAAAATGTGCTGAGATTTTACTCTGAAGTTGGAGATTCAACATTATCTGCCAAACAATGTTTGATTGTTGGATAATGTATGTTCTATTTAGCAAGGAATCTCAGCACTGTTTCATTGAATTGCACTAATGAAGATTGATTTGCCATTATATGCAGAGTGGGGATTGTTATTCCAAAGATTGAAATCCGGTTCCAGCAGTTATCTGTGGAGGGAGATGTTTATGCTGGTAGCAGAGCAGTTCCCACCTTGCTTAATGCCACTTTGAATTCTCTTGAGGTGATGATGATAACTCTATTAACGAAAACGGGAAATTAAGTTCATTACTGATTTTCCTCTTCCTGGATATATAAAGTATAATTAGTGTTGTTAAACAGGCTATTTTTGGGCTGGTGAGACTAGCCCCATCAAAGAAAAAGGTTGTCAAGATACTCAAGGATCTGAGTGGAATAGTTAAACCATCAAGGTGTGTTCTCTCTTTATGAAATATGAATAGAAAACTAGTAAATTAACTGAATCTGGACTAGTAAACACTCTTCTTTTTGAAATGTAGGCATTCCATGCCAAATAACACTAGTAAATTAACTGTGAATCCTGAAAGCTTTCCAATACTGTGTCATATACTTATAGACTATATAGTACTAGTACTGCTGCTCGCTAATTGTTAATATATATAAACCACAAAATTTGTCAAGTCTAAACCATGTAATTAATATATATATATATAAGTTTGATCAGGATCTGCATGTATGTATATATATTACGTATATATTATATGGAACCGTTTACGCTCCCATGCATGCATCTATCCCTTCTTTAGGAAAAGCTCACACTTATTAAGTTGAATTCCAAACCCCAATTAATGCTTAATTTTAATTTAGTTTAACTCCGCCGTGTTGCCCACTTATTTTAAGTGTGTCCCAAGTGTTCTTATATCAAGCTGTTGGGATTTTAGATGCGTAAAGCGGAATTTCATGAAACTTTTTCCTAACATCTAACCAAGGATCTCATGCATAAACCAAATAGATCATAGATAGGAAGAATCAAATACCTTTTAATGCGTGTTTCAACCTACTGGAATGGAGAGAATAGAGCCTCACGTGTGACTCCTCTATTTGGTCCACCCGAGCTTGAATCTGGATCACCTAGAACTCGGTTGCTAGAGCGAGGATCGAAGGCGAACGAAGAGAGAGCAAGGGAGGAGTACGGCTGCCTTGGGTAAAAGATGGATTGGGGTTTTCTCCTAGAAAGCCCTCCTTTTATATTACCATGTGTAGATATCTTATTTCCTAAATAAGTATATCTCTTATTATTAATAATAACTCTTTATTATTGACAAACCTTATCTCCCAAGTTATATCATATATAACTTTATACTATATACTTTATATAATATGTCTCCCAATAAACTGATCTAGTCCAAACTCTAAGGGTGTGACCTCGTAAGACCCGATAACAATAGCAATAGACTTTATGACATACTCTATAACATATAGTCTATAAATCATAGTTGGCTTCTAGCAAAGCACTATGACTACCTAAAATCACCGGATTAAATATCTCCATAAATGGTCCCACTTCATAATCAGTAATTGCACCTTTGATTAAAGGACACAATTCCTTCAATCTCCCACTTGTCCTTAAAACAAGTGTGCAATGTTAAAATTCCTTTGTCATTTAGTGTCTTAATTGACTATATGATGAAACCCATCTTTACCGCCAAATACGTTTCTTGAACTCTTGAGATCAAACTGTCAGTACAGATGATTACTAATAATCCATCTGAGCATGGCCATGCGTTTTCACAGTTCTCACTCTTCAAGTGGCCGAGACACCAATCCTTTCCAAATGTATCATGGTATACATGGAATAGGAGGACATATTCAATCTTGTAAGACTATAGCTCCCACTCAACTTTTGACAATCCCAATCACTGTCTTTATAACTGCGTGTTACGATCAGCGTTTGACAGCGTCAAAGACATACCAACAGTCAAATGATAACTATATCATACTCATGTCTAAGGAACTCACTAATCATGAATAATCCTAGAACTCCGCAGTAAAGTCCCGAGAAATCCTAAGATCGGTATGTCCGATGTGTATCAGTATACACATCTATGTAATCGATTAGACATCTCCATGTCCCTATAACACATGAAACCCGGTGTTATCAATCAATCTCATATATGGTCTTTTGATTAAGTCATTTGTATCCAAGTTAACAACTTAGACCATGGACTTCTAACAATTTTATAATTTCAGTTCACTTAATGGGGTTTCATTCACCAAAACAGTTTTGATGAGCCCATTTGATAACTATTAAATTGTTTGGATACTTTATCTAATCCCAAGCAATGATTAAATAATAATATGAAACTCATATATAAATCAAGCATAACTGTCTGTAATAACAATAAACAAGGTTTATCATAAAACAAACAATGTCTCAAAAGAACTCTCTAATGTGCTTGAGTCCTTTGGCCCTAGTGTGACTATCATACTTGGGCCTAGACATGGTCTTGGTCAAAGGATTTGCAGTGTTGTCGTCTGTGTGCACCTTGCACATCCTCACATCTCCACTATCAACATAGTGTGTGATCATGTGGTACTTCCGTAGAACATGTCTAGATTTGGAACTCTTCCAACTGACGGCCCCTTCATTCAGAATGAAGACATATCCAGACTAAGATTCAAAAAATCATCTCTGTCTGTCTGGAAACTCGCATCAGTATAGCCCTTGACGACCAACTCGTCATCACCTCCAAATATCAAGAGATCATCCATATTCCTTCGTAAGTACTTTAGGATGTTCTTGGCTGCACACCAATGTGCATCACCCGGGTTTGATTGGTACCTTCTACACATGCTCAAAGCATATGAAACATCTGGGCGAGTACAAGTCATTGCATACATGATGGATCCTATGGCTGAGGCATAGGGAATCCTGCTCATCCTTTCAGCCTCACCAGGTGTCTTAGAACACTGGCTCTTGCTGAGATATAAGCCATGCTGCATAGGCAGAAACCTTTTCTTAGAGTTCATCATATTGAATCTATCAAGGACCTTATCTACATAAGTTCCCTGACTTAGACCAATGTCTCTTAGATCTATCTCTATAGATCTTAATGCCTAGTATGTACTCAGCCTCTCCCAAGTCCTTTATTGAGAAATACTTCTTAAGTCACTCCTTAACTGTCTCCAGCATAGGAATGTCATTCCCAAAGAGTAATATGTCATCCACATATAGAACTAGGAAGGCCACTTTGCTCCCACTAAACTTCTTGTAGACACAGGGCTCTTCTTCGCATATGACAAAATCAAACTTTTTGACCACTTCATCAAAACGAAGATTCCAACTCCTGGATACTTGTTTAATTCCATAGATGGACTTCTTAAGCTTGCATATTCTCCTAGGATTTGCCAAATCTTATAATCATAATAAGCGGCAATCGCTAGGAGTATCCTAATGGACCTGATCATAACGACCGTGCAAACGTTTCATCATAGTCAATACCACGAACCTGTCTAAATCCTTTGGCAACTAGTCTTGCCTTATAGACATAAACGTTTCCATCCTTGTTTGTCTTGATCTCAAAGACTCATTTGCATCCAATAGGTTTTATCCCATCAGGCAAATCTATCAAGTCCCATACTTGATTCTCAGACATGGATTCCATTTCGGATTTCATGGCAACCAACCATTTCTCGGAGTCGGGGTCTGCCATCACTTGCTTATAGGTCGCAGGCTCGCCGTTCTCTAAAAGTAGAACGTCAATGCTAGCAGTCAAGACGTAATCCTCATAAGTCTAGGTTGTTGCCTTAGCCTGTCTGATCTCCAAGTGGTCCAACAATAGGAGAGACTTCAGCTGCTGGGTTGACCACATCTGTATGCGGGACCTCAGGTGCTTCATCAACTTGAGGAATTGCATCTTGAATCTGGACGGTTTCCCTTTGAGAAGGTACGCCTCCATAGTGATGGAGGACCATCCCTGCACCAACCACCATCCGGGCCCATGACAAGGAGCCAAGCTAGACGTCTCCAAGATGAGCTAGCCGAGCTCATACACCAAGTCCCGGTGGAGGTTCCAACGGCCACATCCAAGGCCTTCTCGGTGTCAAGGGTTTCTAGTGGTTGAGTGTATGGTTTGTATACACCTTCCACTAATAGAAACTTTCCTTATTTAGTTTGATTCAGCCGTGTGGGCTAATAACATTTGGAAACTCGGTTTTAGGCTTCATTTCCGGTTTAGCATTAGTTAGTGGTTTAGGAGCCGGTTCTCTTAGAAGTATTTAAGCTTGTTTTCTTTCCTTTCTTAGGCAGCAAACCATTTTTATCAAGAACACGTTTTCTGATTAAGAAACTTCCCAAAAGAGGGTTTCGTGAGTTTGCTCATTCCGAACTGATTTTGGTCGAGTTGTGTTTGTCAATTGCTTTCGAGTTGTTGATCTAATTCGATACAAGATATCCTCTTCGTGCTTTGAAGATCCGTTCTTCCTTGTGTGGAGTTGTAGAAGACGAGGTCATCTACCTTAGGGTCGGAGGTTCTTGATTCATACGAATCAAGGGTTTCTAATTCCGGGTGTTTGGTTTCTTCTTACCCTTTTCGTCTATCTCTTCTTCTTTTCGCAGATTTCTAACTTTGATCTTTGTTGTTTTGCTTGTTCGTGTGTTGATCACCAAGGTCGGGACATCCTACGGTTTACCCCGTATCAAAGTGGTATCAGAGCTGCGTTTTGGTGTCAACTTAGTGCTTGCCGAGTTCTTCAATTCGGTATTGGTGTATTGTGTCATTTGGTTGTGTTTTGCATAGCCGAATCAGTTCTTCCTTTCCTTTGTTTCTTGTTGAGTCGATTGGTGTTGTTGCTTGCCATTCTAATTGTGTTTGTGTATTGTGGAGATAGGATTGAAACTTGTGGAGATCGGTTGTGTGTGTTGAGAAGATTGGACGATCACCCTCAAAAACCACCACAAAAACTGCCTTCATCATCGCCGGAAACACCAACACCAACCACCACCTCCACCACCTCACACAACCGTTCACCATCCCCACCACCACCACTAACCCTACGTTCTCCACTCTCCATAACCGGTGACTCTCCAAGGCAAACATCAAGGAACCCTAACCCTAATCCACGGCGTGCCAAACCTCCAACCAACCCACTCGGCCCTCTTGCCCTAATCTTGTGGCGTGTGGGTTGACAAGTTCAAAGTGAGGCAGCTACAACTCCTACAATCAAGGCGCGCCTAACTTCCCAAGTAATCCACTCGGCCATTCACCCTACAAAGGTGGCGTGTGGGTTTTGAAAGAGTCAACACAACCGTTGTTTCCCCCTACAATCAAGGCAACAAGGCTTATCTTTCTAGTTTTTCTTATTTTCTTTTATTCCAATTCAGTTTGTAATTTGAATTTCGGATTTCCTTGTTAAAAAAAAAAAAAAAAAAAAAAAAAAAAAGAAAGAAAGAAAGAAAAGAATATCAGAATAGTCAAAAAAAAAAAAAAAAACAATCGTAAAAAAAAAAAAAAACGATCATTGCATTTTATTTCTTTTGCTAGCTTAGTCTTTTCCTTTGTATTTCATTCATACTTAGGATAGATTATAGTCTAAAGTTGTAAGTCACTCAAGAAACAAGTAAGGAGCCGGAGCCCCAAGGCCATCTGCCGCGCCGCGCGCCCATCCTCGCGCCTCACCTCGCAGCTCGCCGCACCCGCGCCGGTAAACCCTAATTCCCTAGCCTCACCTTCTCTTGTGCCTACGTCTCTTCTCATCATCACACCGGTTTCTACATCATCCTTCCACCTCCACGAGCACAAGCCAAGGTGAATCAAGGTAACAACTTGTCCTCTTGAGTTCTTAAACTTTCCTTGTTATTTGTCCATATTAAGCTTGCATTCCATGCGTGCATGCTAGTATTCTTGAGTCAAATTATTGAGTCCCATTAGTGACCTTGCATTTACATCCTTGTGAGGTTTCCTTATTTGAGTCGTTGAGTCTTCTTTTTCGTTTTTTCTTTTGTTTTCGTCTTGCCCTAAGTTTCAGAATCTAGAGAGTCTTGTGTGACCATTGCCGAACACATCTTCTACTTCACCTTGCATATAACTTACCTTGGATATTAAGTGTTGTTTAAGATCAATTAATTCACGTGGAGTTCTTGACTTTCCCAACCGGCTGCACTACAAAATTAGTTGAGATTGAGCGAGGGAGAGTGAAACACACGAGAGAAACACTTGTGAGTGTTTTTGATTGATCCTAACCCTTAACTTAATTCCGTGTTAGTTTGTTAAGTGTGATGGCAGGAGATGATACTTCAAGTGATCGGGACAATAGGAGCCCCTCACCGGTGCATCCGGATGTTGCTATACTCATCCAAAAGTTGACCGATTCCGTGTCCGTGATCACCCACCGGTTGGCTGCCCTTGAGACGTCTCAAAGAGCTCCCCAACCAGTCGTGCCACCCTTGGTGACACTTGTGTCCCAACCACAAGAGACGGTCACAAATCCAGCCACCGCGCCCTTAGGGGCTTATGCTGAACATGGTGGTCCTTCCGGCGCCAACTTGGTGCCCCTTGGAGGTGGCCGTGCAGTGGGAACCGGCACCGTGAGGAACTCCCCGGTAAGGCATACTTCTCCCCTTGTTCACAATCATGAAAGGCCGAATAAGGTAGCCCCAATGTATCAAACTGAAATACCACCTCCACGAGAGGTGCCTTTTGTTGCTAACCATCTTAATGAGCCTCAGGATCCGCTTAGGGAAGACGAGTACAATGATGCAGATTTTGAGGAAGAGATGTGGAACCAAGGCCAAGGAGGTAGGTTCGGTGGCTACCAAGGCCAAGGGGGAGGTTATGGCTACTATGAGCCTAGGGGCAGATTTGGAGGTAACCGAGGTTATCAAGGCAACCAGCCAAGGAGGGAGTTGGAGCAAGATGGCATTGGAAAGATAAAGATCAAGATGCCCTCCTTCGAAGGAAAGTGTGATCCTGACGCCTACATGGAGTGGGAGATGAAGGTGGAGCAAATCTGGAGCTGCCACAACTTCATTGAGGCCAAGAAGGTGCAACTAGCTTCCATTGAGTTTAGTGGCTTTGCCCTAACTTGGTGGAACAATTTGGTCAAGGACAGGCAAAGAGTCTTGGACCCCCCGGTTACCACATGGGAGCAAATGAAGGCTCTCATGCGAGCTCGATTCGTGCCACAACACTATTCTAGGGAGCTCAAGCAACGGCTGGAGAACCTCAAGCAAGGGAGCATGAGCGTGGAGGAAGCCCACAATGCAATGCTCACGGCTATGGTCCGCGCCAATGTCACGGAAGATGAAGAATCAACCATGGCAAGGTACCTTCGGATCCTTAACCCTTTTATTGCTAACGAGGTCGATATGTATCCATATACAGATTCCACCCAGCTGCTGCATTTGGCCATTAAAGTGGAGAAAAATCAGAAGTACAAAGCTAGGAATCAAGGAGGGCATGCGGCTAGGAACCCTAGCGGCCAGCCGAGCCAATGGCGGGCCCAAAACCAAACCAGGGCATTTCCCTCGGCGCAAGCTGGCAGGAACCTGGCTCAGCCCATGAGCCAACCTAGGAGCCAAGACGCGCCGCGCAAAGGTGGGCCACCAGGAACTCCGCCGCAGTCCAGTGGGCGCCAGCCATCATCGGCCAATGGCCCTCAGGGGAGTAATTCGACCTTTTCTCCTTCTTCTAGAGCTAGGGATACTATATGTTTCAAATGTCCAGGTAGAGGGCACATGATGAAAGATTGCCCCAATAGTCGAACGTTGGTCATTAACCATCTTGGACTCTATGAATCTGAGTCCGAGGGTGAGGATCAAGGTCCGGCTATTGTTGATGAACCTATGCATGATGTAGATGAGGAAATGGATTGCATTGAGTTTGAGCATGGTGAATCTCTAGTTTGTAGGAGAACTTTGCATGTACAACCCACCCCTTGTGATGACAATCAAAGAGAGAATTTATTTCATACTAGATGCTTGGTTAAGGGGAAGGTTTGTAATATGATTATTGATGGGGGTAGTTGTTGCAACATTGCTAGCACTGAATTAGTCACTAAATTGCAATTGCATACTTTCCATCACCCTAGGCCCTATAAACTGCATTGGATGAATGAATGTGGAGAGGTTAAAGTGTCTAAGCAAGTCAATGTGACCATAACACTAGGACATTATGTGGATACTATTTTATGTGATGTGGTCCCTATGAATGCTTGTCACATCTTGTTAGGACGTCCATGGCAGTTTGATAGGAGAGTAAAGCATGATGGTTATACTAATCGTCATTCGTTTGATTACAAGGGTAAGAATGTGGTACTTAAACCTATGACTCCTTTGCAGGTGGCTGAAGCATTTGAGAAGAAGGATCAAGAGAAGCCGGTTGAAGCCAAGAAGGGGAGCAAGGCCGAGAGCACCTCCAAGGCCAAAACCACTTCTCAAGCATTGCTGGCTTCCAAGGAGGAGTTGAGAGAGGAGCATCTACCACATGACGCCATCCTCATGCTCTTATGCAAGGGTCTCGGCTTGCTCAATGAGGAGTTGAAGTCTACGCTGCCTAGGAACATCTTAGCTTTGCTAGAGGAGTTTCAAGATGTGTTCCCCGAGGAGATGCCACCCGGATTGCCACCTAAAAGAGGTATAGAACATCAAATTGATCTAATCCCGGGTGCTACTCTTCCAAACAGGCCGGCGTACAGGATGAACCCCAAGGAGACCCAAGAGGTGCAAGAGCAAGTGAAGGCGTTGCTTGACAAGGGCCATGTGCGTGAGAGCCTTAGCCCTTGTGCCGTGCCAGTGTTGTTAGTGCCCAAGAAGGATGGCACATGGAGGATGTGCGTGGACTGCCGCGCTATCAACAATATCACAATCAAGTACCGGCATCCAATCCCCCGCCTCGATGACATGCTAGATGAGCTGCATGGAGCTTCGGTCTTCACCAAGATAGACCTCCGCAGCGGCTACCATCAAATAAGGATGAAGGAGGGGGATGAATGGAAGACCGCCTTCAAAACAAAATTCGGTTTGTATGAGTGGGTTGTCATGCCTTTTGGCTTGACAAACGCTCCTAGTACTTTCATGCGTTTAATGAACCATGTTTTGAGGCAGTTTATAGGTAGATTTGTTATTGTTTATTTTGATGATATACTAATATACAGCAAGTCTATTGAGGAGCACGAGCAACATTTGAGGGAAGTACTCTCTACTTTACGTAGTGCGTGCTTATATGCCAATGAGAAGAAATGTGAATTCTGCACTAATCATGTTTCTTTTCTTGGTTTTGTAGTGAGCTCCAAGGGTCTTCAAGTAGATGAGAGCAAGATAAAGGCGATTCAAGAGTGGCCTACGCCTACCTCAGTGAGCCAAGTGCGGAGCTTCCATGGGCTAGCTAGTTTCTATAGGCGGTTCGTGAAGGACTTCAGCACCATCGCTGCCCCATTGACGGAGGTGACCAAGAAGCATTCGGCCTTTGTGTGGGAGGAGGCGCAAGAGAGGGCATTCAACGCCCTAAAATGGAGATTGACACAAGCCCTTTTGCTGGTGTTACCCGACTTCACTAGGCCGTTCGAGGTGGAGTGTGATGCATCCGTGATTGGCATTGGAGGCGTGCTTATGCAGGAAGGTAAACCCGTAGCCTTCTTTAGTGAGAAATTGAAAGGGGCTAGTCTTAATTATTCTACATATGACAAAGAACTCTTTGCCCTATTTAGAGTACTTAAGACTTGGCAACACTACTTATGGCCTAGAGAGTTTATCTTGCATACGGACCATGAGTCCTTGAAGCACTTCAAGAGCCAAGATAAACTTGATAGACGACATGGTAGGTGGATGGAATTTATCGAGACTTTCCCTTATGTTATCAAATACAAAAAGGGAAAGGACAATGTAGTTGCTGATGCCCTATCTAGGAGATACACCTTGCTTACCACATTAGACTCCAAGGTCTTAGGATTTGCATATATAAAGGAGTTGTATGTGGAAGATGCTGATTTTGGTGCCATCTATAAGACGTGTGTAGATAAGGGTTCATGTGACAAGTTTTACTTGTTTGATGGATTCTTATTTAAGGCTGAAAAAGTGTGCATACCTATTTGTTCCTTGCGTATGTTACTCGTTGAAGAAGCCCATAAGGGTGGTTTAATGGGTCACTTCGGAAGGGACAAGACTTATCATATGCTATGTGCACATTTCTTTTGGCCCCACATGCTTAGAGATGTTGAGCACCTTATTAAGAGGTGTTTGGATTGCCTAAAGGCCAAGTCTAGGTTGCAACCCCACGGCCTATACAGCCCATTGCCCATCCCAAGTGCCCCTTGGGAGGACATCTCAATGGACTTTATCGTGGGGCTGCCTCGGACTAAGAGGGGACGTGATTCTATCTTTGTCATAGTTGATCGTTTCTCTAAGATGGCTCATTTCATTGCTTGCCATAAGACGGATGATGCATCCAATGTAGCTGATCTCTTCTTTAGGGAAGTCGTGAGGCTACATGGTGTACCCCGTACTATAGTGAGTGATAGGGATGTTAAATTCCTTAGTTACTTTTGGAAGACGCTTTGGGGAAAGCTAGGGACGAGACTCTTGTTCTCTACCTCTAGTCATCCTCAAACGGATGGCCAAACTGAAGTAACTAATAGGACTTTATCAACCCTTCTTCGAGCCATTCTTAAGAAGAACCTTAAGGTTTGGGAGGAAGCTCTACCACATGTAGAGTTTGCTTACAATCGGACAGTCCATTCTTCTACTTCATTGTCTCCTTTTGCATGTGTTTATGGCATAAACCCCAATACTCCACTTGATCTTGCTCCTTTTCCTATGAAGGAGCGTGAAAGTTTTGATGCAGGAAAGCACGTGGAGTTCATCAAGGAGCTACATGCAAGGACTAAGGAGAAGCTGGAAGCATGTGCGGAGCGGAATGCAGCTAGGGTTAACAAGGGACGTAAGCGAGTGATTTTCCAACCCGGTGATCTCGTTTGGGTGCATTTGAGGAAGGAGCGCTTCCCGGAGCAGCGCAAGTCCAAGCTTGCACCTAGAGGAGATGGTCCATTCAAGGTGCTGCGCCGCGTCGGTGATAACGCCTATGTCCTAGACCTCCCGGACACATATGGTGTGAGTGCCACCTTCAACGTGGCTGATTTGACTCCCTACCACCAGCCGGACGTCGGCCAATCTAAGCTTCAAGATCCGTGGACGGATCCTCTCCAAGAAGGGGAGGATGATGGAGGACCATCCCTGCACCAACCACCATCCGGGCCCATGACAAGGAGCCAAGCTAGACGTCTCCAAGATGAGCTAGCCGAGCTCATACACCAAGTCCCGGTGGAGGTTCCAACAGCCACATCCAAGGCCTTCTCGGTGTCAAGGGTTTCTAGTGGTTGAGTGTATGGTTTGTATACACCTTCCACTAATAGAAACTTTCCTTATTTAGTTTGATTCAGCCGTGTGGGCTAATAACATTTGGAAACTCGGTTTTAGGCTTCATTTCCGGTTTAGCATTAGTTAGTGGTTTAGGAGCCGGTTCTCTTAGAAGTATTTAAGCTTGTTTTCTTTCCTTTCTTAGGCAGCAAACCATTTTTATCAAGAACACGTTTTCTGATTAAGAAACTTCCCAAAAGAGGGTTTCGTGAGTTTGCTCATTCCGAACTGATTTTGGTCGAGTTGTGTTTGTCAATTGCTTTCGAGTTGTTGATCTAATTCGATACAAGATATCCTCTTCGTGCTTTGAAGATCCGTTCTTCCTTGTGTGGAGTTGTAGAAGACGAGGTCATCTACCTTAGGGTCGGAGGTTCTTGATTCATACGAATCAAGGGTTTCTAATTCCGGGTGTTTGGTTTCTTCTTACCCTTTTCGTCTATCTCTTCTTCTTTTCGCAGATTTCTAACTTTGATCTTTGTTGTTTTGCTTGTTCGTGTGTTGATCACCAAGGTCGGGACATCCTACGGTTTACCCCGTATCACATAGTCAAGTTCCTTAGTGACATCATCTATGTCCTCGTGTTGTTGGGTTTGTTCCTCAGCTTGAATCTTATCAAGCTGAACATTTCTCCCACTTGGCTTCTTGGAAAATAAATCCTTTTCCAAAAAGACACTATCTCGAGAAACAAACATTTTGTTCTCAGCGGAATTGTAGAATTAATATCCCCTTGTTTTCTTGGGATAACCTATAAAGAAGCATTTGTCTGATTTGGGTGCTAGCTTATCAGATAGTAAATGCTTTACATAAGCCTCGCATCCCCAGACATTCAGAAGTGACAAGCTAGGAACCTTTCCATACCATATCTCATGTGGTGTCTTGTCAACTGATCGTGACAGAGTCCTGTTTAGTGTGAATGTAGCAGTGGTGAGGGCATATCCCCAAAAGGATGTAGGAAGATCAACAAAACTCATCATTGAGCGGACCATGTCTAACGATGTCATGTTCCTCCACTCAGATACGTCATTCAACTGTGGCGTGCCTGGTGGAGTCAGTTGTGTCAAAATGCCACAACTCCTCAAGTGATGGTCGAATTCTTGGCTCAGATATTCGCCCCCTCGATCTGATCGGAGTGCCTTTATCTTCTTGCCAGTCTGTGTCTCAACTTCATTCTGGAATTCTTTGAACTTTTCAAAGGACTCAGATTTATGCTTCATTAAGTAGATATACCCATATCTACTAAAATCATCAGTAAATGTAATGAAGTGTCGATAGCCTCTCCTAGCTTCTGTGCTCATAGGTCCACACATATCGGTATGTATGAGAGCTAAGAGCTCAGTAGTCCTCTCACTCGTACCAGTGAAAGGTGACCTTGTCATCTTGCCCATCAAACATGACTCACATGTTTCAAATGATTCTAAATCAAATGACTTTAGGCTACCAACCATTTGGAGTTCCTTCATGCGTTTGATGCTAATGTGACCCAAGCGACAATGCCATAGATTGGCTTCACTTATATTCGACTTTTGCCTCTTTGTATCAACGTTATAAATTTCAGATTTGAGATCCAACATGTATAGTCCACTACTACTCACATGGGCTCGAGCATAGAAAATGTCATTCTTATAAATGGAAAAACAATCCTTAATGACAAATTCATAACCCTCAAGGTTCAAAAGTAAAATTGAAATCAAATTCTTAGTAATAGAAGGAACAAAATAACAATTATAAAGTTTTAAAACTAAGCCAGAAGGTAGAGGTAGACTATAATCTCCAATGGCAAGTGTAGCAACCCTTGCTCCATTTCCAACGCGGAGATCTATCTCACCCTTCCACAACTGTCTCCTATTTCTTAGTCCTTGCACATTCGAAATAACGTGAGAACCACATCCTGAATGTAATATCCAAGAATGAGACTTGGTTGATAAGATTTCAGTAACGTAAATACCTAAAGTGGATACTGTTCTCCTCTTCTTTTCTTCCAGGTTTTTGTGACTTGCCTTATCCTCATCAGATGAGGTGGCAATCAACTTTGGGATGGGGGTTTCAAGGACATCCTCCTGTCCATCAGACCTGAGACTGATTCTCATATGTCTTTCCCAATCAAGGAAATTTGTGTCGTTCAAACGGTTTTTCTCAACTATTGAGCGAAGAGTGAATTTGAGGTGTTCAGAAGACATAGTAACTACAAAACAGAATAAAAACATGCAGATAAATTATGCTTGACATGCAAGAACTTAAAATTTAGACAAACTATAAACAATAAGTTATTGCACATTCTACTCAATTAAATTGTCCCTTGTGAGTAAAATAATTCCAAGATCCTATCTTAGATGAAACTCGAGCGTACTAGGGCACTTCCCCAAGTCTCATGTAATCAAGGTAAGTAAACTCTTTTACTAATTATAACACCTTATAACTCTTGGTTGATAGCCATATCTTATGTAAGACTCATCCTTATGCCTCAAGATCCAAAACTGAGCCTTTTGGTCTCTTATTGAGTGTAACCATACCAAGGCAGCATGCCCCTATTAGACATACCCGCACTATCCCAAGGTCAAGGAAGGACACCTCGCTAGGGTGAAAACTATCCAACGAATCCCAAGGGCCTCATGGTTATGATATGGAAAGGCATGATCTCAATATTCTGTTAAGGAACTTAAGCAGACAATGGTTGTTTATTTACTAGTCAACAAAATAGCATAAACAAACAAGCAAGCATGCAAAGTGGGAAATAAAGCATTCAAGTAATGCATTAATTAAATGTGATCCTAGTATGGCCCCTAAAAACCAAAATTAAAGATCTAATCTTCATGGATCTTGTTACTCTTGGATCTCCATCCTTAGTATCCTCCATGGATCTCCATCATTTGGTCTTCTTAGGATCTTTTTCTTCTTGTCTTACATATAATTGAAATAAACTCTCTTGTAGAAATTTAAATTACAAAAATACATAACGATACGCAGATCGTGTATAAGAAAAACATAACGGTGCGTAGACCGTATTTATCTATCCTAATGTGGGCCATACTAGTCACCTCATGCAAGGAATAATATCATAATATTATAACACATGCATGCAATAATAATATCAAATATTATATCCAATGTATAGTAATAATCAATTTAACTAATTTAAATAAAATCATATTAAAATGAAATAAATCAGCTCATGACATAAATAATTTTAATATCAAATTCTTAATTCAAATTAAAATCAATATATAGCATTAATCATTATTAATCATTAAAATGCATTATTGGATAAGATATGCATGAACAAGATAAGATATCAAATATCTTTATCTAAATCTAGTGGGAATCTATCCTAACAACTTTTTAGGAAATTATATAATTTAGATAATATCAAATATTATCCAATTAAATAAATAAGATCTTATCTTATAATTTAGGAAATTATCCTAATATGTCAAATCTACCCAACCGGATCGAATCGCGCCCAAGTCAAACTCGGACCGATCCGTGCCTACCGATCCACGCGGCCGAACAATACAGTTTGTTGACCATCCCATTGTCATATCCAAACAATTAATTAACAATTAATCTAACTTGTCTGAACTTCTCCGAACTTGTCCAATCAACAATTAACAATTAACAATTGATTAACAATTAACAATTCTGTATGTGGATATCATATTCGAACTTGTCCAATCAATTCTACAAACCAAATCAATACTGCATTAACAATTAAAGCAGAATTTTATCTTATACTGATAGTTACTGTAGAAAATACGTACAGGAGATAACTTTCATAAATTTGAGAGTGGACCGAACCAATTAACAATTTTATCTTCTAAAGTATATATGGTACGTAGTTACTGTTAAAGATAACAATTAACAATCAATTTTATCTTCTAAAGTTCATATTGTACGTAGTTACTGTAGAAGATGACAATTAACAATTAATTTCATCTTCTAAAGTTCATATTGGACCGAAACAATTTCTTTCATAAATTCAGAATTTAACAAAAAGTAGAATTTAGGAAGTTGATTCATCTTATGAAAATCAAAAATTTCATCTAATGATTTAAACATGCCAAAAAATCATATCTCTTGCATAATTAAATCATATAAATCAAGTATGGGTAGATCAATTTTACATGCATATATGTTCATAAAGTTCTTCAACCTTACTAATCCAATCAATTAAAATCAGAATTTTAATCATGCAAATTAACTTATATATCAATTTATCACTTAATTTGAATCAAGACAATCATGAACATGCATCAAAATTTAAAACTTTAAACTTGATCTAATCAATTTATGCAAGAGGCAACTGATACCACTGTTGGGATTTTAGATACGTAAAGCGGAATTTCATGAAACTTTTTCCTAACATCTAACCAAGGATCTCATGCATAAACCAAATAGATCATAGATAGGAAGAATCAAATACCTTTTGATGCGTGTTTCAACCTGCTGGAATGGAGAGAATAGAGCCTCACGTGTGACTCCTCTATTTGGTCCACCCGAGCTTGAATCTGGATCACCTAGGACTCGGTTGCTAGAGCGAGGATCGAAGGCGAACGAAGAGAGAGCAAGGGAGGAGTACGGCTGCCTTGGGTAAAAGATGGATTGGGGTTTTCTCCTAGAAAGCCCTCCTTTTATATTACCATGTGTAGATATCTTATTTCCTAAATAAGTATATCTCTTATTATTAATAATAACTCTTTATTATTAACAAACCTTATCTCCCAAGTTATATCATATATAACTTTATACTATATACTTTATATAATATGTCTCCCAATAAACTGATCCAGTCCAAACTCTAAGGGTGTGACCTCGTAGGACCCGGTAACAATAGCAATAGACTTTATGACATACTCTATAACATATAGTCTATAAATCATAGTTGGCTTCTAGCAAAGCACTATGACTACCTAAAATCGCCGGATTAAATATCTCCATAAATGATCCCACTTCATAATCAGTAATTGCACCTTTGATTAAAGGACACAATTCCTTCACAAGCATCCCCTTTTGTGTGTTTCATGCTTGTTTATCTTGACTCTGCAGGTAGTGTAATAAAAATCTCACTATCTTTTTGGCACCAGCCTAAGATTAATGGAACATAATAAAATATTCTTCATAATTTATTCATCATTAGCTAGCTAATGCACGCACGCCGAATATATTGAATAAATAAGGGCTACTAGTTTAACCTGAATATCTGTAGGGATTTCTAGCAGAAAACAAGGTCTCTTTTACTTCTCTATATTTTTGTTTTTTTTATAAACTTATAGTAATATACTAGTTTAGGAGAGTGTATGATGTTTGTTAATTTAACATGTGGATGCATTTTAATGTTGCCTACTACGCCTTTTCCTCAATTATGTTCAATCAATATTTGACTAAATCTATTAATTGTAACTGCTGTACGTCTGTACTCTCTAGTATCGTATCAGTACTCTTTTAGTTAATTAGTTGGTAGTGCGAAGCTAGCTTTCAATAATACTTTATACTTGTATAAATACTTTAATTAACATTAGTGCTTCCATGATATTAGCTCCTGAAATTGATCTTGATATATAGGATGATGAGGTAGCTATTTTAGCTAGGTGCTGACCCAAGCATTCCATCTAACACAACAATTATGTATTGGATGATGTACGTTGAAGACTTTTAAAAGATGCAAGGAGTGATAATGAAACAAAAAATATATTTTTTGTTCTCTCTTTATGAAATATGAAAAGAATACTATTTGTGCAAATTGTGCTTACTCTATCAAAGATCGAGCTACTTACATTGCCAGTGCTATGACAGGCAATATAGAAAATCGGATGTTTTTTGCACCATATCAGTTTGGGTATTTGTTTTCTTCTCTTTTTTCTTTAGAAAATCAATAGTAATTTCTTATATACATACATTTGGTCATGAACATTCTCACAAACATATACATGTATAGGAAACATTGGGTGTTGTTGGTGTTGCATCCTCACCTTGGTTATGTTGTTGGTGTTGCATCCTCACCTTGGTTATGCATATTGGATTGACCCATTGCATGGTGATCAAGTAGCAGATGCTGAGAATTTGGTTAATTTGTAAGTGTTGTCTTAAATAATTACTTTTTTGTCTATATTATGGTGTTACCAAACCATTACTTTGTATGCAAGAGCTATACCTTGACATATACAAGTTTGGGACAGAAAAAGCCGCGAAGACAACCTATGTGGCAAGTTATAAAGGTTTGATCAAGCTAGCTATCTATTTATTTTCTACTTCTAATTTATTGTGAAATTTATATGAAATAAGAAATACCTTTATATGTTTGTTTTATGGTTGTAGTGCCCATGACAACAAAATTCGATTGAGAGTGGATATTATGTCTTAAGGTTTATGTGGGAGATAATATTGAGAAGAAGTGTTATTATCCCAAAGATTGTACGACCTTCAAACTTTATACATTTATAAATAACAAAGTTGTTTGCCTAATATTAAGCTAATATAAGTAACTTCATCTAAATTTGCAGTGGTACGGCAAGAAGGACACTTATTCAGATGACGAGATTGATGAAACTAGAAAGGAATGGATAGAGTATTTGCTCCGTCTCGTCCTTTAGGTAAGAAGTCGGTTAGCTTTATTCTTTTCTTTTTTAGTTTCCTCTTTATTCTTGTCCTTTTTAGTTTCCTTTTGATCTAGTTTGCATTTTATTAAGCTTAACAATGTTTAATATATGTAATTTGCAACACTTACAGGGTAATGGCTGACGGATATTATAAATGAAAGATGACATGTGCAAAACAAGGAGTATTAGCTACTGACTTAGCTATATTTTGGTTATTTTAGTTGTGACATTGAGTTGTCGATGACATATACAGTTTTAGTTATTTGTAGTTGTGACATTGAGTTGGGAATGACGTATATTGTCTTAGTTATTTGTAGTAACATTGATTTGGTCAATGACGTAGTTGGATAATGGAAAAATCGTATGGTATTTTGACGATGAATTTGATAATGGTGCTAATTAATAGGTAGAAACAAGACAGGTGCGTAAATTGTCATTATTTGTGAATGTTGTATAAATATATAACAATCCGTACATTCTGAAAAACATCGAGACCAATTAACCCAGATATAAAACGCTTGAAGTATTATTTGGTTTTTTAAATAACCCGGATTTGATTTTTTGGGTCAAATAACTCGGATATGCTTTTCATATAACCGCTGTATTTGTAGAAGGAAATAACCCGGACTTACACCCGACGTATTTGCATAGGAAATAACTCGGATATCGTTTTAGGTTATCCGGTGTATTTGCATAGGCAAATAACCCGGATATACAACCGCTGTATTTACATGCCAAATAACCCGAATTTTCCATCAATTTATATAACCCGGATGTACATATATCTGGGTTATTGAGTTGCTAAATAACCCGGATATTAGCTTTTGGCGGGTAAACTGTGCGGGGCAAATAACCCGGATGTAGGTTCGGGTTATTTGGTCCAGACCAAATATAGCGGTGACCTTTAACCCGGATCAGGTCCGGGTTATTTGGGGTTACACACCCGGGTTATTTGGGCATTTCTATAGTAGTGCAGGCATGGTCTTATTTTGATCAAGTATGTTTGTTATGTTACTAGTAGCATGAGTAAGCATCTACATAGGCCTAAAAAAAAGAGTGGGGTAGCTAGTGCCTGCATTTTTGCTTATTATTTGGATCGAGGAGATAGGATGCATGTTAAGAAGGGGAGGCGTCTCAAATTTTCACTTGTCAATCCTTGGAGAGGACATAAAGTTATAGCTAGGACGAGATTGTTTGGTCACTTAGAAAATTTTATAAGTCTATGCTATTACTTAATCTATCATTTGGCTTATGCAGATTCGAGGTCGAATCATTTTCAAGAAGGGGAGGATGATGTAAGCACGCCAGTGCTTCATCAAGGATATGACTCGGACCTGCCATGGAAGCCTCCAACACCACCCATGACGCGTGTCCGTCGTCGTGCTCAAGGAGAGGAAACGCCAACAGGGGCGCCAAGAGTTATTACAAGACGATGACCTTTGTTCTCATGGGCCCCATATACAAGCAACCTCATACATTGAAAGATTGCCAAAGATGAGGAACAATGGAGGAGAATTGCTTGGTGGAGCTAGACGAGGACCTTTGTTGCAACCCCAACGCAAGAGACAAACTAAGGAAGAATGGTGCTTGCGGATGGTTGCTCCAATTGGGCTTAATTTTGGATATATTTGGGCTATAGGCCTTATCTGCAAGATGTCCAACATTCAGGTCCAACGGTGCCTTGAGTCTCAAGATATCTGTGTCACAACACCAGGGTATAAACAGAATTGTTCAGGCTCGTCCTCGCAAACCACTCGTGCGTTTGGGCAGTTTTTGGATATAAGTCAGTTATTGGGCTTCTCTTTTTTGTGTCAAAAAATCACGCTAAATGGAGATACGACCTGGAAGATATGATGCTGGGAAGATCTCATCGATTTTGGAGATTTGAAGATCTTTACATTTTAGGAAATAACATCTTTTGAGTTGATTCTTGGTTGGAGAGCAAGTTGGACGTTTTTAAGACTATTTATATGTGGTTTTTAGGGTTTCATTTTCAACTTTGATTAATTGAAAGAAAACACATTGTTTCTTGATTCCTGGATTGGAATTGGATTGTTGCAAGTTTTGAGGATTCGACTTGTTTCAATTGCGAGTTTTGCTTGTTTTGGTGGACTCCAGATCTAGCAAATCTCAACCCGAGTTCAAGAGTGTTGGTGGACTCCATCATTCAAGGATTCAAACCTTGTTCGACTCCTGGTGGACTCCAAGAGAAGAGCAAGTGCTCGTTTGGTTAAAGAGAAGAAGTGTAATTCCATGGAATTTACTTCCCATGAAGTAAGTTCATGAGATTTACAATTCCTAGGAATTAAGAAATTATGTTTGGTTAACATTTTAATCATGTGATTTTGAAAACTACATTTTGTTTGGTTGGATGTGGGAAGTTTGTAGGAATTTATATAAAATTACTACTATAACCCTATAAATATAATGGGGGAAGAAAATCTTGAGAGAGAATAATATTTTGAGAGAGGGTAATTAGGTGATTTGGGGATTAAAATAATGGAGGAAGAAAATCTTACCTACCCCCTTGTAGGTAAGTGTACTTCTTGTATAATGGAGGAATTAGAAATCCCATGAATTTAAATACACGGGTTTTCAAGATAGAAAAAGGGTAACCAAACACATGTACTTGATTCCACTTCATGGGATATTTAAATTCCCATGAATTTGCTTCCAAACCAAACAAGCAACAAGTCGTTCAAGTCGTCTCGGTGGACTCCAAGATGGTGTTGTTCGCTTATCCCGGTTCGTGTTCGTTCCACGCCTTCAAGATCTCAACATCTATCCCTCGTGCCTTCATTCTCGACCATTTCGAGAGCCTTCACTTCAGCAGTGCGTTCCTTGGTGTCTTGGCAAGCGATTCGTGGCGTTTTACCTTCCCTGACGCGATCCTCCGAGGGCGAAAGCCATCAGTTTGTCTCTCAAACTCTTAGCTCTTTGTTTTTTCTCCTAATATTTTGTCAATATAAGATGATTCATGAAAAGAAATAGACAAAATTAGAAACTCTTAACTTTCACTCAAAGTTGTACTTTATATCGTAAATGGTAAAAAGTAGGTCTTTTCAGTGTGGTTTGTCGCTCAAACACTTAGCTCTTTGTTGTGCCCCAATATTTTGACAATATAAGATGATTCACATAATGAATTGACAAAGTTGTGGCTATTGTCGTAAATGTTAAATACTAGTTCTTTTTAGTGTTGTTTGTCGCTCAAACTCTTAGCTCTTTGTTTTCCCCCAATGTTTTGAAAATATAAAATGATTCACGGAAGGTAATTGACAAAATTTGAAACCATTAACTTTCGCTCAAAGTAGTGCCTATTGTCGTAAATGGTATATAGTAGTTCTTTTTAGTGTTGTTTGTCGCTTAATCTCTTAGCACTTTTTTTTCCCCAATGTTTTGAAAATATAAGATGATTCACGAAACGAAATTGAAAAAATTATAAACTCTTAACTTTCGCTCAAAGTTGTGCCTTGTATCGTAAATGGTAAAAAGTAGGTCTTTTCAGTGTTGTTTTCTCGCTCAAACTCTTAGCTTTTTATTTCCACCAATATTTGGACAATATAAGATGATTCACGAAAAGAAATTGACAAAATTAGAGACCAATAACTTTCTCTCAAAGTTGTGACATGTATCGTAAATGCTAAATCGTAGGTCTTTTCAGTTTGGTTTGTCGCTCAAACACTTAGCTCTTTGTTTTTCCCCAATGTTTTAAAAATATAAAATGATTCACGAAAGGTAATTTACAAAATTTGAAACCATTAACTTTCGCTCAAAGTTGTGCCTATTGTCGTAAATGGTATATAGTATTTTTTTAGTGTTGTTTGTCGCTTAATCTCTTAGCAATTTGTTTTCCCCCAATATTTTTAAAATATAAGATGATTCACAGAACTAAATTGAAAAGATTAGGAACTCTTAACTTTCGCTCAAAGTTGTGCCTTGTATCGTAAATGGTACAAAGTAGGTCTTTTCAGTGTGGTTTGTCGCTCAAACACTTAGCTATTTGTTGTGCCCCAATATTTTGACAATATAAGATGATTCACATAATGAAATTGACAAAGTTGTGGCTATTGTCGTAAATGTTAAATACTAGTTCTTTTTAGTGTTGTTTGTCGCTCAAACTCTTAGCTCTTTGTTTTCCCCCAATGTTTTGAAAATATAAAATGATTCACGGAAGATAATTGATAAAATTTGAAACCATTAACTTTCACTCAAAGTTGTGCCTATTGTCGTAAATGGTATATAGTAGTTCTTTTTAGTGTTGTTTGTCGCTTAATCTCTTAGCACTTTTTTTTCCCAATATTTTGAAAATATAAGATCATTCACGGAACGAAATTGAAAAAATTATAAACTCTTAACTTTCGCTCAAAGTTGTGCCTTGTATCGTAAATGGTAAAAAGTAGGTCTTTTCAGTGTTGTTTTCTCGCTCAAACTCTTAGCTCTTTGTTTCCCCCAATATTTGGACAATATAAGATGATTCACAAAAAGAAATTGACAAAATTAGAGACCAATAACTTTCTCTCAAAGTTGTGACATGTATCGTAAATGCTAAATCGTAGGTCTTTTCAGTTTGGTTTGTCGCTCAAATACTTAGCTCTTTGTTTTTCCCCAATGTTTTGAAAATATAAAATGATTCACGGAAGGTAATTTACAAAATTTGAAACCATTAACTTTCTCTCAAAGTTGTGCCTATTGTCGTAAATGGTACATAGTATTTTTTTAAGTGTTGTTTGTCGCTTAATCTCTTAGCAATTTGTTTTCCCCCAATATTTTTAAAATATAAGATGATTCACAGAACGAAATTGAAAAAAATAGAAACTCTTAACTTTCGCTCAAAGTTGTGCCTTGTATCGTAAATGGTACAAAGTAGGTCTTTTCAGTGTGGTTTGTCGCTCAAACACTTAGCTATTTGTTGTGCCCCAATATTTTGACAATATAAGATGATTCACATAATGAAATTGACAAAGTTGTGGCTATTGTCATAAATGGTAAATACTAGTTCTTTTTAGTGTTGTTTGTCGCTCAAACTCTTAGCTCTTTGTTTTCCCCCAATGTTTTGAAAATATAAAATGATTCACGGAAGGTAATTGACAAAATTTGAAACCATTAACTTTCGCTCAAAGTTGTGCCTATTGTCGTAAATGGTATATAGTAGTTCTTTTTAGTGTTGTTTGTCGCTTAATCTCTTAGCACTTTTTTTTCCCCAATATTTTGAAAATATAAGATGATTCACGGAATGAAATTGAAAAAATTATAAACTCTTAACTTTCGCTCAAAGTTGTGCCTTGTATCGTAAATGGTAAAAAGTAGGTCTTTTCAGTGTTGTTTTCTCGCTCAAACTCTTAGCTCTTTGTTTTCCCCAATATTTTGACAATATAAGATGATTCACGAAAATAATATGACAAAATTAGAAACCAATAACTTTCTCTCAAAGTTGTGACATGTATCGTAACTGCTAAATTGTAGGTCTTTTCAGTTTGGTTTGTCGCTCAAACACTTAGCTCTTTGTTTTCCCCCTAATGTTTTGAAAATATAAAATGATTCACGAAAGGTAATTTACAAAATTTGAAACCATTAACTTTCGCTCAAAGTTGTGCCTATTGTCGTAAATGGTATATATTACTTTTTTTAGTGTTGTTTGTCGCTTAATCTCTTACCACTTTGTTTTCCCCCAATATTTTTAAAATATAAGATGATTCACAGAACGAAATTGAAAAAAATTAGAAACTCTTAACTTTCGCTGAAAGTTGTGCCTTGTATCGTAAATGGTACAAAGTAGGTCTTTTCAGTGTTGTTTTCTCGCTCAAACTCTTAGCTCTTTGTTTCCCCCAATATTTTGAAAATGTAAGAGGATTCACGAAAAGAAATTGACAAAATTAGAAACCATTAACTGTCTCTAAAAGTTGTGACTTGTATCGTAAATACTAAATCGTAGGTCTTTTTCAGTGTGGTTTGTCGCTCAAACACTTAGCTCTTTGTTATCTCCGAATATTTTGACAATATAAGATGATTCACAGAGTGAAATTGACAAAATTTGAAGCTCTTAACTTTCGCTTAAAGTTGTGCCTATTGCCATAAATGGTAAATACTAGTTCTTTTTACTGTTGTTTGTCGCTCTAACTCTTAGTTCTTTGTTTTTCCCCAAATATTTTGACAACATAAGATGATTCACATAAAGAAATTGACAAAATTTTAAACCATTAACTTTAGCTCAAAGTAGTGCCTTGTGTCCCCCCATTTATTTGTCAATATATGATGATTTATGCAAAGAAATTTACAAAATTAGAAACACTTAACTTTCGCTTAAAGTTGTCTCATGTATCTTAAATAGTAAAATGTAGGTCTTTTTATTGTTGTTTGTCGCTCAAACTCTTAGCTCTATGTTTTGCCCCAATATTTGAAAATATAAGATGATTCACGGAATTAAATTGACAAAATTTGAAACCATTAACTTTCGCTCAAAGTTATGACATGTATCATAAATGGTAAA